>OX422216.1:486250157-486875157 GCA_949130495.1 Sambucus nigra
ACTATGAGCCTGGATTGCTTGACTTGCCCACGCCACCGTTCAATTTGGAAATGGAATGGATCCCAGCTCATGCCATTCCTCGGAGATTACTTGTTAAATACCTTGGTGACTACAGTTTGCATTCTCAGTTTGAGGTATCTCGTCCTCAGCATCTTCTAGATCGTCCCTCTTTGATGAACGTTAAAATGCTGAAGGACTTGAACTTCATTAACTCTCCTCAGACTTTAAATGATCCGCCTGCTGGCGAGGAACCTGTATCGAAGGCTGAGGGGAAAAAACCAATAGAATAGGAAATTCTTATGTAACAGTTAGTATACATATCCATATAGTTATCAATGTAACTTGTAATTTATTTTGAGTTTTAATGAAAGACTTTCATTTTCTGTTTGCAAATCTGTATTGCTATTGTCTTGTGCTTGTCAAACACGTTATATTATTGTCAATCACTTTATATTTATGCATATGTATCTGTTAAAAAGATAACAATATTGTGTTGTTCATCGACTAACTTAGTAATAAGTATTAGTAATGTTGCTCAATTACTTAATAATAAAGTAATGAGTATAAAAATGTTTAAAAAAATTTCCAACCAACCAAGGTTGTTAAATTGTGTTTTTCGACCAACTATGGTTAGTGAGAGTTTATCCCCGACTAACCATACTTGGTAAATTTTTGTATTTTTCATAACATATGTCCGACTAACTAAGGTCAATAAATTTTCCTCGTCGACCAACGATAATTAGTGGGTTTTTATCCCCGACCAACCATACTTGGTTCAGTTTGGAATATTTTTTCCTCGTCGACCAACTAAGTTGATACAGTTTGGAATATTTTTTCCTCGTCGACCAACTACGTTGATACAGTTTGGAATATTTTGTTCTTCGAGGAACTTTTGTATTTTCTGTAATAATCTTACCTCCCGACCAACATAAGTTGGCATTTGAGAGCATATCTTGTTTCCTAACCAACCGAGATTGGCCTTTTTAGGAGTCTCGTGTTCTCGCCCTTTTACCAACCGGAGTTGGTCATGGGTTTGAACTATCTGTCCACTAGCTCTTTTACCAACCTGAGTTGGTCACGCTAGTGTACGCCTCCTAACCAAAGGAGTATAGTTTGTTCTCTCCCTTTTACCAACCGGAGTTAGTCGTGGGTTTGAACTATCTGTGCACTAGCTCTTTTACAAACCTGAGTTGGTCACGCTAGTGTACGCCTCCTAACCAAAGGAGTATAGTTTGTTCTTGCCCTTTTACCAACCGAAGTTGGTCGTGGATTTGAACTATCATGTCCACTAGATCTTTTACCAACCTGAGTTGGTCACGCTAGTGTACGCCTCCTAACCAAAGGAGTATAGTTTGTTCTCACCCTTTTACCAACCGGAGTTGGTCGTGGGTTTGAACTATCAGTGTCCACTAGCTCTTTTACCAACCTGAGTTGGTCACGCTAGTGTACGCCTCCTAACCAAAGGAGTATAGTTTGTTCTCGCCCTTTTACCAACCATAGTTGGTCGTGGGTTTGAACTATCAGTGTTGCTTTTATTGCTGAACAGCGTAGTATTGTACACTAGTATTCCCTGAAAAACTTTCGATAAAAAGAAAGAAAATGGAGAAACATCATCGTTTTATTCATATTGATGAAATTTCTTTACATTTTACATCACTGATAACACTTGCGTAGGTGTTCAGCATTCCATGCATTCTTAAATTCCTCTCCTTCTAGAGTCGCTATTCGGTAAGTTCCTGGTCGAACAACTTCTGTAACTCGGTAAGGTCCATGCCTGTTTGCTTCCAATTTATTGTGCTTCTGAATGACCTTCTTTAACACGTAATCTCCTTCTTTTAAGTCGCATTTCTTCACCCTCTTGTTGTAGAACAGAGCTGTTCGTTGTTGGTAAGCAGCATTCCTAATGGTTGCCTCTTCTCTAACCTCCTCGAGCATATACAAATCCAATCTTCTCATTAAGTCGCTGATTGGGGAATTGAAATTCAGCATTCTATGTGTTGGAAGACCCAACTCGGCAGGTATTACGGCTTCACTTCCAAATGCCAGCATATATGGTGATTCTCTAGTTGCTGCTCGGGGAGTTGTTTGGTAAGCCCACAATACTGACTGTAGCTCATTAATCCAATTAGCCTTAGCCTCACTTAGCCTCTTCTTCAAACCATTTAGTAATGTTCTGTTCGTCACTTCAGTCTGTCCATTGCTTTGAGGATGGCCTGGTGCTGAATGAATCTTCAAATTTTTTGACTGATGACAATAGGCGGTAAACTCCTCGTTATCGAATTGTGTTCCATGGTCTGTGATGAAAGCATGATGGAGACCATATCGGAAGATTACGTTCTTCCAAATGAACTGGTATACCTTCTCGTATGTCATATCAATAAGTGGCTCAGCTTCTACCCACTTAGTAAAATAATCCACTGCAATGACGAGGTACTTGAATCTTCCTCGGGTTATTGGCAGTGGTCCAACCAAATCCATTCCCCACATGGCAAATGGCCAAGGGGAAGTTATGTGTGTCAACAATGCTTTTGGAGTACGTCGGATGGAAGAAAAACGTTGGCATTTATCACATCTTTTGGCATAGGCTATACAATCAGCCCTCATCGTTGGCCAGTAGTACCCCTGCGTCATCACTCTTTGCAAAAGTGTCCGACCTGCTACATGGTCTCCACAGGACCCTTCATGGATATCTTCAATCAATTCTTTCACCTCGGAGGGATGTACACATCTCTGCAAACCTACCATAATTCCTCGTCTATACAAAACACCATTAGTTAGTACATACCGGGCAACTTTAAACTTCAATTTCTTTGCAGAGAGCTTATTCTCTGGCAATTCTTCCTCCTCAATATATGCCCTGATGGGATCCATCCAAGATGGTCCTAAATCAAGGGTAATAACATTCATCGTCAAGTCTTCATCTATGCTTCGACTTTCTAAGACTTCAATTGTTATCATTCTTCGCAACTCGGTATGAGTAGCTGATGCTAGTCGGGCCAGTGCGTCTGCTTGTGCATTTTCCATTCTTGGTATTCTGATCAACTGAATGGCATCAAATTCTGCCAACAACTCCATCACCTTTGCATGATACTTGACCATTAATTCTCCTTTAACTGC
Source organism: Sambucus nigra (assembly GCA_949130495.1). Taxonomy (NCBI): domain Eukaryota; kingdom Viridiplantae; phylum Streptophyta; class Magnoliopsida; order Dipsacales; family Adoxaceae; genus Sambucus; species Sambucus nigra. The sequence continues at coordinate 486,253,275 of OX422216.1, forward strand.
ATATGTTCCCATCATCTGATTCACAATTAATTGAGAATCACTGAATACCATCACTTGTTGTGCTTCCATAATCTTTGCTAAATTAAGACCTGCTGCCATAGCCTCATACTCAGCCTCATTATTGGAGGCTTTGAATTGGAATCACAGGGCATATTCCATGTCATCTCGTCTGGGGTTTTCAAAACAATCCCTGCTCCACAGCCTGTTGTGCAAGATGATCCATCTACATATAATCTCCATGTAGGTAACTCGTCTTCAAATTTCTTATCTGACAGAGTTCCTCGGTGAAATATCTGTTGTTTTCTTTCATCCTCCCCTAGTAATTTTCGCTCCTCGTCAACCATCTCTTCTCGCCCTTTTACCAACCGGAGTTGGTCTGGGTTTGAATTTGATGATCTTTCTACATTCACAAGCCCTTTTACCAACCGGAGTTGGTCTGGACTTATGTCTGTTGATCCTGTAACATCCACAGGTTGTTCAACGAGCAATTTTTGTTCTTCAGGGGTATCGGGATATGTAAACTCTGCTATGAAATCTGCTACAGCTTGCCCTTTTAACGATGATCTCAGTTCATACACAATATCATATTCACCGAGTTCTATTGCCCAGTACATCAGTGATGTAAAATGTAAAGCAGTTTCATCAATATGAATAAAACGATGATGTTTCTCCATTTTCTTTCTTTTTATCAAAAGTTTTTTGGGGAATACTAGTGTACAACACTACGCTGTTCAGCAATAGAAGTAACACTGATAGTTTAAACCCAAGACCAACTTCGGTTGGTAAAAGGGCGAGAACAAACTATACTCCTTTGGTTAGGAGGCGTACACTAGCGTGACCAACTCAGGTTGGTAAAAGAGCTAGTGCACATGATAGTTCGAACTCAGACCAACTCCGGTTGGTAAAAGAGCGAGAACACGATAGTTCAAACCCACGACCAACTCCGGTTGGTAAAAGGGCGAGAACGAACTATACTCCTTTGGTTAGGAGGTGTACACTAGCGTGACCAACTCAGGTTGGTAAAAGAGCTAGTGGACATGATAGTTCGAACTCAGACCAACTCCGGTTGGTAAAAGAGCGAGAACACGATAGTTCAAACCCACGACCAACCCCGGTTGGTAAAAGGGCGAGAAAAAACTATACTCCTTTGGTTACGAGGCGTACATTAGCGTGACCAACTCAGGTTGGTAAAAGAGCTAGTGGACAGATAGTTCAAACCCAAGACCAACTCCGGTTGGTAAAAGGGCGAGAACACGAGACTCCTAAAAAGGCCAATCTTGGTTGGTTAGGAAACAAGATATGCTCTCAAATGCCAACTTATGTTGGTCGGGAGGTAAGATTATTACAGAAAATACAAAAGTTCCTCGAAGAACAAAATATTCCAAACTGTATCAACTTAGTTGGTCGACGAGGAAAAAATATTCCAAACTGTATCAACTTAGTTGGTCGACGAGGAAAAAATATTCCAAACTGAACCAAGTATGGTTGGTCGGGGATAAAAATATTGTTAACTTTTTAACAGATACATATGCATAAATATAAAGTGTTTGACAAGAATATAACGTGTTTGACAAGCACAAGACAATAGCAATACAGATTTGCAAACAGAAAATGAAAGTCTTTCATTAAAATTCAAAATAAATTACAAGTTACATTGATAAATGGGATATGTATACTAACTGTTACATAAGAATTTCCTATTCTATTGGTTTTTTCCCCTCAGCCTTCGATACAGGTTCCTCGCCAGCAGGCGGATCATTTAAAGTATGAGGAGAATTAATGAAGTTCAAGTCCTTCAGTATCCTAACGTTCATCACAGAGGGACGATCTAGAAGATGCTCAGGACGAGATACCTCAAACTGAGAATGCAAACTGTAGTCACCAAGGTATTTAGCAAGTAATCTCCGAGGAATGGCACGAGCTGGAATCCATTCCATTTCCAAATTGAACGGTGGCACAGGCAAATCAAGCAATCCAGGCTCATAGTAGTCCCACAAATAATGTCCCTACTCAAGTTTCAACACACATAAGGCATTCAGCCAGCCTTTTTTGTATCCCTCATTATTGGCATTCTGGATACGAGCGTCTAAATGGAATAGTGCCTCGTTGTATCCAGCCATCCAAAATTCCCTGGGCTGTTTATGGAATTGAAATGTTAACCTCTCAAGCTTCTCATGAATACTCTGGATGAAAAGTTTCGTAGTCTTCAACGTTGATTCCTTTGCAGAGATTTGTGGTTCCAATTCTCTAACTTTCTTGGACAGTTCAGACAAAGCTCGATCTTTTGCATTCAATTGGTATGCTTGAGTTTCCAATATTTACTGAGTACGAGCTTCTTCAACATTACGACGAAGAGTTCTTGATCGTCCCCGTGCAGGTGGAGTACTTTGTTCCTCGACAACATCCTGGGCAACTCTTCCTCGCCCACAAGAACCTCTTCCTCGTCCCCGAGTAGAAGTAGAAGTACCAGACCTTCTCAGGATGTCCAACTCTTGCCTTAATTTGGCATTCTCAACCTCTAGAAATGAAAATCCCTCATCAGTCACTGGGATTACAGCTGTTGAAGAAGATGCTGCAGACTTATACTGTTCCAGCTCTTTCTGCAAATTATTATTTTCTTGCTCTAGCAGCTCGACAATTTGTCTACAAGCTTCAACTTCACCCTTTAGGGTTCTCTCTCTGATATCGTACCTAGCCAAGAGTTTGTCGTAGCCCTTTTCTTCAGAAAGCTACTGATACCTCTTCTCATACCCCTCATGCAACAGGGCAGTTGATTCCTTATATTGATTTTGAAGGTCTTCTAAGGTACATTGAAGATCCTCGATCATTTCGTAATAGGCCACATTATTGGCCACAGCTCGATCAAGTAAACCCTTCAGGTACTGATAAGCCTTAACTGCCTGCTCAGAAGCATCATGACCAAGGATATCAGCAACTTCAGATGCACTTAGGTCTGTGTGACCAGCCTTATAATATTCATGGCATTGCTGCATCAACTTTGTATCATTAGCAGATAGTAATTCCATTCGAGCCATAAACTAGTAAAGAAGAGAAGGCAAGAATTAATAATAAAGCAGACAGAGCATCAACAATGTAGAGGAACAAAAAAGGTAATTTTATTACATCATTAAAAGGAGTACAGCGTTCAGAATATAGAGTACAAGTAAAAGAAAATAAAAATACCGAACAACTTCACACCTTTTACTTATCTCCCAAGACTTTCTCGGGAGGCTGGGACGAGGAGCTTGGTTGCTCGGTGGGAATAATGATTTGGTTGGCAGAAGTTCGGACTTGTTCAGGAGGAGCAGGTAAAGACGAAATCTCCTCGATGGCTATTTGATTGGGTTGTGGAGCAAGGACTTGATCACCCACTGTCATTGAAGACTCCTCGGATGCAGCTTCGTCTTCATCCTCATCTTCAATTAGAGGAGGAGGGCCAGGAAGATGTTGTTGAAATAGCTCAGAGTCCTCGCTCACCTTCAATTCTTGCAAGGCAGCAACCCAACCATCTCGGAAGTATTTCAAGCTCCCATACTGCACCTGGGCAATCATCGCTGCTACCCCCTATCCCATCCTTTGTCCCAACCAGTTCGAAATGATTTTTTCACAGCCATTTTTCTTTTCATTTTCTCCGAGGAGAGCTTCTCGGATAGAAGATCCTTAGTGGCTTTCAACTTAGCCTCCACCTCCTCCTTCTGGTGAGTTACTTCTCGCAGAAGGGTCAGCTCTTCCTCGGCCAATTTCAATTTATTTTCAATCTCCACAAAGGTACTGAGCTTCTCGGCATATGTCTTATTATCTCTCTCTAAGTCCTTCACTTTATTTCCCAAATGCACCTTCTCTACCTCAGACGCAGCCAACTTCTTCTCCCATTCACCTTTATCCTCGTCATACTTTTGACGATAATCCTTCAAAGATTGGGCCAAGCCCAGTAAAGCATCCTCTACTACAGACGGGGAACTAGAAGCCTTGATTGCTTCATCTTTCTTCACTATGGTGTTAAAGCAACTCACCAGCTAAAAAAGAAGGTAATGATAAGTCAGTGCCGAGATACATATATTGACTAAAAGAAAGAAAAATTCAGGATAAGGGAAACTTATTAAAGCAATGTGACGAGTAGCTAGGGATGTCAGCATATCCCTAAACATATTTTCTTCAACTCCTTGGACTTCAGGAATGGTCCAAGTCTTTACCGAGCTCATTGCAGAACTCGGGGGAATAATGGTTGGGACACCAACTCCACTAGCTTGGATCTGGGGAATGGTTTCAGAAAAACTAACTGAGGAGGACTTATTCAGTCTCCTCAATGGCACTTCAACAGTCTCAACCAAAGAAGAACTTTTGGTTGGGGAATTGGTGATCACTTCCACAGGTGCATCCTTCTTGCTCGGAGCCACTGGGGGCTTCTCAGCAGCCTTCTAAGGAGTAACAGAAGGAGCAGCATCAACTTTCTTTGTCCCCTTTGGGACGTCAGATTTGTTTCTTTTTCCATCTCCAGCAGAGGAAGTCTCCTCAAAGATGGCAGGAACTCTCCTCTTGACCATTTTCTGACTTAGAGAAATGTGAGATTCTGGAGAAGAGTCCTCAGAAGCTGGCAATGGTTCACTAATGCTGACCACAGGACGAGCAGTAAAGGACGATGTATAGCTCCTGTACTGCAACAAATATGAAGCAGACCTGACGTGCTCGTCTGCAACTTTCTGATGCAAACTCCAGATATGTTTCAAATGCTTTATATTAACTTCTGATTCTTTGGGAGTTTTTCCCTTATTGTCAACTGCAAACAAAAGCATATTTAAATGTCAATCATGCATTTAGTCAAATATAATGAAAGCGTAGTTTCAGAAATAAAATAAAATGAAAATAACCTATCCCATTGCCACATGGAGGACATTTGGGACCTTCATATACTTCGTCTCCAACCAAAGGGGCGTGTTGCCAATTTTTGATAACTACCCCATGTTCAAAATAATCCCTATTTGCATCAGGGAGATTGACTACTAAAGCCCTATTCAAAAATCTATTTTTTAAATAATAAACATTGTCTAGAATAGCCCATCTATAACAGTACATAATCTCAGGAACTCCTATACGAGTTCCATGAGTTTGATTTAACCTATGCACCCCATTAACTATTCTCCATATATTGGGGGCTATTTTTGCAGGAACAACATCAAAATGATGACAGAACTCTAAACACAAAGGGTTTGGTGGAAAAGAAAATCCACATTCAGCAATAAAGAGGCTGGGGAACCAATGTCCCATAGCCAAACGAAAGTAATTTGAACGCTCAGAAAGATCCTCCAAAGTTACACAAGAAGGAATAGAAAAATTAGAACGGAATTTCTCAAGAGATTCAATAATATAAACCATGATGAATAGAAGAAGAAGGAAGAAGAGCTTACAGGGAATTCCCACAGACGGCGCCAATCTGTTGATGTAAAAAATTAGATCCCTCTAATTATTCAATCGCAGATAAATAAAATGACACAAAGATTTTTAAAGTGGTTCAGCCTTATCAGAATGGCCTACGTCCACTGTTATGTTATTGCTGAGTGTTTTGGGAATTCTCGATTACAAGCTTTCTCAAGAAATTTCGATCCCCTCGAATGAGGGTAATACAATGTATTTATAGCCATGAGGCCATAATTTGAAAGGGTGATACATTAAATGATATACATATGAAAAGGTAACTCATTTAATGCTCTTCAAGCGTGTGTGTCAAGATGATAAGCATTCAATGAATAGTTGAACTGTTGATTATCTGACAATCAATGCTGTGGTCGAGATGCAGCTTGGACCGCCATAGTTGCTCGTCGTTCAGGAGTTCCTCGGAGAGCTGGAGTTCCTCGGAGTACACCTGTTGCTCGGAGTGAGTATGACTAGGTCGGGGGAATGAACTTCCTCGTTGTTATTTTGCCACGTAGATTGACACGTGTCTTCTTATTATTCGTCCATGTCAGCATACTAATTTTGGTATCAACAGAAGCCCCCAATGTTTTATATTATTAATTAATTGGGGGCTTCTGTTGATACCAAAATTAGTACGCTGACATGGACGAATAATAAGAAGACACGTGTCAATCTACGTGGCACAATAGAAACGAGGAAGTTCATTCCCCCGACCTAGTCATACTCACTCCGAGAAACAGGTGTACTCCGAGGAACTCCAGCTCTCCGAGGAACTCCTGAACGACGAGCAACTAAGGCGGTCCGAGCTGCATCTCGACCACAACATTGATTGTCAGATAATCAACAGTTCAACTATTCATTGAATGGTTATCATCTTGACACACATGCTTGAAGAGCATTAAATGAGTTACCTTTTCATATGTATATCATTTAATGTATCACCCTTTCAGATTATGGCCTCATAGCTATAAATACATTGTATTACCCTCATTCAAGGGGATCGGAATTTCTTGAGAAAGCTTGTAATCGATAATTCCCAAAACACTCAGCAATAACATAACAGTGGACGTAGGCCATTCGGATAAGGCTGAACCACTTTAAAAATCTTTGTCTCATTTTATTTATCTGTGATTGAATAATTAGAGCGATCTAATTTTTTACATCAACAGATTCGCTTGAAGAGCATTAAATGAGTAGTTGAACTGTTGATTATCTGGCAATCAATGTTGTGGTCGAGATGCAACTCGGACCGCCTTAGTTGCTCGTCGTTCAGGAGTTCCTCGGAGAGCTGGAGTTCCTCAGAGTACACCTGTTGCTCGGAGTGAGTATGACTAGGTCAGGGGAATGAACTTCCTCGTTGCTATTGTGACACGTAGATTGACACGTGTCTTCTTGTTATTCGTCCATGTCAGCATACTAATTTTGGTATCAACAGGTGTATACTAGGACTAAGATGAAAAACACAGCTATTTTATTCTAATGAATCAATTCCAAAATGGTAAAACATATAAAAATTTGAAGCACTTACAAATATAAGCAGGAAGATATATTCTTGCTGTAGAAAATGAGCAGGAAGATATATTCATGTTGCATACATTATATAAGATCATGTGACCACTTCACCCATCATATTTTTTTCGTTGGATGCTCGACTTTCACATGATACCGTAGCAAACCTTGCTAAATCCAAAGAGAAGTTGCATGATTATATGGCTATTTTAAAGTTCTATGACTAAAGAAAACTAGACTTTAGAGATGTTATGTGCATTCATATTGCGATAATTTTATCTTTTTCACGTATTGACTTTCATTGTATTTATTTGTCTTTTAGAGAGATGGTCTTCTGAAATATGAATCGAACTCTTATTTACGTGTTACCACAGATGAGGCCAACCCCTCACTTACCTATAAGCGATCATCCTGATCAATCCTATGGAGAAGGAGCTCAAAAGAGAGGTAACTCACTTCTTTTACGACTTCTTTTTTGGGGGTGGGAGAGATAATTTTTTATAAATTTATATTATCAAGCAAGAGGAGACACCCTAGCTTGCTCCAAATCGAAAGTAGAGACTCCTAAGAGAGGGATATATCTAAAATTATAATGGATGTCCCAATTTTTATTTGAAACTATTTTTGTTCCCAGATGATCGCCAAGTTTTCCAAGGCGGTTTGGATCTTCTAGAAGGGGACAATCATCTAGTGTAAACATTGATTTCGTAAAATTAATTTTTTTTTATATTATTTTGTCAAGCTAGGGCGGTAAACACTAGTTTATGTGTGTGTGTGTGTGTGTGTGTGTGTGTGCACGCAGTAAGATGTAAAGTATCGGTACTCATGTGAAAATAAAGATCTTGGGGTTCAAGGGTGGATATTTGACGAACATCTTTTGTAAAATTTGGACAAGTATGTTAGAATTAATTGCAATTATAAATTTCTCAATTTCTTGAACTTTAGATCTTCAAGTTAACTATTTGGTCTTAATGTGTCTACATTTTTTATCGCTTGATATTTATATGTTTGATTCTCTTTGTATGCATTTGTTCATTATGCTAATTTCGGGTTGATAGTGTGAGGCTGCCTTGTCATGTTGCAGACAAAAGGCTATTTTGTGGCACTTCCCTGATGCAGTTCGCTTTATTAAAAGATTCTACCAATGTTTGTAAGAAAACCTTGGTTTATGAAGGTGTTGAGTTAGAACTAAAACCAAAGTAAGTTATGGCTTTGCATGTGATTTTTATTTGTAGAACATAGGACGGTGATAATTGATTAAATTCGTAAATTTCTAATTTAGCACACTTATTTAATTAGAGTCCATATTTAAACAAAGTTAAATCAGCCCCTAAACATGTAACTATGTGTGTGCGTGTGTCAAACCATAAATAGATAACTCATGCGACACAAATATAAGGAAAAAATCCCCGCATGGAAAAACCTTTTATTTCATTATAATAAGTAAATCGCAACTTACACGGATTATAATGAAATACAGTGACACATGAATACTCGCAGGCGTCGGTCGGTGTTGTCAGCAATGAATCCACACGCAGCGAACCCACATGGACCAAAATCCAATCAGCAAAGAAAGAACCGCAGCACTCCTCAATGGCATGCAACCATAAAACTTCATAGAGACTCCCTCAACAACGACACGCAACCCTCGCTTGCAGAGATCTCCCCACAAAGATGAACAAAAACAAAAAGGTGTTCTTGGGTTAAAAAAGGATTCACAAAAATATGGCAATGATGTGTGAATCAAAACATGAGTCTTCGGACTCAAAAATATGAAGACTTGATGTATTTGGGCTCTTAAAAATGTTTCTCAAAGTCTTATGAAATAACTCCCCCGAAGTTGGTTTTTATTGGAAACCAAAAAAGAGTTTCACGATTTTAAAACTCTACTAGCATACAGGTACCCCGAACCGGTTCGGGTGTACTACGAACCAATTCATCCCCCGAACCATTTTGGCTTTCGGTTCACAGAAAATTGTTGGTTTGGGGCTAAAAATGCATAGCATTCTTCCAAGGCTTTTCTCATAATTTTCTCCATTTTCAACGGGACATAACTTCTTCACCGTAGCTCAGATTGAGGTGTTGTTTATTACAGTATCTTTGTTACGGTGAGCTGTTTAACTTTCCAGTTGATCGGACCTTCGGACGATGGCGGTAAAATTACTAAAATTCCCTTGAACTTCTATATCTTGTCTTCTTTCACTTCTTTGACTTCTCTTGCGTACCACTTGCATTAACTCCCTAAAATTGTGGAACGTGAAGTCATTGAGGCAGATGTGGGACACATGATGGAGATGTTGAATGCTTGATTCCCAGAATTTGAATTGAGGCCGTCATATGAGATCGTGAAGAGACGTGCCAAATGTAGTGGCGTACAATATACACAACTGTAAGATATCGAGCATGGGAAATATGTCCTTACAAATATCCCCCTATGTCTATGCCGGTACATACATAATAATCTAAATTATCAACTAACAGATTGCCTATACAAATCTACCCTCCCATGAACCCAAAACTAGAATGGTACAAATGAATAAGTCTTCATCGTTTGTTATTTAAATCTTCAAACTTTTCTCATCAGGGACTGCAACATATTCTTATAAATGAAGTACCTACACACATGAGATAAAGCAAGTACCAAGTGACGTGTCGATTTTGAAATTAGATAAACATATATACTAATATATGATGAAAGCATATGACAAATCTCAAAAACTCTCCCATAATATGATAATTCTTTCTCCCCCTTTTTATTATGTCCCCAAATAGACAAATGAGAAGAATAAATCAAACAATCAAAGTCGGGGTGTTATGGTATTCAAAACAAGGCATCAATCAGATGGCAAACATGCTCTTGCAAAAAGATGCGCAAAAAAACATTCACAAACTATTTTTGAATTTTTTTCAAAAAAATTTTTATACAAAAATAGGATGTAAAAAAAAAATCACACCATGGATTTAAACTCAAATAACCAAGTCAATGAAATGGAATGAATGGGTGTGAACACATTCGATAGGTAGATAAACTCAATCAATAATATGTGCACGATGCATATGTGTACTCCGAACGAATGAGCATCAAAAGTATCCTTAGGTGGAAAAATTGTTGAATTTAGATGACATCGTCTTATGAAAATCAACAAATCAAAGTCAAAGTGATTTCCAACCCAATAACGTCCAAAACTATGCAGCGCATTTTCAAAATTTTCAAGGACGTGTAAATTCGTTTTAAATTATCCATCCAACCACCCTCATATATATTTTCTTTTTGAGGTTATCTAAATTCTCAAACATTGGAGAATTTGTGCAAAAACCTAAATGGCCCATAATTGTCATGAAAATCTTTTTATTGCCTTAAATTTTTTTCGGGCTCTTTTAAACCTCTTTCGACCCCGGATAATAAAATTCCTCCATTTTTTAGGTCCAATTTAAATGGCGATTTAATCACAAATGATAAATGAAAATCTTTCGTAGCCCTTCACCGTTTTCAAGCAAAGCACACAAACTCACAAAACGGTTCTTATATGCACAATTTCCTTATCAAAATTTATCGTGCTTGGTTCGTTTTAAAGGACAGGATTAAAGTGAAAGCACCCAACCAACTTGTGATAAGACAAGCACAATAATCAAAAAAATCCGTGCATGTGTGCGATAAAGGAAACATGAGTCAGACATGTAGGAAGTAACACTTAAATACATCTTAATGACTCCAAACATTATAAAGCACGTGGATGAATTGACCTATTATCTCAAAACACTATCAACTAGTCATATGAACAAAATGGAATGAAGTTGTGACTCGGTCATCCTAAGTGTTCATCCACAAACGGTGCAAACAAAAAACAAAACTCTTTTTGTATTGTTCAAAAATTTTATCAAAAACAAAAATTAATACAAAAAGTACATGTCACAACGCTAGCAAACATAAATATCATGAAACAAAAACTAGCGTATAACAAACATGCGAACACAATCATCTATATGATATGGCAAGGGAAGAATCATGTGCAAGCAAACGGGAGTCAACTTGTCTAAAATCTAGTGCCTCTAAAAGATATTTCCTAACCCAAACAGATGTGAAACAACGTGTGGGGACTTTGGGAACCACGGGAACACTAGACATAAACTTCCTAGGACATTTTCCAAGATCAAAACAAAAACGCCTAAGGTGGCCTTTCCTACCACAATATGAACATGTGTAAATGGGTGGACCGACACCTACGGGTTGACCTTTTCTAACATCCTTGCAATTAGTTGATCCTCTAAAACAAATAATGGTTTTGGCTTTAGCATTAGCATTAGAAGCATGAGAACAAGATGAGCCATTACCATCACTATCAAACCTACTTGAATCATTTAAATCATTTTTTAACTTCAAAATATTTTATTCAAGCAAAGAATTAGACTCTTCCAATTTAACGGACGCCTTTTTCAAATTCTCAACAATTCCTAAAAGGGTATCTATCTCTCCCTCAATTAGGGCAAACTTTTCCCTAAGAGTCTCTTCACGTGCCACAAACTCATTGACTAAAATATTTTAATCCTCTTTGGCACAAACACAAACCATTGAATTTTTAAGGTCCTCTAATTCTTCTTCTAAAATTAGGACCTTATCATCACTCTCCTTTTTGGAAATTTTCAAAGAATCAAAATCAATACACAAATTAACAAAATGCTCACGACAAATATCACTATGAGTTTGAAACGCTTGAAAATATTCAATCCTACTTTTAAAGAGAGAATTTTCTTTTTCCAAAACTTTAATTCTTTTGCAAAGTTTCAAATTCAAACTTTTAATTTTTCAGCACCGCCGTGAACTTTTTCAAAAATAGGCTCCTCGTTAAATGGGTGCTCCATTGGAAAAATTGCGATTTTTCACAAAACTGATTTTTCAAAAAAAATCAATATCATACAATTTTGCAGAAAAAGGAATACACAATAAATTTGTGCAACCCGCTCTGATACCAATTTGTAAAACGTATGATGGTGATAATTGATTAAATTCAAAAATTTCTAACTTAGCACACTTATTTAATTAGAGTCCATATTTAAACAAAGTTAAATCAGCCCCTAAACATGTAACTATGTGTGTGCATGTGTCAAACCATAAATAGATAACACATGCGACACAAATATAAGGAAAAATCCCCGCAGCATGGAAAACCTATTATTTCATTATAATAAGTAAATCGCAACTTACACAGATTACAATGAAATACAGTGACACACGAATACTCGCAAGCGTCGGTCGGTGTCATCAGTAATGAATTCATACGCAGCGACCCCACATCGACCGCAATCCAATCAGTAAAAGAAGAACTGCAGCACTCCTCAATGGCATGTAACCATTAAACTTCGTAGAGACTCCCTCAGCAATGACACGCAGCCCTCGGTTGCGGAGATCTCCCCCCAAAGATGAACAAAAATAAAAAGGCGTTCTTGGAATCCAAAAGGATTCACAAAAATATGGCAATGATGTGTGAATCAATACATGAGTCTTGGGACTAAAAAATATGAAGACTTGATGTATTTGGACTCTCAAAAACGTCTCTCAAAGTCTTGTGAAATAACTCCCCCGAAGTTGGTTTTTATTGGAAACCAAAAAAGAGTTTCACGATTTTAAAACTCTACCAGCGTACAGGTACCCCGAACCGATTCAGGTGTACCGCGAAACGGTTCACCACCCGAACCGGTTTGGTTTTTGGTTCGCAGAAAATTGTTGGTTTGGGGCTAAAAATGCATAGCATTCTTCCAAGACTTTTCTCATAATTTTCTCCATTTTCAACGGGACATAACTTCTTCACCGTAGCTCGGATTGAGGTGTTGTTTATTACAGTATCTTTGTTACGGTGAGATCTTCAACTTTCCAGTTGACCGGACCTTCGGACGATGGTTGTAAAATTACTAAAATGCCCTTGAACTTCTATATCTTTCCTTATTTCACTGCTTTGACTTCTCTTGCATACCACTTACATTAAGTCCCTAAAATTATGGAACGTGAAGTCATTGAGGCAGATGTGGGATGCATGATGGAGATGTTGAATGCTTGATTCCCAGAATTCAGATTGAGGCCGTGATATGAGATCATGAAGAGACGTGCCAAATGTAACGGCGTACGACATACACAACTATCAGTTGTCGGACATGAGAAATATATCTTTACATTAATGAAGTTAGTGGTAAAGTTCTTTAGACAATATTTGCGGGAATGAAGTGTCATGATGTACTTCCATTCTATATTACAACTTTCTCAATGAAATTTTCTTGGAGACTCGTGGAAGAAGCCCGATTTAATATGACCTATTGATGTAAAATGTACCTTCAATATGCAGTGTTTTCAACTACGCGCTATTGCGGTCTTCAACATAAAAATGTAACATAGTGCATCGAATTTTGCGAGACTCCCAAATATTGTGGGCAATTTGCTGACGTGCTGAACATTTGTATATTTACGAGATGAAAGTTTTGAAGTTCAGTTTAAAGAGTTTCAATTTTTATAAATATTAGTTTAAAATGTTTTTTTAACAAATATCAATCTGATTATCTTGTCTTGTGATGATAAAAGCTATCCCAAAGGTGTAATCATTGCATTTACATTCAAGAACATGACAGGAGGGGGATATGTAGTGCAAACTGGTAGTCTGGATCCAACCAAGGATTTCCCGTCAGATCGACGTGGTAATGTTAGTGTAATATTACTAGTTTGGGATAGGTAGCGACCTGTTTTTCATTTCTTTTAATTGCCAACCCGGATTATTTGTGTATTTTTTTATTTGTAATATAAATAAATTTTATTCAAGCTTTTTCTAGTATGCCTTGCAAGTATATTAACAACGAAGATATACCCATGAATGGAGCTTATATAGGGTAAGCCTCACGAGGAGATGTGGGATCCCGGCAAAGAAAATGCAAGGTAATTATGCATAACTACCAATTTTAAAATATTCTTAAAAGATGTGGATTTTAACATTAAATTAGCTAAATAACAATAGGCCCGCGGATATGTGGTGTCCTATTAGAGTTTTTAAAGTTGTTTGCCAAAAGTGGCCCAATACATACACAATTCATTATTCATTTATAAACATGGACTCGTGTCTATGTTATATTTTGTTGTATAAGATGTGTAAAATAGTAATTAAGTTTTGTTGTATAATTCTCCCTCCATCCCGAATTAAGAGTCCATATTCATTTTTAGACCAAACCGATTTAAAAAAATGGAGGCTTAAAACTATAATCCAACAAGTATGCTTCTTTCAAATAAAAAATAATTAAAAAAATAGGAAATAGTTTTGATAAACAGGGATATCGGAATAACTAGTAATAAAAAATAATAATTCGTCGTATAAACTAATATTGTATTATTTATTTGCAGTAAGAAGAAGTCTAGAGTGGAAAACGAGTACGCTGAATTTGGGTAGTTGGGTATGAATTTGTACATAAGTATTTGGATGAGGGTCCACAAATGGTTCGTGATGTTTTTTTTGCCTTGCGAAAGAAAATGCTCCTGTAATTATTTTCATTGATGAGGTAAATGAAATTGCTATTTCTAGATTTGATCTCCAGACAAGAGCTAATAGAGAAGTTCAACGGATCCTCACATAACTCTTAAATCAGATTGATGGGTTTGACGAGATAGTGAATGTGAAGGTTATAATGGCCACTAATAGAGCTGACACTTTAGATCCTTGCGTCTTAGAAGGCTTAACCACTAATAGAGCTGTTAAATTCTTGGTTATACAAACGAATTTGTTGATTATAATTATCTTGGGTATTTTTGGGCTTATGGGTGTTATTTAGTTTTTGGATATTATGATGTTTCTAGATACATATCGTATTAAAATTTTGGTTTTGGATATGTAAGAAGTTAGTGATATTATGAGTTTTTGACTATGGATATTTTCCATTGTGGATATTTTCTACTTGGAATATAAAAGATTTGCATTACATGTGTTAGTTTTGTACCATTCAAGTATATATGTGTATGTGGTATTTTTTTATATATATTTAAACACTTATGTCAAATGTAAGAAAACTCACATAAATTGTCTAAATTGTGATACATGTACGTTTATTAATCACATATTTTTTCAAAACTGTGATAAATAGAAGTTAAATATTGCAGGTTTTATGTATGTTTTTGAAAAATTGACATAAATGAAATTTCTATTATCGCAGTTTTATGAACATTTAAGTCACCACTTGTTATGACACTTTTGAAAATTTTAAAAACTGACATAAATGACTATTTATGTCAATTTTTAACTGACATAAGTGACTGTTTTTCTTGTAGTGTGAGTACCCCTCTACATTATTCCCTTTCTGCAAAGTCTTTTGTGTTGGGTAGACCAAAGGAAATTGGATGAAATCATTTCTTCTTCTCGGAATTTGAAAGTTTCACTATCCCCTTTATCATTGCTCCCAAGCCATTAAATGGTCCTATCACTTCATCTTATATTTATGGTCTCGAGGAGAAGCACGTCAATTTGAGAATGTTCATCCCATAATTTGGATAATCATTTGTCTATCTTTTGTCCGCCTAAACGTGCGTGTCTTTTTTTATCATAAAGGGGTATTTTAAACTTGGGATTCATTTTCTTTTCCTTTACCATATCAAACTCCTCAGAGCTTATAGAGAAAGAAGCGGATCAAACCTCCACATCCATTTTTTTTTACAACCTTCAAACAGGATTTCGATGTCGTCTTCTTCTAAAACCACCTCTTCTACCATTGCCACCCCAACAACGAGTTGCTGGTAGGTTCTTTTCCCATCTTTGTGAAAATTTCCACTATTTTGGCCACTAGTGTTACCACTGTCGACACAATCATCGATGACACCATTGGTGGTACTTGTTTAGGGGTAAGTGGATGGGGGTCCCTCATCTATGGTAACCCTCTCAAAATCATAGAAATAATACCTGGTTAACGAATCGAATAGGGATTTTCATTTGTATCGTCTTGGCTGTTACTTTGGTCCAAAATACACTTCTATATATTCCATTGCAAATTTTAAGTTTATGGCCAAGATATATGAGTGTCCACATGTGGTCCAACGTGAGTCCCCTAACCTTCCCAACATTCAACCTGACAGCATTCTTGGAATTTATAGTGAATAGGAGTGACTTCCCCCACTCTAACATTAATCTCAATGTTTGTGGAGGTTCCTTAGATCAATGGGACCTCTTGGTGGACCATATCCTTGCCACCCTCTTGCATAAGGATGTTATCTAGGGGCTTGGGCTCCTTTGGACATTGGATAGTTTGAAGACTTGCAGTATTACCAAACAAGCGACTACCTTCAATTTATTATCCTCTCGTTAGAGCAGAGACTTACACACATTCATGACTGGGTGGGGTAAATTTACCATCACTTAGGACAACATTTGCTAGTTGACAGGATCGCCTTACTTGGGGGGTCATATATTTACTAATGGCTTCAAGGATTCCCAAAAGTTAGATATGTTGTAGGATCTTCACTTAGATCTTAGTGAATGCTCTAAATAGGTTTCTAACCACAAAATTGGTGCTACTAATAACTCATTTGCCAAATGGAAAAGTACTGGTTCATATATTTCGAGCAACTTCCTAAGGGGGAGAGCTAGAGCAAGGGAGCTAAGAGCCAGGATGACCCAAAGATTGAATCTCCCTCACACTTAGATGCATTCTTCGTCACATTACCTGGAAGTCCAAATAACTCCCTTTGGGAATTGTTGTTCAGGTTGGCAGTTAGACTTGCTTGAGGGAGGACTAACCCCCTCACAGACTTCACCCTTGGGTATTCATATACTTAGGTGGATCATGATCATGTGGATGTTTAGATATCTTGTGAACGTTATGATGAAACTAACTTTGCCAAATCCTTCCTCTTAACGTCTTTCTATTTGAGAAATTTCCAAACTTTACCCCAAAAACGAGGGCTTGTCAAAACGAGGTTGCTCGAATCATAAGGTGGAATAAGAAGCCCCCAAAGAGACAACTGGGACCTTTGATAGATAATGTTAATGAATTTTGCTTTCGCCCATATAGCAAGAGAGTAAGTGGTGTTTTTACTTGGGGGTCCTTCTCATCATCTAGAGGTACTTTCTACAGCCCCCTGATGTAAAGTCTGTGGATATTTCGCCCATATTGATGTGATGGCTATGCTTCTCCCATGTACTTTTCCCCCTTGACTTATTTGGGTCAACATGTGGAGTTTTTTCATTTTGAGAGAGTACGACATCAATTTGGGTATAACCAGGGTGTTTAATCTCATGTTTACACTATGAGCACATCCTCCTCAGAGCTATGCTTTCATTCCTAGGACAATTTTAATTTCAAAGGAACGCTTCATAAAGTCCATGTCCTTAGTGGCCTATTTGCACCTGCTCGTGACTATTGGCCTTCATAAAGTTATTGGTTTACTTTATGGGAGAGGCAAGTGGCCCGTATTCAAAATTGCATGAATGATGTTCCTCACGAGACCATCCTCACTAAAATCCCCAATAATGATAAATTCTTAGGCAAAAGAACCCAAAAAGAGCTATGGTACCACAACACAATTATGAAGATCCCTCTCGAACAGGTCACCCCCATTATAGTGAGGCTCCTGAACGATTAGTCCATCTGCACCAAATAACCTGAGCTACAACCTTCTAATCCCAAAGGAAAGGGGAAGTCCAAGTCCCAAGCTTCCTATAAGATGAAGCACACTGACACTGATGTGTAAAACTTTGTCCCTGCTTCCATTATTGATCCACCTTCCCCTCCTTCTCATAGGAAAACTAAAGCGAGTAATAAGAAGAAGGTTACTGCTAATGAGGATGTTGTTCACTCCCCTACCTCGGATCAATGGTCGAACACTGATACCTTTGAGGGGGAGGAGACCTATCGGACCGTTCGTGACTAAGTATATGAATCCTTGGGCAAATATACTCAAAATCGATCCATTTCGTCTACCCCTATTGCTAAAGGTACTCTAATTATCTCATCTTTACTTAGTGAAACTACTGGTCATGAGGTTTCATTAACTGATTACCCTTCTTGCTCACTTGAATAAGAACTGGCTAATTATGGAATTACTCCTTTCTACGATGACACCAGTTTTTCTTCAAATGGCATGGGTGTCATTGATCTTCATATTGAACGTGGACCTGATGCTTGTATTTTATTGTCAGTTTTGAGGGAGTCTACTAGTGAGGAAAATGAAAAGATATACTCCCCTTCCACCACCATCCCTACGATTGGGCAAATGACTTACGGGAAGATCAGTCACCTAAATAGTGTAAGTTATTCCTTTTGTAAAGGTATTCCTAACCAAAGAATGATTAACTTAGTTGATCTGATGCGTAACAGACAAAGAAGAAAGATACAGATTATCCAAGGGAGTTTCCTCGAAGATCATCCTTAGACGCGACTTGAAGATCAAAGTCACTCGAATGATGATAGTTTATAATATGCAACATAATGTATTTTATTATATATTTTATCTTATGATGTATCTAGAGAGAGGTTTCTCGGTACCCACAAGGAACCAAGTCTGACAGGGTGTGGGAGAGCTAGTATGCTCTATTGAACAACCTCCTCTTAGGAACCTCGCACGGACATGGTTTGGAGTATTGGGATCAAAGCAACGTTGGGAATAAAATAACCAACCCTCTTGGTACACTTGGGTAAAATATTATCCAATATATATGGTTGCTCGAGCTACCTAAAATCGAGCTACCATAACTTCTACTCACTCGAGGGAACCTCCTTGAGGTACCTCAACCTTGCAGCCTTGGCCTAATGATTGTTTTAGTCAACAAAAAGAAGACTAAACACTCAAGCTACTTATTAGCAAAGAAACCTCAAACCAAACACCATTCATCTGACTGATGTGACCACATGCTTAGTGGGTGATAGTGAAAATATACCACCCTACCACGGAAGGTATCGTACACTGCATATGCTAACATGCCGCGACCTCTATCAACATAGGGCGCGGCCCTACTGAGCTCTGTGTGCGACCCTATCGAGTAGTGGCATGACCCTCCTCATCACAGGGCGCCCCCCCCTATTAACATGCATCAGAGTCCACTAGTCCATGGTGCGGCACCTTTGTCTTACAAGCCATATCTCTCTCCATTACAACTCCAGACTTTATATACGTCACATGCTCAAAACACGTGAGCATATCTCCTATAAAAAGAGGACCACACCTCGAAAATAGGGGGACTGGATTGATTCCACAAAAACTTGGGGAAGGTTCTACAGTACCGATTCTCACTAAACAACCTCAGTGTACAGCTTGGGGGTTGTTCATCTACATTACAGCCACCTCTCTGGCACACGGGAATCATCAACCATCATGTACTCTCCTTTATTCTCATACTTGTACGCCTCTTTAGGCGTGATTATATTGTACAATACAACAAATATAATATGAACGGAGCAACACAGTGGATGTAGGCCTATATTAGAGGCTGAACCACTCTATATCTTATTTTCTCTATATTTACTTGCTTTGTTTATTCATTACATATTTTACACTTGACTTGTTGATACGAGAGCGACTAGTGGACGATTTCTCGTATCATCAATTTTGTGTCGTCTATGGGAACGAGATGTCCCAACCCTTGCTTATATATATAGTTGAGTTCTTAAACACCTATTTAGATCCCTAGGGATCCTACGGATCGTCATCTCACGAGTAAATTCTGGTTATTGAGCTCCATTTTATATTTACACCCCTAAATGGGTATTTTCATATTCAGATCTATTCTAGGGTCTCCATTTTATGACCTTAGATCTATTTTATATACCCGTGTGATATCGCCCCACCTAGATAAAACTGGAAATCTTGATGGGCTTTAGCCCCGTAAAGATGGGTGATTAGGGAAGAGTTATACTTACTCCCTTTTTGGCGTTCTTTGCCTATGATCTAGGGTTTATCATTAGAATTGTGCCATTTTGTGCACCAAGAGGCTATTCTCTCATGGATGGACCCTACTAGGTATGCTCTCCACGAGTTTCAGGAGAAAAACTCAGTTTTTGGATTTCAATTTTGGGATTGTTCCTTCACTGCCTAGGTAGGGATGCGGTGCGGTAGTCCAACTACCTTACATGCCACGGCCTCTACTGGGTCAGTTTTATTACAGAATCTTTAACACATCAAGGCAAGAACTCAGGTGTTCTCCAGTTCAACCTTAGTGAACACCACGCAAAGGCCACGGCAGCGCACCTATGTGCCATACTGGTCGCGGCCTCAACAGAATGCCATGCAGTAGTTCAAACGCTGCATCCCCGTTTCCTACTTGATTACTCCCATATTTATGTGATTATTCACTTCTGCTAGTTTTGTCCCAGATTATATATATACCTTGTAAAGACTAGAAAAGGTAGAAAAGGGAAGGAGAATCCAGCGAGAGCACAGAAATCAAGGATGAGATTGTGCAGCTGTACAATCACCTCAACCACCTCTACGATAGTCATGCCTCACTCTAGACCCAGGATAACTATCTGACTTAGAAGGTACAAAATTCTAGAGGCCGCGGCCTCACCCAATGTGGGTGCGACACCCAAGATCATTGCTTCAGCAGCCTTAGATGCCGCGACAGACCAGGAGGATCCGGCCGCGAAAGTAGTCAACAGGTGCCAGAAAAGAAGAGTGGAGAAGGCAGAGAAGAAATCTGAGGTCTACACTCTGTTGGCCTTCTCAATTGAAGAGATCTTTGAATTCATCAGAGAAGACAAGCTGTTAAGGTGGCTAGAAAAGCTCAAAGCTCCACCCCACAAGAGGAACAAAGCCAAGTGGTGTAAGTTCCATCAGAACCACGGCCACGATACTGAGCAATGCTATGCTCTAAAGGATGAAATTGAAACGTTGATTGGGCAAGGTATGCTGTGGAAGTTTCTCAAAGATGTTTAGGGTATGCAACCTTATTTCAGATGCCGCGTGCTCATTTTTCATGCTTATCTCTTATATTCCATATGTCTCTACTTTACAATGACAACTCCTCTTACGTTGTTTTAAACTAAACTTTGTATTATCCTTACAAACTCATATATATATATATATATATATATATATATATATGTGTGTGTGTGTGTGTGTGTGTGTGTGTGTGTGTGTGTGTGTGTGTGTATAAGTAGTTATAAAATCAAGTTCACTTTTATAGTGTCATATTTTGATCCTTATTTCCATGAAATGTTATCTTATAAAGACCATTTTTACCTTAAATAGATCCCAAACCGAGACAACATGTTATATCGGGAATGATAATATCTAAATGGGCCAAGATGCCCGATAAGACACCTGATTGTCCGAAAGCTGATGATAATTGAAAGTGGAAAACACAAATATTATAAGCGGTTATCCAAGTTGGACTGCAACATCACTCATAAGGGTTTACAATGCTCGTTCTTAGCTTTCGGGATGCGTCATTAGTTGCAACGGATTCCAATGCCCGTTGTTGGCTTTTGGAATGCATCCTTAAGTCGAGAGACTTGTGATATCTAGCTAGAGATGGATTTATGTATATCCATAGTTGTGGGTGGCTTAATAACATAACTCAGCCTAAGGAGGCTTGAAAATATCCTATATATTAGCTGTAGGCGGCTTAATAACATAACCCAGCCTGAGGAGGCTTGAAAATATCCTATATATTAGCTTTGGGTGGCTTAATAACATAACCCAGCCTGAGGAGGCTTGAAAATATCATGTATATTAGCTGTGCATGGCTTAATAACATAACCCAGCCTGAGGAGGCTTGAAAATATCATGTATATTAGCTGTGGGTGGCTTAATAACATAACCCAGCTTGAGGAGGCTTGAAAATATCCTATATATTAGCTGTGGGTGGCTTAATAACATAACCTAGCCAGAGGAGGCTTGAAAATATCCTGTATATTAGCTGTGGGTGGCTTAATAACATAACCCAGCCTGAGGAGCCTTGAAAATATCCTGTATATTAGTTGTGGCCGGATTAACAACATAACCCAACCTAGGGAGGCTTGAAAATATCCTGTATATTAGCTGTGGGTGGCTTAATAACATAGCCCATCCTGGGGAGGCTTGATAATATCCCATTTACATACAGAAAGGTAATGCTAAAGAAGATAAAGGCCATATTCTGTGAAAGGCAATTAAAGTGACTAGAGGACAGCCTTGGCCTTCTTTATATGTTCCATACCTATTAAGGGATGACAAAAAATAACTATATGGTTCAAGCAGCCAAGGGTAAAGAGAAAACACTAGCCGCATATTCAATTGGCAGCCATTATCAAACGACCGCGACCCTATTCAAGTGGCAGCACTTCCAACTATTAGTGCAAGGGGCAAAGGGTCTCATCCCATTTGCAGAAGCCATAAGAGTTACAGCCTCAACCTATGACTTATACGTATGAAGGTTCCGTAGCATTACTTGAAGGTGCCTTAGCATTACTTGAAGGTGCCACGGAAGTTCAAAAAGAGCATCCTATGTGAAGAAATATATACGCTGTGGTGCCACGAACTTAATCTATTAATAAGGCATTTTCAAATATAAAGCAGTTGTATTCAAGCATTCATTAAAGCATTGAAGCAATCAAAGTGGTCCAAAGACTTAATTGTTCACCTTAAGGGACATGTTCCCCAATGTCCAATATTGCTAGCTGGAGTACGAATGGGCAAAGATAGAGAAGGGGGCTACAGCCTGTAATGTGTAATTTTACCACGAACCTATTCCTAAAAAGAGCCATAGCCCATTCAGTATGGTTGCATCTACCAAAGAGTTTAATGCATTCGCTAAAGCCCGCGGTGCCTGAAGCCTTTAAATACAATAAAGGAATTGGAAAATTGAATAATAGTGGCCCCACCCACCTGTCCACACCATGTAAAGTCTTAAGGCAAAAACACGACAGGCTGCAGCTATATTTATGAGCAAAACATTTATATATTGGTGCCGCAGAAAGCTCATGCAATCAAGTAAGTAAATCTCAAAGATCAAGTTGTATATTTAGTCAGCATCACTAAGTCTCCAGGCAAGAACCTTCTCCTTGGTCTCAGGGAAGTTCTTTATTATTCTATGCCTAAGTTCCTGGTAACCATGGAGGTAGGCCCTATTATTGATAAGGAAAAAGTCCTTAGAGCCCTTGAATGACTCCACTGTATGGTCAATGGCTAGCTGAAGAGCGTCGCCATGATCTGTATCTATTTTCTTTATTACCGCGGCATGGTCTAGGGCATCTTGGGTAGACTTGGCCTCCATCTCCTCGTACTTCTTTTGGAGAAGTATAAGCTTGTTACTAAAAGATTCTGTATCTTGTGCAACTCACACAGTCTGAGCCTGGGAGGATTTGAGGGACTCCGTGGCCTGCTTCAAGTTTTCCTCTGCTTCCACCCTTATATTATTTACAGCAGCCAAGTCCATTTGGGCTGCCTGAAGAGCCGCGACAGCATACTTCTTTCCTTCTTCAAAAGATGAATTTCTTACAGCCTCCAAATTAGCGGCGTGCACCCTCTTTGCTGCCTCTTTTAGTTCATAAAGGTCCTTGTACTTCCTCTTTTGAGCCACTATCACATCCACGACCTGAAAAGAGAAAGTTATCGGCAAAATATGGAATGAAAAATCAAAGCTGAGAAAACACTAATGCTTACCCTCAAAATACTATGGAGGTCACATTCCTACAGATCATCATGGTCCTCTTCGAATAGCCTGTCAAGATCCGCGACATCAAGGGCCCTCTTTATTCTTCGCGCAGCCTTCACGGTAGTGTCCCATGAGGACTCAAGGTCAGGTTGTCTTAACTGAGGATGCGGACGACCATCAGGACCAGCTCCGCCGTGACACTGAGGAGGTGCCAAGTTTTCATTAATAGCAACTACAGACAGCGACGGAGGAGAAGCTGAATGGATGGGAGCATCAGACATGGACATCAAACCCATCGTGGCTAGGTTAGCTCTGATATCATCATCAAAAGTTTGGGTTTCATGCCAATCAAGGTTTGTTATTTTTGCGTCCAGATTTGGGGTCACGATAGGAGGATTATGATCGTTGGAAGGTGTCGTGGAAGGTGTCTTATTATTGGACCTCTTCCTCTTCCTGCTCCGCGCAGTATTATTAAGAACGGTGGCGTCCTCATCCATTTTCGCTAGCTGGGCGGCCAACAGCTCCCTATCAACTTCCTCACCTGAAAGAGAAAGCAACAATAAGTATTTGAAATGGAATTGATGAAAACATAAGTTGCTGCTGACTAAAATTGCGGATCTGGTTATTACCTTTCACAGACATTCTTAGAATGGACTTGCTGGGGAAGAAACCTGCCTCGAATATAGTTACAAATGTTACAAGGACGTTGAATTTCTTCTCTTCAATAGGAATGGCCACGGCCTCAGTAACTCTCTTCTCTTGATGCTTGCTCAGTTGCAAGTTGTCAAGAACTGCAGAAAACATTTCAAGGGTTAGTACAGAGAATGAACAATTAGAAAGAAATAAGGGATGCGACTATTATCAAATTACCTAGCTTAGAGGTAGAACCCCATTATCGCGGCATCCTAAATGATTTCTCCCTATCATTCTCCTGAGGGTGTATCTCCCATCCCCCTCCAGAGATGCAAAAATACTTACCCTTCTAGTTTTTTACACTGGTTAGCCTCCCAGAGTAAAGGGTCTCGTCCCTGCCACGGACGGAGAAGTAATAGTACCCGATGAACTTCACAAAGTTTTCCTTTGGGCGGTAGAAATGAAAAAACTCCACGGGAGTAATGTCCTTTTTAAATTGGCTCTCCCAAAGAATGATCGCGGTAAGTATGGCCCTCCAGCCATTGGGATCTAACTGGATTGGTGCCAGTTTCATGGTCTGAAAAATACTTCGGATGGGAACAGGAATAGGCAGCCACAGCCCATAAATAAATGCATGAAGTGGGAAGCAAACTCCATCATCATCCAGATCTTTGCAAGGTTTTTGGTTCGCGGCAGGTGCTGAACACATCAAATTTTCTAGAAATTCGAAGGCCTCAGCCACCTGGTCAACCCAGTCTTAGGTCATGATGTTACGGATATCAAGCACAGCGAGAGGTCTCTCAGCCCTCCCAGACGTATAAGTTGGGTAATCCCTAACTTCCGCGACATCATCTTCTATACCCAATGGATTATTACTTCAATTGGCTTCTTCATCCATTGGCGTGGACTTAAAATCCTTTTTATAGGGAGAGTCTACGAAGTTTGAGTCTAGTATCACGCAATTGGGCAATCCCTCAGTTGGCAAGGCCCTATTGATCTCAGAGGAGGCACAGAAGGAAGTTCAGGGGGAGAAGCTCCGAAGTTTTTTGCCCAGAAACCTCTCAGAAATTCATCTGGGTCAAAGCTCATATGGCTGCAACAGTACCTAAAAAGCAGAGTCTGCGGTTAGGCTCCGTAGCCAGTATGGTTCGAAAAAGACTTTAAAAAGTAGGGGCAAGATTAGTTATACGAATAGTGAATAGAAGCAACCAACAAGATTGGCCAAATGTGAAGTGTGGGGTTCAAGCCCTAAAAGACAATTAGCGCCGCGGCATATTGGTTTGCTGAGGAGGGGTTATTCCCCTATTGTAGTTAATAATGGGATAAAATAGTGTTGACCCTATTCATTAAACCTAAGGTACTACCCTCCGACCCTACAAGCCGCAGCAATCTCCGAAATAAATAAGGGAGCTTACATTGCCGCGGCTACACACTCGAACACGAAGCAAATGTAGAGACCTTTAGAAATTAAAGTAGTCATGAATCTAAGGGTTTAACTGCCGCGGATTATGATTTGAAACCTAAGGGATTATTCAGTCTATAGGCCGCAGCCATCACCAAAATTACTAAAGGTATATTCTACCATGCCGCGGAGTCTCACTGAAACAGTATTGTCTAAATGTTTGATTCAATTAAGGATCAAAGACCCATAATGTGAGGTGTGTGCTTCAAGAACATCAAGAACATCATAGAAAAGTTTGATTCTACACAAACGCACTTTATATGATCACAGTTGTTTGATTTCGTATTATGAAGGTCGATTCAGGGAATTCTAGCAACAATTTCAACTGTTTATCGTGGATATATATTCGATTCTTGGAAATTTGAAGATTGTTCAAATAAAACCCTAGATTCCTATCAAGAGATCCAGAAAAATGTTAATGTTGAAGATTAGAAGGGAAGAATTCATGTGTTCGTGTATTTAAAGAAGAATTACGAGATGCAAAAGCTTTTTAAAGAGGATGTTGGTTGAAAAATTACCTAGAAACAGAGAAATCGGCAACGATCAGCCTTGAACCACCCATACGGCCATGGAAAATCTCCAAAAAATGAAAGAGAACGGACGAACAGACTTTAGCTTTCGATTTACTCTCAATGTTTTGGAAACTTAATGAAGTCCACAGCCTGAATAATTTATATAAGAGAAGCGCGAAAGATGAATCATTGCCTAGGAAATACCGCGGCACACAAGAAAAATTAACTAAATCGCAGCCCCAATCCAATTCTCTTGTCGCTACGGCTTGGGGGCTTATTGATAGTGCAAATATAGCGCCCTATCGCGGAAGGTATCTTACACTGCATATGCTAACATGCCGCTGCCTCTATCAATATAGGGCGCGACCCTACTGAACTCGGTGTGCGGCCCTATCGAGTAGTGGTGTGAACCTCCTCATCACATGGCGCGACCCCCTATTAACATGCCATGGAGTCCACCAGTACAGGGTGCGGCACCTTTGTCTTACAGGTCACATCCCTCTCCATTACAACTCCAGATTTTTATACGTCACGTGATCAAAACACGTGAGCATATCTCCTATAAATAGAGGACCACACCTCAAAAATAGGGGGGACTGTATTGATTCCAAACAAACTCAGGGCAGGTTCTACAGTATTGATTCTCATTACACAACCTCAGTGTACGGCTTAGGGGTTGTTCATCCACATTACAACCACCTCTCTGGCACATCGGAATCATCAACCATCATGTACTCTCCTTTATTCTCATACTCGTACGCCTCTTTAGGCATGATTATATTGTACAAGACAACACATATAATGAGAACGGATCAACACAGTGGACGTAGGCCTATATTAGAGGCTGAACCACTCTATATCTTATTTTCTCTATATTTACTTGCTTTGTTTATTCATTACATATTTTACACTTGACTTGTTGATACGAGAGCGACTAATGGATGCTTTCTCATATCATCAGTGGGGACACTGTTCACCCACTTTCTTACGTCATAACATCTAGCATTTAGGGACTCAAAATTACAGAACTCAAGTGGGTTTATCCTTAGGATGGAAAACCCAGTCTACCAAATCTGACCTCGTAGTCATTCTAAGATAATCCTCTAAGTTGCCATGTTATGTCCCTCATTAATTCCACCATGCTTCCAACTGGTTAACCAGTTTCCCGCCAAATTATAAGATTTCATGCATTTAATGCAATATCTCCGACATTAATGGAAGGGGATACTTGGGCATTTAATGTTGTTAATCACATTGAATACTAGCAATGTTACTCGAGTAACCTCTCCTCCATATAAATATATCATCTAAATAGTTTACAACGACGACATTCTGAACCTAGAACTATTGCCCGATTTCCTTCATACATGAGAGCTGTTGTGAGGACATTCTTCCCACACTTATTTAATACACGTATCATTGAGCATAAACTGGACTTGAAGTTATTGCCTTGCCTTTATTGTTCCTCGAGTGCTTTCTCTTTCTCCCTCTGACCAAGTTACTTGTTGGTCCCATCTATTTATTATACTTGTAGTGTGTTCACGCTGTAGAAATATCATTCAATACAAGTCTGAATATTGAATCTCATTGTCCCTTTTCACCTGTATTCATTGTCATTATTAAATATCGTCTTAAGCATTAATCTCGATCTTGATAAGGGGTTACAGCACACTTTATACTAATCGTATTCCAAGAACCCACATCTTGCACCTTTTCTATTTCTTTTTTCAACTATTTATTTCATATTTCTTAAATTTTTATTTCATGCTATAATAAATTCAACTTTTATTACTGTGCACATCCTTCTTCTGTTGGGGCGAGTGACTCCTCAAGGGTGAGGATCGCTACCTCGCCTATTGCTCCTATCATCCGGGTGCCCTTTCCTAGGGAAAGTAAATTTATGCTTATTTTTTCCCTGGGCTTGGCTATAGAGGTTTGCCTTGCTCATTCTAGCAATCCTCTTTCTTTTTTGTCTTTTTATGTTTAGTAACATGTTCACTTTTGTTGACCTTGTAGCTTTATTTTGTGTTTCCCACCACTACAAGGACCTCTTCTATGCCTTCTCGTTCTGTTTGGGTAAAAAAAGTCTTTAAGTCTTCTGATTTGTTTCCTCTTAGACGTATCTTGGTGCATTTCTCTATATAAACTTGTAGAGGGATATCCCTCCCAGACATACTACCCCACTTCCTGCCTCTTCTGTAGTGGGTTGTTCTTCAGCTGGTCCCTCCACCACTTCATCTCGAGAGGTATTTGAATTTTTTTTTCATTTTTAGCATCTTTTTCCATCTAATTTCTTATGTATGACTAAAACTTATGTTGCCTATGTTGCTTCTGTCTTTCTTTTATAGGTCTCCCCTTCACGTAGCCCTTCCACTAGTGGGGGGGATGTTGTTGCTCACTAGGGATACAATTCCATGTCTATCACCCTCTGGGAGGATATCTATCCCCGAGTTTGTGTGCTTATAGATAAGAGGCTCCACATCCATCACCTTCCATCTCAACCGATTGTCATTATTGCTTCTCGTGAGCCTCTTTCATAGGATCTTTGATCCTCTCAAGTATTAATCACACTGTCAGTATCATTCTCTATTTGACTTTGTTCATTTTTAATATACTTATCAATGAACAGGCCTCCACTACAGCATCAACTACTTCGATGGTAATTCTACAACCCTCCTCCATCTCAGGTGATCAGGTATTTCATAAATTTCTTTGCTATTCTCATACTGCCTTTACTCATGGTCATAACTTCATCTAAGTCCTTACTTTGTTCTTGTTTATCTATGTATTAGTTGATTCATGGTATTTCTTCACTAGCGACTTCTGTAGTGATTCCTCAGGTGAACTCTTCTAGTAGTGAGGCCCTTTCTTCTACGGGGTAGAGAACAGACACCCTAATAGTGCCTCCCCGGGTATTCACTTCAACAAATGTTCCTTTCGAGATTTGCTTTCTCATTTAAATCATTTATTAACATTGGTCAACTTCTTTGCTCTCCAGATAACACTACTAATCCTTCGTTTGTTGGTATTGTTGTCAGTCCTGGGCAGGTGACCCTATAGGTATTATATATTGATTAAATATTCCTTCCTATTACTTCCAAATTTCTTGTTAACACTTCTTGTTCTACTTGTATTTAGGTTAGATGGGTTGAGGTTCCATTACCTGCAAGATCCATCATGACTACTATGGTTGTGACACTTTAGGTTTTACTTTTAACATATATGTATATTATACTTGTCTCTTTTTACCTTTTTAGCGCGAGTCTCTTTTCTTGGACTATCTATAGTTGAGTTCCATTTACATACAGGACCTTCATGTTTGTTCTCAGGTCGATACCGCATATGTTCCTATGACTGTGGAAGACCAAGCTAGCATCGCAGAGGAGGCTTCCCTGATACTTATTCTTTTTATGTGTTGTTTCTTTCTAACATTCTTTTTATGTGCAAGTGTTCACTAACACTTCTCTGTTTCTTTGTTTTCAGGTTATTGCATAATCTACTCCCTTATCTGAGAACCATTTGGCTAGCATTTAAGGAGACAATACCCAAGTATTTAATTAATGCATTATTTCTTTTGCAACTTGCTTTATATGTGCAAGCGTTCACTAACACTGTCCTAATTCTTGGGTTTTAAGTTAGTATCGCGATCATCCCGCTGATTGTGGGATAACTTAGGGAAGTGGGTGCGAGGGTTGTATTATACTGTCATACCCCTAGCTCTTTTCTATTTTCCCCATTCTTATTTTTACTTTTATTGTTCAAGTTTCTCACCATCACACCCCTATTTCCCTATTTTCAAGTTAGCGAGGTCGACGTTCCTAGTTCTATAGAACAGGCTGTGAACATTATACTAAGCACTCCTTAGATATTAAGATTTATACCTAATTTATTTTAACTTGTTTCTTTAGAGCCTTTTGAAAAAAGCATTAATGGATATCATGCTTGCTTTGTCTTTGTCAAGTTAACATGATACCTCTAGGAGGGCCTTCTCGCTTTTCGGTAGCATACTCACCCCTTTTGAACCTTAGGGTTGGATTTTATATTTCTTTCTTCTTTTCTGAGCAAAGTCATTAAGCTATTTGTCTTTCTTTATTTGACTTATCATTTATGTGTTTCTTATTTTTAGGATGTCATGAGCGAGCCTGTTGAGGCAGTTAATGAGGAGGGGCAGAGTTCTTAGGCCACTCACTTGAATGGGGTTGGTGGTTCAAGAGAGGAGTCATCATTCCTCCCTTCTGAGATTGAGTCCCGTAACACTAGCTGTGATGATATTTTTGTAGAGGATCTTGAGGCTTTCATGACGGAGTTATGGAGTGAGGAGCATTCTAAGAGATTCAGGAGCTACGATTGTGAGGTTATAGGGATGATCTTTAAGCATCACCCTGAGACATTCACATTTCTCGGCAATGACGACCTTACCATCTTCGACTTGAGTTCCCTCACCAGCTATATCCATGACTTTCAGTCCAATCCTCTCGCTAACTTGAACAGCACCTGGAATTCACTGTTCTGGCAGGCCCTCTAGGATCTTCCGAGGCTCTATCATTTTCAACAAGATTGGATTGATGCTACGATTCGCTACTTCCTGAGTGTCTCTTTCAGGAATATGATGAGCCTTCACACATCCAAAGTGCAGAGCTTAGTAGCTCCAGGTTGAAGGCACTTGGATCCGGGCTCAAATTCAGTCACTCCAGGTCAAGTTGGCCAAGCTTGAGGCAGCTGATTCTGAGGATGAGGCCAAGATGGACAGGTTGGAGGAGTAGTTCATTGAGGAGGAAGGTCTAGCTTACGCCGACATATGCTCGCGAGAGAACGTCTTTTTTATTCTATGTAGTGGATAGGTTTTCCTGAAACGTATAGTGTTCCATTATTTTATTTACTCTCCATTTCTTCCTGTACATGTAGATGCATTTCTTATACTAATGAAGACAATCATTTTGTCTTGACTTACTTGTCTTTTTCTTGTTCTTTTTTTGCCTCTGTGTTACTTGTCATTTATTTACTGTGAATTGCCTCTTTTTCTGTGAGAGCCTTAGTTCGGTGAAGTTCCCTATATTCTATGGGGTGCTTGCACATGATCGAGAAAGTTATCATTTTAAAGATACCCCTCTAACTGTGGGGTATTTGTTATGTATACTTTTTAAGGAAGAACTTGGAGGAGGTTGACCCCTTTCTCTTTCCCCAAACAATAAAAAAATGGTCAAGAATAAGTATAAAGAATAACTAAAACTTCCCTTAGTCTATGGGGTCCTTGTTCCACATGTTACTTGGGAACTTTTAAACTATTTAAAAAAATATTAGAGGGGTGTGGACCCTCTTTTGTACATTCTTATGCAATCCAGCAAGTCATTGTTTAGAACGTAAGTCAAAACTTGTTCTTTAGATTATAAATTTGTAGCAAAAAAAATAACATTTTTTTTTCTTTCTTGTTATTAGGAGGGAAACCTCCTATAGGTCTATGTGATATTTGAACTATTGTGTCTATAGGTACTTTGCTCACTATACTTTATCTTTGGGATAGATATACCCCTTAAATATAATTAGGAAAGTTCCTTGTGTCATGGGCCCCCTTTTAAATTTTGAAATTTCAAATCATGTTCAGTCTACTAGAGGGTTCTGCTATATAGTTCTAAAAGACATTAATCTGGATGCACCCCCTCACAACTTATTTATGAGAAAGTACTCGTAGTTTATCAGTAATCCACGCAGTGTAAATAAATCACGCATAAAGTATCAAATATTGGTCAAAATAATTGGTATTCATCTTCTTTCACTGAAGACGGTATTTTTATTATTTACAAAATTGTGCACATGATTCAATTTACAAAAAAACTTTTTGTACTAGAGTAGGATGTTCAAATGTTCAAAAGATGTGATACTTGGCAAGAACTAGGCACAATACTTCTTTAACCACTTATAATTAATGGACTAGAGGCATTCACTCGTTGGCTGAGATATTTGGCAATAACCCTACTCGTTGGCTGAGAAATTTATGTTCTTCTTCCAATTACTTTTATTTGAGGGTGAACTCATACGATTCGATTTTCATTTTAGATGCCGCCCAGGAGAGAGAGAAGCTAGGGAAGCAGGAAGAGATGCGACTAGGAAGGCTCATCAGGAGCAAGAGTTACCGCAGTAACTGCCAGAGATGATTTAGGCAGTGCAGGTAACTAAATTGGTGGCACATGAAGTTGAAGCGACGATGGTCGCAATGGCAAGGTACTTTCCACAAGATCAGCCACAGGCTTTAGTGGTACCAGATGTTCAGGCCCACCCGGGTCCGTCGGGGTGGCAGCAAGTACGAGAGGTTTTTCAAAAAGGGCTTCCACTAGAGTTTCGAGGGGGTTCAGAAATAGTGCTAGCGCGTCAGTGAAAGAGAGATATCCAGCATCACCTACGCATAGTAGATTGCAATGAGGTGAAGAAGAAAATGCTAGCCACTTTTAGGTTAGTGGGAGCAGCGCTACAGTGGTGGGAGTCGATCACCATAGTTGAGGAAAGGGATACATTGACTAATATCGAGTTTATGGTGCGGTTCGACCGCAAGTATTTTCCACCACCAGCTGAGACCGAAATGAGGCAAAAATTCAAGGAGGTGACTCAAGGGGACCGTTTAGAGGCCGACTACGAGGAAGAATTCACTCGTTTGGAAAATTTTGTACCGAATGAGGTTAGCGATGAAGAGATAAAGAAAGTAAGGTTTGTGGATGGGTTAGTCTCGAGAATCAGACAACATTTAATTTGTAATCCCGCATTAGTAGCTTATACTGATGTCGTTAAGGCATCACTCATGCACTGTCAGGAATATCGCTTCCACATGAAAGGAAGAAGGAGGAGACTGGAAACTAGCCAGTCGGATAAAGTAGGAGGGAATAGTACCAGTGGGGTATCCCAGTAGCAGACGGGGGAAGATCAGGGGCAAAATTTCCGATAGGGAAATCTTGCCAAACGATTTAGAGCTGGATGCTATCGACATGATGGCCAGGAATTTCGACAAGGCCAGCAAGGAAGGGATAGTGACAGGGTGAATTTAATAAGAGGTGTTTCGTTTGTGTGGAAGCGGGGCACATAAAGAGAGATTGTCCTCAGCGAGGCAGGGGTCAACTACAAGACCACTACATCAAGTCATGGGTACATTCGGGCAGGGTGAAGATGCTCCGGAACCCAAGGATCAGCCGTTGCAGCAAGAGTATGGAGGTAATTATTTTTACCCTATGGGCATGGGGTATATTTTTGAGTGGAAAGGAGGATGTCACCATATAAGACTTATTTTTCACTAGAGTTCGCGGGTGAGTCGAATTTAGTGGGTGCGTTGGCTGTAGCAGCCATAGTATGTGGATAAACTTTTCGTGAGGTTGCGAAGTTCTTTGGTGTTCTTCACGGGAGAGTGGAGGTGTATACTGAGTGACGGTTTGAATTATGCGAGGAGTTAATACTTTCGAGAATTATGGGAGTAGGGTCAATAATATTTCCTAAATATCAGCTGGATAGCGATGGAATTGAACTATTGTGGATAGTGGGGCTAAGTTTTGGTGTTCGCGACACCAGGGTATGTTTGGTACTAGATATCACCTGAGAGGGCGTCTAGCCTATATATATGTTTGTACATATGTTGTATTGCGTGGTGCGATAGGCACATAGTGAGGTCTTGTGGTCTCACATTTTATCCCGGTAAGTAGGGATGTTTACTGAAGTGAATCAGGGTGGTTAAAATTATTTTTGAGCAGGGAGAGAGATAGCTCGGGGTTTATTTTCACGCAAGGACTAGTGATAGTAGGGCACGATAATTTATGTTATCTTTTGTACAATAAGGGTAGGCGTGTATGATTTTGTGTTAAGAAACAAGTATTTTGGGGTACGTGCTATGGACTGAGGGTCTAACGGATCTCAATGACCAACAATGTTAGGTAGTAGTGTGTCGGGGGGTTCCTTGTTTGGATTTCGCTTTGCGAGACGACCCACGCATGAAACTTAGCGCAACGTTGGAAGTGGGGAGATGTTTAGTCATTAGTATATGGGTTGGGTACCCCGGGCAGTATATATATATATATACTAGGGTATACCCGTGTCGATGGCACGGTTGTAAAAACGATCCAAATATTTCCCCCTAGCGATTCCATCTAACCACGGTAAAAAAAAGTTACGGAGATTTCCTAATAGTTATTAGATCTAAAATAAAGCATGATACGAAATGACACGAAATTATGTTATGCGTGGACACTTAATAATTTCACATTATAGTAATGTCAAACTAATAAAATATAATAGTTAACGGATTAGGATTACGTTGACCCGCTTCAATCGTCAGTGACCATTAGGACCCATTAATTTTGGTAAAAAAACAAATTTGTTGGAGCTCCTAATGTTTTTTTATAACCTAACCATAAGTCTAAATGAGCTCATATGTCATCCTATTTACAATACAAAAATAATTCATTACCTTAATTTGTAATAACGGTTTAACATGAAATTACATGACACATTAAAATTGCTCGTGCCGATAACACAATAAAAAATAAATCTATGGATGAAAATAAAAGCATTAAATTATTAAGATTTAAAAGCATGAAAACAAAACAATTGCACAAAGCACGAAATTAACATAACATTAATTTTAAATCTAAATTGTGAATTTTCAAAATAAAACACCAAAGTACATAAGATGGTACTAAATATTTAAATGGGTAAAATTTCAGATTATTGAAATACTTATATCCCATCTGTATAAAGACATTCCCATGTATATGAAGTGACACTGAAACATACAATACAACATGTGTTCTTCCCTTTCTTCATTTGGGTAACCTGAATAAAAAAATAATGAATTAAACATTGTAGGAATATAATCAAATATTACATATGCAATAACACTGATATAGAAGCGACGTAGAAATGGTAAAGAGTAAAATGAAACTTAGTAAAAATAAAATATAGGAAATCCAGATCATAATATTTGATGGACTTATATTTTTTGCGATTCAAATATAAATTGATTTTACACATTTAGTATAATCCAACTTAGATTTTTCTATTTTAAAAAATGTCATTGTTTTTATACTAATTGATATACCCGTTTATATCCTCGGCCTGGCTGAGGATTACCTCCAAACAGACGACCCCTCAGGGGCCGACCCTTCATCAGGCTCAAGACGAACCCTCAGAGGGGCCGACCCTTCATCAGGCTCCAGACGACCCTACGAGGGGCCGACCCCTCCACCAGGCTCCAGACGACCCAACGAGGGACCGACCCCTCCACCAGGCTCCATACGACACCTCAGAGGGGCCGACCCTTCATCAGGCTACAGACGACCCTACGAGGGGCCGACAGTACGAGGCCAGAATTCGGCCAGACTCACTACTGGAAGGAACTTTGCCCTCGGCCTCGGCCCATAGGCCGAGGGTGACACCATCACAGCGCGTGGTTTGGGAGACGCGTGGAACAGTGCGCGTGAGGCTCACATGCTCGGGGGAGACCGTTATAACTGAATCACACCCTCACGTGAGGGAATATTATGTCATCATTTGGCATCTACAGGTGTCAACAGGGGATTGGCTAGATCATCATTCACATGCACCATGCATACTTGGGGGGTACACTACACCCCCCAAGACCTATATATACTTGTCACCTACAACCCTACAAGGGATCGATCAATTAACTGTAGCCCTAGCTAAGACTCTGCTTGTACACACAGTAGAGAGAGAGAGAGGGTTATGTGCATTGTATCCAAGGCCATTAGTGCCCATACTTAGTGGATCACACACTCACAGTGGATGTAGGCCAAATTGGCTGAACCACTATACATCATTGTCTTATTTCCTCTTATACTCATCCCCTTCTACACACTTATACACTCATACATCTCTATGGCTGCCATGGCTGCTACTGTTTGAGCTTACTATCACTTATCCGGTGGTGCTAAATCTTAGCATCATCACTAATTTTTATAAAGAAATGTTTTAGTTTTAATCAATTTCAAATTTAGTTACTAAAATATTTTCCTTTAAGTAGATCGAGCCAAGTGCATTACTACACGTTTGCCGATGATGAAGTTCTTGGAAATAGTCGATAAAATACATCAAAGCACATAGAGACGTGATGTGTTCTTTGGAAACTCGGTTATTGTCAAGAAAATATAAAAAAAATGTACAGCGAACATAAAATAAGTGTATTGTCAAAGTACCTGCAACTTGACAATAAAACTCTTGGATACAATAAGGTAATAAAAATCTTAGCTCCATCATAAGGTAATAAAAATCTTAACTCCATCTGAGAAGCTAGGAACAACTATGTTGAAACCATATTTTGTTAATATGTTAAGTATTGGACCGTGTTTCTGTTTTTCAAAAGTATTAAAGTCACCAAAATTATTTATAACATAAATAATTATAAATTTAAAATTTACACGATATTTCGTGTTTGTGTTTGTGTCAAATTTATGAATCATTTGTAGTCCATTTTTGTTTAATGTAGCATAAAATTTACACTTTAGCTTTAATTTTTAAATGGTAAATACTATTTTAAAACAACTAAAATAGTGTCTTTGCTTTTTGGTACCAAACTAATATTATAATTGTTTAAATGATAATTTTAATTCAAAACATAAAAATGAATTCTGTGTAAAGGATAAATTGGTCATTTAGGTTGAAATATTTGTATGAAATTATAATAGTGGAATTGTATTGATATCAACTTGAAAAAAAATGTAATAGTTGTTATGAAACTTTGACATTTTGTTTTATAAAACTTTGACATTTTGTTTTATACCTTGACAGTTGTTATGAACATTGGACTATTAATGAAAAAAAAGACTTTATTCCCAAAAGACATATTACATATACAGTGCTTACTAATAATTTGGTCCTGAATTGTGACATTCACGGTGGTAAGCCCATTCCTTATCTGTGACCATTGCATTAGTCACATCTAACATCTTAGAGCCTTGAGCCATGTGCACAAATTTTGAATGCCTTGAGCCATATGCACAAATTAGCTGACAAACTTTTATATTGACAAAAGTAACAACCGACTTTATGAGTTGTCTAATAGATTCTGTTATAATTTTTAGCAAATGTAAATGGAGTGAGAATATGTTTTTATTCGTATTTAAGATAGGCTGAATAATTATTAGGTATATTAGATTTCTAATATATAAATCCAAACCACCTTCCAAAAACTAATCTAACAGCTACCATGTAAACTAACACAAATTTTATTTATTTTTCCCATAAATTTGATGTTACGAAACTTTGTTTAATTTTTTATATTTTTTGATAATGATGTCTTTTTTCATCAATACTAAAAACATTCTAATGGTCAATCCTTGCAAATATTGGTCTAACACAAACTCATAATTTTACTCGTACAACTCACACATATGGGTGATCACCTTAAATATATCTCGTCGAATAACATACGAACAAAAATTTAAAACCATTAAAATAGTGAAAAACACTTATTTATCAAAGTACATTAATGCAAAAGACAAAAATAACTCATAAACAAACTGTAAAACATTTGACACCAAATCAAAAACTGTATAAAATAATTAAAATATAAAAAATCCAAATATAGAAGAAAAAAAATTAGTAGAAGAGTTATAAAGAAAACCATAAAGTCATCATCATATCATATGGGTCTTTTACCTCGCCTCCTGGAAGTTCTGTTGCATAAATCATCATATGGGTCTTTACCCAAACAACATATCACTATCAACTATTTCTAGAAAACCTCTTAATTCTAAGCATCAGAAATCAAGTTGCTCAACACCCTTTAAACATGAGAGAGAGAGAGAGAGAGAGAGAGAGAGAGAGAGAGAGAGAGAGTAGCTTACACCAATTTCTAACAAAATCAAATATTCAAAACACTAAAAAATAATTAAGAACCCAACAACACAACCTGAATCTTGAGAGAAGCGTCTCGGAGAAAATTTTGAAAAAATAATTAATAGGAGAGTTTAGCTAAAAACAAAGCAGCGCCAAACATACAAGAACAAAGTAGAAACCCATATATCAGCATAAATAAATAATCGCAAGTTTTTATAACCTAAGTGCATGTGCGTTCAGATTTTTGAAAAACCCAAATGTAAAAAGAAAATCTAAATCTGGAAAAATCATATTAAATTACCTACAACAACCTCTTAAAGTGAAAAAAGAGACGTGGATTATTATCAAAATGGAACCCAATGGAAACCCCATCTTCAAAAATCATATATTAGGAAAAAAACTGTGAAATCAAACCCCCCAAATGTGAACTATACTATGAATAGATACCTTTCCTGGCGTTTTGATTTTAGGGGATTAACGTGTTGGGTTGGGAAATAGTCTCCTATTACAGTGGTTTTTTAGCTTGTCCTTTACTTGAGTTGTGATTTTAGGATATTACTGTGTAGATTTGAACCAGGAATGGTGGAGAAGAAAGGAGGAGGGGTTTTATGTTTTGGAGTTGAACAGTGATCTCCATGTTGCTAGCATGTGTATTCTCCTGCCACGTCCCTCCACTTGTGTGTGTATGGTGTCAACAACGAAGCAAAGATAATGAAAAATCCACTTTTGAAAAGGTAAAAATATTGAAGAAATTAACTAATTAAAAGTGAGAAAGATCGTATGAGAAGAGTACC
The DNA here is from genome assembly GCA_949130495.1 of Sambucus nigra. Classification (NCBI taxonomy): domain Eukaryota; kingdom Viridiplantae; phylum Streptophyta; class Magnoliopsida; order Dipsacales; family Adoxaceae; genus Sambucus; species Sambucus nigra. The sequence goes on from OX422216.1 coordinate 486,292,009, forward strand.
AATGACATAATGTTTTTTTCTGAGAGGATGCACCCAAGCTCTGAAACATAACTAAAGCCATATAGAGTAGAAATAATCACCATCGTAGGAGCTTTCTCTAACAACCAAGACCCATTTAGTACTGTGCAACCCTTACCGTCCTTGCTCTCCAGCTAAACCATTTCATATCTTTTTCCTGCCAAAAAAATATAGAAAATAGAAAATATTAATAGTTTCCCCATTACTTTTTTGTCTGAATTTTTCTCAACAATTTATTGGAGTTACATCTTCGGTTTCAACAGGTGAGGAAAACACACTGCCTTCATTACTCTTCAACTCATCGAGAATCTTATAAACGGATCTGTTGATGTAAAAAACTAGATCGCTCTAATTATTCAATCACAGATAAATAAATAAGACAAATATTTTTAAAGTGGTTCGGCTAGGAATAAAGCCTACGTCCACTGTTATGTTATTGCTGAGTGTTTGTTTGCAGAATTCTTGATTACAAATTCTCTCAAGAAATTCCGGTCCCCTTGAATGGGTTTGATACAAGGTATTTATAGCCTTGAGGCTGTACATGAAAGGTTCGATACATTAAATGGTATACATGTGAAAGGGTAATACATTTAATGCAGCGTGCGCGTCAAGAATATAAGCATTCAATGAATATTTGAGCTGTTGATTATCTGGCAATTAATGATACGACCGAGGTGCAGCTCGGACCGCCATAGTTGCTCGTTGATCAGGAGTTCCTCGGAGTATTAGAGTACCTCGGAGCGCTAGAGTTCCTCGGTGCGCTAGACTTCCTCGGTGCACTAGAGTTCCTCGGTGTATCCTCGTTGCTCGGAAAGAAGCATGGTTGGTTGGGAAATGAACTTCTTTGCTGCTATCGTGCCATGTAGATTGACACGTGTCTTCGTATTATTCGTCCACATCAGCATATTAATTTTGGTATCAAAAGAAGCCCACAATGTTTCATATTTCGAACTTTGAGGAGTATGGAACATTCTTTCTCGGTATATGGCAATATTAAATGACTTTTCCTGGGTTTCAGGAACATTGTGTTCAAATTTCCTTCTCATTTCGCAGCTTCCGCCCTTTTTTGAATTTTTTATAAGCATTTCGATCTCCGTGCAGTTTTTATCCTTTTCGCCACCGGAAGTTCAGTAGTTTCTTTTTGGTAATCATTTCTTTCGCCGCTTCCCAATGCAAAGTATTTAAACTTCTTGGGTAATCATACCGTCTTCTACATTTTCCAATTTTCTGCATTCAAGCTTTCTATTCTCTCCTTCTCTCTTGTGCGTTCATCCTTGTTTTCGTTCGTTGTCAACATTCCTCCTTTCTTCCTGTAAGATCTTCTTCCTTTCTTCTGTATCTCTTTTATTCAATATGGTTTATATTGTAGAATCTGTTGAAAAATTTCGTTCTGATTTTTCCATTCCTTCGTGGGTAAATCTAGAGATTCTTTCTGAGCCTTTAGATTACTTCCGATTGCCTGAGGGACATTGGTTCCCCAGTCTTTTTATGGCTGAATGTGGTTTTTTCTTTCCACCAAATCCATTGTGTCTTGAGTTTTGTCAGTATTTCGATCTTGTCCCTGCAAAAATAGCCCCCAATTCATGGAGAATAATTAATGGGGTACGCAAATTAAATCTAACCCATGGGACTCGTATTGGGATCCCTGAGATTATGTATTGCTATAAGTGGGCCACTCTAGATAATATTTATTACTTAAAAACTAGGTTTTTAAATAGAGCCCTTGTAGTTAACCTCCCTGACTCAAATAGAGATTATTTTGAACATGGGTTGGTTATAAAAAATTGGCAATATGCCCCTTTAGTTGGAAATGAAGTATACGACGGTCCCAGATGTCCCCCATATGGAAATGGGATAGGTTTATTTTTCATTTTATTTTACTTATGAAATTATGCTTTCATCATGTTTGACAAAATGTATGACTGATATTTCATTATGTATTTATTTGCAGTTGATAGCAAAAGAAGAACTCCAAAAGAATCAGAGGTTAATATCAAACATCTGAAACTTATCTGGGGTTTGCACAAGAATATTACAGACGAACACATCAGGTCTGCCTCATATCTGCTACAGTATAAGAGTAACACAACCTCTTATACTGCTCGCCCTGTTGAACCAGCTTCAACTCCAGAAGGTTCATCTTCAGATTCTCATCTTCCTTTAAGTCAAAGGATGGGTAAGAAAAGAGCTCCTCCTGCTCTCTTTGATGATGTTACTTCTGCTGCTGGGGCCAAGAAAAACAAAGTCGATGTCCCAGAGGGGACTAAGAAAGTGGATGCTGGGTCTTCTAAGGCTACCGAGAAGCCTCCAGTAGTTCCGAGCAAGAAAAATGCTCTTGTAGATGTAATTACGATCTCTCCGACCAAGACCCCTTTGGTTGAAGGTTCTGACCGCCCGTTGAAGAGATTGAGGAAATCATCCTTAGTTACTCTGGCTGAAACTGCCTCCTCCCTACCTGCTGGTGGTACTGATGTTCCAAACATCATTCTTCCAAGTTCTGCAATGAACTCGGTTGTACCCGAGGTCCATGGTATTGATGAAAGAATTCCTAGGGATATGCTGACATCCTTAGCTGCTCGTCACCTAGCTTCAGTAAATTTCTTATACTTCTGGTTTTTCTTTCTTTCTCTGAAAGCTTGCATTTTGTATTGACTTTGCTATTTTTCTCATCTTTCAGTTGGTGAACTGCTTTAATAATATTATGAAGAAGGATGAAGCTATTAAAGCTTCAAGCTCCTCGTCAGGTGTAGAGGATGCTCTGTTGGGTTTGACCCAGTCTTTAAAGGAATTTCGTCAACAGTATGTTGACGAAAAAGCTGTTTGGGAGAAGAAATTAGCTGTGGCTGAAGCTGAGAAGGTGAAAATGGCCGAAACCTCCAAGAATTTGGAGGAGAAAGTAAAAGGTTTAGAGGTTAAACATCAGGAATATGATGGCCAGCTGAAAAAGGCAGAAGAAGAGTTATCTACCCTGCGAGATATCAAGGTCAAAAAAGAGGAATTGGAGGTGAAGCTCTCCTCGGAGAAGTTGAGGAGAAAGGTCGCAATCAAGAAACATTTCAGTGCTGGTTGGGAGAAAGGATGGGAGAGAGGGATAGCTGCAATGACATCCCAAGTCAAATATGGGAAGTTAAAATACTTCCACGATGGCTGGGTAGCTGCTCTACAAGAGTTGAAGGTCTAAGACGATTTTGAGCTATTCCAACAACATCTCCCTGGTCCTCCTCCACCAATCGTCGAAGAAGAAGAAGATGAGCCTGCTTCAGATGAGTTTTCTATGGTAATGGGTGACCCAGTCTCTGCTTCTCAACCCTCTGTAGTCGAGGACGTTTCTTCTATGCCTCCTCCTGCAGAGAAGATTCCTGCTGATCAACCCGTTGATACCACCGAGCAACCGAGCTCCTCGTCCCAGCCTCCCGAGAAAGTCTTGGGGGACAAGGAAAAGGTGTGAAGTTGTTCGGTATCATTTCTATATTTCAATTCTTGTAATCGAACAATGTAATCTTTTGATGATCTAATAAAACACATCTTTGCTTCTCTTCATTGTTGATCCTCTGTTTGCTTTTATTTAACTGCTGCTTTCTCTTCGTTATTAGTTTTTGGCCAGAATGGAATTGATATCTGCTCCTGATACTGAGTTGATGCGACAATGCAATGGCTATTATAAAGCTGGTCATACAGACCTAAGTGTATCAGAGATTGTTGACATTCTTGGTCACGATGCCTCAGAACAAGCAGTTGAGGCTTACCGGTACCTGAAAGATTTACTTGATAGATCTGTGGCCAACAATGTGGCATACTACGAATTGATCGAGGAACTTCATGGTTCCATAGAGGATCTCCAAGGTCAGCACAATGAATCAATGGCTTTGTTACACAAAAATTATGAAAATAGATACCAACAACTTTCTTCTGAAACAGGCCATAAGAAGATCATTGCTGGATATGATATTAGGGAAAGGACCCTAAAAGGTGAAGTTGAAGCTTGCAGGCAGATTGCCGAGATCCTGGAGCAAGAAAATAATAATTTACAGAAAAAGTTGGCTCAATATGAATCTGCAGCGTCATCTTCCGCTGCTCTAGTGCCCGTTACTGATGAAGGTTTCTCTTTCTTAGAGGTCGAAAATGCCAAATTAAGGCAAGAACTGGATGGTTTAAGAAGATCTACTATTTCTGGGACTGCTCGTGGACGAGGAAGAGGTTCTCGGGGGCGAGGAAGAGCTGCTCAAAATATTGCCGAGGAGCAAAGTTCTCCAGTCGCTTCTCGGAGCCGATCAAGAGTTCTTAGTCGCAATGTTGAAGAGGCTCGTACCCAATCTACTTTGGAAACTCAAGCATTCCAATTAAACGTCAAAGATCGGGCCCTATCAGAAATGTCCAAGAAGAATCTATCCTTGGAAGATCAACTTACAGCGACGAAATCTGCTCTGCATAATAAGGATCTTTTTGCCAAAAGCCTTCATGAACAATTGGATAGATTAACCTTCCAATTCCATAAACAGCCAAGGGAATTCTGGATGGCAGGATATAATGAAGCTCTTGTTCATCTGGATGCTCGTATTGAACATGCCAACAATGAAGGTTACAAGCAAGGAAGGTTGAACGCACTGGGTGTGTTAAAATTGGAGCAAGGGCATTATTTATGGGATTATCATGCCCCATCATTATTAGACTTGCCTGTACCACCTTTCAAATTGGACATGGCATGGATCCCAGCTCGGTCCATTCCTCATAGCTTGATTTCAAAGTACCTTGGTGATTATAGCCTTCATTCTCAGGTTGAATTGTCTCGTCTTGAGCATCTCTTGGATACACCTTCTGTGATGAACGTCAGAATGCTCAGGGATGTTAATTTCATTAATTCTCCTCTTTGCCTAGAGGATCCTCCTGCTGGCGAGGAGCCTGTTTCAAAAAATAAAGGAAAGAAACCAATAGAATAGGTTTTCAATGTAACAGTTAGTACATTCATGTAACTTGTAATTTATTTTGAATTTTTAATGAAAGACTTCATTTTTGTTTGTAAATCTGTATTGGTATTATCTCGTGCTTATCAAACACTTTACACTTATGCATATGTATCTGTTAAAAAGATAACAATAATATTGTTCATTGAGCAAATTAATAAAAAGTTACAAGTATCGGTTATTCAATAAAGTAATGAGTATAAATTGTTCCAACTGTTTCCAACCAACCAAGGTGGATAAATAATGTTTGTCGACCAACTACAGTTGATGGATTTTTATCCCCGACCAGCCATACTTGGTTCAATTTCAAATATTTTCATAAAATGTGTCCGACCAACTAAAGTCAATAATTTGTCCTCGTCGACCAACCATAGTTAGTGGGTCTTTATCCCCGACCAACTATACTTGGTGTATTTTGGAATATTTTGTTTTTCCTAACCAAAGGAGTATTTTTTGGCTCCTTAGAGCTTTTGGTTCCTTAGAGCGCGTTTTGGTTCCTTAGAGCACTTTTTGCTCCTTAGAGCGCCTCCTAACCAAAGGAGTTTTGGCTCCTTAGAGCTTTTGGCTCCTTAGAGCACTTTTTGCTCCTTAGAGCGCCTCCTAACCAAAGGAGTTTTGGCTCCTTAGAGCTTTTGGCTCCTTAGAGCACTTTTTGGCTCCTTAGAGCTTTTGGCTCCTTAGAGCAATTTTTGGCTCCTTAAAGCACTTTTGGCTCCTTAGAGCTTTTGGCTCCTTAGAGCACTTTTTGGCTCCTTAGAGCATTTGGCTCCTTAGAGCACTTTTTTGTGTTGGTAGTGTATTACACTAGTATTCCCCGAAAAACGTTCAACAGAAAGAAAATGGTGAAAATGTCCTCGTTTTATTCATACTGAAGGAAAAGCTTTACATTTTACATTACTGATAATACTTGCGTAGGTGTTCAGCATTCCACGCATTCTTAAATTCTTCTCCTTCTAGAGTTGCTATTCTGTAAGTTCCTGGACGAACAACCTCTGTAACTCGGTAAGGTCCATGCCAGTTTGCTTCCAACTTATTTTGCCTCTGAATGACTTTCTTTAGCACATAATCCCCTTTTTTTAAGTCACATTTCTTCACCTTTTTGTTGTAGAACAGAGCTGTACGTTGTTGGTAAGCAGCATTCCTAATGGCTGCCTCTTCTCTAACCTCCTCGAGCATATCCAAATCCAGTCTTCTCATCAAATCGCTGACTGGGGAGTTGAAATTCAGCACTCTATGAGTTGGGAGACCCAACTCGGTAGGTATCACAGCTTCACTTCCAAATGCTAACATATATGGTGATTCTCCGGTTGTTGCTCGGGGAGTTGTTCGGTAAGCCCATAGTACTGATTGGAGCTCATTGATCCAATTTGCTTTAGCTTCACTTAACCTCTTCTTCAAACCATTTAGTAATGTTCTGTTTGTCACCTCAGTCTGTCCATTGCTTTGAGGATGGCCTGGTGCTGAATGATACTTCAAAATGTTCGATTGATGACAATAGGCAGCAAATTCTTCATTATCGAATTGTGTTCCATGGTCTGTGATGAATGCATGGGGGAGACCATATCGACAAATGATGTTCTTCCAAATGAACTGATATACCCTCTCATACGTCATATCAATTAGTGGTTCAGCTTCCACCCACTTAGTAAAATAATCTACTGCCACGATGAGATATTTGAACCTTCCTCGGGTCATCGGCAGTGGTCCAACCAGATCAACCCCCCACATGGCAAATGGCCAAGGTGAAGTTATGGGTGTCAATAATGCTTGTGGAGTTCTTCGGATGGATGAAAAACGTTGGCATTTGTCACACTTCTTAGCATAGGCTATACAATCAGCCCTCATCGTTGGCCAGTAATATCCCTCTGTCATTACCCTTTGCAAAAGTGTCCCACCTGCTACATGAGCTCCACAAGATCCTTCATGGATTTCCTCAATCAATTCTTTGACTTCTGATGGATGCACACATCTCTGTAAACCTACCATAATTCCTCGTCTATACAAAACACCATTAGTTAACACATATCGAGCAACTTTATACTTCAATTTCTTGGCAGCTAGTTTGTCCTCCGGTAATTCTCCTTCTTCAATGTATGCCCTGATAGGATCCATCCAAGATGGTCCCAAATCAAGGGTAATTATATTTACCATCAGATATTCCTCTATACTCCGATTTTCTAATACTTCAATTGGTATCGTTCTTCGCAGCTCGGTGCGTGTAGCTGACGGTAATCGGGCCAATGCGTCTGCTCTAGCATTCTCCATCCTCGGTATTCTCACCAATTGAATAGCATCAAATTCTGCCAATAACTCCATCGCCTTTGCATGGTACTTCACCATTAATTCGCCTTTAACTGCATATACCCCCATCATTTGATTCATAATTAATTGAGAATCACTGAAAACAATTATTTGCCGTGCCTCCATAACTTTCGCCAAATGAAAACCTGCTATCATAGCCTCATACTCAGCCTCATTATTGGAGGCTTTGAATTGGAATCTCAAGGCATACTCCATGTCAATATCATCTGGGGTGTTTAAAACAATTCCTGCTCCACAACCGGCTGTGCACGATGATCCATCTACATATAATTTCCATGTAGGTACCTCGTCTTCAAATTTCTTATCCGTCAGAGTTCCTAGGTAAAATATCTGCTGTTTTATTTCATCATCCCCGGGTATCCTTCGTTCCTCGTCGGTCAGCTGTTCGCGCCCTTTTACCAACCGTAGTTGGTCTGGGTATGATGATTTTTCTACATTCACAAGTCCTTTTACCAACCTTGGTTGGTCTGGATCTGTGTCTGTTGATCCTGTATCGTCCACAGGTAGGTCAGCAAGTACCATTTGTTCCTCGGGGGTATCAGGGTATGTGAACTCTGCTATAAAATCTGCTACAGCTTGCCCCTTCAATGATGATCTGGGTTCATACACAATGTCATATTCACCGAGTTCTATTGCCCAATACATAGATCTTCCTGACTTTTCTGGCTTGTGAAGGGCTTGTCCTAATGGCATGTCGGTATACACAATGATTGTATGGGCCTGGAAGTATGGCCTCATTCTTCTACTTACTTCAATTAGTGCCAGTGCCAATTTTTCTAGCTTTGGATACCTGATTTCTGCACCTCGGAAAGCTTTACTTGTGTAATAGATAGGTTTCTGGACTCCATTCTCCAATCTGATTAATGCTGAACTAACTGCATTTTTTGATACTTCCAAATACAAGTACAGCTTCTCTCCAGTTATTGGCCTAGACAACAATGGTGGGGCTCCCAAATACTTCTTCAAATCTTGAAAAGCCTTCTCACATTCATCAGTCCACTCAAAACTTTTTCGCAGTGTTTTGAAGAATGGGAGGCATTTATCAGTTGCTCGGGATACAAATCTGTTGAGCGCTGCAACTCGTTCGGTAAGACTCTGTACTTCTTTCCTCGTCGTTGGGGATCGCAGCCCTAAAAGAGCTTTGATCTTTTCTGGATTTGCCTCAATACCTCGTTGATTAACGATGTATCCGAGGAACATTCCTTCTCGTACTCCAAAGGTACACTTCGTCGGGTTGAGCTTCATTTGGTATTTACCCAGTTGATCAAAGGTCTGTCCTAAGTCAACTAGATGATCAGTAGCTCTCTTGATTTTGGTGAGCATGTCGTCGACATAGACTTCCATATTGTAACTGATTTGTTCGGCAAAAACCTTGTTCATCAGTCGCTGATATGTTGCACCTGCATTTTTTAAACCAAAAGGCATAACATTATAACAATAAGTTCCCCTTGGGGTAATAAAAGAAGTACTTTCCCTGTCTTCAGGCTTCATTTTGATCTGATTGTAGCCAGAATATGCGTCCATAAAGCTGAGTAGCTCATGTCCCGAGGTAGCATCCACTAGTTGCTCAATTCTGGGCAATGGAAAATGATCTTTTGGACATGCCTTGTTAAGATCAGTGAAATCAACACACATTCTCCATTTGTTGTTCTTCTTCTTTACCATCACCACATTCGCCAACCAATCTGGATATTTCACATCATCAATGAATTGGGCTTTCTGGAGTTTCTCGACCTCCTCTTGTATGGCCTGGTTCTTCTCGGGACTAAACACCCTTCTTCTCTGCTTCACAGGCTTGATCTCCTTATTCACATTGAGCTCATGACATAAGAAGTTTGGATCTATTCCTGGCATGTCTTCATGACTCCAAGCAAAAGTATGTTTCCTGTTTCTCAAGAAAGTTATCAACTCCTGTTTTATTGAAACATCCAACGACGATCCTATCTGGGTTACTCGTTCAGGATGCTCGTCGTCCAGAATAACATTTTCTGTAGTTTCAACCACCTGCCCTTTTACGAGTTGAGATTCATCTCTAGGGTCTAGAGTTTCAATTTCTGTACCTTCCTCCACTTGGTAAGTAGTAGTCTTTTTCCTTGATTCTTCAAGTTTTTCTTGCTCGGCAGATGAATAATAGCATTCCCGAGCTACTTTTTTATCACCTTTCATAATTCCTACTCCAAAATTCGTTGGGAATTTCAAACACTGATGTACTGTAGATGGAACTGCCTCGAACTTCTTCAATCCAACTCTTCCCATGATGATGTTGTAGGCTGACTGCACATTCTTATCCATCACAAAGAAGCGTATTCTTTCTGTTCGACAAGCAGGCCAAGTTTCGATGAGTATATCCAACTTGATCGTTCCAAGTGGAAAAACTTTCTCGCCAGCAAAACCCAGAAGGGGTCTGTGATAAGGTTTCCATTGAGATAATTTTAAATTCAAGCTATCAAAGCATGAATAGTACATGATGTCTGCCGAGCTACCATTGTCTACTAACACCCTTGAAATGACCACATCCTTCATCCTCATTTTGATCACCAAAGGATCATCATGGGGGTAAAGAACACCTGCCAGGTCATTTTTTGAAAAACCAATCACTAGCTTTTCTTTGTTTACCTTCCTCGGACGATCATCCTCGGCCAGATTTATTCGCTGAATATATGAACAAGCTTGAGCCTCTCCGAGGTAAGCTTTTCTTTCTGCAGTAAGGTCTCCTCCTCCTGCATCTCCTCCTGTAATAACATTACAATCAAATGACCCAAAACGAATGGAAAATACCTCTCGTTCAGGCTGCCTTGGCTTCTTGGGAAGATCAGGGTCATCATCTGGATCATCTTCATGATCCCTCTTCTTTTTCTCCTCTGCACGACGAGGAGATCTAGATCTCTCTCTAGTTCTGTCATCATTCTTCCTTTCACTTCTACGATCTATATACTTTGACAACTTTCCTCTTCGTATGAGTGTTTCAATCTCGTTCTGAAGGGCTATGCAGTTTTTAGTCATATGGCCATGATCTTTGTGAAACTCGCAATATTTGGCCTTATTCCTTAGATCGGGATTTGTCTTCAGTTTCTCTGGCCACTTGATTTCCTCGTTGTTCTTGATTTCTTCCAAAACATGATTAATACCCATTTTCAATGGGGTATAATTATCGTATTTCTTTAGGACTTCCAACATTGTCCTATTATTCCTGTAATGCTTGTCACCACCATTACCTTTCTGATCTTTCTTCTTAGACTTGTCGACCTCCACTTTTACTTCTTTATCCATATTCTTCTTCGCAGCCATAGCCTCCTCAGCATTCATAATTTTGGCTGCTTTTGCCATCAACTCGGACATAGTTTTAGGTGGATCTTTGGTTAAGGTGTAGTACAGCTTATTAGGCAGCAAACCACTCATCATAGCAGTGATTGCTGTCTTTTCTTTGTAATCTACGACTTCCAACTTCTCGTTATTAAAACGAGTTATGTAGTCTCTAGTACTTTCACCTGATTTTTGTCTAACACTTAACAAATGTGCTACTCGCTTTATCGGCTTCGCCCCAAAACAAAAATTCCCAATGAACAACTCGACTAATTGAATAAAAGTTGAAATCTTACCCCGAGGAAGATTGTTATACCATATCTGTGCAGATCCGGTAAGAGTTCCCGAGAATGCTCTACACCTCATCTCGTCGGGGACTGCATATATGTCGGCGGCAGCTTGGTATTGTTCTATATGAAGTACAGGATCTGTCTTTCCATCATACTTGGGGGTCACCACAGGTGCTTTGAATTTCGATGGTGTAGGAAAATCCACAATGGCTTGCACAAAAGGTGTCCCTTGAACAAAAGTTCTCTGTAAGGGGTTTCTTGCCTTAGCCATTTCGCCCAGTCTATCCTCCAACCGCTGAATGGAACCTTTCCATTCTTCATTTCCTTCCTCAGGCCGCTTAGTCCGAGCAACTGATCGTTCTGACGTAGCTTCCTGAGATTTATCTCGACGAGTAGCTAGTCGTGATTGTGCTGATCCTTCTCTCAAACCTGATGGTGGCCGAAAACTTCTCGATGGAGCTCTAGGTGGACTCGTATTCCTCCTTGGTCCTAATCGACTAAAAGGAGACGCCCTGCTTAATCTTTCCAAAGCGCTGGTTCTCTCCGGAGAGAGATATATGTTGATTTGTATCCGTAGCCCGTATCGATGAAGTTCGCCCAGGTTGATAAGAAGAATCATTAGATTCCCCATTGCGATATGACGCAGTACGTCTGGATCGTGATTACCCACGATCACTCTGTTGTCCTGAATAGGTAGGTGCACCGCCTTGAAGAGTTTGAATGAGTTGCCTCATAGATTCTTGCATGGCGATTTGTCCTTGAGCCAGATTTGTCATAATTCCAGCCAGATCTGGAGTTGCAGATGGACTCGGAGGATTTCCAGCATTTCCAGCATTTCGATTACTGGATTCTGGATTATCTGCCATTCATAACAAATGATTTTTGGTGAAAAACGATTGGAACAGTCGTTCCCACAGACGGCGCCAATCTGTTGATGTAAAAAACTAGATCGCTCTAATTATTCAATCACAGATAAATAAATAAGACAAATATTTTTAAAGTGGTTCGGCTAGGAATAAAGCCTACGTCCATTGTTATGTTATTGCTGAGTGTTTGTTTGCAGAATTCTTGATTACAAATTCTCTCAAGAAATTCCGGTCCCCTTGAATGGGTTTGATACAAGGTATTTATAGCCTTGAGGCTATACATGAAAGGTTCGATACATTAAATGGTATACATGTGAAAGGGTAATACATTTAATGCAGCGTGCGCGTCAAGAATATAAGCATTCAATGAACATTTGAGCTGTTGATTATCTGGCAATTAATGATACGACCGAGGTGCAGCTCGGACCGCCATAGTTGCTCGTTGATCAGGAGTTCCTCGGAGTATTAGAGTACCTCGGAGCGCTAGAGTTCCTCGGTGCGCTAGACTTCCTCGGTGCACTAGAGTTCCTCGGTGTATCCTCGTTGCTCGGAAAGAAGCATGGTTGGTTGGGAAATGAACTTCCTCGCTATTATCGTGCCACGTAGATTGACACGTGTCTTCGTATTATTCGTCCACATCAGCATATTAATTTTGGTATCAACACGGATCTAAAAAATTAGTCGACGGTAACATGGATTTTTTTTGTTGAGATAGCATTTGAGGAGGTATGGGTAGCTATTTGATAAAGAAACAATACAAAGTACCATGTCTTGGGCCTTGTGCTTTGACATGGGTAGCTATTTGATAAAGTACCAGAAGTGTGTGTGTGAGAGAGACTGAGAGGCTCGAGGCAATTTTAGTGGAAGCAAATTGAGGAAATTTCGTATGTCCATGTGGCTTCATATTGAACTATTAAGAAAATTTTGATCTCGGCTACCATAGATTTCTCTCAACCGTCAGATAGACTTGACAAACACACCCAAGAATAGATACAAAATCTGTTTATATAAGTTTTGTATACAAACTTATATGATGTGGCAAAACACCCTCCTCCTTTATTATATATATACGTGTGTGTGTGTGTGTGTGTGATATGACTACGGGTTGGAAGTCATATTTCGGGTTACGACTAGCATAGTCGGGTAAAATTTTCGTGCGGTAAAGCACGGGCATTGGGTGTATGGGCACCCGGGTTAATTAAGATAACTTTTGTGCGGTTAAGTATAGGTACAAGGTGTATGGGCACCCTGGTTAATTAAAATGCATAACTGTGTAACTTATAGTTAGAAACGGGAGAGATAGATATAGCGAGCTTAAAGATGCATGACTAGAAAGTGATATTTGAAGCTTGGAACACTAGGCTTATCTTAATTTCGAGGACGAAATTCCTTTGTAAGGGGGGGAGTATGTAACACCCCGTAATTTTGAGGATTTAATATTTAATTATCTTGGGAGATATAAAAATATTTAAATTGGAGAAACTTAAATTCATGAGTTGGAGAATTTATTTGAGTGAGCGGAATTATTTATAATTGGTGACTTTTAAGTTTAATTATTCGAAATCTCGTGCATCACATTTTGTGGGAAAAATTGGGGAATGTCAAAAAGTATTTCGGATGGCAATTCTGAGGGTGCGATTGAGTCCGGATGGGTCGAGATAGTCAGAAAAGAGAATCCGGGGGTAGCAATTGGGTCTCGGAGCATTTTTGGGCATAGCCGGGCCCACACGGGGTGATTCGGGCCATTTTAATTAGGCCCACGTGGCCCGAAACGGGATTAAGTGTTTTAACCTAAATTGGGAATTGTTAAATGGCAGTAAACAAAAATTCTAAACCTAGGGTTTGAGAGGGAATTGGGGGAAAGCAAATCAAGAGCCAATTGGGGATTATTGGAGCCAAATTAAGGGATGAGAGTGCAGCAGCAGCGGAAATATTGCGACTTCTCAAATAAAAACCAATTTTAATTAAATTCCTTTTAACCCAAATTAACCCTAAGCATGCAACTAGGTGTGATTGAAACAATATGAAATCATGCAAGAATTATTCAACACACAAAGTTTAAGGAAAAATCCCCGAAGGGCAAAACCTTTTATTTCTAGAACTTTAAAGAATTTACAAGACCATTGACTTACATACAACCTGATAATCGCCCACAAGTGTAACGCACGGTGTCTTCGGTAAACCTTCAAAGCAACGGCTAGAAACAGTGTGACACAGAAATACCCGCAGGTGTCGGTTCCTATGTCGGCGGCTGGAATTTTCCCTTTCCAGGAGGGCAGCAATGAAGAAGAGAACGGCTTCTCCACAAGGGTTGAACAATAGCAAAGCTTGTGTTCTAGGGTTCCAAAAGATTCACAAAAGTAATTGGGAATTTTTGTGTGAATCAAAAAGAGTCTTGGGACTAAAAAAGATGAAGACTTAGAGTATTTAGGACTCTGAAAATCGTGTTTAAAAGTCTTAAAAAATAACTCCCCGAAGTTGGATTTAAATAAGAAGTCTTTGAGCCTAAAAAATCTGCAGCGAATCTGGCAGTGATTATCCCCGTCGGATCGGTCCGGATTGAGGGCGGATCGGTCCGATTTGACCGGATCGGTTCTTTTATTAAGAGGCGGATCGGTCCGAATGAGGTCGGATCGGTTCGGCTATTTCTCCTCATCGGTTTGCCATCGGTCCGGGGTATACTGGCCTTCAGCAAAACGGATCGGTCCGTTTGTGACCGGATCGGTCCGGTTGACCCAGAAAAATAAAATTCTTTTAAAAGCCTCATTTTGCTTTAAAAAACTTACTTCTTATTTTTATAAAAAACATTTTATAAAAATTTCCCAATACTAAATATGAACTTTAAGGAACGTAAAAACAAAATTTTACCAAGTTCATTCTCGCAGAGGCTATGATGTTGAAGACGCTTTGATATTCGGATCCGTTGATGTAGATGCGATCTTGAGTTTCTTCAACGGTGTAACGGCGTACGACATACCAATTGATAATGGACAAAAATGTCCTTACAAGGGACTATACCAATGGATCAGACCCTACGAACAATTCCAGGCAAGTGGTTAACTGTTGTGATTTCTAAATTGATGATAATCAATTCATATCATGGTGTGTGTATATGCAAATTCATTTCGGGTGTATAACCATAATTAAAATTGGGTTTTTTGGAAATTGATATACTTTAATGGGATTAAGGGTGAGATTTATTATGTTTATGATTCTAGAATATAGAGGAATGAATCGTATGTTAAAACCAGTAAGAATCAATGGTTAATTATTGATAATAGGAATAAAATTCGTATTGGAGATTTGAAACCCGGATAAAATCCAAATCGGGAAAACGTTGGAATTGATGGAATTTGATGATGAATTAAGGTCTTTAGGATGTTTAGACCATTTTCTTATATGGAGGATATGTTAATTGTAATTGGGTAAGGGTGTAGATTGAGAATCAAAGGTTTAGGGTTCGTCCATGGCCCACAGTGGGCTGGAGAAGACGAGTACTGGAAAGATCGATCGATCGACCCAGGGGGTTCGATCGATCGATGCTACAGATATTTTGGCAGTTTTGGCAGTTTTGTAAATAAAGAGGAATTTACTTAAAGATTCAAACCCTTAATTTTATTTAGTGATAAACTCATTTGTCGCACATATTTTCTTAATAATTATAGGGTGATATAATTGGGTTTAGGAGGGTGAAAATGGTATGTCATGAGATGAACGAATTTCGGGAAATAATTCATAAGTATTGAGGTTGGTCCGAGGAATAATATTCGGGTATTGTAGTTGGGTGACTCTACATTATTAAAGGAATTGAGGTGAAATAAATTACTTATGGGAAAAAAGGATAGACTCGAAAAATATTAAGTTACGGGTCAAGTGAGTGAGTCCGGGTGTAATGGTTGGGCGACACCGAGTATTAAATTAATTAATGTGTAACTAATTAAATTAGAGTCGGGCTGTAGACTCGAAAAAGTATTTAATTAATTATTGTGTAATTAATTAAATTAGAGTCGGTCTGTAGAGTCGGGTTGGTATAAATTAATTAATGTGTAAATTAATTAACTGAGAGTCGGACCACAGACTCGGATTGGTATTAATTAATTAATGTGTAAATTAATTAAATGAGAGTCGGACCATAGACTCGGGGAAAATATTATATTAATTAATTTGTGAATTAATTAAATTAGAGTTGGACCATAGACTCGGGATAATAATAATAATAATAATAATAATAATAATAATAATAATAATAATAATAATAATAATAATAATAATAATAATAATAATTTAATAAGTGAGAAAATTTATTTAGTTGAGTCAGGCCAGAGACTCAGGAAATTATAGGCTTGTGTTACGGGTTGTGAGTACACGGTAAAGCCAGGGTGTATATATATATATATATATATATATATATATATATATATATTACGGTATAGTTATAGTATGTATATATGTGTATATATTGTGTGTGTTATTAAATATCAGTGATTAGATATTTATTTAATTATATACTCTAGTGCTATCGAGGGAGGTTACGCGATGTGGGTGAATCCCCTAGCTTGGGGAGTAGGGTGAGTATATCCCCAGGTCATAGCGTTCGTTATATGGATGTGGGGCTTATCTCATTTTCAGGGAAGGGATATGATCGCCTCCACTTCGTTGATGTTTTGGGCCAGGTTGGTGAGAGATCCCAGCCTGGGTAACTAGGTTATGTGAGCACACCTAGTGAGATGGAACTTTAGAGGGAATCATCTGGTGATGGTATAGTCGGAAGGATGGATATACGCGTGATATATGCGTGGATGTTTTAGTAAAGATACATATAATATGGTAGTAAATATTATATGTGGGTAATAATACAGTGCGTGATGTATTTACTTTATATAACTTATGTCATGGTTATATGCTATTTATTAAGAAGGAATTAATTAAGTTAATTGGTGAGATAACTTATAATTCATGAATAATTATACTCAGGGTAGAGTAGTATGGCAAGGGGAGGTTATACCAGGACTAGTTGGAAGGGGTAGTACAACAAGGTGGGGTTAAGGTAACCGTTAGGTGTGCACATTAGTGGAGGGGTGAGAATGTCCACAATAGAGTGTGACACTAACTTAAATATGAAGCGCATTCATGCATTTTAAATTAATGTAGTTAATTCACTTGCTAAATATTTTCAAAATGTTTTGGGTTCTAACCCTTGCTATAAAACTATTTTCAAAACCTTTTAGGTGTCCAGTCACAGGGACGCCATGATTGATATTTTATTCCAGGGACACGGAGTTGCGGCATATGTGGATGCTAGCAGGAGTTTGGATTAGACGCATCATTCATTCATTCCTAGAGTAGGAATCATTTATCAGTTTCAGTTTTATTTAGGGCTTGTCGCCCAGACTTCTCAGTACAGTTTTCAGGTTTATTTTATTCAGGTGTTGGATGTTTGTATTGGACTATTTACTTTGGTGGCCGATGGTTTATTCGGCATGTCATTTTATTTTTGTTCAGTTGATTTTATTCAGTTGTGTGAATGGTTTATATTTAATTCCTCATGTACTGGTTTGTTTAAATAAAAAGATAAAATTTTGCACTAGCTTTTTGGAATACTAGGTGGTTAGTAAGTTTTAAAAAGGTTTTCGACAATGATGCTAAGGATGAACCAACTGGGATTCCTGTTTTAATTTAGTATAGGACTGATCACCCGGTATTTTATTAGGCGGGGTGTCACAAAAGGTTACTGATATTGAACCTCATATCATGAGTTACTATCCAAGGTTGATACGACTCAAGTCAGGTCCGCAATCGAATCGTTATTCCTTGCTTTGAATGATCTGACACTGGTTGGCTAAGGCCTATGTAGATTTAGATTTGGACAAGGTCACACTAGGGTGTATCAATCACCCCATCAGTATCCGTCAAGGAGGTCAGACTCATCAAACGATACGCCCTAGTGTTCCCTCATGTGCCTTAATTATTTATATGCCCTAATGTGCCCTCGTCCAAACCAAGATCCACTTCATCCTCAGCTAACCAGTGTTAGATCATTCAAAGCAAGGAATTATGACTTTGATGTGGACCCCACTTGAGTTTTCTTCCATGAATTGAGCGACTAACCTTGATGTGGCTCTCTTTAGTAGTATGTCTTCTACCCACTTAGTAAAACATTCAGTTTCCACGAGTATCCAAATCTTTCCTTTCGAGGAAGGATTTATTGCCCCTACTAGAATGAACGCCTAAGTGTGAAATAGGAAAGGGGTGGAGAGAGAATGCAAGTTTACCGAAGGAACGTGGATCATGTTCCCATGCAGGTTACAAGCCTTGAATTTATAAACAAATTTCGCTAAGTCTTTCTCCATCGTAGGCCAGTAATACCCCAACATCATAAGTTGATCATAAAATTTAGTGCCGCAAATGTGTCATGGCTCGTGAGCTTATTTTAGCACTTCCTCAACTTCTTCCCCTCTGATGCACCTCAAAGGCCTATCATGATAGCCTCATCGATACAACTTCCCTTCTTCGACATAATATATGGGTGCTTATCTCTTCAGCTTTGTAGCATCACTACATCTACCAACAATTCCACATATAGTTGCCTCCAGTATTGAGGTTGATCGATAAAGTTGCATTCTACTGCCTGCTTGAACAATTGACATTTCCAGCAGTCTCTCTGTACTACTACAGTATCTTGCCACATCGAAGGCCAAAAATACCCCGCTCTTTGAACCCTTTTATATGAAGGAACTTTAGTGGTCTCGAAGATGTCTTAATATACTTCGATTAACCTCCTGTTGGCTTCCTCAGGGTTTACACATCTGGATAACCATCCTCTTTTATTTTTGGAGTATAAGTTACCCCTGACAATAAAATATTGCACAAGATCAACTAAACTTAGTGGGGCCTCACCTGTCTCCAACTGTTTCCTAATTTTACCTCTCTAATCATCGTTGTCATCTGTGGGTAGCATTTCCAGTATGGTCTAAGGATTTGTCCTCTTAGTGATTCAAACAACTATTGACTCTCCATCAAAAGTAATTTTTTAGGCAATGGTGGCATAAGCATCAGCATGCCGATTCATCGTTTGAGGATGCCTTTTGATTTTTACGACCTTGAATTGCCTAATTAACCGTTGTATAATTGTTCGGTAAGGCACCAAGCTCATGTGCTTCAATGTAAACTCCCATGTCATCTATTTAACTACTAAGTTGGAGTTCCCTCTTATAGTGAGGACATGGATTCCTTTTCTGAGGGCCTCGAGCAACCCGAGTACCAGGGCTTTACATTCGTCTTCATTGTTCGAACACTTGAAATATAACTTGAAAGATAATCGAATTTCTTCCTCGTTCTTTCTCAAAATGACACATTCTCCCCTTGTTTTAGCCAAAGAGCCATCAAACTCCATGCTCCATTCATGCAGGCTTGTTGCTACAAAGTTATCTTATAGGTCATCCCTCGGAAGTTTCTCCATCGATGGCTCAAAAGTTGGCATGTAGGTTATCCTCCGGGAGTTCCTCTATCGGTGGCTCAAATATACCAGAGGGAAAAATGGCTAACAAGTTTTCATAGGCTTAACTCTTGATAGCTCGAAGGACTATGTACTTAAGATCGTACTCTGAAAGTATTAAGAACTATCAGGCTACCCTGCCTATTACTACAGTTTTAGCAAGCAAAATCTTTATAGGATCAAACCTAGTTATAATGTGGACCGTGAATGAGAGTATAGACTACCTAAGTTTTTGTGCTATAAATATAAGTGCTAAACAATGCCTCTCGATGCTAGTGTATTTGGCCTTAGGCCCATGTATAATCCTACTTAAGTAATAAATAGGTTTCTCTATACCGTTCATCTCTTGGGATATTAACGCCCCAATAGATCATTCAGTAGATGTGAGATATAAATGTGAAGGGATACCTGCCTTCAGGGGAATCATCATCTGAGGGGATGTGGGGAGAATTTTTATCTTATCTATGGCATCCTGGTGCATCTGTTCCCATGTAAATATGGAGCCTTTTCTCAGTAGCTCCATTAGTGGATATGTCACTTCGGCTAACCCTGGCATAAACCTCATCAGGTAGAAGACTTCCCCTAGGAATATATTCAACTCCCTCATCGATTTTAGCCTTAGCGTATCAAGAATAGCCCGCTGGTTGTCCAAGTCCCTCTGAACCCCTTTTCGATTCACCATAAACCCAAGGAACTTCCTATGTGTCACCACAAAAGCACATTTAAGAGTGTTCATCTTCAGCTTGTACTTTTTGCATCGGGTGAACACCTTCCTTAAATCATCTAAGTGAGAAGTCTCTTTTTTGGACTTAATTACTAGTCATCAACGTAAAATTACATGATCTTATAAAAGAGAATGTGGAAGATAGCCATCATGGTCCTCTAGTAAGTGGCTCCTCCATTCTTCAAATCGAAGGGCATAACTGTGTACATGAAGTTGCCTAGAGGAGTATGAAAAATGATCTTCTCAGCATCAATCGGATCTATTTTTATCTGGTTATTTCCCACATAACCGTCTATGAAGTTACATATATTGTGTCCTGCAGTTTCATCTTCCTTGATCTTTAAATCTAACTCAGCTTTGTATGTTGGAATGGCCTTCTTCACTATGATGACTGACGGAAAAACATTCACCTTATGGCAGCTCACCTCTTTATCAACCCCAGGTATCTCGGTATATTTTTATACGAATATGTATTTGAATTCCTTGATCAACTTGATTAGATCCTCTCGAGGCGTCCTTTCAGGTCCTTCGAGATAAAGATGGGGTTAGTGTCGTCGCTCTCCTTAGCTAATTCTATCTTCTCCAATTCTTCAATTTGTGGCATGGGTTCGTCCTTCATGCACATAGGTTCTTCTTCTACCTCTTCTACATACTCTTGGACGCTCAAGTGTTTAATAACCATGCATTGTCCTTGGTTATTTACCAAGAAACACTCATAAATTGGGTTAGCCTCATCGTTCAGACCTTCAGTTGCCCGTTCACACCTTCATAACTTATAAATAATACTATCGTTGGGCAAAATCACTCGCTTGCACTGCCGGTAACTTTATTCCCTATGAGGCCTCTTCTTGTAATTTTGTTCCAACTCCTTCGTAAAGTATCCGCTGAGAACACTTTGGGTTTGGACTTGGTGTTTGATTGAGTGAATTCATGGAGTTTTTAGATCGTGCAGCTGCCTCGATAAGTTTGGAGGCCTCACTGGCTCCTGACCATGCTCTTCTTCATAGGTCACCATTGGACGAGCACTCTCTTAAGTGCTTAGAATCATTATTCCTCTAGTATACTTTGTTACCACCGTTGCCTCTACGAACAACTCGGTGTAAAAGGCAACATCCACCAAGTGTGCTTCTTCCTTTGCGAAGGGCTTCTTGGATGCTTGAATCACTACTTATTCTCCCTTTATGTTTTCCTTGTCACATTGATGGTAAGTGGAGGGAACTAACACATCGTTGTGCATCTACACCCTTCCTACTAGCAGCTGGTACAATGGCTCGTCCTCCATGATATGGAATTTGATGTGGGAAGTAATATTCCCCATTGTGATGCCCACACTAACATATCCCATAGATTTAAATGACTGGTTATCGTACCCTAAAATTGCCAATGAGTGCGGTACTATTCTTATTTCAGACAGGCCGGTAGCATAAAAAGATCCAATGGGCATACATTAATGGATGCCCCTCCATCTAATAACACACGGGAGAAAACACAATTATTTACGGATTTAGTAACATAAAGTGGCCTGTTGTGAGGATACCTAACCAATATATCTTCTTTTGAAAACGTGACTTCAGAAAGATATCTCGTCACCTTCTTGGCCATGGGCAACGTCCACTTCAGGTGTGTCGCCATGTTCCTCTTAGAGATATCTAGGATGGCTCGAGTGACCTCCAACCATGAGTGCTCGAGCAGCCCAACATAATCGAAGTACCAACTGAACTTATGTGATTGTGTAACTGCTGCGCATTTGTCCTTCTTTGAGTTCATAAACTTCTTTTTATCTCTATAAGGAGCCTCATCGTAGGCTATCACTGCATTTATTATCTCTAGATAACAGGGCCCCATTTGACTACTTAGACTCTCGATGGGCTCATCTTCATCTTCATCTTCATCATCTTGGTCTAACTTATCTTCCAATTAAAGTTTAGCCATCTCGAATGTGCATTCGTCCAAAGACTCATCAAAGTCCTTATTAAGGAGACAATGCTCCTTCAACAGTTACTCAACCTCTTCATCAAAAGCACTGGCCATGTGGGCCCCATGAGCTAGTAGAGGATTGTCGTTCACATTGCCTTGGGTCAATTCAATGCCTCCCTTCTTCACATGGTGATCTATCAACTGCCTCAGCGAACAACATACCTTGGTCGGGTGATTTACCCTACTGTGAAGTGCACAATAGTTTAGATTCTCTTTGTCCTCTCGAGAAAGTTTTGTTGTACTGATGTTGACTAGTCTACATAATTCGTCTCGAATAATGAGATCATATAGGTTTAGAGATTGCTCCACCGAACATGGCAGTTCGGGGGGGTCCTCATTACCTTCAAACCTTCTCTTATTTCCTCTACCTCTTCTTCTAGGGTCGCCACTACCTTTCCCTATGCCTCCATCATCTGCATAATTTACCTTCGAGGGTATTACCCTCCCCGGGGTAACTGATGGCCTTAGCAGTAAACTTGACAAGACAGGTGGGGGTGGTGGGGGTTTTACCACTAAGGCAATATTCCTTGTTTCTTTCAGAAATGTCCCGAACATACCCTCTCGCATTTCAAATGATCAAAGGGTAGATATATTCTGGCAGCAACCCTTCTATACATACTTGCAAGATATTATCTTCTCGTGTTTCCTCCCTTACATCCAGGGAGGGCTCGTGAAACCTCCTGATGTAGGAAATAACATCCTCCCCTAGCTTCTTCTTCTCGCGTGCCAGTTGTGCCAGTGTAAACTCATCATCTGCCAGAAAGAACTTATGTATGAAAAAAACATGCAACTCTTACCAAGTGTTCATGCTACCTAGATCCAAGTGGGAGTAAATCACCTTGGATGATTATATATGAACAAAACATCATCTTGGATGCTTTTCTTGGTTGCATATTTTTCCCTGTAGCATCAATTAGCAATTTTTTAAGTACTCTTTTCCTTTTTTTTGTTTCATTTGATTTGAAATAAATCTGATATTTTTGGAGGGTGTGGGTGGGTGTGGGATTAATTTGAATTATGTTTTGTTACTCCCAATATGCTCTCATTTAAACACCTCTCATCTCACCCGATTCTTCATAGATTTTTTTAAGCTATATTTTAAAAAGCAAATATTTCTATTGTTTATTTTGTAGATCTCTTTGGGCAATAATGATTCAAATCATAGGAAAAATAAGGTACTCTCCCCCTTTGTTTACATCCCAACCACTCTTTGTGAGTGGGTTCATATGTTTTTTGCAGTTTTTTTTGCTTAAACCTTTTTATTCAATGTAGTGATTCAAATATAAAAAATAGGTTTTAGGAACCAATAATTTTTATATATAATATGGGTTTTATCCTCTCTGTCTCTATGTTTATTTCTCTTACCATTTTAAGGTTTTCTACGTAGTGTCTGATTTTGAGTTTTTGGTTTTGTAGTCTAAGTACTTGAATCTAATGCAATGGTTTTAAGTTGGGGTTTTTGTGAATGGTGTTGAACTAATGACCATTCTCAACCTATTTTTTTAAAGTATACTATCTTAACTTTGGGGTATTCTATTCAACTTTCACTTTTTTATTCTCTTCCTAACATTGGGTAACTTTTCATATTATATTTGCCTAGCATTGGGTGGAGGTGTAGATTTAAGTGTTAACTCTGTTTGAGGTTTTTATAATCTTGGTTCTTATCTTGAATCTAGAATTGTAGTATTATATTTTTTATGTAAGAGAAATTTACAATTTATAAAGTGGATGTTTTGTATTAAATTGTATTGGTTAATAGTTATAAGTGTTAATTAAATTTTGTTTGACTATAATGTTTTAATAAATCAGTCCGTTAAGCTTTAAATCTATTTTTTATTCCATGAAAAGGAACACTCAATTAGATACTAGATTGTGTGTTAACGTTGCAATACACAGAGTATATGCCAAAAAATTTGTGGAATCTGACATGGTTCTTCCACCTCTCTCTCGCCTTTTGTGAGGTACTTTTCTAAGTTGTGTTTTCATTGTGTAATCAACATCTCTTTTTTTTTTCTTATGATGATTTATGTTGTCTCCATTATCTTTATGATCAAATGCTTATCGGTGGAGTTGTGTTTTGAAAAATACTTTAATTAGAAATATATGCATATGGTTGGGTATGTATCCACTCACATTGCATGAGTTTCATCTAGCTCATTCACATCGCACTTGCAGTCTGACAATTTCAATGGTAGTCTCAGAGTAATTACATGGACTTCATCAAGTTGTTTTATACATTTCCATTATCCCTTAGCTACTAAAACTATTATAATTTGAGTGCTATAGTAAGTCTTAGTGAGAATGGCTTTTTCTCGCTTCCTATGTATTTGTCTCTCTTGTAATTTATTATGAATTTTGTAACTCATTTTTCCACCTCTGTGATGTCTTTCATTGGACCTCCTGTAAACTAATTGGTGCCAAATAAAATAATATTCATGAGAAGCCGATATGCCTCTATTAATTTGGGAACTATAGTTCACAAATGATCTCCGATCTATTATAAAGTGACACTCATAAGCTTATTGACAAGTATTAGTTAAATGATCAAAACAAATATTAAGCATGCCATTAACACATACTACCATATATGTGTGCTATACTAAGTGTGGTGACAATTATTATGCAACACAAATAATTATGAAAGAGGTAATAACCAAGAAAGAATAAATAAAATGCCAATCACACAACAACAGGTGTACGTGGTTCAGCAAAGATGTGCCTACGTCCACGATGGTGAAGTCAGTATTATTTCTCTATATTCTGAAGAATAGATATAGAGAATACAACTTGTCCTTTGCCCCAGACCTAGGGTTTAATTTATACATGTGTATGCTAGTTAGTGGAGATGATGGGTTCCTTCATATTAGCCATCTTCCCTATCCTTTCCCTTCATGGGATTGTGCTCTCCTATAACTTCTCTTCATGGGATCGTGGGGAGAGATCGGATCAATATGAAAGATAGAGGGCCTGTATTTTGGGCCGCCAGAACTGGGCTACTCGTCCAGGCCCATGGTCCTAAATTCTGGGTACCTACAATTGCCCCTAAATTTGTTGGGCCACGTTTATGGGTCCAATGAATTTAAATGATCGGCTATTATGGCTGATTTGTGATCCTTTGAAAACTGTGAAGTTGCTTTGGTGGCACCCGCTTCGCTATTCGTGCGCTATGATTAGAATTGAAGGCTTGCTGGGATAAGGCACATTTCTCTTCGTCGCTTCAGCTTTTCCAGCAATCTTCTATCTTCTGAGAACTCTTACACTTTATACCTTCTGCTTTCGATCTCCACTCTCGTTGCTTCTTTGCCATCTGATCTTCTGTCTTGTAAGTCTCTTGTGCCCTTTGCATTTTCTCTTTGGTTTGTAGTTTTTCTTGTATTTTTCCAATGGCGAAGATTGGAAATAGGTCAGTCACGGAGTTTAGAAAATTCTATAACATTCCTGAGTGGGTAGAGATTGAGTGTTGTGCCTCGCCTCCTAGGAACGTTAGGGATATAAAGGATGCACATTGGATTCACGTTTTGTTGCTCTCCCAGGGGGGACTTACCTTTCCCCCTAATGATCTGTTTCTGCATTTCTTTAGCTATTTTGGTATTGTACCTGCACAATGTTCGCCCAATGTATGGAAAATAGTGAATAGCGTGCATAGGATAAATCAATTGTACGACACAAGGTTAGGTCTTACCGAGGTCTGCTTTTGTTACTCCTTCTCTCGAACTAGTTCAGGTGTCCTGTACCTCAAAGCTAGGAGCCCTGATAGGGTATTGGTAGTAAATCTACCTGATTCCAATAAGGACTACTGGCAGGAGGGTTTTCTTGTTAGGAATTGGCAGTTCTCTCCCCAATTTAAAGGGTCAAGATCTGAAAGATTCACTGTTCCCTTTTAAGGGGAAGAATATATAGGTAGATATTGGTACTGTTGCTTCAAACTTTGCTGACTTATGATTTTCTAACCCCTTTCTGTGTTTTCTTTTACTGCGAGGTCAAAGAACGTGGAACCTCCTCTCAGCGAGGTCCGAATTTCTGAGTTGGTTAAAGCTTGGAACATCAGAGAGCCTTTGGGTGACGGCGAGCATCCCAGATCTGCTGCTTTCTTATTAGAGTATAAGAACGTGGGTTCCAGCTTTCTAGCATGACCTGTGTACAGTGTTCCAGAGTTTGCTTCTCTCGAAGAAACTACTGTCGAGCTAATCGAGTTGGACGAAGAGGAGAGGAGCTCTGAAAGTGAGCCTGTCGGTAATCTTGGTGGAGGGAGCTCTGTTGGTAGCAGATCTTCTAATTCTGAGGAGAATTCTGAAACTCAAGAATCGTCGAGCACTTCCAGCAGTTCTGGTGAAGAGATGCCTCCCAGGAAGAACTTGATCAGAGATGACGATGATGATGATGACGTGCTCCTTGCACAGAGGTCCAAGAAATCGAGGACTGCCTCTGGGTCCATAGCTACTGGTTCTCGGCCTTCTTCTCAGGAGAAAGAGAAGAAGAAGAGAGAGGAGGAGCAAGCGAGAGAGAGAGAGAGAGAGAGGAAAAAGGAGGAGGAGAGGAATAAGGTGGAAGAGAAGAAGAAAGTGGAGGAAAGGAAGAGAAGGGAGAGAGAAAAAGAGGAGGAGAGGAGGAAGATGGAGTTGAGGACCAAAACTGGTCAAGCCCTGGTCCCAGTGTCTGCCTTGCCCGAGGGGGCCTCGGTGGCCGCCTCTCCTCAGCTTGCCCCTGCGCTGCTCGAGAGAGCAGTCCTCCCTGCAGATCGCGAGAGCGCGTTGGGGTCCGATCAACTGGCTCTTCAAGCTAGCCAGAGGCTTGCCTTGGTAAAGTTCTCTTCTAATTCTCAATTTCTTTTAACAAGTTTTGATGGTTTCTTCTTCTTGATCCCTCCCTTGTTCTTTGCAGTTTGTGACCGACTTCGCCGTGCTTTATCGCTCTCGTGACGAGCTGATGAGAAGGAATGGTGAGCTGGAACAGCAAAAATCTGCTCTGGTAGCCAGGGGCTCTCAGTTGGAGGCCGACCTGAAGGCTGCTGACGCAGCTCAAGTTTCATCTGACCTGGCTCTTGTTAATTCTACTCGCGAGAGAGATGACACGGTCAGGAAGCTTGGCGAGCTGAGGAAGGATTATGACCTGGTGTGCTCGAGCAAGCTAGACCTTGCAGAGAAGAATAGGGTTCTGGCCGAGAAACTGTAGGTGGAGAAAGCCCAGGCATCCACCCTTAAGGAAGACTCGTACAACTCTAGCTGGGCTGCTGTGTATGAGGACGCTGAGGTTCAGATAGGCTATATCAGCCGTCTGAACTTCAAGAAAGGGTGGAATAAGGCTCTCGTGGCTGCTGGGGTGGACGTTGCATCCCCACTTTTTGACGAGCACGATCCAGGGCCAAAGCCAGTCGTAGATGAGGACCCAGCCCCAACTGCTGAAGGCACTGATCCTGTCTCTCGGGCGACTTCTACTGACGCTCCTTTGGTCGAGAGGACAGAGGACACCCCTGCAGAGGGTAATGCCTCTGCTGATGCTGATAAGGACAAGGGACCATCCACCTCTGGGCCACCCGAGGTTGCTAATTGATAGGGCTGCTTTGTAATTTTTTCTTTTTCAATCTAATGTAACCTCGTTCCTTATTAATGAAAAGACTTCATTTTTGTTTATGCTGATCTCTTTCTTTTCTCTTTCTTTACTTGTAGTTGGTTGATGTGGATGATTATATTCCTGGTACCTCCCAACTAGGTAGGACTCTCGGTCCTAATGCAAGCCCTGCAGTTCACCAGGCCTTTGCTAGACTTTGCAGGTTTGCTAAGTCAAGGAACCAGAAATATAAGGATCAGTCCGAGCTAGTGGCCAAGTTGAAGGACAGGCTCCAGGAGATAGAAGAAATCGGTGCTTCAGTGCAAGAAGAAGTCAGTGCACTGAGAGAAAGGTTGCTGGAGGCCACCGAGATTAACCAGGTTGGGGAGTTCCTGCAGCAGGAGAATGAAGACTTGAGGAGGGAAGTCCTAAGGCTTAAGGAGCATTCGCCGAGCATCGTTTCGGCAGTCCTACAAGGCTCTTCTTCGTCGCGAGCTGCTCGTCCTCTCCTCCCGCGTGCTGGTAGGAGTGCCAGGGGTAGGAATAGGGAAGCCGAGGAACAGCATGAGAGGGAAATGGAGGAGCTGCGCGGCGATGTTCGGCGAGCTTATGTGACTGCTGCTGGGCTCCAGAGGGACGTCACCCGTCTACGGCATTTGTTCAAGAACGGTCCTCGACAAGTGTTGTCCGATGGCTACGATCAAGGCTGGATGGAAGCTCCGATGAGACTATCAGAGTTCGAGGAGCTATCCTTCATCAGGGGGTGGTTGAGTGCCCTCAAAGAGCTGCAGGTCCCGAGGAACTCGACGCTGTGGTATCGACACGAGATGTCCTCCTCTACTCTGATGCCCAATCCATTCAGGCGGGATGATCGATGGATCCCCATTGATGCTATTCCCCAGAGATTATTGGAATTGGACGCAAATGAGGTCGTGGAGGAGCTCGCCCCTGCTCCTGATGATGGAAGGAGAGCTAAAGTTGCTGATTATCTTGCTCGGAGGCTTCCACCTTCTTGAGATTTTTGTTTTTAATAATTGTAAATGTTTGGGCGAGCTTCGCCGACTAAGCATGTACTATCATTGTTTGTAAATATAAAAGATTCATGAAAAGTTTGAGTGTTGGGTGATTTTGCCGATTAAACGTGTTCATCCAATCCTTTTATATTTTTGCATCTTTACAATCCTTTGTATTTTGTCATGTGAGTGTTCGCCCAGTCCAGTATAAGAATACCATTGTTCACTCTCTTTACCTTTTAGGTCGTGTCGTCACACTCCCTTAGGCCTAAGTAGGGCAATTGGCGAAAACACACCTGGTATTGGATGTCTTCATCCGGTCAGGATTTTGTTTAACCAAAGTAGGTTTGATGCCTAAGAATACTCTGTAGGGCTTCATATATTGCCATGGGCAATGCTAAGAGGTCTGTCGTGCTTCATGACGATGACCTGAGGAGGGGTGTTCCCCTGCTATGTCATCCATTATGCCTGTGATTTGGAAGGGATGTGTAATAAGATATAATTGTTACTAGTTAGAGAGTGATCAACTGAGAGATTTTCATTGGTGAATTAAGAAATGAACTGTCTATTCACATAATGAGTACAATAAAAGATATAACAATAGCACTCCTAAAAATAGAATTTCTTGAGATTAGCTGCGTTCCATGCTCGTGGTATCTCTATGCCCTCCATCGTTTTCAAATGATAGGCACCTCGCAGGTCGTCTCTGATTATCTTATAAGGTCCTTCCCAGTTTGGGCCCAGTTTATCGTTTGATGGCTTCACTGTGTTACCCAGGACCTTTCTTAGAACATAGTCCCCAGCTTTGAATTTCCTCGGATTGACCCTTTTGCTGTAGTGCTTCGCGAGCTGTTGCTGATAGCTTGCTAGTTTTACTAGGGGAAGTTCCCTACGCTCTTCGGCCAGGTCAAGTTCAGCGAGAAAAGCCTGATCGTTCTGGCCTTGCTCGACAAGGTCGGATCTCATTGTAGGCAATCCTGCTTCTAGTGGGATAACCGCCTTCATACCATATGCTAGTGAGAATGGTGTTTCTCCTGTGGCTCGCCTAGGAGTCGTTCTGTATGCCCATAGGATATGCGGTAGTTTGGTTGTCCATGCGCCTTTGGCTTGCTCTAACCGCTTCTTCAATCGAATGATCACTGTCTTGTTGGAAGCTTCAGCTTGTCTGTTGCTTTGAGGGTAGGCCACCGAGCTGAAGTGGTGCTTGATCCCGTGTTTGTCGCAGAAGTCCTGAAAAAGGCCACTCTCGAACTATGTTCCATTGTCAGTGATGATGGTTCTGGGGATTTCGAATCGAGTGATTATATTTCTCCATATGAACCTCATCATGTCAGCATCTCGGATGTTCGCCAGTGGTTCTGCCTCGATCCACTTGGTAAAGTAATCAGTTGCAACCAACAGGTATTTGCGATTGCTGGCAGCGGTGGGCAGTGGTCCCACGATGTCCATTCCCCACTGGGCGAAGGGCCAGGGACTGGTCAGGGATTTTAATTCACTGGCAGGTTGGTGGACCATGGGAGCGTGAAGTTGGCATTTTAGGCATTTGCGGACATATACTGCGGAGTCCTTTTGCATGTACGGCCACCAATAACCTTCCTTCATTGCTCGGAAGGCTAGAGACCTTCCTCCGACGTGACTTCCACAGATTCCGTCGTGAAGCTCGTGAAGCACTGCCTCGACATCGCCTGGGTGGACGCATCTAAGGTAAGGACCGGAGAAAGATCTTTTATACAAGTCGCCTCCTGTGGATAAGTGAAAGCGAGCAGCTTTGACTCTTATCTGGTGGGCAGTTCTCTTGTCCTCTGGGAGCGTTCCGTTCTTTAAATAGTCTTTCAAGGGATCCATCCAGCTGGGGGCTGATTCCAATTGGAGTATTGGTTTTGCTTTTGTCAGCTCGCAGTTGGGGTGGATGCTTGGGCAACTGAGGAAATCGATAGGGATGATCCTTTTAAGGCTAGAATCAACTGTCGAGCTCAGGGCTGCTAAGGCGTCAGCGTGGTTGTTTTGCCCCCTGGGAAACTGTTGGATGTTGATCTCTTCAAAGCTTGTCATTAAGTTTTTTACCAAGGAGAGGTAGGCTTCCATTCTCTCATCTTTTGCGTTATAGTCTCCACTTATCTAACTGGAAACTAGTTACGAATCTCCGAATACCTGCAAATGCTTTGCTCCCAGAGTTTGTGCCTTTTGGAGACCTTCTATTAAGGCTTCGTATTCTGCTTCGTTGTTGGAGGCTGCAAATCCCAGCCTGATTCCTTGCTCAAGGACTGTATTTTCTGGAGTGATGAGAACAATTCCTACCCCTGCCCCCTTTGAGTTGGAGGCTCCATCAACGAATAGTTTCCAGCTTTCCCATGTAGCCTGGTTGTTTTGTTCTGTTGGCTTAGGTTGGTCGAAGGGTTCTCGCCTGTGAATTCAGCTATGAAATCAGCAAGGATTTGACCCTTGATAGTTGTCCTTGGTTGAAATTTGATGCCAAATCGGCCGAGCTCGACTGACCATTTAGACAGTCTTCCCGACAAATCCGCCTTCCTTAGGACAGCCTTGAGGGGGTGTGATGTAAGGACGATGATCGTATGAGCTTCGAAGTAATGCTTCAGTTTTCTCGAGGCCATTACTAGGGCGAATGCGAGCTTTTCCAATGGTAGGTAGCGCTGCTCGGTATCTAATAAGGTTTTTCTTACGTAATAGACTGGATGTTGGATTCCTGTAACTTCACACATTAATGCTGAGCTGACAGCATGACTGGATACAGAGAGGTAGAGGTACAAAGAGTCCTTTTGCTGTGGTATAACGAGCAGTGGTGGAGAGATTAGGTAGGACTTGAGCTCATCTAATGCTCGTGAGCAACCTGGGGTCCATTCTACTGTTTTGATGCCTTTTAAGAGTTGGAAGAAGGGCTTGCATCTCTCGGAGGATTTAAAAATAAAACGATTTAGAGCAGCGAGCATTCCAGTGAGCTTCTATACATCTCGGACTGTGCGAGGAGGTTGCACTCTTTTGATTGCATCAATCTGGTCCGGATTAGCCTCTATGCCTCGCTTGCTAACCAAATACCCAAGAAACTTTCCTGACTGGACACCGAAGGAACACTTGCTCGCGTTGAGTTTCATTCGGTACTTCCTGAGGATTTCGAAGGTACTTGACAGGTCCGAGAGGTGATTTTCCTTCTCCTTTCTCTTGACGAGCATGTCGTCAATGTAGACCTCCATTGTGTCTCCCATTTGATTCTTGAACATTTTAGTAACTAGCTGCTGATAGGTTGCCCCTGCATTTTTTAGCCCAAAAGGCATGACCTTGTAACAGTATAAACCAACCATCGTGATAAACGCTGTTTTGTCCTGATCTGGGGCATACAGGGGGATCTGGTGATATCCTGAGTATGCGTCCAGGAAACTCATTCGTTCGTGAGCTGCGGTGGCGTCTACTAGTTGGTCTATTTTCGGAAGAGGGAAGTTATCCTTGGGGCAGGCTTTGTTGAGGTCAGTGAAGTCTATGCAAACTCTACACTTCCCGTTGCTTTTCGGAACTACCATTGGGTTGGATAACCATTTGGGGAATTGCACTTCCCGTATGGACCCTGCGTCCAGCAGTTTTTCGACTTCTTTCTCTATTGCTCTGGCCTTCTCGGGAGCAGTTCGTCGGGCCTTCTGCGCTATCGGCTTGAATGTGGGATCAACGTGCAACTGATGGAAGACCATATTGGGATCGATTCCTGGCAGCTCATAGGGTTCCCAAGCGAAAACATCTATGTTTCTTCTGAGTAAGGTTGACAAATCCTTTTGCTCTTGGTCTGTGAGTGAGGTCCCGATCAGGAAGATTCTGCTGTTGTCGCCTTCTTTAGCCATCACTTCTACCAGTTCCTCTACAACACGCTCGGAGGGGAGGATCCTGGTCTCTTCCACTCCAAGCCTTCCATATTTTAATTACTATTTGGAAGGGATTGCACCTTCCTCCACTTTCTCGCTGGTTTGAACGGCTCTTTTCTCTGGCTTTGGTCGGATGGCCGCTATGAAGCACTTTCTTGCCATCGCCTGGTCGCCATGTATCTCCATTACTACCCGTTCGGTGACATATTTGAGTTTCTGGTGGTAGGTCGAGGAGACTACCTTCATTGCATGAAGCCATCCCCTGCCGAGGATGGCTTGATACGGTGAATCGATGTCGACCACCAAGAATTCGATCATCTTGGAAACATTTCCAGCGCGCACTGGCAGTACTATTTTTCCTAGAGGCTTGGTCATCTTCCCAGCGAAGCCGACCAGAGGGACAGTGGTTCCCTTTAGGTCGGCGATGTTCAACTTCAATTTCTGGAACAGGTCGATGTACATTACTTCGGATGAGCTTCCTTGATCGAAGAGCAGCCTGTAGATATGAAAGTTGGCTATCCTGAGTGTAATGACTAAGGCATCGTGATGTGGGGTCCTTACTCCCACAAGATCTTCATCCGTGAAAACAATATGCTTGTTGTAGTTGACGTCCTCTGCTTGCCGACGTTCTCCTGATTGTGATTTTGCTGGATCAATCTGAAAAGCTTGCATTACCGCTGTCATCTTCTTTACCTCCATTCGAGCTGAGTTACCCCGGATTTGCTTAACATCAGATACTCCGTGGATTACTGCGAATTCGTGTCCGGCGTCATCTTCCAATACGTTGTCGGGTTTCGCCTCCTTGTGGGCAGTCACCTTCTTTTCCACAAAGTCAATCAAATGTCCGGATTGGGCCAACTCCTCGAGGTGGGACTTAAGAGCCTTGCAATGCTCGGTCTTATGCCCTCCCTCTTTGTGGAAAGTGCATCTTAATGCATTGTTTCTTTTCGAGGGGTCTCCTCCCATTTTCCGGGGCCATTTGACGAATGGCTCATCCTTGATCTTCGCGAGAATTTTGTAAATTGGTTCTTTGAAGACGGTGTTGACCGCCTGGAACGATTTTGTAACGTCAGGGATCCCTCCGTTTATGGAGCCATTCTTGCCCCCACTCTTTCCTCCCTTTTTCTGGTTCTCAACTTTCCCACTTCCCTTGGTAGTGAGCTTGGCTCGACCTTTTTCTCCTACATTAAGGCGGGTGACATCTTCCACCTTTGCGTATTTCTCAATCCGGGCCATCAGGTCGTCAATGGTCGTAGCTTCCTTCTTTGTCAAGGACTGGTAAAGGAGGGAACATCTAGGTAGCCCAATTTTGAATGAAGCCACTACCACTTCTTTCGCACAGTCCTCGACCTCGTTGAATAACTCCCAGTACCTCTTCGTGTAGTCTCGGAGTGTCTCCTGAGGCGTTTTCTTTATTGTTAATAGAGCATCCATCCTTTTGGGATGGGAGCTGCTGGTGATGAACCGGGCCGTAAAGAGCTCGGCCAGGGATTTGAAATTTCTGATGGATTGGTGAGGGAGTTTCTCGAACCATTTCTGGGCCACATCATGGAGGCTCGAGGGGAAAATACGGCACATCAGTGCATCTCGGTGATTCCAGAGGGTCATGGCCTGTCGGTACTGCCTGACATGATCAATGGGATCAGTCTTCCCGTCGTAAATCTTGAACCTTGGAATGGAAAACTTCTTGGGAGCCTCTTCCTCTTCAATTTCCCTCGTGAAGGGTGATTTCATCTGGGTCTTGAGGGCTCTCCTGGCGAGTTCTCTGGTCGACCTGGTGTCGCGGTGAGCTAGATGTTGGTCCATTTCTCTACGGACCAGGTTATGTATGTTGTCGTCGCTGCGAGCAGGGCTCTGGTAGCGGCGAGCTTTTCTTAGTTGTTCGCGGAGGTCGTCGTCTGAGTCGCCACCTTCACCCCCTTGATATTTCCGCCTAGGGCTCCTACCTCGGCTGCGAGATTTGCTCTCCTGAGGGCTAGGAGTGCGATAGGGGCGTCTCCTGGTATCAGGACGTAGTTCCTTCTCCAGTTTTTCCAGTCTTCTTTTCAAGCGAGCATTCTTAGCCTCATATCTGCGAGAAGACTCCTTCTGCTCGTGGAGCCTTGCCTCGTATGCATCGATTAATCTGGATATCTTCGTGGACCTTGCTGGTCCTTGACTTTCTTCTGAGGTCGGCCTTTCTAAGCG
Source organism: Sambucus nigra (assembly GCA_949130495.1). Taxonomy (NCBI): domain Eukaryota; kingdom Viridiplantae; phylum Streptophyta; class Magnoliopsida; order Dipsacales; family Adoxaceae; genus Sambucus; species Sambucus nigra. Next base: position 486,326,578 of record OX422216.1, read on the forward strand.
AGCCCCTTGATCTGAACGTCGGACTTCAGATCTAATCCTGCGAGGAGCAGGTGGCTCCTGAATATCTCCTACTTGAGGAGCGTTGCTGCTGTGACCAGACATCTTAGATTTTTTCTTGGCGTGGGCTCTTCTCAGGGAAAGATGAACGCTTCCCACAGACGGCTCCAATTGTGGTGACAGTTATTATGCAACACAAATAAATATGAAAGAGGTAATAACCAAGAAAGAATAAATAAAATTCCAATCACACAACAACAGGTGTACGTGGTTCTGCAAAGATGTACCTACGTCCACGATGGTGCAGTCAGTATTATTTCTCTATATTCTGAAGAATAGGTACAGAGAATACAACTTGTCCTTTGCCCCGGACCTAGGGTTTAATTTATACATGTGTATGCTAGTTAGTGGAGATGATGGGTTCCTTCATATTAGCCATCTTCCCTATCCTTTCCCTTCATGGGATTGTGCTCCCCTATAACTTCTCTTCATGGGATCGTGGGGAGAGACCGGGTCAATATGAAAGATAGAGGGCCTGGATTTTGGGCCGCCAGAACTGGGCTACTCGTCCAGGCCCATGGTCCTAAATTCTGGGTACCTACACTAAGGTATCTAAAATAAATTTCAATTTGACTTGGCCTATCATATATGTGTTTTCTACTAAGGTACAATATATATGTCTTGGCCTAAAATGTATTTTTAATTTTTATACTGATAAAGGCCCTCTCCGTTGTTTAGTTATTATCATCAAGCTTGAATTGTGTCCTGAAGATAGGAGTGATTTGCTAAAAAAACATATGTTGATCACGTTGTGGCTAAATTGAAATCAATTGTAAGGTAGTCCCTAAATTTATAAAGAGCTCACTTCAGCCTAAAACTATTTTCTTACAAATCATTTTTTCACTTATGTTTTGCAGCATAATTTATATGTACAAGTTTTATTGACATCTCTGAATTGATAAACTTGACAAATAATCCTTTTTTCTCTCTTCTTATCTTCTACGACCAATCTGTATTGTTAAGGTTTTCATTTTCTAATTAGTATAATATTTGGACTTGAATTTGTTTTTAAATAAAAGTATTTGATGAAATTCCTCTTAACTAAAATACTTGTTGGTTCATAGAATTGAATTTAGTTATGCCACAACCTTTAAATAATTGTGATAAATTACAAGAGATAGATTGTTTGAAGTTGCAATGAATTTTCTTCAATGTGCGTTGTTTGTCCCATCTATTATTATTTTGTATTTCACATGTGTCTTAACAGAGAAAAATTTTACAAAGAGAATCTTATTTGAAATATGAGAATTAGCAACGATTGAGGGATAATGGTTTGAAATGGTTATCTAAATTAGCAATGGATAAGAATAGTTTTCAGCATTGTTTTCCTTCTATCCACCATACTAGAATTTCAGTTATTAGTGTTACTATAATTTGAGCTAACAGTGTTAGTTTATTTTTAACATAAATATTGTGTAATTTTAAAAGAGAAATGCTCCATAGTATTTGAGGCATAACTTCGTGTTTAGAAGCTCAGCTACTGTGGAGTTTTAATGAAAGTGAGCTCAACTACTTTGGAGGTTCAGTGAATGTATTTTATTAATCATGTAATGTTTCTTTGTTGTTTGTTATTTGCACTGTAGGTGGAGAAAATATAACATGAGTGCCCATGACATACTTTCAACAAATTGCTTAATAAAAGCATTTACAGTTTCATAGTAATGATAGTGGATTGTTCTATATATATATATATATATATATATATAAAATAGTGTTTCTAATTTTTATAAACATATGATGCATATCTTTATAATTTTAACAGGTGGTGAACAAAATAATTACTTATAGTATACTTAGGTGTGCTACTATTCTATTATTCTATTTTTTAATTTTTTTTCTTCTAATTGATGAATGCAAGGAAACAAATCTAAGGGTTTTGTTATATGGTTATTGATCACGTGTGTTATTCAAATTTGGTCCTGGCATATAACAAAGTGAGAGCAGTATTGCATGGTATAAAATTGGACAAAAATGAAACCACTTTCTATCAACTATATATACCCAGCTAATACTATTATCCATTTTAGTCAAAAATGGTTGGCAAGTTGAAGGGTATCCTAGAATGGAGTTGAATTGATAATGTAAGCTAAAATTTATAACATACTTCTTACGTAAGGCTTAATCTATGTTATTATAATTTTTTATGTTTTGTTTCTTTTGTTTTTATACTGCAAATAAGTAGCAATATTTCATTAGATGGAACTATTTTCACATATAACACAGCCTCTTAATAATATTTTCGATTAAAACATCTAAATAAGTGTTACAATAACAATATTTCTTTTGACAATCTCGGTATGATTGTTTATCACACATACTTAACATAATCAACTTACTAACTATAACGCATGTGCATTGGGTTTTGATGTTAGTTGTGTAATGATTACTTAAAAAAATAAATACACGCGTGCCATTAGCATGTGAATGCACAAGAAACATTGTTGGATTGTATTAACCAACGTAATGTCATATATATAGTTTTAGTAATGCAATCTATGCAGTTTTTGTAATGCCATATGATTTTAGTTTAATAATTTATCGATTATGCACGTTACTTCACTAACTTGATTTTTGTTATGCATTTTTAGATAACTTTTCATTATGTTCACTGATGCCATTATTGGGAAATTATGCCTATTACTTCGATGATTTCGTGATACATGATCATGAATCTTTCTCTGGTTCATGTCTCTTCTATTGTATTATTTTTTTTATTTTCCTTTTTTGTTCCTAGTTTAACGTTTTTGGTGACGGTATGTTTCTTTAGGGTTTATGGCGATGATTTTCATTAAAATCATTATTTAACATAAGGTGAATTTGAAGTCTTTTCATATTTCGATTGTGACTACATCTTTATTTGTTATTGTTTGTTATTCCCATTTTCCTAATAGTTTATGTACTTCCAAATTTGATTTAATATGTAATGTATAATGTACGTTTGAGTTTTTTTGTTGCGATTCACATTTTTTGCTTAGAATGGGTTAGTTTTCTAAATTCGCATTGATTGGGTTTGGTATGTTCAATATAAGGGCTAAAGTTAGTTTGTAAATCACTAAACCTTGGATTTGCATCCATGCCATTGCAAAGATATGTACTTATGTTCTCTCTCCAACATTAACAATACAATTTTTCATTCCCTATGGGTACTTTTGTTGAATCTTTCTGTTTTTAAACATTGCATACCCTTATTTTAGTAATAAGTTTTGTGCTTTGTACACTCAAAGATTCCATATTATAACCACATTTATACAGTATTATGCATTTGTATTGTCTTTACTTTTCCCCTTCTTTTTATACTGAAATTGCATTTTTTATTTTTCTAAAGTATAAATGCGAGTTTTTACCGTGGAGTTTTGATATGGAAATTCTGAAGTTTTTTCCTTCGTTGTGTAGTTTGATAATATATGTGACACACTTATTTTAATTTAATGTTATCCTTTATTCAGTTGGTGATTTCTTGAAAATATTTTTGAAGCTGGTGAGTACTTAAAATAGGATAATGGTGATTTCTCCAAAATACAATTTTAATTCCATGGTTTCCAAAATTCGTTTATGAATTTTTCTTTAATCACAGCGATTGTCTTTGTGTGTAATCTAGGTTTATGATGGTACTCTACAATTTAATTTTTGGAAACCTTTTTTTTTTAAATGATGGCTTTCTGACCAAGCATAAATTCTTCTGAATTTAGCCCCTTAAGTTAGTGATTTTGATATCTCGAACAAAGTAATTGAATCATTTTTATCACATATCATTGCCATTCACTATTTCTAACGAGTACCCCGAGTTTCGTGCATTTCTTATGGATTTTACAGGTATTTAGTGCACGAAAAGAAAGAAAGAACCCAAAAGAAAGGAAGAGAACAAAGAAAGACAAGTCAAAGGGTAAGAGCATAAATTTACACCCGAAGTTCAGATTTGAAGCCTAAAGGAAAGTTGAAGATCCTTATTCCACAAGAGCATCAGAAGAAACGACGATCAAATCGGAGATCGAGATCAAAAGTTATAACAAGTCAAAGATGGAAAGGAAAAGTCAAAATTGATGAAAATCGGACCGATCCGGTTTATCCTAGACCGATCCGAAATGCCACCATTCCAGTAGACCCCGAATTGATGCCGAACCGATGAACAGCGAACCGATCCGACAGCATCTGGACCGGTCCCGTAGAAATAAAAAATAACCGATCCGGTTACTGAAAAATGAACCAATCCGATGGAATCCGGACCGGTCCGGCTGTTCGAATTTCTGGCATTAATTATGGAGCTCAAGAGGTGCAAATCTTGGAATATCTTATACAACTCATCAATATTAGCTGTAAAATCGTGCTAGTTGGTGTTATAAAAGGCCAAGACCTACATCCTTCCAAGGAAGAGTCGAATTTTAGAGTGCCTTTTCACTTCTTTTTCTTTGGTAGACAATTTCATACTCTTAGAAAAAACCCAAGTTTGTAAGTTTGAGAAACAAGGAGTATTCTGGATTCAAGTTCATCTCTTTTCCCTAGTGCAGATTTCAAGTATCAATTTTTCAATCCAAGTATCAAATTCAATTCCCTTATTTCATCTAAATTCTATTTTCAATTCAGTTCTCACTGGTTTGGTAATTTTTGTTGTTACAATGTTTATTAGATATCTAATTACATGCATTGTTATGAATTTGTTTTCTCATAAAACCATGTCTAGCTAAATTTTCAAGGGTTGGGGTACATGAACTCATTCTGAGGTAAATTACCCATGTGAAAAATAGAGAGTAAATTAAATATTGACCTAATCGTGTATGGAAATTATACGAACATAGCCGATCTTTTAATCTCTCTTGCCCTAAGTACTTGGGATGCTTAAGAACACTATGCAAGTATAATTGTTTATACACCGCTTTGTATTTACCTTTGATTTCATATGATGCGGCCTAGTTCCCTCATATATGTAATGCTTAGAATCTATAAAGACTGGATTTAGTCAAAATTTCAATTTACAATTTTAGTATTCTATACGGTCATTTACTAAGGTTTGAGGGATTATACTCCACCCTATTTTCTCTCATATTCCTATATAATTTCTTTACAATTCTTGGTGTTTTTTGCACATAGTTCATTTTGATTTCATCACCAATGAGAAATTTCAACCCATCAATCATTTTTTCTTTCTTTTGGATAACCATTTGAAGATTAAATAAATTTTCCTACATATCTACAATTGCCAATTTCTTATCCTTGTGGAGACGATCCCGACTTGTCGGATTATTACTAACGCGACAGGCTTGCACTTGAGCATAAAGAGAACGCACTGTTGAGACAAATTCTTAGTCGCATCAAGTTTTTGGCGCCATTGCCGGGGATAAAAAATTGGTAATATTTAGGAAAGTGAATTTAATCCTAAAGTGTTTTCTAAATATATATATATATATATATATATTACTTTTCATCTCATCTCTTGTACAATTATATGCATAATGCCTTTCTCACACAAGTCCATGAAAATCCTATTGTCGAAGCTATTTCTAAAAATTCTCATACCACCGACTCTCCACACTTTTGGGTTCCACCTCCTTCATCTAATAATTCAACAAGTCTCCCTTTCAGTCAAATATCGAGTGAGAGTTCTGAATCGTTTAGTAGCAATATGTCTATGCACGAAAGTGTTGGTGTTGGTGCTGGAGAGGAAGAGTTACCGTATCTTCCCATGAAAGATCTTTTATTTCCAGAGCGAACTGTTACCCCTGGTTGCATTTTACTCCCGTATAATGCCGGTCAGTTCCACTTTCGAAATGGGATGATTCAAATTCTTCCTACATTTCATGGGATGGATTCTGAAAAAACATATCTCCATATTAGAGAGTTCGAAGAAGCATGTGAGACGTTTGGTGACCAAACCTGCCCACAAGATGTTATCCGGTTAAAGATTTTCCCTTTTTCCTTAAAGGATAAAGTTAAGACTTGGCTATGGTCACTACCCCCAAATTCTGTTTTATCCTGGAGAGATACGCAGACCAAGTTTCTCTCCAAGTTCTTTCGACATAACAAAACCAACTATGTTAAAGCTCAAATACAAACTTTTCGGCAAAATGAGAATGAAACTTTTGACAAGTGTTGGGAACGTTTTCAGGAATTAGTTAGTGCTTGACCACATCATGGATTCGAAAAACACCATCTCATTTTATTTTTCATCAAGGGATTACTTTAGCATCTAAATAACTTGTTCAGACAATGTGCGAAAGACCATTCTGGGAGCTAGACTCGAGCGATGCTGAGGCTCATTTGAAATACGTAGCGAAGACTACGCAAACATGGGATGTTTCTGACCCCAATAGTCAAAATAAAAATTGACAAGTGACCAACTCGTCTGCTGCGTTCGGTATTTATCACTTGGATAAGGACACTTTGTTAGATCGTAAATTTGACCAACTAGAAAAGAATTTCAGAGACATGCTTAAAGTTTGATTAAGAGAAGTAGTTGGATCCGTGCAAGAAGGAAAAGAGAAAGTGTGTGCCATTTGTGCTATTGGTCATTCTACCAAAGGATGTCCTACCATCCCTGCATACAAGTCAATGTACATTGAGCAAGTAGAAGCGTTAGGAGGGTTTATAGGTAATTTTAATGCACCGCAAGGGAATGCATACAATCAATCTTGGAGGAATCATCCTGGTTTCAACTATGGACAACCACAAAGTGGTATGGCTCCTAATCCACATGTGGCTTTGCCACCACCCCCTCCTCAATTTCAGCAAATGCCTCCTCTGATGCAAACCCCTATGCAGGTACCATCTCCTGGTCCGTATGTCACTCTACCTAGGCGATCTCTTGAGGATAATCTGGATCAATTCATCCAATCTCAAAAGGAGAGCAATGCTAAGTATGATCGAATGTCTACAGAAATTCATACTAGCATCTCTAGGTTGCAATCTGCATTGAATACTCAGGAGAAGGGTAAATTCCCAGCTCAAGGCCAAAGACCTCCTACTCAAGGACAAATTACGATTAGCTCTACATCATCGGACTTGCCAGAATAATGTCAAGTTGTCACGACTCTACGTAGTGGTCGCGTAATTAATCTAGCGCCACTACCATCTAAGGAATCTAAAGCTAAAGAAGCTTCAGAATCTGAGGAGACCCCATTGCACATGGATGATACGGATGAAGAAGTTGAATCTGAAGTTGAAGTAAAACCGCCCACTGCTGCTCTATTTCCTCAACGCTTGGAACCACCCAAAAAGGAAGCTTCGCGTACTGAAGTGTTAGATGTTCTGAATCAAGTGAAGTTGAACTTGCCGTTTCTGGATGCTATCCAACAAATTCCAGCATATGCCAAGGTCATCAAAGATCTTTTGACTATAAAACGACGGCTTAAGGTGAAGAAGAATGTCTTTTTGGCACAAAATGTGAGCTTGGTCCTTCTTAATGATCTTCCACCAAAATTCAAGGATCTTTGTGCACCTACAATTTCGTGTGTTATAGCAGAGAGTAGAGTTGAAAAAGCTTTTCTTGACTTAGGTGCGAGTGTGAACATCCTTCCATACTCTATCTATAAGCATCTTGATTTAGGTGATCTTAAACCTACCCGAATCACTCTACAGTTAGCAGATCGAACAGTGAAAGTGCCTCGTGGGGTTGTGGAGGACGTGATAGTTCAAGTGGACATATTCTACTTCCCGGTTGATTTTGTCATTTGGGAAACGGAGCCTTCTCCCCATTCGAATAATCATGTTCCCATAATTTTGGGCCGCCCATTTTTAGCTACTGCTAATGCTTTGATCAATACACGTAATGAACAAATGCAACTCACTTTTGGAAACATGAGTCTCGAGACCAATATTTTCAATGTTGCTAACCAAATGGGTGATGAGGATGAAATTCATGAGGTTGATCTTATTGAAGAGGTGGTGGAGATGCACTGGAAGTTTGTTTAGTGCAAGTTGTTGAGAATAAGAGTTCTTATACTGCATTTGAACGTGAAGTAGAAGAGTTGGGAGCTTGGTTGCAAGAAGAAGTGATTTTTGAGAAGTTGAGAGATGTTGACTGGACTTATAGATTTGAAGAATTACTCCCGAGGGAGTCACTCATGATCCCCTCTGAAAATAGATTTCCTAGTCTCGAGTTAAAGAAACTACCCTCTCATGTAAAATACGCATTTCTAGGAGAAGATGATACATTTCCTGTTGTTATTTCTTCTAGTTTAAAAAAAGAGCAAGAGGGCATGTTGTTGAATCTGTTGAGGAAGAATAGGAGTGCATTTGGTTGGACTATAGAAGATTTGAAAGGTATAAGTCCTTTGATTTTTACCCATAAAATCCACCTCGAGGAGTAGGTGAAGCCCTCGAGAGAGATGCAAAGGCAACTGAACCCAAGCATAAAAGATGTAGTTCTAGCAAAAAATCATCAAATTATTAGATGTTGGGATTATCTATCCCATTTACGATAGTAAATGGGTGAGCCCAATTCAGGTCGTTCCAAATAAGTCGGGTATGACCGTGGTTGAAAACACTAAGGGAGAATTAATACCTCAACGCACCACCATCGGGTGGCGTGTTTGCATTGATTACTGAAAGCTCAATGCCAGAACAAGAAAAGACCATTTTCCCTTGTTGTTTATCGACCAGGTGACTAAACGTGTAGCGAGCCATCCTTACTATTGATTCCTAGATGGGTATTATGGCTATAATCAGATTAAAGTGGATGTACTTTATCGAGAAAATACGACTTTTACATGTCCGTTTAGTACGTTTGCCTACAAACGTATGCCTTTTGGGTTATGTAATGCTCCAGTAACTTTTCAAAGGTGCATGTTGAGTCTATTTAGCGACATGATAGAAAAAAGTCTAGAGGTGTTCATGGACGATTTCAGCGTTTTCGGTCCATCTTTCGAACAATGTTTAGCTAATCTTGAAAGAGTTTTATGCCGGTGTGTGGAAAAAAACTTAGTCCTAAATTGGGAAAAATGTCATTTTATGGTTACTGAGGGTGTAGTTCTGGGCCACATAGTCTCATCTAGGGGAATTGAGGTTGATCGAGCAAAAATAGAAGTAATAGCTGAGTTACCCCCGCCAAAATCGCTTAAAGATGTGAGGTCATTTCTAGGCCATACTAGATTTTATTGGAGATTTATCAAAGACTTTAGCGCCATCGCTAGACCCTTGAGTAATCTTCTCATGAAGGACACTCTGTTTGAATGGAATAACGCATGCCAAGAAGCTTTCGTTAGACTCAAAGGCATGCTAATTTCTGCTCATATCATGCAAGCTCCCGATTGGTCCCTCCCATTTGAGCTTATGTGTGATGCAAGTGATTATGCGATTGGGGCTGTTCTCGGACAAAGAAAAGATAAGAAAGCTCATGTTATTTACTATGCTAGTAGGACATTATCTGCCCCCCATCTTAACTACTCCACCACGGAGAAAGAATTACTAGCAGTCATTTTTGCTCTCGATAAATTCCACTCTTACATTGTTGGGTCGCCCATCATTTGCTTCACTGATCACTCGGCCCTCAAATATCTTCTGACCAAGAAAGTTTCCAAACCGCGCCTAATCAGGTGGATCCTACTCCTACAAGAGTTTAATCTCTCGATTCAAGATAAGAAAGGAGTAGAAAACGTCGTTGCTGACCATTTGTCATGACTCTCGTCCGACGTACCTATGGATCCCATCCCCATAGACGAGTATTTTTCGAATGAAAATCTATTTGCTACTTCTTCTCTTCCTTGGTTTGCGGATATAGTAAACTAACTTATCACCGGAGTCGTTCCCTCCAATTGGACTCCGTAACAGATAAGGAAGTTCATTACTTGGTCACGCATGTTCTTTTATGATGATCCATATTTGTTTAAGTATTGCACTGATCAAATCATCCAAAAATGTGTACCTAATGAAGAAATTCCAGGGGTAATCCGATTTTGTCATACGGAAGCATGTGGAGGTCATTTCTCTAAAAATAAAATTGCTACGAAAATTGTGCAAAGCTGTCTCTTTTGGCCCACAATCTTTCGGGATGTGAATACTTTTTGCAAATCATGTGATAGATACCAAAGAATTGGAGCTATTACTCATCGTGACATGATGCCATTGACCCCCATACTTGTCTTACAGTTGTTTGATTGCTGGGGTATTGACTTCATGGGGCCTTTTCCACCCTCTTTTGGCTTTCTATACATCCTCGTCGCAGTAGACTACGTCTCAAAATGGGTAGAGGCCATAGCTACAAGGACGAATGATAATAAGGTGGTGATAAAATTCATTTAAGAACACATACTTTCTCGATTTGGAGTTCCTAAGGCTATCATTAGTGACAATGGCACTCATTTTTGCAATAGGCCGATGGAAAAGCAAATGCGAAAGTATGGGGTCGTCCATAAGGTTGGAACGACTTATCACCCTTAATCTAATGGCTAGGCCAAGCTAGCCAATCATGAAATCAAGAATATATTGGAAAAGACAATCGAACCTAATAGGAAAGATTGGTCTTTCATATTGAATGATGCGCTCTGGGCTTATCGAACTGCATACAAGAATCCCCTTGGGATGTCCCCATTTCATTTTGTATATGGCAAACCTTTTCATCTTCCTGTTGAAATTGAACACAAAGCGTATTGGGCTATCAAAAGGGTGAACTTTAATATGGAAAAAGCCGATGAAACACATCAACTTCAGTTGAATGAGTTAGAATAAATACACAACGATGCGTATGAAAGTGGTAAAATCTCAAAAGAACGAATGAAACGAGCTCACGAAAGAATCATCCGATGTAAGGAGTTTCATTCGGAACAAAAAGTACTTCTCTACAAATCGAGGTTACACTTATTTCCCGAAAAATTGCGGTCACGATGGTCAGGTCCATTCATTGTGAAGGAAGTATTCCCCCATGGAGCTGTTGAACTAGAGGATCAAAAAGGGGGGAACACATTCAAGGTTAACGGACAACGTCTCAAGCCGTATTTGGAAGCGGTTGTAATGGAAGCCGACACGATCTGGTTGTCGGACCCCATTTATGGGGATTGACTGAGCACGAAAGGTGAGGTTGTCTCACCCCCGACATGTATGGGGTGAATGTTGTGTATAGTAGTCATAGGATGTTAGGCTAGTTAGGAAGTTATAGTTGTGTGTCACCACCAGAGGTGGGAATCCAACATAAGTCTCGGGAGCATTTCGGGTTTCGCTGAGAGTTCTGAGAGTTTTGAGGACCAATTGCTTTGAAAGGAGTATTGGGATGGAACAATCAAGAGGAAAGCGGCCACTGAACTAAAGCAGGAAAAGTAGCCATTTTTACAGACCGGATCGCTCCGGCCCTAAAAAAGGAACCGATCTGATCTTAAAAAGAAATAAAATAAAAAAGAAAGTGGACCGGTCCGGTCTGAATATGGATCGATCCGGTTGTCTGCAGGCTGCGTCCTTTCCCGAGGATAAAACCTCTTCAATCCACTCCCCATTTACTTCCCCAATCCCTTCCTCTCCCCAAAAATTCATACACCCCCCATACCCATTCTTTCCCTCTCTTATTTCCCACCAATTCTTCCCCCCCACCCCCCATCCAACCTATAAATATCTCCCTACCCTCTCCCAACTTTTTCACCCTTCCATCTCCATCTTCTTCTCTCACTTTCTGTACAGCTCTTCAGTTTCTATGGTTGCTCCCCAAAAGTATAATTCCATTGAAGTACTTCCCGATGGCAATGGCGAATATCGCTCACTCCGTGAGGGAAATTGGTGCCGCCGTTTTTTCGGTCCTCGGAGAAAAATCCACATTGAGCATCAGGTGCTTTGGGATCAGCTTCCTAATTCTGTCACTGGCCTGTTAATGTCCCGAGGCTGGTGCAGATTTTTTTATGGACCGTACGAGGCAGTAAAGGAGAATGAAGTGCGTCAGTTTTACGGTTCGCTCGTCCGTACCGCAGATTTCGAATCTCAAGCCTTTGTCGACTCGACACCGATTCCGTTCTCGCTTGAATTTCTGGCCCAGAAAATAGAGTCTAAAGGTGTGATCACTCCAGCCCAATTTTCATATCCCAGTCATGATCCAGCTGTTTCCGAAGATGTTTTCATGTCTCGAATTGCTCCGAGTTCGGTTTGGAATACTGAGACTTTTCCTGTTGGTCGGTTACCCGATAAGGCATGAATCACTATTCACATCATTTGTTCCAACCTTTTGCAAACTTCAAATGATTCGGCTATGCGCCCGCGTCAAGCTACTATGGTGTATCATCTGTTTCACCATGACACTGTTATCAATTTGGCCTGCACATTTTACAATGATATCATTTGCACGGCGCTGGACAAAAAGGGTAGGGCCCATCTTCCTTATGGTCGTCTCATTACCTCCTTTCTTAAGGATGTAGATATTTCTCCCCCGCAAGATCTTATTAACTTACCCAAGCCACTTGGGAAAGAATCTCGCACCCAGAGTGACAAACAAATCTAGTTGATCCGTGCGCGACGAGGTGACAATGATACCTCGGGTGATGAGGCTGCCACTGAGGAAGAGGCTGTTAATGAAGCAGATGTTGAGATGGAAGAAGGTGAGGAGGACGAATATGATGAAAATGTTGATCATGATTATGTTCCAGTCGAAACGTATCCCACCGAGCGCGTTGCTTCTCTTGAGACACGTTTTGACGGGTTTATGTCCTCATACCGTCGTGACACGAGTATGATGTTGCGTATGCAGGCCGATCTTTATCGCCTACAGTTGGATCCCAAAGCCCCACTTCCTGCTTATTTTTATGATCCTTATGACCTCAATGCCCCCGGTAGCTCTCACCACCCACCATCACCGTAGGCAGCCTTATTGGAACCTTTCATAATCCACCTCTGGTTATGTTATGTTATGTTATGTTATGTTATGTTATGTTTTGTTATGTTATGTTTTCATGTTTTTATCTTTTGTTTCCATAGTTGTTGAAGAGTGCCCCGATTTGTGTGTGTTTCAACAAAACCAATTTTTCTTTGAAAAAGATCCAACTTTTAATTATGCACCAAACCAAGTTGTGAAATCCCAATTCTTACTTTAAACCAATTTTATCTTGATTAATCTTAAACATGCATCTAGTGATTAAAGCAAGTAAAGTAAAGTAAAGAATACTCACAACGCCGGATGTACGAGGAAAAAACCCAAAGCGGGAAAATAACCTCGGACGGCCCAAGCCAGACAATCACTATGAATAGTGGTTTTACAAAGATAGATTAGCCTTACACTAAGACTCGATCCCCACGGGTCTTCACGCTCCTTCTGTTCTTCAACTGTTTTTCATTAGTGCCCACGCAAAAATTTTGTCTTCCACGATCTTTGTCCACAACACACGTGTCCACATATGTCTCGGTGTCCTCCGATATGGCTTTGATACGTCTACGATGTCGAACACGATGTCCGTCGCTTCTTCACCGCAAAACCCTTTGATGTTCAATGTGTAGAACAAACAACTTTGGTGCAGCAAGATCATGTAAACATATAAGAACGATAACTCGGATCTTTGCAAACTCTAAGGATGTGTTTAAGACTTTTAACCCTTAGAAAACATGTGCAAATATGGTTCTGGTTCGTAAAACTTTTTCCAGAAAGCACTCTGACGAAATTATGATGCAAACACTGTTTAAATAGGATTTAAACATAGCCTCGAAAAACGTGTCTTAATAAAGAGATACAAATTAGTCAAACTCTATTTCGAGCTTATCATCATAAAACGAAGTTTAAATCATTAAAACACTTTTAAAACATTTAAAATCATTTTTCATTATAAAAATTACATCCTTATCTTTTATAAAATAATTCCGAGCACCATAAATTATACGCATTCATACCTGAGTGATCTCGCAATGAAATTAACTTTGAAGACGAGTAAACTTGCACCAAATAAACATCGGCATGATTATTTCTTTGAAGCTTTGCCTCAACGTCTTCAATTTCTTCAATGCGTCATAGACCAAGTGGGATCGTGACAAAATAAAATTCTCCCTATGACATATTACAAACACAGTTTTGTTCACGGAATTAAGTCAAAACACTACAGGGACTCAATTAGAAATTTATGTCCTTACAAATCTTCCCCTTTGACTATTCCGGTACAAAACTAAACCAGTGAAATGCCTAACCGGGCCGTCAAGCCATATGATGCCTAAATCCCATCCCATAAACCCAAAATAAAAAATACAGGACACGGACTAGTATATGTAGCATCGGCAAGCATGAACTATCTGAATGTGATGTAGACTTGAAATCTCAAATTGCTGAAGCATACCTACACACATGAAACAGACAAACAAATACCCAGTGAAGTATGGAGGAACAAATGATACCAATTTATATTTTTAATAAGAATAAATCATTTGAAACATGTGAGCAATTATTTGATACCAATTTGTTACCAATTTGAAACAAATATAAGCGCTTAACAAATCTTCCCCTACATCACATACAAAATCTCTCCCCTTTTTTGTCTCGAATAGACAATCCGGTGAAAAGATAAATCGATATGAAATATCTAGCATGAGAATATGATACCAAATAGAATTAAGTTGATACCAATTGTGAAAAAATGAAAACCGCTAGATAAACATGAAACCACTAGCTAAATAAGATCATGTAATGACAAATCAGTAGCTAGTAAACTAAGGAATCACACAAAGAGTATACCAATCAAATCAAGTGTGATAAACGGATTCATATGCAAAAAACCAATTTGGAACATAACAGAACCTGCATATAACCAAACAGTCCAGAAATGCTTCCCGCAGTACCAAAAATATATCATATTAAACCAGAGGACTGCAAACCAATCAGAAGCCATTTTCACCCTGTCGTTCGAACGAGCCAGGGACTTCGCTCAAACGAGATGAGGAAGTCGCTTGAACGAAGACAGAAGTCGTTCGCGCGAGATGCAATGTCGTTAGAACGACTTCGCGCGACCTGCCAAAAATTCCAAGTTTCCCAGAAATATTATAAAGTATTACCCAGTGAAAAAATTTCCACAAAAAAATTCCAGGAAGGGACTGACAGAAGCAAAACAGTGCTAAAATAGTAGGCTTTTTGCACAAAACGCAAAAACTCATTAAAACTAAAAATGCGAGTTACATGCAAACATAGTACCGATGTGCTCAAACATGAACATGGAATGAATGGGCGTGAAACTATAACAAATGAGTCACAATTCCAACACATCGAAACGATCAAGAAGCTCTAATTGATAGCGATAAATCATCAAACTTTATCATATCCAAATGACAATTAAAGTGTGAGCTTAATGAACTAAACATACTACATGCACACAAATCCAGAATTTTGACGATTCTACAAACAATAGCGTCCAATTGCAATGTTTCAACATTAGGATTAGATGTGCAAACCCATTTAAATTTTCTCCAACCAAACACCCTCATATAAACATACTTTTTCAAGTTCTTTTGAGGTTTCTACCATTCTCAACTTAGAGAAAATCTTATTAGCCCTTTTCTTAGCATCTTGCCTTTTCTTTTTGGCATCTTTTTAAACGGTGGCTTTCACAACGAGTTAAATTTGAACTCTCGCAGCCCTTTCCCGTGAATCACTCATCATTTTTACCAATTTTAAATCCTCACGGTAAACGGTTATTACATGCACACTTCTCCTTAAGTTTACTTACGCATAGATGACAAGATTGAGATAAGAACGCCTCACCAAATTCAAATATGCAAGAGAATTCAAACATCCATATAAACTCATGCATGTGTGAGATGTTGACATATATACAAAGTCGAATCAAGATGCATATCAACTTTGAAACAACCCCATATAAACAATGGTTAAGATCATTCTAAGCATCGATAATAATGACCAAATGTCCTAGCCACATGGATAATGAAACGATGGGGGGGGGGGGGGGGGTCCAAGAACACCAATATGCCACATCAAACATGTAAAATCAAAAACAAAAACAAAAAATCTTTTTGTATTTTTCAAATAGGACTCAAACAAATGAAAACTATAATACAAAATGATACACATGTCATAATACTAGAAATGAATATATCATGAAGCAAACTATCATATGACAAACATGGAAACACTATCATCCTTTAGATTTAGCATGGGAAGAATCAAGTGCACCTAAATGAGAATCATGAAGTTTAATTCCTAAAGCCACTAAATCTGATTTCCTAACCCAAGTAGGTGTAAAACGATGCATGGGGGTTTAGGTAACCGGTGCAACTTTATTCTTAAACTTCCTAGGAGCTTGTCTAAGATCGTAACAATAACGTCTAAGGTGACCTTTCCTACCACAAAATGCACAAGTGTAGCGGTTGTGGGAATGATTACCTTTATGTGGACCTTTTCTAACCATCATAGTGTGTCTCACACGTGCGGGGGGAATGGGAACAATTCTCTCACCAAAACCTATACCTCCTCTATCTCCCTTAATTTGGACGGTGCCTAGGATTTTATCTAACTTCTCCGACCTAGCCTCCAAATCAAACTTGACTCTAGACGAGTCTTTCAACCTTTCCTCCAACTCGTGAATCCTAGACTCGAGTAAACGCCTAGTATCCTCAAACTCTAAAATCTCCTTTTTCAAGGACTCCATCAAACCACGAAGATTATCTATCTCTTTCTCCACAAACTCTAATTTCTCCCTAAACTTCTTCTCTCGTGCCCTAAGATCCTCAATCAAACTATCTTTATTTTCTATGGCACGCTCATTCAACTTAGATTGCAATTTTGAGTTAGCCTTTTTCACCTTCACCGTTTCGGCATACAACTCATTAAACGCATTTTGTAACTCTTTTACATCTATCTCCTCCTCGTCACTCTCTTCACCCTCACTAACATGAGATACACTCAAAACCTCCTCAGAAATGTCATTCACATGAGTATTATCGTCGTCGCTCATATGACATACCATAAACGCAGTAAAGTTACGCTCAATGGGAGAACTCTCTCCCTCTTCCGGTTCACTATCACTTAAGGTGGCACTATAGACAATGGGTTGCTTGCCCTCTTTCTTAAGTCTAGTTGGACACTCCTTAACCTTGTGACCGTCACACCCAAAACACTTATCCGACTCATCTCTCTTAGGCTTTCCAAACTTATCCTTAGAGGTGGGATCCACTTTGTTGTTCTTGAATATTTCAAATTTCTTGGCATCTTTCGATTGCTTTTGAGACTTAATAAATTTTTTAAATTTCTTTGCCAACAAAGCAACATCCTCAAAATCGGAATTAGAATCGGAATCGGAAACTTCAATTTCTTCCTTCCGGGTTTTCAAAGCAATACCCTTTTCTTTCTTAGGCACATGGTTGGAGGTAATCATGTCGATTTCATAGGTTTATAAGTCACCTTTCAATCTCTTCTAGTTTCGTTGACTCTAACCTACCCAAGGAGTTTAAAATGGTCACTTTCGCATCAAACCTACTAGGCAACGACCTAAGGATTTTCTTAATGACACGGTTGTCGGGAATTTTCTCACCTAGGTTAAACGACGAGTTGACAACATTAGACAACCTAGCATAAAACTCATCAAAGGTCTCACTTTCTAACATCCTAATGGTCTCAAACTGTGTAGTGAGATTTTGAAGTTTTAACGCCCTAACCGTGCTAGTGCCCTCGTGAGTGAGTGCCAAAATATCCCAAGCCTCTTTTGATGTTTCACAAGTCATAATTCTCTTATATTCTTCGTGTGTGACATGTGAAGCAATAACGTGCAGTCCCTTAGAATTATATTGTGCAAGTCTTTGTTCAGTTTCGGTCCATGACTCAACGGGCTTTAAACTAGTGACCTCACCTTTCCTCAGCGAGGAAATATGGAACACGTCGTGAATCCGATGCAAGTGCTCCGGTAGTTCAAGTCTATATGCAACCGGTCCTATCCGCTCAATAATAGGAAACGGCCCCACATACCTCGGTGCCAACTTCCCCTTCTTCCCGAAACGCATAATCCCCTTCATAGGAGATACTCTGAGCAGAACTTGGTCCCCCACTTGGAATTCTCTGAAAAACCTCTTTGCATCAGCATAACTCTTCTGCCTGTCTTGAGCTACTCGAATGCGACTCCGAATCAACTCAATCCTTGCCGAAGTATCCTGAATAACTTCCGGCCCAAGCAGTTTGTTGTCCCCCACCTCCAACCAACATGTTGGGGAACGACAAGGCCTACCGTACAATGCCTCAAACGGAGCCATGCCAATAGTGAACTGATAGGAGTTGTTGTAAGCAAACTCCACCAGTGGAAGGTACTGCTCCCATCCACCCCCGAAGTCAATAATGCACATGCGTAGCATGTCCTCCAACATCTGGTTGGTGCGCTCTGTCTGCCCATCGGTCTGCGGGTGATAAGCCGTACTCAACCGCAATTCCGTGCCCATGGCCTCCTAGAAACTCTCCCAAAACCTCGAAACAAATATCTTGTCTCTGTCAGACACGATATTCAGGGGCACACCGTGAAGTCTCACAATCTCTGAAATGAAAAGCTGGGCATACTGTCTCGCAGTGTAGTCAGTCCTTACGGGTAAGAAGTGAGCAACCTTGGACAACCTGTCCACAATTACCCAAACGGAGTCGTGACCCCTCTGCGACGTAGGCAACCCCGTGACAAAATCCATGGATATGCTCTCCCACATCCACACCGGAACCTCCAACGGCTGTAGCAATCCTGCTGGTTTCTGATGATCCACTTTTACAAGCTGACAAGTGGCGCATTTCGAGACAAACTCAGCGATATCTCTCTTCATACCGCTCCACCAATACTGGCGTCTCATGTCCTGGTACATTTTGTCCCCTCCGGGATGTACCACGAACCGTGAGTCGTGCGACTCAGCCATAACATCGTGCCGCAATTCTTCCCCTTCCGGAACTACCAACCTCCCATTGAAGCGCAATCCCCCGTCTGAGCTAACGGTATAGGACTCGGCTCCCTCTGCTAGTAATCGAACTATCTGCTCCTGACAGAACGAGTCATCGGCCTGTGCCCGTACTACCTTCGTGACAATCTGCGGTGTAACGGTCATCACAGACATGAAAGATCGGGCCACTGCATCCTGGTGTCCCAATTCCTTCCACTTAGCCTTCCACACCTCTTCCACCTCATCTGCTGGCCTGTGGCTCAACGCGTCTGCTACCACGTTAGCCTTACCCGGGTGGTACTGGATGTCGAACTGGTAGTCCTTCACAAACTCAAGCCACCTACGCTGCCGCATGTTCAACTCTTTCTGCGTGAACAGATACTGTAGGGACTTGTGGTCTGTGAACAGCTGAAACTTCTCCCCCAAAAGATAGTGCCTCCAAATCCGTAAGGCAAATACCACTGCTGCCAACTCCAAATCATGCGTGGGGTAATTCTTCTCATTAGGCTTAAGCTTACGGGAAGCATAAGCTATGGCCTGTCTCTCCTGCTGCAAAACACCTCCAAGCCCTTGCAAAGACGCATCGGTGTAAACCAAATACTCAACTCCCGATCTCGGCAATGCTAACACAGGTGCTGAGGTCAACTTGTCCTTCAATTCATCGAATGCCAACTGACAGGCATCACTCCAGATGTATGGCACACCCTTACGAGTAAGATGTGTCAAAGGACCTGCTATCTCCGAGAAACCCCGAATAAACCTCCTGTAGTATCCTGCTAAGCCCAAGAAACTACGAATCTCCGTTGGTGTCGTGGGCTGTCCCCACTCCCTCACCGCTGATACCTTCCCTGGATCAACTGATATTCCCTGGTCGGAAATAATGTGACCCAAGAACTGGACTTCCTTCAGCCAAAACCCGCACTTCTCATATTTCCCATACAACTCGTTCTGACGAAGTGTCTGCAAAACCTGCCTCAAATGCTCGGCGTGCTCCTCCTCTGTCTGAGAGTAAACCAGAATGTCATCAATGAAGACAATGACAAACTGATCTAGGGAATCTCTGAACACCCTGTTCATCAAGTCCATAAACACAGCTGGAGCGTTGGTCAAGCCGAAAGGCATAACCCGAAACTCATAAGAACCATATCTCGACAAGAACGCAGTCTTCGAGACATCCTCCTCCCTGATACGCAACTGATGGTATCCCGACCTCAAGTCAATCTTCGAGAAGAAAGAAGCTCCTCTCAACTGGTCGAATAAGTCATCGATTCGAGGCAACGGATACTTATTCCGTATCGTGACCTTATTCAACTCTCGGTAGTCCACACACAATCTTAGTGAACCGTTCCTCTTCTTAACAAACAAAACTGGAGCGCCCCAAGGTGAGGTACTCCTACGAATAAAGCCCTGCCCTAACAGCTGCTCTATCTGATCCCGTAACTCTCGCATCTCAGCTGGAGCCATACGGTACGGTGCACGTGCTATAGGTCTCGTACCCAGTAGCAAATCTATAACGAAGTCTATCTCCCGACTGGGTGGTAGGCCTGGTATCTCCTGAAACACATCTGAATACTCCCTGACAACTGGGATAGAATCTAAAGGATTAACAACCTCCCTAGAGGTATCCTCCTCAATGTAATACAAATGAGCGGTCGATCCTCCCTCTGGTCGAGGCATCGCCACTACAAACATCTCTTGCCCCGGAATGGCAAAAATAATGCTCCCGCTGAAGCAGTCAATCATGGCCCTATATGCTATGAGCCAATCCATACCGATGATCACATCGTGAACATGCATGTCTAATACTAACATGTCCGCAGGTAATACCAAACCACCAACCTCTACTCCCACTCCCCGGCATATAAAGAAAATAAGTGACCCACTCCCTAATGGTGAGTCGACACACGTCACTGTGCTCTCTGCCGTAGCTAACAATCCTAAAGCTTTTGCGAAGTGTGTAGCAATAAAACAGTGTGTAGCACCCGTATCAAATAACAACCGACCCATAGTGCCATGGATAGGAAACGTACCCTCGATCGCGGGCGGTGCCTGTGGAACTGCAGCCTGGTGAACGTTGTAGACACGTCCATACTGTAGCTGCCCTTGCTGAGCTGGAACTGCTGGAACGGGTGGCAATGCTGCCATCTGTGGCGGTGCGGGAAGAGCGGCGGGAAACATGGGTCTCTGTGGCTCCTGGCGAGCACCCTGCTGCTGCTGTGGGGCCCTGCCCCTATCAGGACAATCCTGCTTCTTATGGCCAGTCTTGCCACAAGTAAAGCACTTCCCTGGGAAATTCCCTCCCCTCTGTCCCTGTTGTCCCCGGCCCTGGTGGCCGTTACCGTTCCTCCCCTGGCCCTGCTGGCCCTGGTGAGACTGCTGCCCATTCTGCCCCTGTTGGCCCTGCTGACCGTTTGGACCCTGATGGCCCTGACGGAAACCTCCCTATCCCTGCCTGTAGTTCCCTGACCGGAACCTCTTATTGTCCCCCTGCTGGGTACCCTGCTCAGTCTGTCTCTACCCCTGACCGGTCTGTGCCCCGCTGGCACCATGTCCTCCAGTCCTGCCCTGATGGCTAGACTCCCCTGACCGCTTGCCCTCGGCCATATGAAATCGGTGGTCCTGGCAGTGTAATAGTGCAGCGTTAACCACATCCGAATACGTGGCCAACGATAGGTTCCCTAGCAGATGCTGACGGATCCTCCAATTCAACCCATCAGTGAACTTCTCTATCTTCTTCTTCTCTGTTGGAATCTCGTCTGGAACGATATTCAATAAGTTAATGAACTCGGCCTCATACTCGGCCACTGTCTTTCCCTCCTGCTTCAGACTCATAAGCTTCCTCCTCATCTCTGTATGAACTGCGGATGGAAAGTACTTGCGGTCAAACCGCACCCAGAACTCCTGAATGGTGAGGGTATCCCTCTCCTCCGCGGTGGTAATGGACTCCCACCACTGCAGCGCAGATCCAACTAGCTTGAAAGTAGCTAGCACCTGCTTCTGAACATCAGAACACTCATGCATCCTCAAGTGCCTCTGCATATCCTTCCTCCATTGGCTCGAGACTACCACATCTGAGCTTCCTGCAAACTCTGGCAGATGCGCTTTCTGAAAAGCGTCGCGTACACGCTCCCAAGCAGACGGGAATGCATTAACCTGTACTGGCGTGGCAACCGGCGCCTGAGGCGGTGCCTGCTGAATCACGGTAATCGCGGCATTCACCGCTTGAGCTACTATAGCTGCAACCTCAGTGGCGTTCAACATGCCCTGAACTGGAGCGGGCTGGGGTTCGGGCACTGCATTCCTGGGAACTCGTCGTGCACGTCGTGGAGGCATCTGAAATAAGAACAAAGTTTATAAGTTCACGGTTTATAAACTTAAAATAGCTGAAGAACGAAGCATACACAAAAAGAGTACAACAGTCCTAAAATATAGGGCTCTATATCAAAGAAAACGTAGCGGAAACATAATAGCCATACAGATCCTAAAGGACACTAGAACCTGATGCTCTGATACCACCTGTGACACCCCGACTAATTAAACACCGGGTAGCTACTACTTTATAAAATTAATTCAAAATGCCAAGTTAGCTCAGTTAATAGCATCACTGTCGAAAACGTTTTATTATTACTAACCACCTAGTATTTAAAAAGTAAGTGCCAAATTTTATTAAATCTGATTAACATGCAACAAGAGTAATGAATAACTAACTAACACCATTCACCATACTGAAGTAAAATGAATAACCATCACAAAATGTAAATAAACTCTGGAGGAAAACTCCTCAATACAAATCCCACAACTGATAAGTAAACTGAAATAAATAACTAAAACTGAATACTGAGCAATACATGCTAGAGTCTGAAAACTGAAATGTAAAAATGTCTAATAGAATTGGGCAACATGCCCTACAACTGATAGATGTTGAGACTGGAATCCAAATGAGAGAAGCGTCTAAAAGCAAGTCCCTGTAGCTTCCACAAACAGCTACAGCTCGTCTTCTGAATGAGAATCCTATGCTTGGTGTCCTTGTGGCTGGGCACCTAAAAATGGTTTTACAAGAAAATATATTTGAAAGCAAATGGGTCAGAGCCCGAAAGTGGAAATCATTTTAAAAACCTGCAAGTGCTTTAAAAACATTTAAAACATTAAATGCAAAGTACATGTTAGGACGTGCACTCACATTAAATTCTCACCTCTCGACTAACTGTGCACTCCTAACGTAAGTACCCATCTATAACTACCCTTTCCACTAGCTAAGTGACAACGTAACTAGCTAGACTACCAAAGGTTCTACCCATTAATACTTGGTTCCATTTACATAATAATGCTCGTAATTAAATAGGGGTTTAACGTCAACTCAGATACTCATTGTGCAATATTTATAACTGTCAATTAGCTCGTTATATTTCTCGAAACAATACCGTAATATAATTACAACATTAACATGAGGATTTCCATTAATTTAATGTATATTATTCACATCATAAATATACGATACAAGCACCCCGCAATCTAAGCTATGGTGCACACATACTCTGCTATCCATCCCGGTACATCACGTACATAAGGATCACATATTCCGAATCTCTCAGGAATAGTTCTCAAATAACAACATCACAAATAATGGAGGCGAACATAGTCACCTTCACATGGGTCACGCACATACCTACGCTCCCACGATCCGCGGACTTATTAATATCACAATAAGTCTTTCAATGACCTATGTTCATCAAGGTACCAGTCTATATCCCCCCCGTAGGCACACAAGGATTAGAGGGTCCTAAGCGAACGTAACCTCCCGTGATAGCAAGTATGGTAGGTATGTCATACACATAAACTATATACTAAGCATTCACACATCTTAGATATCACCATTTTAATAAGGTATTTTCTACATCATTATACCATTATCCCAAACTTATATATTTCAAGTAATCCGATAATGTATAATTTAAATAGTCGACACGTCTCACGTCGTAATTCCTTAAACTTAAAACCTATCTCGAATAGACTACTAAGTTCCCATAATTCTCACATATGATATCTTTATGCCTAAGGTCTTTACTTCTGCCCCAAACCTTATTTCATCAACTTATTCAAATTTGTACTATTAACCCAAATATTAACTCACATAACGAATTTCATTTATTTAGAATAATTCCTCAAATTATATTCTGATTAAAGTCCCACTTCATAATCATGCCTACTGGTCTTCCTTAAAGTTAAGGGTATTCACAGTCTCCAAACATATTCTCCGAGGGTTTCCACCATTAAAATCATATTAAGGAAAATTTCACTCATTCTGGGAAGGTCGATCGATCGACCTATGAATATCGATCGATCGACCTATGAATATCGATTGATCGATCTAGTCGATCGATCGACTGATGAATGTCGATCGATCGATCGAACAGGTATGGCTACGGACTGCTTTGTTCTGCAGATTTGAAAACGTCCCAAAACTTATTTCTAATGTATGATTCTCAGATATAACGTTATAGTAATGTCATATAACAATCCTACAATATTACTAACGTCCATAAATCAATATTTCAACAACTATAGGCTACATATGGATCAATCTTCATCAAAAACTTAGTTTCCAGATTTTTCTCAAGAACATTCATAACCTTCATCTTAAATCCGTTTTTGGTATAACAAAAGTCGATAATTCTCTTAATATAATCTTCCAGTAACATTCTACATGCAACCTATATCCCAAAATTTAAACTAATAACTCCCATCTTATGGGTTTTTCATTATCTTCCAAGAACATACAAAATTTATGAATAATCTAACATGGAAGAAGCATTCTCCGAAATTTAAATGGAATAAATCACTTGCCTTGGTTTGATTTCGGATTTGGTGATGATTTGGTGAAGAATCTCTGCAGAATTCCTCTCTCTCTCTCCTTCTCCAAGCTTTCTTCTTCCAAAGATGGCTATGGTGGCTAGGATTTTCTTTGGGAGAGTTGGAAGACTAAATGATAACTTACGTAGCTTATGGGGTTAATAAAGGGTTGGCTGGGTCAATTCCTTATCAGATTACAACTCTCAATTTTCGTCACTTTCAATTACCCAAAAATACCAAATTACTAAAATACCCTTTAAGTTACCGGTATGACCTAAAAATACCCCGGGACCCAAACTATACCCCCGGCTAGTGTTTTTAGACTATCTCGACCCTTCCGGACGCGTTGACGCACTCAAAACGACCATACGGATTATAGATTTTAAATTTACTTTTATTAACAAAATATTATACCGTGACGCGGCGGTCCCACGCGTCTCAACAAAATTTCTAAAATGCCGTATATAAATCTCACGACAAATTTTATAATACCGAATACATATATAATCATATATGCACATAATCAAATACCAATTCGCATCACATTAGTATTTATAACCCGGATTAATTTCCAATTAATATGCTAATTAATTAATTAATCCCAAAATTTAGATATAGCCAAAAGTACGGGGTATTACAGTGTCCTAGTTCCCCCGTGAGTAAGTGCAAGAACATACCAAACCTCTTTCGACGTCTCACACATCATAATAGGATTATATTCTTTTGGGGTGACAGACGAGGAAATAACATTTAAACATTTAGAATTGTAAAGTAAAAGTCTATGTTCAACTTCAGTCCATGACTCATCAGGTTTTAGATTAGTGGGGTTTCAATCTCTCGTGATCGGTGGTGACCACCCTTTTCCTACCGTTAACCAAACACACTCATCTATGGCCTTAAGTGCCCTTTTGATTCACATTTTCCAATATGCTTAATTAGTGCCATGAAAAATAGGAGTTCTAAAAGCATCATTTTATTAAATTCATAATTACAAGCATGCGGGATCACCCACACAATAAAAAAAATGTGTCTTACTCTGAAACCAATTTGTAGGTCTATTTTTTATGTTTGCTTTAGGTGAAAACATTTTTTTTTTTAAAAACTTTTTCCAATTTTAATGTGTACCAATTTTGTGAAGAAGTTTAACTTATCCCAATTTCATCTTGTTAATCCTAAACATTCATCTAGTGTGATTAAGCAAGTATAAATCAAGTCCACAAAACACACAACGCCAATGTACGAGGAAACCACTAAGGGAACCCAAGCGAGGCAATCACTATGATACGATTTTACAAAGTATAGACATTAGACTTACTCAACAACTCGATACCCCGCAAGTCTTGATGGTCTTCTATGCTTCAGCATCTCCTCAAAAGTGTAACGTATGAGTCCCTTATGCGAGGTACACAACACACGAGTCCACGTATATCTCGGTATCCACCGATACATCTTTAGCAATCGCCTACGATTCAGAAACAGAATCCACAGCGTCATCCTCACAAAACTCGATAAAAAATGTTCAATATAGATGAACACACTCCAGATGGTGCTAAACTAAGATCTCTATAGCAGATGTGCATGAAAGATCGAATCTAAAAACAAAAATGATGGTTTTAACTTGAAAACCCTTTATAAACAAGTGTAAAAAAATGTAAAGGTTCTGTTTTTTATTTTTAGTTATGCACACCTCAAAATCTGAGCAAAAGTCACCTTAAATAAAATATTTATGTTGGCGTGTCGCTAGAATGATTTCGCCATGTCGTTAGAACGAACCTGCAAAACTCATTTGAATGAGATAAGCGTGTCGTTAGATTGACCTGTCGATGTCGTTTAAATGACAATAAATGTCGTTTGATCCTTCTAAACTCAAGGAAAATATCTACATGACTCTAAAATGTATTTTTCTCAAAATAAATGAAGTTAAAACATTTTAAAATCAATTTTTAACAAAATAACATCCTTAAAATAGTTTCTCAGTCCCATAAACATTATGCGTTCATACTTGAGAGTATCTCAGAGTGCAATATAATATGAAGATGTGAAATGTGCACCAATAAACACAACATGATTTGTCCTGAAGATTGGTCGAGTATCTCAAAATACTATATGATATGAAGAGCTGAAACATGCAGCAATAAACACGGCATGATCTATCTTGAAGTTTGGCCACTACGTCTTCAAAACAATATCATAGATTACGTGGGAATCATGACAAGTAAAAATATATCTATGACCTAAATTGATTTTTTTTCGGAATAATGCCAATGTATACAAATTGAAATTATTTGAAAGTTTGTCCTTAGAGATTCAATATTAGGAATGGACTTTTTGTCCCCGAACTTTGCACACATTGACTATCATGGGGAGACGGTGACATTCAAACCACCCCATCACGCTTGATTTAATTTCTAAGGAAAAGATCCCCACCAACCTTTACTTTTCCAAATAACTGAACAAGAAACCTTGTCCCTTTCTAAAATATTGATTAGATAAAAAACTGTGTCCCCTAAAGAATTAACTGGATTAACCCCCACCTCGAGAAATTGAATTTTGTATCAACTTGTTGCCAAATACATACCCTATCTCAATACCCCATTACCGTATGGCTCCTTTAGAATTGTGAGAACTTCGAACACAACTAGACGACCTATTCGTTGAGGATATATACGCCCCAACACATCACCACTAAGCAGTAAAGATGGATCTTTTCGGTTATGTATTAATTATCGGAAATTGAACCAAGTAATCATCAAGAATAAATATCCATTTATCAGGATAGGTGATTTATTTCACCAGTTGCGAGGGTCAAAGATATTTTCAAAGATTGATTTAAGATCTGGGTATCACCAACTTTGTGTCAAAGAAGAAGATATATCCGAAACCTCTTTTCAAACCCGATATATCCATTTTAAATTCTTGGTCATGTCCTTTGGATTGACAAATGCCCCTACCGCTTTCATAGACCTAATTCATAGAATATTTTGCCCTTTCCTGGATCAGTTTGTGATCGTCTTTGTATATGACATATTAATTTATTCCAAGAATAGGGCAGAACATGAAGAGTACTTAGGTATAGTGTTGGAAACTCTTCGCAAACATTAGTTTTACACGAAACATATTAGAGGTGATTTCCTCATAAAATAGGTAAAGTTCCTTGGACATGTAGTCACTGAAGTAGATCCAACCAAAACCACTACATTACCTGAATGGCCTCAGCCTACCACCATCAAAGAACTATGTAGCTTTCTGGGACTTGCCAAATATTATCGACACTTTGTGAAAAGATTTTCCCTAATATCCCTACCTTTAATTAAGTTGACTAGGAAGGATGTCCGATTTGTATGGACCCCTGAATGTGAACAAGACCTATGTACCTTGAAAGAAAAGTTAACCACTACCCCGTTCATAACCATCCTTTCCAGTAATAACATATACGATGTTTGTATCAATACTTCACTACAAGGACTCGATTGTGTATTAATGCAACAAAGGAAAGTGATTTAGTACGAATCACGACAATTAAAAATTCATCAACGTAACTATTCAGTACACGACTTGGAACTAGAAGCAGTAGTCTTTGCCCTAAAAATTTGGAGATGTTATCTATATGGAAAATAATTTGAAGTAGTTTATGATCGTAAGAGTCTTAAGTACATCTTTAGGCAAAATGATCTTAAACTTCGGCAAAGACGATGGATATAATTTTTAGAGGACTATAAGTTTAACTTAATTTACCATCCTGATAAATGTAACGTAGTTGATGATGCCTTAAGTCGCAAATCCCAGGGAATACTCCATATTATGTTTATATTATTAGAAACCATTGGAGATTAAAATCTATAGTGAGACTCCTCTAAGACCTAGATTTTTTTACAAAACATTCTCACTCGCCATGTTCTACATAAGAAAATCATTGACCTCTAAGACCAAGATGATTTTTTTCATTCCTAGAAGCAAAAACTTCAAAACAACCTCCCAGAAAAAAGATTGCACTTTGGGCCCCGAGAGTGGGTTAAAATTCAAAAATCAAGTATGTATCCCCCCTCGTATCCTCATTATGAGAAGAAATCCTACCAGAAACTCAACATTCTAAATTTATGGTTCACCTCAAAATCACTAAAATGTTTAAAACTCTCAAATAACATTATTGGTGGCCCGATATGAAGAAATATATTTTACACTACGTAGCAAAATGTCTAACTTTCCAATGAGTGAATATTGATCACCAAAATCCCTGTAGTTTACTCAAACCACTCCCCATGCCAGAATGGAAATGGAATCATACAACCATAGACTTTGTCAATGGATTACCTCGAACATTTCAAGGATTTAATATAATATGGGTTATCGTTAATCGTCTTACAAAATCCTCCCATTTTCTACAAACAAGATCTGCCAGCTCCTTCAAGCGACTAAGTGAATTTTACACCAAAGAGATTATTAGACTTCAAGGAACACCTATTTCCATCATATTCGATCGAAACCCTAGATTTATAGGAGAATTATGGCAAGCCTTACAAACTCCTCTAGGAACCAAACTCTACCTAAGCACTACTTTTCATGACCAAATCGATGTACAATCTGAACAGGTAATTCAAACATTGGAAGATATGTTATGATCTTGCACGTTAGACTTTCTCAGGTCATAAAATAATAATCTTGCCTAGATCAAATTCTCCTACAATAATAGTTAACAAACTAAAATTCAGATCAACTCTTATGAAAATGTCTATTGATGACCCTGCCATTCGCCATTATGCTGGAATGAATCAAGATAAAATCATACACTTAGACCTGAAAGGAAAGGAAAGATACAAATTATTTGGTAAAGTTTAAATTCATCCTAGAGCTGTTAAAAAAGTCATGCTGACACTCTTCGAAAGCCCTTAGAATTTTTAGTAAATAATCAAGTGTTCTTACGAGTATCTCTAAGGACGGGGATAATTTGATTTGGAAAAAGGATGGTTAACATCTAGTTATGTTGGTCCCTTTAGAACCGTCAAACGCATTGGACCATTATCCTACAATATAGAATTACCTCTCGTATTACCCAACCTCCATGATGTGTTTCATGTTGCGTAATTGCGAAAGTATATCCTCGATCCAAGTCGCATAATTACTTGGCAAGGTATCACAATTGAACCCAACCAAAGATTTGAGGAAATTCCTATTCAAATTGTCAACCGACAAGAAAATTTTATTCGACTAAAAACCTTATGTGGTGACAATTATACTCAACACAAATAAGTGAGAGAAGCGCAATCACCAAGGAAAATAAAGAAGATAAAATACCAATCACACAACACAATATGTACGTGGTTCAGCAAGAATGCCTACGTCCATAGTGGTGCAGTCAGTATTATTTCTATATACTCCAGGGAGAGTTTATAGAGAATAAGGTGCGTGTCCTTTGCCCCATGTTTAGGTTTTATTATATATATGTCTGTCCTCGAGGAGTGGGGGTGTTGGACTCACCCACATCCATCATATTCTCCTGGAATATCTCTATACGAGACTCTCGGAGGAGACTAAGTCATAACACTTTTTAGTTCAGGTGAAGGGTCCGAATTTTGGGCCGTTTTCATTATGCTACTCATCCGGGCCCATAATGGTAAATTTGGGTACCCACAATTGCCCCTAAAGTTGTTGGGCCACAATTGGGGATCAATAAATTTAAATGATTTTCCATAATGGTACTTTTGTGAATCGTGTAACTCTTCCCAAAGTCAAGAGCTGATTTAGGAAGCAGTTGCTTCGTGTCCTGTGCGCGATGATTGGGAGCCTTTAAAAGATATTTGGTGTAGTGTTCTATAGTTGTCGTTTCAAATTACTTTTTGTTCACTCATCTTCGGTGAGTTTTAGCTGTTGTATCTCCTTATCAAGGCCTTCATTTTCTTCACTTTCAATCTCCCTCATCATCT
This sequence comes from Sambucus nigra, assembly GCA_949130495.1. NCBI lineage: Eukaryota > Viridiplantae > Streptophyta > Magnoliopsida > Dipsacales > Adoxaceae > Sambucus > Sambucus nigra. Next base: position 486,357,195 of record OX422216.1, read on the forward strand.
GGAGTTGTGATCTTTCATCTCGTAAGTCCTCTCTTCTCTTTCTTTGTGCTTTCTTTGTTGATTTTTTTATGAATTTGCTACTTTAAGGTTTACAAATGTCAAAGATAGGTAATAGATCAGTGTCTGAGTTTAGGAAGTTCTATAATATCCCAGAATGGGTAGATATTGAGTACGCCTCTCTCCCTAAGAATGTTAGAGAGATAGAGGGTGCTCATTGGATTCACGTCTTGTTACTTTCTCAAGGGGGGCTTACTTTTCCTCCAAAAAATTTGTTCCTTCATTACTTTAGTTATTTCAACATTGTCCCTGCACAGTGTTCGCCCAACGTATGGAAGATAATTAATGGTGTCCATAGAATAAATCAACTTTATGGCACTAAATTAGGGCTCGCCGAAATTTGCTTTTGTTATTCCTTTTCTCGAACTAGCTCTGGTCTTCTTTACCTCAAGGCCAGGAGTCCTGATAGTGTATTAGTAGTAAATTTACCTAATTCCCACAAGGACTACTGGCAAGATGGATTTCTTGCTAGGAATTGGTTGTTCTCCCCCCAGACTGAGGGGTCGAGGTCTGATAGATTCACTGTTTCCTTTTATGGGGAAGAGTACATAGGTAGTCTTTGCTCTGCCCTTTCGATTTCTTTATTAATGTGTAATTTTTCTGACACTTTCCTGATTTCTTTTAAGCGAGACAAAGAACCTGGAGCCTGCCCTCAGCGAGGTTCAAACTTTCGAGCTGATTAAAGCTTGGAATATCAGGGAACCCTTAGCTGGCGGTGAACAGCCCCAAACTGCTACTTTCCTGCTCGAGTACAAGAACATTGGGTCCAGTTTTATTGTAAGGCCCGTGGATAGCATTCCTGAATTTGATACTTCTGAAGAAGTTGCTGCCGATCCCATTCAGTTGGACGAGGAAGAGAGCAGTTCTGAGAGTGATATCAGAGGAGGTGCTAAAGGTGGTTCTGGCGAGGAGAGCTCCAATAATGACACTTCTTCTAGCTCAGAAGAGGTTTCTGAAGCCCAAGAACCTTCAAGTACATCTAGCATCTCTAACGAGGAAATGGTTCCCCCAAGAAAAAACTTAATCCGGAATGATGATGATAATGATGTGCTCCTCGCTCAGAGGTCGAAGAAGGAGAAGTCCAACACTGGGGCTATTACCACTGGTTCTCAATCTGCTGCTCAGGAGCAGGAGAAGAAGAGAAAGGAAGAAGATCAAGTGAGAGAGAGAGAGATGAAGAGGGAAGAAGAGAAGAAGAAGATTAATGAAAAGAAGAAGGTTGAGGAGAGGAGGAGGGCAGAGAAGGAGAAGGAAAGGGAGGAGGAGAGGAGAAAAATGGAGGCGAGGACAAAGGCTAGGCAGGCCTTAATGCCTGTATCCGCGTTGCCAGAGGGGGCCTCGGTTGCCACTTCTCCTCAATTGGCCCCTGCGCTGCTCGAGAACGAAGTCCTTCTTGCTGATCGCCAAAGAGTAATGGGGACTGACCAGTTAGCCGTGCAAGCGAGTTAGAGTTTAGCCTTGGTAAGTCTATTTATCTTTTCTAATGCTCGTCAATTTCTGTCTATTTCCTTCTTCTAATATCTTATTCTACTTTCAGTTTGTGACTGATTTTGCTGTGCTCTATCGCTCCTACGATGAGCTGATCAATAAGAATGGTGAGCTGGATAAGCAGAATGCTGCTTTAAAAGTGAAGGGTACCAAGATCGAGGCCAGCTTGAAGGCCGCTGATGCTGCTCGGACGTCTTCTGGTCTAGCACTTGTTAAAGCCAATTCGAGAGAGGGAGGCAGCGGTCAGTGAACTGAATGAACTGCGACAGGCCTATGACTTGGTCTTCTCGAGTAAGCTGGCAACCGTGGAGGAGAATAAGGTACTGAAAGAGAAGCTAAAGGAGAAGGAGTCCGAGGCAGCCACCATTAAGGAAGACTCATATAACTCTGGGTGGGCTGCCTCATATGAATATGTTCAGGTTCAGATAGTCTACATCAGTCGGCTAAACTTTAATAAAGGTTGGAAAAAAGCCCTCTTGGCTGCCGGGGTAGATGTTAACTCTCCCTTGTTCGATGAGAACGATCCAGGCCCAAAGCCAATCGTGGATGAAACCCCTTCCCCAGCCGTCGAAGGTGTTGACCCTACCTCTCAGTCAGTTCCTGTTGATGCCCTTCCTGTTCAAGTGACAAAAATTGTCCCTGCTGAGGGAGGTGCTCCTACTGCTGCTGACAAGGGAAAGCAGCCAGCTTCTTCTGAGCAACCCGAGGTCACCAGCTAATTTATCCTTAGGATTTCATTTATTTTTTTATTTGTAATGTTCCTTTGTGTTTCTCGATGTACTATGATCCCTTTATATATTAATGAAATGAAAATGCTTTTTCCCTCAGTGTACTAATTCATTTTATCCTTTACTGCTCTTTTATGTATTGTAGTTGATTGATGTAGATGACTATATACTAGTCACATCTCAATTGGGAAGAATGCTTGGTCCTGATGTGAGTCTCTAAGTTCGTCATACCTTCGTAAGAATTTGTAAATCGCTGTGATTGAGGAATAAGCGTTTCATAGAGCAGACGGAGCTCGTCCTTAAACTAAAAGATAGGCTTCAGGAGATGGAAGAAGTTGGAGCTTCTGTTCAGGAGAAAGTGAATACTCTATGAGTAAGACTCCTCGGTGCTACTGAGGTTAGCCAAGTTGGAGAAATTCTGCAACAGGAAAATGAGTCTTTAAGGAGGTAAGTGTTTCTCCTCAGGGAGCATGCGCTGAGCACTATGCCTCGCATTTTAAGGGGTTCCTCCTCATCACGAGCTGGGGCAGGACCGAGTGATGTTCCTCCGATAATACGAGGCTCTACCCCATCGACCGTTCTGCGAGATGGTACAAATGTAAGAAGCCCAGCTGGGGAAATGGATGAGCTTCGCAAAGATGTTCGTCGGGCTTACGTTATTGTTGCTGGGCTTCAAAGGGATATCACACGGTTGAGGCATCTGTTTAAGAGAGGAACTTGGCGAGTATGGGCTGATGGTTACGACCAAGGTTTGGTGGATGCTCCGACAAGGATGATAGAGTTTGAAGAGATCGCCTTTATCAAGGGATGGTTGAGTGCCCTAAGGGAGCTACAAGTTCCAAGGAACTCAATACTCTGGTACCATCATGAGATCTCCCCTTCCACTTTAAGGCCTAATCCCTTAAGGAGGGATGATCAGTGGATCCCCATCGATGCCATCCCTCGGCAGCTATTAGAGTCAGATGCGATTGAGGTCGAGGAGGGACTAGCTCCTCATCCAGACAACAGTCGAAGAGCACAAGTTGTTGATTATCTTATACAGAGGCCTCAACCTCATTAAGATGTTTCCAGTTGTAACTCTGTACACATATGTAATGATGCAATGTAGTATTGGTGCTTTGGGCGGTTTCGCCGATTATACATGGGTTGTTTATTTTTGTTGTGACGAAGTAATATAAAATTTATGTTTTGGGATAACTTTCTGACTAAACAAGTGTTCTATATTTCTTGCATCATGTATTCTTTGCTTAATAATCTTGGGCCTCTCTTGGCCGACTAGATTGGTAAGTTTGCATTGTCGAATAAGTTTCCTTCCAGTCCAGTATGCTTATGGGATACCATTCTGCCTTACTTTACCTTTTAGGTCATGTCGTCACACTCCCTTAGGCCTAAGTGTGGTAATTGGTGAGGACACACCTGGTGTTGGATGTTCTATCCGATCAAGGTTTCGCTGACCAAACATTGTTTGGCGACCAATTTGACTTGGCAGAATTGCCTAAGGATCTCCTATAGGGCTTCATATATTGCCAAGGGTAATGCTAAGAGGTTGTTCATGTTTCATAACGAAAACCTGAGGAGGGTGTTTTCCTTGCTATAGCGTACTGAGTAGTGTGCCTGTCACTTAAAAAGGGTGTGCAAGTTATAAAGTTCATATATTAGTTAACTAACACCTCATAGAATGCAACTGCCAAACAACTTTTATTAATCATAAGTAAATGAGTTGCCAAAATCTGGTAAAAAAGCAAAAGAAAAAACTAGAAATAGAATTTCTTAAGATTTGCTGCATTCCATGCTCGGGGTATCTCTCAGCCCCCAGTGTTTCTAAGTGATAGGCTCCTTGTAGGTCATCTCTTGTTATCTTGAATTTTCCTTCCCAGTTTGGCCCTAACTTGCCATCTAATGGTTTTACTACGCTGCCAAGGACTTTCCTTAGGACATAGTCACCAACTTGTAATGCCCTTGGATTGACCTTCTTGTTATAGTGTTTTGCGAGATGTTGCTGATAGCTCCCTATTTTCACTAAGGCAAGTTCTCTGCGTTCGTCGGCTAGGTCGAGTTCAGTGAGCAATGCTGCATCATTCTGGCCCTGGTCGATAAGGGTGGACCTCATAGTTGGTAGGCCTTCTTCTAATGGGATGACCGCTTCCATTCCATACATTAGTGAGAATGGTGTTTCCCCCGTTGCCCGACGTGAGGTAGTGCGGTGATCCCACATAATATGTGGTAGTTCGTTTACCCATGTGCCTTTAGCTTTCTCTAATCGTTTCTTTAACCCATTAATCATTGTTTTGTTGGAAGCTTCGGCTTGACCGTTTCTTTGAGGATACGCCACCGAGTTGAAATAGTGCCTGATCCCATGCTCATTGCAGAAACTTTGGAAAGGGCCACTTTCGAACTATGTGCTGTTGTCAGTGATGATGGTTCTGGGGATTCCAAAATGGGTAATTATGTTTTTCCATATGAATCTCATCATATCTGCATCTCGCATGTTTGCCAGTGTCTCTGCCTCGATCCATTTGGTGAAGTAATCTGTTGAGACCAACAGATACTTGCGGTTGCTGGCGGCGGTAGGAAGTGGTGATACGATGTCCATTCCCCATTGGGCGAAGGGCCAAGGTATGGTGAGTGATCTTAGGTCGATGGCAGGTTGGTAAACTATAGGGGCGTGTAGTTGGCATTTCTTGCACTTGCGGGCGTACACTGCTGAATCTTTTTGCATATATAGCCACTAGTAGCCTTCCTCCATAGCTCGAAAATCTAGTGATCTTCCTCCAATATGGCTCCCACAGATTCCTTCATGGAGCTCATGTAGAATCTTTTCGACATCCCTCTGGTGAACACATTATAGGTAAGGGCCAGAGAACGATCTCTTATACAGCTTGCCCTCAGGAGATAAGTGAAAGCGAGCATCTTTGACTCTTATCTGATGAGCGTTCTTCCTATCGGTTGGAAGTGCACCATCCCTCAAATAGTCCCTTAAAAGGGTCCATCCAACTGGGTGCTAACTCAATCTGGAGCACATGTTCCCCGCCTGGCAGCTCATCGCTCTGGTTGATGCTCGGGTGAGCGAGGAAGCCGATGGGGATCATTCTTTTCAAGTCGGAATTGATTGCCGAACTCAGGGAAACTAGGGCATTATCATGTCTGTTCTATCCTCTGGGAACTTACTGGACACTAACTTCTTCGAAGCTGTCCATTAGCCTATTGGCCAAGGCGAGATATGCTACCATTCTTTCATCTCTTGTGTTGTAGTCCCCTCTTATCTGATTGGAAACTAATTGTGAGTCATCGAACACCTGTAACTGCTTCGCTCCCAAAGTGTGTGCTTTCTGGAGGCCGTCTATCAAAGCTTCATATTCCGCCTCATTGTTGGAGGCTTCAAATCCAAGCCTAATTCCCTATTCGAGGGTTATACCTTCTGGAGTGACAAACACAATGCCCACTCTTGCCCCCTTTGAATTGAAGGCTCCATCAATAGATAATTTCCAAACTCCCTCTATTGCGTGGTTTTATCCTTGCTTCACGGGTTGAAGTTGGTCTAGAGGATGCTCACCTGTGAATTCAGCTATGAAATCAGTAAGGACTTGTCCCTTGATTGCATTCCTTGGTTAAAATTGGATGTCAAATCGTCCAAGCTTGACTGACCATTTAGTTAGTCTGCCTGACATATCCGCTTTCCTTAGGATTGCTTTGAGGGGGTACGATGTAAGAACAATGATGGTGTGCGCTTCAAAATAGTTCTTCAACTTCCTAAAATCTACTACAAGTGCAAAGGCGAGCTTCTCTAGTGGTAGGTACCACTGTTCAGCCTCTAATAGAGTCTTGCTCACGTGATAAACAGGGTGTTGAATTCCTGCTTTCTCGCATACCAGCGCAGAACTCACGGCGTGGTTGGAAACGGTGAGGTATAAGTACAAGGAATCTCTTTCTTGAGGTATGACGAGCAGGGGTGGTGAGCTAAGGTAGTCCTTGATCTCATTCAATGCTTGTGAGAAATCTTGATTCCATTCTACTGTCTTGTTTCCCTTAAAGAGCTGGAAGAATGGTTTGTATATCTCGAAGGAATTCGAGATGAAACGGTTTAAGGCAGCGAGCATGCCGGTGAGCTTCTCTACTTATCATATTGTGCGAGGGGATTGTACTCTGTTGATTGCATCGATCTGGTCCGGGTTAGCCTTGATGCCTCTCTTACTGACCAAGTATCCACAAAATTTTCTTGATTGGACACCGAAATAACACTTTCTCGCGTTGATCTACATTCGATATTTCCTGAGGATATCAAAGGTTATCGATAGGTTTGATAGGTGGTCTTCTTTGCTTCTGCTCTTGACGAGCATATCATCGATGTAGACCTCCATGGTATCTCCTATTTGGTCTTTGAACATCTTAGCGACTAGCCGCTGGTAGGTTGCCCCTACGTTTTTGAGCCCGAAGGGCATGACTTTGTAACAGTATAATCCGATGGTGGTGATGAATGTTGTCTTGTCCTGGTTCGGTGTATACATAGGGATATGATGATACCTCAAAAACGCATCCAGAAAACTCATTCTTTCATGAGCTGCTGTGGCATCCACTAACTGGTCAATTTTTGGGAGGGGGAAACTGTCCTTAGGGCAAGCCCTGTTAAGGTCAGTGAAGTCGATAAAAACTCTCCATTTCCCGTTATTCTTTGGAACTACTACCGGGTTGGATAACCATTTGGGGAATCTGACCTCCTGTATGGATCCTGCATCCAACAATTTTTCTACTTCTTTCTCTATGGATTTTTCCTTCTCGAGTGAAGTTCGTCGTGCCTTTTGGGTGATAGGTTTGAAAGTGGGGTTGAAATGAAACCGATGAAAAACCACACTGCGATCAATTCCAGGCAGCTCGTATGGTTCCCATGTGAAAATGTCTACGTTGCTTCTCAATAAAATCGTCAATTCCTTTTTTTCTTGATCTGTGAGAGAAGCTCCAATCAAAAATACCCTGTCCTTTTCGCTACCAAAAGCTGTAACTTCCACCAAGTTTTCCATGACCCGCTTAGAGGGGAGGAACTTGGTCTCCTCCACTTCGGGTCTTCCATGCCATAACTGTTATTTTGAAGGTATCCGACCTTCATGTTCCTCGACCTGCTCATTGGGCTTCTCGGCCTTCTTCTCTGGTCTAGGGTGGATGGCTGCTATGAAGCACCTTCTTGCCATCGCTTGATCGCCATGGATCTCTATTACTCCTCACACGGTCACATACTTGAGTTTCTGATGGTAGGTCGAGGGGACTTCCATCATCGCATTTAGCCATCCTCTCCTGAGGATGGCTTGGTACGGTGAGTCAATGTCGACTACTAGAAACTCAATCATCTTGAAGATACTTCCTGCCCTTAATGGTAGCCCTCTCTTTCCTAGTGGGATAGTCACTTTTCCAATGAAGCCAACCAGAGGGATAGTGGCCTCCTTCGGGTCGGCGACGCTCAACTTCAATTTTCTGAATAGATCTAGATACATTACCTCAGATGATCTTCCTTGGTCGATGAGCAACTTGTCGATGTCATAGTTGGCAATCCTAAGCGTAATGATCAAGGTGTCATGGTGTGGGGTTCTTACTCCCACCAGATCTTCATCTGTAAACACGATATGCTTGTTATAGTCAACTTCATCTACTCGTCGATGATTTCTTGATTGGATCTTCACTGGATCGATCTGAAAAGCTTGCATTACTGCTACAAGCTTTTTTACCTCCATTCAAGTTGAATTCCCCTGAATCTGCTTCATATCAGATGCCCCATGAATTACTGCGAATTCATGGACAACATCATCTTCGAGTACGTTGTCAAGTCTTGCTTCTCCATTAGCAGTAACTTTTTCTACTTTCTTCTCCATAAATTCGTTCAGATGCCCAGACTAGGCCAGTTCTTCGAGGTGGGACTTAAGATCTTCGCAATGCTCATTCTTATGTCCTCCTTCTTTATGAAAAGCGCATCTCAACACGTTGTTTCTCTTTGAGGGATCTCCTTCCATCTTTTTGGACCACTTAATAAATGGCTCGTCTTTGATCTTCGCGAGAATCTTGTAAATTGGTACTCTAAAGATAGTGTTGACTGCCTGAAAGGCTTTTGGCACATCATTCTTACCTCCGTTCTTGAAACCATTCTTACCCCCATTCTTTCCTCCTTTCTTCTAGTTCTCAACTTTGTCGTTGCTTTTGGAAGAGAGCTTAGTTCGACCGTTCTCCCCTGTGCTGAGACGGGTCACATCCTCCACCTTGGCGTATTTCTTGATGCGAGCCATTAGGTTGTCGATGGTTGTGGCCTCTTTCTTTATCAGGGACTTGTACAGAAGGGAAGAGCTGGGTAGCCTAATTTTGAAGGAGGCCACTGCTACCTGCTTCGAGCAGTCCTCAACCTCGTTGAATAACTCCCAGTACCTCTTCTCGTAGTCTCGGAGGGTCTATTAAGGTGCCTTTTTCATTGTTAGCAAAGCATCCATCCTTTTGGGATGGGAGCTACTAGTAATGAAGCGAGCCGTGAAGAGCTTGGCCAGAGACTCAAAGCTCCTAATAGACCTCTAAGGGAGCCTTTTGAACCATTTTTGTGCCACGTCATGCAGGCTCGAGGGAAAAATCTAGCACATCAGTGCATCCCGGTGGTTCCAGAGGGTCATGGCTTGCCTGTACTGCCTAACGTGATTGATGGGATCAGTTTTCCCATCATAAATGTTGATTCTTGGAATAGTGAATTTCTTGGCGGCTTCCTCTTCTTCTATTTCCCTTGAGAAAGGGGATTTCATCTGAGTCTTGAGAGCTTGTCTAGCAAGCTCCCTAGTATATCTTGTGCCACGATGTGCTGGGTGTTTTTTCCATCTCCCTTCGGACCAAATTTCGTATGTTCTTATTGCTGCGAACTGGGCACCAATTACGACAAGACGGTCGCTGTTTCTCGAGTGAGTTGCTGCTTAACTCATGCTTTTCACTCTTTTGGGATCCACGCCTAGGGCTCCTTCCTCGGTTGCAAGACTTGCTTGCCTGAGGGCTAAGAGTACGGTACGGACGTCGTCTAGTACTGTGATGGAGCTACCTCTCCATCCTTTATAATCTCCTTTTAAGGCCATCATTCTCAGCCTCCTGCTTACGAGAGGACTCCTTTTTCTATTGGAACCTTGCCTCATAGGCATCGATCAGCCTGGAGATTTGTGTGGACCTCATTGGTCCTTGGATTTCCTCTGAGGCTGGCCTCTCTGGGCGAGCCCTCTGGTCTGAACGCCGAACTTCAGATCAGATCCTACAAGGAGCAGGATGTTATTGGATATCTCCTGCTTGAGGAGCATTACTGCTGTGATCAGACATTTCGAACTTTTTTGTTGGTGTGGGCTTTCTCAGGGAAGACAAACGTTCCCATAGACGTCGCCAATTGTGGTGACAATTATATTTAACACAAATAAGTGAGAGAAGAGCAATCACCAAGGAAAATAAAGAAGATAAAATACCAATCACACAACATAATATGTACGTGGTTTAGCAAGATCCATGATGGTGCAGTTAGTATTATTTCTATATACTCCGGGGAGCATTTACAGAGAATACAATGGATGTCCTTTTCCCCAGGTCTAAGGTTTATTATATATATGTATGTTCTCGGGGAGTGGGGGTGTTGGACTCCTCCACGTCCATCACATTCTCCTGGAATATCTCCATACGAGGCTCTCGGAGGAGACTAAGTCATAACTCTTTTTAGTTCAGGTGAAGGGTCCGAATTTTGGGCCGTTTCATTAGGCTACTCATTCGGGCCCATAATGGTAAATTTGGGTACACACACCTTCCCACTAGTTAAAGTTCTTTGGCGGCACCACAGAGCTGAAGAAGCAACATTAGAAACATAAGTCGTTATGTGACATTAATATCTCGTGTTTTTTCCATGAAATTTTGAGGACGAATTTTTTTTAGGTGGAAAGAATGTCAAAACACACCCTAATTAGCCCCTTAGTCCCTTGAATAGTTGAAAACTCCAAAAAAATCCTTGAATTTTACCAAATTACCAAAGTGCCCCAAAAGTTAAAAGTAGGTTAACTTATACTTTCATATATCATTTGAATGCCAACTTTCACTCAAAGTTTGACCAAATAAAATATATTTTATGGGGATATAATGAACCAATTCAGTAGGTTTGAATAATTGCACATAAGCCTTTAATTTTTTATAAAATATCTTAAAAGCCTTAAAATCTCTAAAAAAAACCTATCTAAGGATCCAAACTAAAACCTAAACTTATTTACCTTTCTCCTCACGATGACATGGCACCATTTGGACTGTCAGCATGGGTTGTACCATATGCGGTACCCATGGTATGCATTTACCATACATATAAGCCTTGGTGAACCTTGCGTAATTTTAGCCTCATTTTCACCTCCAAAACCACAAATTAAGTCCTATCCACGAACCCTATAACTACCCACCTGGACCTCAGTAAAAACCTATCCCAACTGAGAGCTTTTCCAATATAAAAATTTGAGAGTTTTTGCATTTTTGTTATTTTATGCATGAATGTTTGTTTCTTCAATTTGGTAATGTTTTTGCATGTATATATAATAGTTATGCATTTACATGTGTTAGTCAACATGTTTATGCACTGAAATAACTCAAAACCTAGAAAACTCCATCAAAGATTATGCTTCAATGCTGGATTCTGCTTCCTTCACTTTGAACCAATTTCAAAGTGAGGAAAGTTGATAATAGGTTCTCAGAAAACTAGGTGAAGGGTTTAATTGGACCACGAACACGTTTGGATACCTCAAATCAAAGCTTGAAATTTCGGGCGAAGAATTTTTGGAAACCAAATTCAAGAGTTCTACTCATCCAAAATTCATCAAACCCAAATTATTATACTACATTTTCAGTATAGAAACAAAACCCTTATGATGCCAGAAGTAAAATCATATTTCACCATTTTTACCAAAACTCAATAGTCTGATTTACACCACCAAAATTCTTAAGACCGATATGGTTGGATTCCTCTTCAAACGTTATGAAATTTTCATTCAGGAATGAACTCAAAAGGATTTCTAAAACATTTAAAATTTAAGGTTAGAGTTTTAAAACCCTAAAGTCAAACTGTCGAAGGTTGAAGAGAAGTCTGCTACGTGCAGACGAGTGGGAGTCAATCTAGGTGCGTAAATTATTTGACTAAGAGCATGAGGGAGCGCCCCCAATCAGAAAAATGTGATTTTTTTCAACATTTTTATTTTTTAATTCTAAACAAAATGGTATATTATATCATCCTATTTGGATCTCTAGAAAGTATTACCTTTTTAAAGCTAATTTTAAGTTTAAAAATTAAGTTTTAATTTAACATATAACCCCTAGTTACTTTTTCAAATATTTCAAAACACCCCAAACTTTCCCACAATTTCTTTAGTTCAAATAAATCCATTTTATCTTTTATCACTAAATTGAAATCGAAATAGAGATAAAGAAAACCATTAATTTGAAAACTTTTTAAATTTATATATTATACCATCCTAGTTAATTTACAGTGAAACATATTTCAATTTAGTATCCTACTACATCACGTAAGGATTATTTTCGGACTACATAGCCTACTTAACTCTCCATGATTTCATTCGGCCTAGTCAATCCCTTGAATTAGATGCACAAATGTTTAAATCCGTAAATTTTAAAGTAGGTGATTTTAATTTCAATGCTAGACAACTTGAGCTTGTGTATTTCAAATGACTGATTAATGTATCACTCTATGATAATTTTGAATTCATATTTCAATTACTAACTCTTTTGTGTAGTTCATAGGTATTCTGTATTTTGACTCTCTCGGTATTTCAGTTATCCCTAAAACTCGATAACTCACTATACCTACAACTTCAGTAAAATTCATTGAACCCTTTTGTATCCTTAACTGTGGTATATTCCTGCAACCTTTTATAAGTAATTGCATATCACCTTGAAATATATATCCTTAATAGTGAAACCCCAAGTAGCATACCGTATGATTCAGGGATTAGACCTCGATGTACCACGATGATTCTAATTGGCCGGTAGAACTCAGATCTTGAGTGCCTAGTTTTTTATTTTCTACATATATATGAGTGACACTCTAGTTAAGTGTAAAAGCCAGTATTATTATTCCCCGGTGATTTAAATTTATCTATCCAAATGTGTTTTATGCTTTAGACGATATTGTAACAGTATGACCTATAACTGATAATTTATGAATTGTCTCGTTATAGTCTAAACCCTTATCTTGATAACTTCATACACAACTTATCCGATTACATGCCACCATATTATTCACTTACATATCATTAGACTCTGGTATACCCCTCAAAGTTCTTTGATATTTTAGTCTTTTTCCTGATTTTTATGATATCAATATGTAATCAAGTTACTCTTTAACAATACATGTTCTCCCGTACCTTATATAGGAATGAAATTATCTACTTGGAATGTCTAATTAATTATTTTCCTTCTAGATGTACATCGAACCTGAGGAAGATGAGATACCTCTCACACGCTTATACATTTATTCTATATTACCTCGAAAAATCTTTTCAGTTGCGTACGTATGGGTGGTAGTAGATAAAGTTGGTAGTCTTCTCTGGAATATCTACACCGCAAGTTATTAGCTCTTTTCATTCCCAAATGTTTTCTACAAGTTTTATATTATGTATGGAATGTACGAGTAATTACGTATTTCCATTTATTTTAGGTTCAACTTTGTAATAGGTTCCCAGGCCTCCCCATAGTAAAAAAATTATTTTTTTATTTCCATACTCTTAATCTATAATTACCATTAAAAGCATAAAATTCACAGATGTGACATGTTTCCTTTAGCCTCATAGATATTAGTGACCTTATTGAACACTAGTTGAGAGTCATTAATGGCCTCCACGTATTTAGCCTTTACATGGACAACAATACTTAGGCCTTCTGTAACCCCTATATTTTTAGGAGTACTTAAATTACACATGTCACAATAGTTTAAATAAATTAAAAAATAAAGTGAAAGGAATAAATATTAATTTGAAAAAATGGATTAATATTTATGTGTTATTATATTTGTTTGTGTGATAAGTAAATGAATTTATAGTATTTTATATTACATCGTAAGTGAGTAAAAGTGACGGGTCAATAGTATCTTATTCGGGATAAACGTGTGGGGTCGTGTTGGGAATAAGATGACAAATTGATGATCAGATAATCAAATGATGATTTCAAGTGCATGGTTCAACATGCATAGATCAAAAAAATCAAAGTTAATTACCTTGGGGTAGTGATTGAGTTTCGGGACCCTATTACATAGCTGAACCTAAAATAAGGGATATTTTGGACATTTTTAAAATTGTGTAACAAGGGAATTTCGGGATTTAATCTATATATTGGAGAGTTAGGGTGATGGGAAGGGGCATTTTATAATAGCAAAGGTTTTTCTTGTGTCATACTAAGAGATAGAGAGAAGTTGAATAGAAAAGAGAAGAAAATTCAAGAGTTCTTGGACGAGACTCAAAAGGTGCTCAAGAAAGGATAGGATTTGTGATAAACTTGAAGATTTTAGGGCTTATAATTATCATAAAAGGAGGTTGTTTAATCAAATTCAGACTCTACAAGTGTTTAAAGGAAAGTAATTATCCTTCTAGATAATTATGTGTAGTATTCAATTCAATCCATATCATGATTGGGAAATGATTTTTGGGTGGGATTCATAGACAATTAGGTTTTGGGGGAAATGATTTTATAATAAAATTATGTGATTTATTTATACTGAAATCTGAAATTGGAATACCATATAGTTAGATGAATTATGGATTTAGTAGATTGAGAAAATTAAGAATTGTTGTGATATTAGGATAAATTCTAGTATTTGAAAATTAAGAATAAATCTCATATATTGATCATGTATAGATGAATTCTATGTTAAAGTGGATGTGTTTCATATTTACGATTCATAAGAATTGTTAATCATCGAGAAAGAAATGATTGGGGATTGATTATTTTGGTTTAAACGTTACTGAAAATCAAATTGGGAAGAGCTGGGCATGTCTGCAGGGGTGAACCTATTTTGCCTCAAGCCGAACCAGTCCGGTGTGCCTATTAAATCTAGGTTGGGTTATTTGATATATTTTGGTCGAAATTTAATTTTGGATTAAATTATGATGTTCGGTAATAGTTTAGGAAATTTGGAAAAATTGTTAACGATGATAAAAATACCTTAGGATGAGTTTGAATATATTCGAGGTTGGAAATTGAATATTTGGGAAAAAATTATATTTGAGAAAATTGTTAATGGGTTGATTAAGAAAATTCGGGAAAATGGGGATACGTCTGGTGAGGAATAGTACGTGTCCAAAATTGATGTTTTGAGAATCGATCAATTAAATAAATTAATATTTGAAAATCGATAGGGTACTCGAGAATTGTGGGTTACAGTTATGAGGGATATTCTCGGTTAATCAGATTCATTGGAAATATATATGGGTATAGAGGCAGTATATATGTATCATTATATATATGCATATAATATAATCGTATAAGCATACCACTCTACTACTATCATCGGAGGTTGCGCAATGTGGGCGACCTTTCCTGGCGATTGACAACAGCTTTAGTATCGATACCAGGTCATAGAGCCATGTATGTGACCTTATGAGGTTGAAGTTCGACGTGAGGTAATTTTTGTATGGTTATGACTAAATATCAAAGGAATATGACCGTCTCCAACATGTTTACAATTTGTTGAGTTCGATGTAAGATTGTGACTTGGTAGCCCAAGATGATGTGTGTATGTCCTAGTGCATGATAGAATATTAAAGACCTGCATCCAGTGAGCTATTATTCTGAGGGATTGTGGTTATACGCCACCTAAGTCTTCTTATTGTGTTATATATATATATATATATATATATATATATATATATATATATATATATATATATATATATATATATATATATATATATATATATATATATATTGTGTGTGGGGGGGAGGGGGGAGAGAAATATATATGGGTATATTCCACAAATGTGTGAACATGGAATTAATAACAAGTGAAATTTATTTGAAATGAATCGATAAATTATAATTGAGAATTATAATTGTTAATAGTTATTGGCAGTACATTGATTAATGATAATCGAGTATTATAATTATTAAACGGACGTGATAGCTAATTTCATAAAATATGCGTGACGCAGGGTAGTGTATGAACTTAAGCGTATATTGGGATTAGTTAGGCTGGGTAGCATAACCAGGGGTTAAAATGCATACATTAGGTGTGCATTGTAGTTGAGTGGTGTGGACTATCTCATTTGAGTGCGACACCAATTTAAATATGTAATAATGTATTCATAATTAGCATGCATTTTGATTATTTTCACAATATTTCCAAAAGGTTTTTAGCTCCGACCCGTGTAAAAATATTTTCAAAATTTTAGGTGTCCATCCACAGGATAGCCAAGCATGATTATCATTTCCAGTTCATCGAAGCTGCAACAACTGTGGAATGTTATAGGGATTGTTTAGGCGTTTTACATCCTTGAGATTCTAGATAAGATTCAGTCAGTTATTATCCGAGAATGTTACCCAATGTCAGTTTGTATTTCAGTTTTATTTAATTCAATTGTATTGAATTATTGTATTGGATTGTATGTCGATGGTTTATCCAGTTAATGTATTTTATTATATTCTAATATTCAGATATGATTATGTGATTGTCGATTTATTATTTATCTGTCATAGGAACTGGTGAATGGTTTTATTTATGTCAATTTAATTAAAGTTTTAAATTGACACATGACTTGATTGAATAATAAGTGGTTAGTGATAAATTTTATTTTCAATATTGATGCTAAGAATGAGCCATTTGGGAATCCTATTTTATTTTTGTAGAGGGTTGGCCACTAAGAGTGTGCTACGCTTAAATGGCCAAACTTATTTAATTAAATGATAACTTAAATCAGTTTTAAACCCAAGTTCATGCAACTAAGTGATTGAAAACAATAAATCAATATAGCTTGTAACAAAACATATTAAGAAAGCCAAATTCAGGAAAAAAAAATCCCCATAGGGAAAAATAATTCTGATTTCACTATATGTGCAAATCGCAACTTACAATAATAGATAAATACAAATAGCGACAGAGGAATATCCCGCGGGCTTTGGCTCATCTTCTTCAGTAAGAGCTCCCACAAGAACTCCAAGAATACCAAGTATCACTACAAGATATGAATATATGTCTATGAGAGTTTCTCAGTGATTCACAAATATAATATGGGAGATTTGTGTGAATGAAAAGTGTTTTTGGCCTTTACATTGGAAGACTTAGAGTGCAGCAGGTCTGCAGGAGTTAGAGTTAAAAAGTCTTACGAAAAACCTACATGAAGCAGGTTTAAATAGGAAAACACAAAAATCGAGGTGGTGCTAAGTCATTCAAACGACTCATGTAGGTCGTTTGAATGAGATCAAAACTTCGTTAGAATTCCCTTCAAGCGACCTATCAGACGACTTAATAAAAATCTAAACAGTACAGGTTCATTTGATCCATATGAGAATATGGGCTTCAAACCACTCTATCAAACGACCTAACAATGTCATTTAAATGACAATGATAAGTCATTTGAACGACTACTAGTTAAAATGTTTTATTTAAAAATCTAGCGTCGTTTTGATTAAAAAATTAAGTTAAATCGAATAAAAATTATCCTGGATATAATCTGCAAAAAACTAAGAAACCCAAATAAAATAGTACCATAAAGTAGTGGAGTTGCGGAGAACAGTTAAAGTTAAACTTGAGGCATGTTGAAAATGATGGTAGCATAATGATGAAGCTTTTTTGGAAAATGACTACTGAAAATTCTCTATGGGCTTCTTACATGTCAAGTAGGTACAAGAATTGTGGTATGCACTCTCTTGGAGTTTCTCATACATGGAAAAATTTGATGAGGGTGAAAGATCAATGCCAAGAAGTCATGATTTATTGAGAGAGTTGGCGCTTGCGTTCAATTAAGAAATAATATAATAAATACCATTTTTAACCCAAATTAACCCTAAGCATGCAACTAGGTGTGATTGAAACAATATGAAATCATGCAAGAATTATTCAACACACAAAGTTAAGGAAAAATCCCCCACAGGGGCAAAACCATTTGTATATCACTATAATTTGTAAAAGACGGTTTACAATCAGATTACAATGAAATACAGGTTGACTAAGAATTACCCTCGGGTATCGAATTCTGTAGTCGCGGCTGGAAGAAACCCTTTCCAGTAGGGCTGCAATGAAGAGGAAGAAGCGGTCCACTTCATAAAGGGTTGAACAACATCAATTTTGTTCTAGGGTTACCAAAAGTGATTCACAAATGTATGGAATTTGTGTGAATCAAGGGTATGAATCAATGGACTCAAATACCATGAAGGCCTTAGAGTTTATCTACTCTGGAAATCGTGTATAAGGCTTAAGAAAACCAACTCCCCGATCGTGGTATAAATAAGAATTCATTTGCCCTAAAAATCTTCTACACGATCTGGAAGAGTCTATCCTCGTCGGATCGGTCCGGTCCATTAGGCGGATCGGTCCGGTAAGCTCGGATCGGTTCTTTTTCTGAAACCGGATCCATCCGGTTGGCATCGGATCGGTTCGACCTTTTTGCCTTCATCGGTTCGTTATGGATCCGGGGTGTACTGGTCTCAACTCAGCAGGCAGATTGGTCCGGTCCCTCTAGCCGGATCGGTCCGGTGAACCGGATCGGTTCTTTTATCTGATCCGGATCGGTTCGGTCAGGTCTGATTCCCAAATTCATTTTTCTTTTGATCTTCGGATTTCGGATTTCGTTGATGACGATGTGATCTTTTCAACCATCAATGTTGTAACGACGTATGACATAACATATACATAAAGATGGACAAATTGTCCTTACAAATCTCCCCCTATGTCTATGCCGGAACAAACATAAAAAATTCGAATTATCTATACTCACAATGCCTATACAAATCTACCCTTCCATGAACCCAAAACTGAAAGAGGTACAAATGATTAAGGCTGCATCGTTTGTTCTTCAATTCTTCAGGAATCTTAAAGCTTTTCTCATCAGGGTGTGCAACATGGGATTATCAAAAGATTTACCTACACACATGAGACAAAGAAAATACCAAGTGACGTATCGAGTGTGAAATGAGATAATAAACATATGCATATATACCAGATTTATGATGAAACTCAAATTTCAAAACTCCCCCATAAACAGATAATTCATTCTCCCCCTTTTTTATGATGTCCCCAAATAGACGAAATGAGAGAAATGAAATAAACAAGTAAAACCGGGGTGACATAAGGTATCACACCATGAATGAACATAAAACAACCAAGTCGGTGATAGCGTAAAAGAATGGGTGTGATCAAAATTCGATAGGAAAATCAAAACATACAAACATGACATATGTGCACGATGAATATTGGATATTCCTAACGAATGAACTCAAATGCTTCCTTTGGTGTAAAAGATTGGAAATATAAGACATTGACTATATCAAATCTACAAATCGAAGCTCATAGTGATTTCTACACCAATAACGTCCAAAATGTTTTTCATGCTTTTTCGGGACTTTCAAGGAAGTGCAAACCCGTTTTTCAATCTCCAACCAAACTCCCTCAGATATTATTTTGAATAGAGGCATTCTAAATTCTCAAACTTTGGAGAATTGATGGTGAAACCTATGTGGCCCATATTTGGCATGTATTGCTTTTTATTGCCTTATCAATTTTTTTGGGCTCTTTTAACCTCTTACGACCTCGGATATTAAAATTCCTCCATTTTTTAGGTCTTTTTAACGGTGGCTTTTGCGCAAAGGATAAGAATCAACTTTCGCAGCCCCTGTCCGTTATGCAAATAATCACACAGTCTCACCAAAACGGTTTTTACATGCAATCCAATCTTGTCAAGTTTATCGCATATTATACATTGTATAGACAGGATTGAGATGAAAACACTCAAGCCAACATGAGATTGACAAGTGCAACAATCAAATATAGCCGTGCATGTGTGCAATAAAGGATATAGGAGTCAAGCATGTAGAAAATATCACTAATTACATCTCAAGGACTCCAATCAATGTTAAGCACATGGATGAAATGATGTAGCCTCTCAAATCTCTATCAAGCAGTCACATGGATAAATGGAATGAAGTTGTGACTTGGCTATCTTAAATGCTCATCCATAAAAGGCAAATCTCTTTTTGAATTTTTCAAAAATTTTATCAAAATAAAATCTTTGTGTTTTTCTAAAAATTTTCTAAAAAGAGAATCTTTTTGTATTTTTCAAAGAATAAAAAAAATGTATACAAAAATACAGCACACTAATAATACAATCTAGCAATAGGCATCAGATGATATGTAAATGGCAATGCAACCTATGCTAGACATGGACCAACCCCTCAGTCAACTGTACAAATCCCCAAAGACTTCCTAAGACTCTCAAATCTAAGGGCATCTAAAGGTTTCGTAAAAATATCGGCTAACTGACGGTCCGTGGGAACAAAACTCAGGGTTACGACCTTCTCCTCAACTGACGTATAAAGTGCTCGCGTAACCTGATCTGCTTTGTGCGCGAATGTTGGACAGGATTGTGGGATATGTGTATCGTGCTCGTGTTATCACGGGAAATGAACATGGTGTCCTGTGAAATCCCATAATCCTCCAACATTTGCTTCATCCACATGAGTTGCGTGCAACAACTCCCTGCAGCGATGTACTCAGCCTCCGCAGTGGACAAAGAGATGGAGTTTTGCTTCTTGCTCAACCAAGAGACAAGAGCAGAACCAAAGTAGAAACACCCACCCGAAGTGATCTTACATCCATCTACGTCCCCGGCCCAATCGGCATCCGAATAGGCGGACAAACGGTCATCGGTATCAAAGGAATACCAGATGTCGTATGAGAGAGTCCCACTCACGTATTTGATAATACATTTTAGAGCGAGTAAGTGTGACTCTTTAGGAGACGCCTGATAACGCGCACAGACTCCAACACTAAAGGTAATGTCGGGACGACTAGCAGTCAAGTAGAGAAGACTACCTATCATACTCCGATACAAGGTTTGCTCTACGTCCTTGCCTGAAGTGTCCTTACTAAGCTTGGTAGAAGTACTCATAGGTGTACGTCCATGCTTAGCGGAGTCTAAACCAAATTTCTTTACTAGGTCTCTATCATACTTGGATTGGGAGATGAACATCCCATCCTCTAGCTGACGAACCTGGAGACCGAGGAAGAATGTAAGCTCACCAACCATGCTCATCTCAAACTCACTTTTCATCTCCTCCTCAAAGTGGTGAGCATGATGGGAGCATGTGGATCCAAAGACTATGTCGTCCACATAGACTTGGGCAACCAAGATAGCACCGTCATCTCTTCTGACGAACAACGTCATATCAACTCCCCCTCTCTTGAAGCCACGGGCTAAGAGATAGGAAGTAAGCCTCTCGTACCAAGCGCGGGGTGCTTGCTTCAAACCATACAAGGCTTTCCTCAGATAGTAGACGTGATCAGGGTGCTTAGGGTCTTCAAACCCTTTTTTTTGTTCCACATAAACTTCTTCCTGTAGAATGCCATTCAGAAAGGCACTCTTGACATCCATTTGATATACCTTGAAGTGCAGATGACATGCGATGGCGAGCAGAAGACGGACGGACTCAAGCCTCGCAACAGGAGCAAATGTCTCCCCAAAGTCTACACCCTCTATCTGTGTGTAGCCTTGAGCGACCAACCTAGCCTTATTTCTGATTATGGTACCATTTTCATCCATTTTATTCTTGAAAATCCACCGGGTACCAATAACATTAGTATTACTAGGTCGGGGGACAAGTTCCCAGACATTATTCTTCTTAAACTGAAGCAACTCATCCTGTATAGCAGATATCCAGTGTTCATCTTTGAGTGCTTCTTTGTGGTTCTTGGGCTCGACTTTGGACGTGTAGCAATGATGACTAACAACGTTCTCTAGTTGAGCACGAGTCTTGACCCCTAGAGTGGGATCGCCAACAATGGCTGACGGATCATGACTCTTGCGAACCCAAGCAGGTGTGTCCCCTAACACAGGAATAGGGTCCACAGAGTGTGGGAGAGGAACAGGAAAATCACTGTCAGAACAATCCTCATCCTCACACTGAAGGTTGGGATCAATAACCGTCGGAGGTTCGTCATCTTGCACAGTGACGTTTATTGATTCCATAACCTTAGAGCTCTTTAGGTTAAAAACCCGGTACGCTCTACTGTTCGATGAATATCCTAGAAATAGTCGAACTTTCCTAATTGCTCTCTATCCCGTAGGATGTAGCATTTACTCCCAAAAACACGGAAATATGCAAGGTTGGGCTTCTTGCCAGTCCACAACTCATAAGGAGTGTGAAGTGTGTGTGGACGCAGATACACCCTATTCACCGTGTGGCATGCAGTAGACACTGCCTCTGCCCAAAATCTCCTAGAAACTTTACGACCTAGAAGCATAGATCTAGCCATCTCTTTGATCGTTCTATTCTTTCTTTCAACAATCCCATTTTGCCGAGGAGTTCTCACAGCAGAAAACTCATATTTGATCCCAAGGCTATCACAGTACAAATCCACCTTTGCTTCTTTAAATTCAGTGCCGTTATCACTACGTATTCTGTTAATAGTGACACCGTGTTGATTTTACAGGACACGGCACTTGGTCGTTAAAAATTCTACAGCATCGGATATCTCTCTCAGAAAACCTACAATGGAGTACCTGGAGAAATCGTCCACCATCACGAGAATGTATCTCTTACCACCTAGACTCTCCGTGCGAGTAGGACCCATAAGATCCATGTGAATCAACTCAAGAACACGTGAGGTGGTAATGGAATTCAACTTCCTATGTGGGCTACGAATTTGCTTTCCCAACTGACAGGGTCCACAAATCGTGGAAGTTTTCTTTCCAAGTGACGGTATGCCACGTAGTAGGTCCTTTTTGACTAAACGAGATAAGTCTCTAACGTTCACATGACCTAGACGTTGATGCCACAGATCCATAGGAGTGATCGTGGCGCTGTTGCAAACAAGTGAGGATGTGGGCTCAGTCCCATAGCAGTTATCCTCTGTCCTCACCCCTTGCACTAAAAGTTTACCGGCTTGATTATAGACCTTACAAGCTTCCCGATCAAACTTTACTGCAAAGTCATCGTCGCACAGCTGGCTGATGCTAAGAAGGTTTGATTTCAAACCTTTGACGTACAACACGTTCTCTAGCTTTGGAAATCCTGGTAACTCTACTGTACCTCGTTCAACTATGCTAGATTTGCTACCATCTCCAAAGGTGACTCTCAAATCATTATAATCCTCAAGATGGGTAAAATATGAGACATCACATGTCATGTGTCTGGAGCATCCACTATCAAAATACCACTATGAGGTATTATGTGCTTTGAGAGCGACATGGACAACCAGGGCCTTTTTCTCTTTCTTAGGAACCTAAGTGTAGGTACCTTTTTGTATTCCCTTGTTGTTGTTGGTTTTAGCCGGAATGCAGGGCGCATTCATTGATGGTAAGGTCATCCGTCGGAATTCCTCCATCAAACTCTGTGATGTGGCGGCTAGAAACTCAACACGCTCTCTCAGACTGGCAAACTCATCAGTCTGATGTGGTGGAGCAAACGTACGTCTTGTCCGACCCAACTTATAGCAATCATCCCTAAGGTGTCCATTTCTTTTGCAATAGGAGCAAAAGAGCACAGTATTAGGAGGACCTTGGTTTTCTTTTCTTGGTCGAACTCTCCTTCTTGGTTTTTTATGACGGCCATAAGGAGTCGTAGTAAACTCAGGAATTGGTCCGGGTGCAATTTGGGACGTGGAGGCACCATCAAAACCTATTCCTTGCCTGTCACCAAAACCTAAAGCGGGACCGAGGGGCATCTTTCCCATCTTCCCAGATCTGTCCTCGATTTGTACCTTGACTTTCCTAGCTCTCTCAAGGTCATGAGTGAGCTGAGCAACAAGGGCTTCAAGTTTCTTCCTAGTCTCCATGGAGGAATGGAGCTCACTAGTAAGACTAGCCACTTGTTTAGTCAAGTCCGCTTTCTCTTTCTCAAAACTGCTCTCTCTCTCTCTAAGCAAATTCTCTTTACTAACCCAGGCAGACTCTCTCTCTCTCGTCTCTTCTAACTCTTCTTCTAACGCGGTGATCCTAAGAACTAACTCCTTGTTACGTTTTTTAGTTTTAAAAGACTCATTATATAACTCGGCGTAGGCGCGTTGAAGGTTACTCTCGTCCTCACTACCTTCCTCCTCTCCCTCACTCTCTTCGCTCTCGCTGTCGAGGTGTCCCTGTGAAGTAGCATCCTCATCGTCGTGAGATGCACTAGGAGTACTCACATGACTAGCCATGAACGCGGTGAAGTTACGCTCATGCGGTGACTCATCTCCCGAGTCCACCGACTCGACCTCACTGTCGTCACTAAGGGTAGCATTTAGGACAGCTTTACCCTTTTCCCTATTTAGGCGAGTGGCACACTCAAACGCTCTGTGTCCCTTACCGTCGCACTCAAAGCACCTCTCACTGTCTTTAGGGGGTTCTTTGAAATCTTTCTTTACAACCTTATTTTTCTGAAAATTCTTTTTATCTTTGAAATTTCCATTTTTCTTAAATTTCAGAATTTTCTTGAAGTTTTTAGCAAATAATGCCAAATCATCTATGTCAAACTCACAATCAGAATCAGAAGTTTCTATCTTTCTAAATGACTCGACTCTCTTTCTTGCCGACCCCTCACGTTTTCTCTCTTGGGCTTTAAGGGCAATTCCCTTATCTTTTGGCTTGGCAGATTTAGGAAACATGTCTATTTCATAAGTTTGTAAATCTCCTACCAGTTCTTCCAATTTTAGTGTATTTAAATTACCCAAGGAATTTAGCATAGTGACTTTAGGTATAAAACGCTTAGGAAGGGAACGAAGAATCTTTTTAACAACTCTAGCATTTGGAATATGTTCACCAAGATTATAGCTAGTATTAACAATGTCAGAAAGCCTAGCATAAAATTCATCAAAACATTCATTTTCATGCATGGTGATGGTTTCAAATTGAGTTGTTAAATTTTGCAATTTTGACTCTTTAACAGCATTTGTTCCTTCATGGGTAAGTTGAAAAATATCCCATGCCTCCTTTGACGTGGTGCACGTCATTATTCGTTTGAACTCATCAGGTGTGACAGACCCAGAAATAGCACTTAGACCCTTAGAATTAAAAGAAGACCATTTAAATTCTTCATCAGTCCAAGAAATGTCAGGTTTCAAGTTGGTCACATTATCAACAGTCACGGTGGGAGGAGTCCACACTCGTTCAACCAAAATCCAGACACGTTCATCAATGGCTTTTAAAGCCGACCTCATACGGGCTTTCCAATAAGCATAATTTGACCCGTCAAAAATAGGCATTTTATAATATGACTTCTCCATATGAACACGCTCTTTTCAAAAATCAATTTATTTCAAAAATTGATATCTTTAGAAAAATTTTGCGGAAGTAAGGAATACGCGATAGAATGGCGTAACCTGCTCTGATACCAATTTGAGAGAGTTGGCGCTTACGTTCAATTAAGAAATAATATAATAAATACCATTTTTAACCCAAATTAACCCTAAGCATGCAACTAGGTGTGATTCAAACAATATGAAATCATGCAAGAATTATTCAACACACAAATTTAAGGAAAAATCCCCCACAGGGGCAAAACCATTTGTATATCACTATAATTTGTAAAAGACGGTTTACAATCGGATTACAATGAAATACAGGTTGACTAAGAATTACCCTCGGGTATCGGATTCTGTAGTCGCGGCTGGAAGAAACCCTTTCCAATAGGGCTGCAATGAAGAGGAAGAAGCGGTCCACTTCACAAAGGGTTGAACAACATCAATGGTGTTCTAGGGTTACCAAAAGTGACTCACAAATGTATGGAATTTGTGTGAATCAAGGGTATGAATCAATGGACTCAAATACCATGAAGGCCTTAGAGTTTATCTACTCTGGAAATCGTGTATAAGCCTTAAGAAAACCAACTCCCCGATCGTGGTATAAATAAGAATTCATTTGCCCTAAAAATCTGCTACACGATCTGGCAGAGTCTATCCTCGTCGGATCGGTCCGGTCCATTAGGCGGATCGGTCCGGTAATCTCGG
Source organism: Sambucus nigra (assembly GCA_949130495.1). Lineage (NCBI taxonomy): Eukaryota > Viridiplantae > Streptophyta > Magnoliopsida > Dipsacales > Adoxaceae > Sambucus > Sambucus nigra. Next base: position 486,382,626 of record OX422216.1, read on the forward strand.
ATCGGTTCTTTTTCTAAAACTGGATCCATCCGGTTGGCATCGGATCGGTTCGGCCTTTTTGCCTTCATCGGTTCGTTATGGATCTAGGGTGTACTGGTCTCAACTCAGCAAGCGGATCGGTTCGGTCCCTCTAGCCGGATCGGTCTGGTGAACCGGATCGGTTCTTTTATCTGATCCGGATCGGTTCGGTCAGGTCTGATTCCCAAATTCCTTTTTCTTTTGATCTTCGGATTTCGAATTTCGTTGATGACGATGTGATATTTTCAACCATCAATGTTGTAACGGCGTATGACATAACATATACATAAAGATGGACAAATTGTCCTTACATTTATCAAGGTGACAACTGCTTCTGGTCCCTTGAGTCCACATGCCATTTCTCTTTATGCTCTACCTATGATCTGTGCAAAACTCATTTTCCTTCATCCACTGTTAATAGCATAATATGGGATCCTCATATACCCAAAAAATGTTCTATTAATATGTGGAAGATTTTCCACAACTGTCGCCCTCTTGATGTTAATATTCAAGCTATTGGCATTCTCATATGTTCCAGATGTAAGCTTTGCAAAAAAGACATTGAATCTGTTAATCATACTTTTCTGCACTTCCCCACAACAGGCCCTGCTTGGAGTCTCTTCTCGAATCTCATGGGAGTTGAAATGTCATACTCAAATGTCTCATCTATGATTAAAAGCTGGTGGATAAAGAGTGGAAATCAAGACTATGCAAGGTTCCTTAGCAGATGTATCCCTATATGTGTGTGTTGGGAAATCTGGAAAGCAAGAAACCAAGTTTATTTTGAAAATTCTGAAGTTAATAATCAAACAATCATTGCTAAATCAATTAAGCTTATCTCTTTCATTTGCAATGATAGTAACTTCAAGAGTAGACTTTCTACATTTGATATTGGGATTAAAGATAATTTTAATCTCAATTTTAAAGAGAACCATAGTATGATTGTTCCTGTTAAATGGAAACCTCCTTCTTTATTTAGCTTTAAGTTGAATATTGATGGGGCTTCTAAAGGTAATCCGAGAATTAGTGGACTTGGAGGTATTTTGAGAAAGGGCTCAGGTGATATAGTCTTGGCTTATGCTTATTCAGAAGAATTTGCTACCAATTCTATGATGGAAGTTAAAAGTCTTTGGAGGGGCCTTATCTTATGCATGGATTATGGTATCAAAGAAGTGGAAATAGAATCTGATTCTTTATATGTGGTGAATTTGATCAAGAATAACCGAAAACCTCCTTGGGTACTGGTAAAGCATGTTGAAGAGATTAAATCTATCCTCTCCAAAATTATATATTCGTTATCTCATTGTTATAGAGAAACAAATATGGTAGCAGATGCTCTTGCCAAAGTTGGTACTTCTATCAATTCCCTAACAGTTTTTTCATCTTATACTGATTTGCCACCATTAGCGAGAGGGGCTTTCAAGCTGGACAAAATAGATTGCTTTTATTTAAGATCCTTAAAATGCCAATAATGTTGTCTTCCTGTCATGAGGTTTCAGATTTCTCTATCTTCCGTTTCTAAGTTTTCTTGCCCTGGGAGGGGCTTTTTCTCCTATGATTAAATAAATTGGTTGGGATCTGATCCTTATTCTATAAAAATAAAATAAAATAAAAAATAAATAGAAATAAATAAATAAATAAATAAAAAACACGTCGCCAAAGATTCGGATAAAGGATGGCGTGGATGATCATATAAATGTGATAATTTAACGGGATATGCCATATGTTATATGATCTAGGATAATATAGGCAACACCTAGATTCTAGCGGACGATGACAAAAATATTGTCGTTACAAATCTCCCCCTATGGCTATGCCTCTGCATACATAAAAATATCTGATTTAATCCAAAAAAAATCCCTAAGTCATACAATCTAATATCCCCAAAACCCATAAAAGGAAATATCAAATTACATGTCTTTAAAGCTTCAAATCTTCAAACTTCAAAACTTCAAAAATTTCTTTCACATCGAGTGTGCCATGAATATCATCTCAAAGAGTACCTGCACATATGAGATAAGAAATAAATGCTTGCGACGCAAAAAAGTTTGAAATAAAATTATAAGCATAAATGATGAGAATAATTAAGCATAAGAAAATCATCAAATAATCAAACCTCCACTCCAACATAATTCATTCTCCCCCTTTTTATGATGTCCCAAATAGACAAGAAAAATAAACATAAGTAATAATTACGGAGTGTCACAAATAAATAAACTTCTCTTTTTTAATTTTTCAAAAATTTTCTCACAAAAAAATACAACAATAAATCACACCATGAATTAATATTAAGATAACCAAGTCGATGTTAGCGTAAGAGTAGGGGTGTGAAAAAAGTCGATAGGAAAATCAACTCAAACATTCATAACATATGTTCATGGTGAATTTTGGATACTCCTAAAAAATGAACTCAAAATCGTCCTTACGTGTAAAAAGGTTAATTTATATGAAATTTACTCAATATAATCGACACATCAGAGTTTAAATTATTTCCACACCAATAACATAAAAAATTATGTAATGCTTTTCCGAGACTTTGTCAGGATGTGCAAATCCGTTGATTTCCAACCAAACTCCCTCATAAATAATAATGCATTTTTAATTGAGGTTCTAATTTCTCTTTAAGATATTTCCTATTGGCCCCTTTTGCCAAAAATGATCTTTTCGTTGCCTTAATTTTTTTCTAGGGCTATTTTCAAATGGTGGTTCTCACAACGAGTTCACTTGCCTCTTGTAGTCCTTTCCCGTGTACTCTCATAAAGTTTCAATATTAAATAAACTCTCATAGGCAAAGGTTCTTACATGCACTAGTTTCATTGACTTGTTTTATCGCAGTTGGTTCGTTTTAAATACATGATTGAGATAAAAACACTTTGACCAAAATATGATAGACAAGTACAAAAACCAAATAAATCCGTGAATGTGTGAATTAAAGGAGGTAGTGAGTCAAACAAATAAAAAGTTATCACTAATTACATCTCAATAACTCCAAAAAATATAAATCACGTGGATGAAATGAAGTTGAGTCTCAAAACACTATAAAAAATTCATGCGGATAATGGAATGATGTTATGACTTGGCCATCCTAAATGTCCATCCATAAAAGTTGTAAACAAACTACAAAAATCTATTTATTTTTTCAAAAATTTTATAAAAGGAAAATCTTTTTTTCTTTTTCATTTTTCTTAGAAATCAAAAATAATTTAATATTTTTCTCTTTTCTTAAAAGCCAAAAATATTTTTGTATTTTTCCCTTTTTTCATAAAAATGGAAAATTTGTTTGGATTTTTCTAAAATATGAATAAGAAAAAAATAATACAAATGGTACAGTCTAGAAATAGGAATCAAGAATATGCACGTGAAAAATCATCGTATTCTAAACAAAGTAACCAAGCCTCAGTCAACTATGCAGATATGTAAAGAATTCCTAAGACTCTCAAATCTAGGGGAATCTAATGGTTTCGGATGTCAGTTAACTGGTGATCGGTGGTCACAAAACTTTAGTATACGACCTTCTCCTCTACTAGTTCTCGGATATAATGCTCGTGTATCCTAATATTATTCGTGCTCAAATGCTGGATCAAATTTCAGGATATGTGTATTGCGGTCATGTTATCACAAGAAATAGTCATGGTGCCTTATGATATCCCATAATACTCCATCATTTGGTGCATCATGAAGAGTTGAATGCAGTAACTCCTGACAATGATGTATTCAGCCTCCACAGTGGATAAAAAGATGGAGTTTTGATTCTTCCTCAACTAAGAGACAAGATCAGTACCAAAATATAGACACCCACCCGAAGTGATCCTACATCCATCTTCATCCTCGACCCAATTGGCATCCAAATAGGCAGATAAATCATCATCGGTATCAAAGGAATACTAAATGTCGTATAAGTGAGTCTCACTCACGTATTTGATAATACGATTAAGAGCATGTAAGTGTGACTCTTTTGGGGACGCCTAACATTGCCCACAGACTCCAAAACTAAAGGCTATGTTATGACAACCGGAAGTCAAGTAAATAAGACAACCTATCATACTCCGATTCAAAGTTTTCTCTATCTCCATGCCTAAAGTGTCCGGGCTAAGCTTCGTCGAGGTACTCATAGGGATGAGTGAGTTCTAGCAGAGTCTAACCCAAACTTCTTCACAAGGTATCTTGCATATTTGGATTGGGAGATGAACATCCCATCCTCTAGATGGTGAATCTGGAGACCAAGAAAGAATGTAAGGTCACAACCATGCTCATCTCGAACTCAGTCTTCATCTCCTCCACAAAGTCCTGAGCTTGGAGGGAGCACATGGATCCAAAGACTATGTCGTCCACATAGACCTGGGCAACCAAAATAACACATTTTCCTCTCCTAACAAAAAACATCTTATCTACTATCCCTCTCTTGAATCCACGAGCTAAGATATAGGAAGTAAGACTCTCATACTAAGCACGGGGTGCTTGCTTCTAGCCATACATGACTTTCCTTAAATAATAGACATGTCCATGGGGCATAGTACCCATATGTTTTTCCAAGTAAACCTCCTCCTATAGAGTGACATTAAGAAATTCTCTTAACATCCATATCATATAACATTAAGAGCATATGACATGCGATGATGATTAATAAGCGGACGGACTCGAGCCTCGCAATAGGATCAACTGTCTCCTTAAAGTCTACACACTCAATATGTATATATCCCTGAGCAACCAATCTAGCTTTATTATGTATAATGGTACCATTATCATCCATATCATTCTTTAGGATCCACTTAGTACTAATCGTCTTTTTCTCACTAGGTTGGGGACAAGTTCCCAGACATCATTCTTTCAAAACTGAACAACTTTTCCTACATAACTGATATCCAATGTTAATCTTTGAGTGCTTCTTTGGTATTTTTGGCCTTGACTTTGGACGTGTAGCAAATGAAGCTAACAACTTTCTCTAGATGAGTGAGAGTATTGACACCTAAAGTAGGATTTCCTAAAATAGTGCAAGGGTCATAAATCTTGATAAAGAAAACTTTTTGGTATTTCATTGTTGTTGAAAGCTCCTCTAATCAAAAATCTCAATTACCTACAAAAATATATAACAAAACTAGATTATATAGTGGTAAATGATGTATCAATCCAAATATAAGCGGAAAACATACAAGAGAGGCACGCAATTCATTTTTTTATTATTTCCTTTTGGACTTTTTACTTTTTTTACTTTTTTTTTAGCTTTTTCAATATTAAAATATTTTTTTAGATTAAGGTGAAATAAGACTACCAAATCAAATATGTAAATAACTAACTAAAAAGTAAGTGAAGATACTAAGCAATTCAAACTAAATAAAAATCTAAAATATGAGATGAGAGATGAGAGATGAGAGATAAAATAAAAGTGAGAGCTAACAAGGAATGGGATTACACCAATTATTCTAGTTGATCAATTTAATTAACTCATTCAAATTAATTGTCCCAAGTTAGTATCAAAATTATAAATCAACTCTCATTGCAAATGTAATTTTAATAATAACATTTTAGAAAATAAATTTTAACACTCTTACAACTCTTAAAAAGTAGATCCAAACATCATTTAACAAATCACCCACTAGGATTGATCGATTAAACTAGTGTAAATCATAGAAAATAAATTTAGAGTTAAAATTCAAGGAATAATACCACACTTGATAAAACCCTATCTCTAGTTCGATTCTGAAATGGGTATTATATATCGAATTTCGATTTTGTCTCGAAAATCATTTACCCTCTCTTGGGGCGTAAATAGAAAGTAAGAGTGCAAAGTTAATTATCAAATGAAATTTTAATGTAAATAAACTAATTAAAATGGATTCACATCAAATAATGGGATCATCCCACCCCTTGAAAGGGGATTTAGCCTAACATTATATTAAACATGATTAACAAATAATCAAAGGCATATAAAATAAAAGAGTAGAGAAAGAGAACAAATCTTCCACAAGTCTCCTCGAAATTGGCAATCTGAACTCTATCTTCTTCAATACAAATGATTCACTCACAATTAAATCTCACAAAATTTTAAAAAAAATAAAAAATAAAAATAAAACTATTTACAAAATATTTTTCTCCCTAATTTATTTTCTACTCTAAACTATCTCTCTTCTTCTCCAAGTCTATCCTCTTTTCTCAAATGGGTCTTCTCATGCTTTTATAGTAACACATGGAGCTAAAGGTAAATTGGGTAGGGATTAAATGGACATGAGGGGTGTGAGGATAAGTTGGGGTTAAAATGGGAAAATGCACAAATGTTCATGGATTGTGTGAGGTCATGAGAGTGTGAGGGGGGTGGAGGGTGTTTTTGTAATTGGGAAAAAAATGGTCTTAAAACATGTGGAATGTTTTAGTTGTTTTATTTGGCTTTGGTTTTGTGCAGGTAGAAAATCATGGATTTTTAAAATGGGTTAATGGGATAAAGTGGGTTTGGGGTAGAAATTGAACATGGGTGAATTTGGTTTGGAGATGGGTTTGGAAATGGGTCTCGGGTTGATGTCTATGGCTAGGTAGAAGGTAGGGATTAAAGTGAGTCATGGAGGGTAGCTTAGAGGATATGGGTCGCGGCTTGATGGGTAAGGGATAAGTAGGAAGGTAAGGATCGACCCGGTTGGGGGATCGAGATGGAAGCTAGTGGGCCGCGACTTGGGTCGGTGCCAGCAGGTTTGGAGGGGATTGGCAGCGGTGTTTGGGACAAGCCGGATAAATGGATCTGAAGTTCGGTAGTGGAAAAGGGCTACCATGGTCTCGGGTCAAAGCTCATTGGATTCAGGTTTCTTATCGGAGGTATGAGGTTGGAATGGAGGTTCGGGTTCTAGGTTTAGGAGAAATGGGGTCCCTGGTTGATGAATATGGTGGTTATGGGGGATGAGATAAGAGAGGTGTGTTAGGGTGTTAATGGGTAAGTGGGTTTGTTGATAATTGAGGTATGAGAGAGGAAAGAGAGAGAAATGGGTGGTTAGAGGTTGAAGATTGATGTGGGGGTGATAGGGTGTATGAGGGTGTGTGGTGTTGAGGTGTAGGTGAGTGAGTTGTTTAGGTGTAGGTGAGGGTATATGATAAGGGTGGGTGTGTATATGTCAGTTTATGACCCTAAAAATAACTATCTAACTAAAAACAAAACTAATAAACTAAAAAAAATTAAAATCAACTAAAAATAAAATATTAATCTATAAAATAAAACTCAAATAATAAAATAAAAGAAATAAAAATAAAAACTATAGTCCTAAAAATATAAAATCTAGAAAAACTAAAATTAAAAACTAATAAAAATAAATTCTAGAAAATTCTCAATAAAGAAAAAATAAACCTAAAAATGGAAAATGAAAATCTAAAAAAATCTAAAAAGCACAAACTAAACGCACATGGGGCTCGGGTGAAGGTTTGGGCTAGGTTAGGCTTAGGTAACGTTACAGGCGAGGTTATTTAGCTCCATAAATCACACATTTACGTTGGAATAAGAATTTGAAGTCCACAAATGACGATCAACCCCACACATTAAGCATTTACGCATATAAGACCCAAATTGCTGAGAATTAGCAACTAAAATACGTTTACTCGGGGTATAAAATGTACACTTTTGGGTGCTTATCAAAACTTGCAAACCCATAGAGGTGTGTCCCCTAAGTCAGGATTCGGGTCAACCCTAGGTGTGTGAGGAACAATGGGATCATCACTAGGGGGTGCATTATCCTCACACAATTGATCGGGATTAATCAATTTCAGAGGCTTGTCATCTTTAACAATGATGTTTGTTGATTCTATAACCTTAGAGTTGTTCAGCCTAAAAACTCGATAAGCTTTGCTCGTCGATGAATATCCTAACCGAATTCCCTCATCGCTCCGGGACTCGAACTTTCCTAATTGCTCTCTATCCCTCAAGATGTATCATTTACTCCTAAAGACATGAAAGTATGAAAGTTTTTACTTCTTCCCTGTCCATAACTCATGTGGAATCTAAAGTATTTGTGGACAAAGACATACCCTATTCACTGTGCGGCATGCGATAGACATTGCCTCTACCCAAAACCTCCTAGAAACTCTACGATCGAGAAGCATAGATCTAGCCATCTATTAAATCATCTGATTCTTCCTCTCAATAATCCTATTTTACTGAGGGTTTTTCACGACCGAAAATTCATGTTTAATTCTGAGGCTATCACAGTAGTGATCCACCTTTGCTTCTTTAAATTTTGTGTCATTGTCACTACGCATTCTATTGATAGTGACACCGTGTTGATTTAAAGGCCACGAAACTTGTTCATAAGAAACAATACCTCATCAGATTTCTCTCTCTGGAAACCAACTATCGAATAATGAGAGAAATCATCTACCATCACAAGGATATACCTCTTACCACCAAAACTCTCAGTATGAGTGGGACCCATAAGATCAATGTGAATCAACTCAAGAACACATGAAAAGGTAATGGAATTCCACTTTCAATGGGGACTATGGACTTGTTTTCCCTATTGATAAGGACCAAAAACAATGGAAGTTCATTTTCCAAGAAATGGCAAGCAATGTACTAGGTATTTCTTCTCTAAATGCTCCAAATCTCTAAAATTAACGTGACCTAGATGTTGATGCCATAGATCTATAGAAGAGATCGTGGTGTTGGTGCACACAAATTAGGACTTGGGCACAATCCCATAACCATTATCTTTTGTCCTCACCCTTTGCTGTAAAAGTTTACCGGCTTGATCATAAACATCCCCCTTGTTTCGGTAAAACTTTATAGCAACGTCTACATCGCATAGCTTGATCATGCTGATCAAGATTGCTTTCAAACCTTTGGCATACAAAACATTATCTAGATTAGGAAATCTGGGTATCTCTACCATACTACGTCCTATAAGGCTATATTTACTCCCATCTCCAAAGGTGACTTTAGACTGGTAAAAAATGAGACGTCGCCAATCACATGCCTAGAGAAACCACTGTCAAAATACCACTGTGAGGTATTATGAGACTTAAAGGCTACGTGAACAATAAGATCTTTCTCTTCACGCTTAGGCACCCAAATAGTGGTGACCTTTTGTTTACCCTTATCCTTGTTGTGTATAGTCAGGATATTAAAAATATCTATTGATGGCAAAGACACCAGTTGGAACACTTCCATCAAACCGTGAGAAGTGGCAACTAGACTCTCAACCTGCTTTCTATGTCTAGCGAAATCGTTAAAGTGGTGCGACGTAGTATGAGTACGTCGATTCCGACCCAAACTATAGAAAAACTCCCTAGTGTGGACTTTTTCTTGAAATAAGTGCAGTAATAAACAGTCTTAGGTCGAGCTTGTTTATTTAAGGACGATTTTCCCTTGCCTTGATGCTTAAACTAGTTAGAAACTCATATTCTTTGTGACCCCTCCCATCACACTCGTAATACCATTCTTCCTCTCTCTTTGGGGCCTTCTTTTTATCTTTTTAAAATTTCTTACAAATTTTATTTTCCCCAAAACTCTTTGTATGCTTAGATGTGCCATTATTTTTATGTTATAAATCAAAGTCGTACTCAGAATCAGACGACAACTCCTCTTTCTTTCTAGCAACCTAATTTCTCTTTCTGGACGTCTCCTCACTCTTTTTAGACTGGGCCTTAAGTGCGATCCCTTTCTCTTTTGGTTTTATAGTTTTAGAAAACATGTCGTTTTCAGAAGTCATAAGGTCTCCTACGAGTTCTTCTAATGTAAAGGAATCTAACATTCCTAAAGAATTAAGAACCGCGACTTTCGTGATAAAATGGACAAGCAATGATCTTAAAATCTTTTTAACCACTCTAGTGTCAGGAATTTTTTTATTAAAGCATAAATTAACAATATTCGACTTACGAGCATAAAATTCATCAAAACTTTTAGATTCAAGCATGGTTATAGCTTTAAACTGAGTAGTTAAATTTTGCAGCTTAGACACCTTAACAGGATTTGTGCCCTCGTATGTAAGCTTCAGGATATCCATTTCCTCTTTTGACAAAGTGCACATCATAATACGTCAAAACTCGTTCAATGTGACGGATTTGAAATTATCACTAAGGCCACATGAATTAAAGTTACTCCATTTAAATTCTTCTTCAGTCTATAAATTCACATGTTTAGTATTAATATAATTACCTACAACCATAGTGAATGGCCTCCACCCTCTTTCACATGTAATCCAGACATGTTCATCAATAGCCTTCAAAGTGGATCTCATTCTAGCCTTCCAATAGGCATAATTGGATCCATAAAAAGTTGTCATTCTATTATATAAGTTATCAATTTGAACTTAGGTTTTTTAAAAATCATTTTTTTAAAAAAATTGATATCAAGAATTTTTTGGCAGAAAAACAATTACATAGTAAAGTCGAGTAAATGGCTTTGATACTAATTTGAGATTGTGCAATCATTCAATGTTCAAACCTATTTAATTAAATGTCAACTTAAACCAATTGTAAACCCTAGTTCATCCAATAATGAGATTAAAAGCATTAAATCAACATAGCATGCAAATAAACATTCAGGAAGGCCAACTTCACGAAAAATCACCGCAAGGCAAAACCAATTCTTATTTCACTATATGTGAAAATCACAACTTACAACAATAGAGTAATACAGACAACAACATATGAATATCTCGTAGGCTTTGGTTCGTGTTCTTTAGTAAGAGCTTCCATGAGGACTCCAATAACAACAATGGAGACAACTTCTCCACAAGTATCACTCCAAGATAGGAATATATGTCGATGAGGGTTTCTTAGTGATTTACAGATATAATAAGGGAGGATTGTAAAAATCCAAAGTGTTTTGGGCCTCTGAAAAGGAATAATTAAAGTATAAAAAGTCTCCAGGAGGCGGAGTTAAAAATTCTTATGAATAATATACAAGAATCAGGTTTAAATAGGTAAACACAAAAATTGAGGCGACGCTAAGTTGTTCGAAAAACTCTTAGAGGTCGTTCGAATGAGATCGAGATCTTGTTAGAAATCCATTCAAGTGACCTATCTAAAAACTTAATAAAACCAAAACAATACGGATTCGTTTTATCCATATGAGAACATGGGGCTTCAAATGACCCTATCAAATAACATGGCAATGTCATTTCCACAACAATGCTAAGTCATTTAAACGAATGTTAGCGAAAAAAATTTATTTCAAAATCCAGCGTTATTTTGATTAAAATAAAATCAAGTTAAATCGAATAACAATTCTCCGAGATATAATTTGCAAAAAACTAAGAACTCTAAATAAAATAATACTATAAACTAGTGGAGTTTTGGAGAACCGTTGAAGTTAAAAGTGAGGCATGTTGAAGATGATGGGAGCATGATGATGAACATGTTTCCAATGATTCAGATAGAGGATGTCGTGGATGATCGTTTAGACATTTTAATGGGATATACCATATCTTATGTGATCTAGGACAATACAGACAATACCTAGATTCCAGTGGACAATGGCATAAATATTGTCCATACAAACACATATTATTTTATTAATCATGGTGTCACAGATGCCATCAGAGAATGATGTTCTAGTGTACTTAATATACGTGCAAACTTACGACATTTTTAACGTTGTTTTTCTTTGATATAGAGCCATATGCTTAGGACTAGCAAATCCTATTACGATTTACGTTATCCTGCTATTGTGTATAATTGAAGTAAATCTTATATCAGTTTGGTTGGGTTGTGTATGAAGAACAATGAAGGACAACGAATAAGGGCCTTTAGGAGGACTTCTTGAGGAGAGTCTCTACCAAAGCCGCAGACTATTCGAGGAAGGGTGACTGTAGTAGAGGACACCACTACTATTTCTTAGGCAGTTCATACTGCGAAGACCGCCGTGGCGCTACAGTTTACTAAAATTTGACATAAAGGGCAATGGCACTAATTAAGACTAACCCGATTCAGTTAGTGTGGGAAAGATATAGCGGAGCCATTAAGAAGGTCCATACGTTGGAGTCTACAAGAAATTCAAACGTTGTATTATCTAGCCAATGGAAGGGGAACATGTAAGGGCGTTTGAGTGTGGTGGAGTGCAGTGACACTCAGAAACAAATTTTGGCAATTTTTATCTCATAGAAGCAGCATTATCTTGGTGCAATTCAGTCACCACATCTGAGAAAAGATATAATATAAATATCGAGAATTTTCGGGTGCAGTTTGACCTTAAGTCCTTTAAACTACTGTTAAAATAGAGATGTGAAGGATGTTTATTACTTGTCATAGTAGGGCTAGAGTGGGGCCGAGTATGAGGAAGAATTTTCTTATTTAGAAGATGTAATAACCCGTACTTTTATAGATATTTATTTATGGGATTAATTAAATTAAAAGTGAATTAATTGAGAATTAATTCGGATAAAATACTAATGAGATGTGAGTTGGTATTTGATTATAATGTGTGCATACGACATTATATGAATATTGAAAACATTGAAATTGTCGCGAGTTTGAAATACGGTAATTTGGAAAATTTTGTTGGGACGCGTGTGACAGTCGCGTCAGGAATATAATTATGTTAATTAAAAAGTGAATTTTATTTTTATCAACCGTATGGTCATTTTGAGTGCGCCAACATGTCCGGAAGGATCAAAATAGTCAGAAAACACTAGCCGGGGTTTTAGTTTGGGTCCCGTGGCATTATTGTGCCATACCGGCAACTTAAAAGGGTATTTTGGTAATTTTGAAATTTTAGGATAATTAACCAACGAATTTTGGGAGTTAAATATTAGGATATTTAGTGACCCACTAAGCCATTACCAGCACTTAACCAACTAAAGGTCTACGGGAGTTATAGGAGAGGTTAGGAGAAGTTCCCAAAAGAGAAACACAACCTCCATCTTCAGCCTTCAACCTTGGGAGAGAAAGAGAGAGACCGACCTTCATCTATTAAACAGCAAATTCAGAGAATAATCCTAGGCAAGTGGTTTAATTACGTTATTTACAACGAATGCTTCTTCCAAACGTAGAAATTTAAATAATTGCATTGTTTTGGGAGAATAACAAAAACCCATAAAATTGGAATTAGAAACTCATGTTTTGATAAAGAGATTGTATGTAGAATTGTGTTTGGATGATTATACTATTGGAAATACATCTTTTATGTTGCAAAAACGGATTTAATTAGGGATATTGATGACTTTAATTTTCTAGGGTTCATACTCATAAGGTTTGGGAGAGAATTGGGAGATTTGATAATTGGGTGTTGTTTAGGATGAATTGACCCCATAAATATGTTAAAATATGACCTGAGAATGTTTAGGAATGATTAGAAACCTTGAAATACTGTTGGAATGTTGTTTAGATGAGATTAGAGGTGAAGAAAATTGGGAAAAAGATAATAGGAAAATTCTGGGCTCGAAACTGTCACCTCGTTAGAAGACCTGCCCAGGTCGTTCGAACGAGCTCGTTCGAACGAGCTTCTAACGAGTTGACAGTTTGACTTATAACGAGTTGGATGTTCGTTCGATGCCTTTCGTTCAAAAGAGATCTCGTTATATTCCCACTTCGTTCGAACGACCTCGTTCGAACGAGACTTCTAACGAGTTGACAGATTGGCCTTTTTGGCCTGGTTTGATTTCTAGTGTCCCGTAACCTTGTTTAATTGTAGAGATAACATTACCTTGATGACTAATTGATATAGTTGTGATATTCGGGATATATTGAGGAGTAAAATATAGAAGAATGATTTGAACCAAATGGTAATTGTGGGTTAGGACGCGAATAACTAATTACGACATGAGGATAATGGATGATGTGTATATATAAACCGGGGACACGTGTATTGGTATAAGAATGAGAAGTATACCACTAATAAATTATGGTAATTACTAAGATATGTGCATACTTAGTATATGTTTATGATTTTATGTGTATGACATACCTACCATACATGCTATCACGGGAGGTTTACGTTCGCTTAGGGCCATCTAATCTTTGTGTGCCCGGATTTAGATTGGTACCTTGAGAACATAGTTCAAGGGAATGACTTATTTGTGAGTTGATAAGTCAGCTGACTATGGAGCGTAGGTATGTACGTGACCATGGATATGTTGAATTATGTTCGCCTCCATTTTTGTGTGTTGTGCTTATTCTAACAATTTCCTGAGAGATTCGGAATTTGTAATCCTTATGTACGTGATGTACCGGGATGGATAGCAGAGTATGTGTGCGCCCCAGCTTAGCCTCGGGGTGCTTGTATTGTATATTTATGATGTGAATGATATACGGTTAAATGAACAAACTTGTCATGTTTAATTATGAGAATAATTTATAGTAACTCCTTGAGAAGATAAATAAGGGGATAACCTCCAGTAAATTGTATTGCTAATAAGTGATAATTCGAGTTTAAGTAAAGCCCTCTATTTAATTGATAACGTTAGAATGTATAGTGGGAATCGAGTAGAAAGGTTAGAACTTATGTCGGTTTAGTTAGATATGAGAATCACTTGAATGGGTACGGTACGTTAGGAGTGCACAATTAGTCGAGAGGTGAGTATTTCATGTGAGAACACGTCCTAACATGTATTTTGCATTCATTGTTTTAATGTTATTAAAACACTTGATGTTTTTAAAATACTCTCCACTTTCGGGCTCTGACCCGTTTGCTTTCAAATCTATTTTTGTAAAAACCTTTTAGGTGCCCAGCCACAAGGACACCATGCATAGGAATTCTATTCAGGTGACGAGCTGTAGCTGTTGTGGAAGTTACAGGGCCTTGACAGTAGACGCCTCCTTTTCTTATTTTGATTCCATATTCAGTTTCATCATTTGTAGGGCATGTCACCCATTTATTTTAGAGACACTTTACATTTCAGTTATTCAGACTTTGGTTTGTAATTAATTCAGGTTACATGCTATTTTTCTTATTTCAGTTTTGTATTTGGATTGTCGTAAGGAGCATTTCCTCCAGACTTATTATTATTTGATAATTACTATAGTTGGACTTTATTGTGAATGGTTATGTTATCCTTTACATTTCACTTATTGCATGTTAATCAGAGTTAACTTAAAATTTGGCAACTCACTTTTTAAATACTAGGTGGTTAGTAATTATTATAATGTTTTCGACAGTGATGCTATTAACTGAACCAACTTGGCATTTTGTATTAATTTAATAAAGGAGTAGCTACCCGGTATTTAATTAGTCGGGGTGTCACAGGTGGTATCAGAGCATCAGGTTCTAGTGTCCTTTAGGATCTGTACGGCTTATTATGTTTCCGCTGAGCTTTCTTTGATGTAGAGCCCTATATTTCAAGACTGTTGTATTCTTTTATGTATGCTTCGCTCTTCAGCTATTTTGGGTTTATAACTGTGAACTTATAGACCTTACTCTTATTTCAGATGCCTCCACGACGTGCGCAGCGAGTTCCTAGGGATGCACAACCAGAGCCACAGCCAGCACCAGTACAGGGCAACATGAATGCCGCCGAGGTTGCAGCTATTGTAGCCCAAGCGGTAAATGCCGCCCTAGCCGTTGTACAGCAGGCACCACCCCAGGCGCCAGTAGTTGCGCCAGTTCAGGCACATGCATTCCCGTCTGCTTGGGAACGCGTTCGTGATGCTTTTTAGAAAGCACACCCACCGGAGTTCGCAGGTAGCTCCGATGTTGTGGTTTCAAGTCAGTGGAGGAAAGACATTCATAGGCACTTGAGGATGTATGAGTGCACCGATGTTCAGAAGTAGGTAGTAGCTACTTTCAAGCTAGTGGGATCTGAACTGCAGTGGTGGGAGTCTATTACCACCGGGGAGGAGAGAGATACTCTCACGATACAGGAGTTTTGGGTGCGGTTTGACCGCAAGTATTTTTCGTCATCCATTCACACGGAAATGAGGAGGAAGTTAATGAATCTCAGGCAGGAGGGTAAGACCGTGGCCGAGTATGAGGCCGAATTCACAAACTTACTGAATATTGTCCCGGATGAGATACCGACAGAAGAGAAGAAGATTCAGAAGTTTACCAATGGATTGACATGGAGGATCCGTCAGCATTTGTTGGGGAACCTCTCATTGGCCACTTATTCTGACGTTGTTAACGCTGCTCTGTTACACTACCAGGATCACCGCTTTCACATGGGTGAGAGCAAGAGATCAGTAGAGTCCATCCATCAGGGCAGGACCGGGGGAAATGGTGCCGGTGGGTCACAATCTACTCAGGGGCAGAGGCAGGATGACCAGGGTTCCCAGCAGGGGGATCATAAGAGGTTCAGATCGGGGAATTTTAGGCACGGACAGGGAGGTTTTAGGCAGGGCCATCAGGGTCCGAACGGCCATCAGGGCCAGCAGGGGCGGAATGGTCAACAGCAGTTTCATCAGGGCCAGTAGGGCCAGGGGAGGAATGGTAACGGCCACCAGGGCCGAGGGCAGCAGGGACAGAGAGGGGGAAACTTCCCGGGGAAGTGTTACGTTTGTGGCAAGACTGGCCATAAACGCTAGGACTGTCCTGATAGGGGCAGGGCCCCGCAGCAGCAGCAGCAGCAGGGTGCTCGACAGGAGCCGCAGAGGCCTATATTTCCCGCCGCCCTCCCGGCACCACCACAGATGGCAGCATTACCACCCATTCCAACAGTCCCAGTTCAGCAGGGACAACTTCAGTATGGGAGAGTGTATCAGCTCCAGCAGGTCGCAGCCCCACAGGATCCACCAGCCATTAAGGGTATGTTCTCTATTCAGGGGACTCTGGGGCGTATTTTATTTGACACGGGGGCTACACATTATTTCATTGCTATGAGATTTGCACGCACCATTGGGTTGTTAGACACCGTCGAGAGTACGGTTACTTGTGTAGATTCGTCGTTGAGTAGGGGTTCCGTGATTTCCCTTGTATGTAGAGGCGTGGGTATAGAGATTGGGAGGTTTACTTTACCCGAGGATATGTTAGTGTTAGAGATGACCGAGTATGATGACATTATTGGTATGGATTGGCTAGTTGCGTATCGAGCCATGATTGACTGTTTTAGTAGGAGCATTATCTTTGCCATTCCTGAACAAGAGATGTTTTTGGTGGCGATGCCTCGTCCTGAGGGAGGATTGTCCACCCACTTGTACTATATAGAGGAGGAGACCTCTAAGGAAGTGGTGATACCACTTGATTCGATTCCGGTTGTTCGATAGTTTGCCGATGTATTTCAGGATATACCTGGATTACCTTCGAGTAGAGAGATAGATTTTGTGATTGATTTGATGCCGGACACTCGGCCTATTGCCCGCGCACCTTACCGTATGGCTCCAACAGAGATGAGAGAGTTACGGGATCAGATTGAACAGTTGTTGGGTCAGGGGTTTATACGGAGGAGTACTTCGCCGTGGGGTGCCCCTGTGTTGTTCGTTAAGAAGAGGGATGGATCGTTGAGGTTGTGTGTGGATTACCGGGAGTTGAATAAGGTCACGATACGGAATAAGTATCCGTTGCCCCGAATCGATGACTTATTCGACCAGCTGAGAGGAGCTTCTTTCTTCTCGAATATTGATTTGCAATCTAGTTATCATCAGGTACGTATCAGGGAAGAGGACGTCTCGAAGACTGCTTTCTTAACGAGATATGGTTCTTACGAGTTTCGAGTTATGCCTTTTGGTTTGACCAATACTCCAGCCGTGTTTATGGACTTCATGAATAGAGTGTTCAGAGAGTTCCTGGATCAGTTCATCATTGTTTTCATTGATGATATTCTGGTTTACTCCCAGACAGAGGAGGAGCACGCCGAGCATTTGAGGCAGGTTTTGCAGACGCTACGTCAGAACGAGTTGTCTGCAAAGTATGAGAAGTGCGGGTTTTGGCTGAAGGAGGTTCAGTTTTTGGGGTATATTATTTTCGACCGGGGGATATCTGTTGATCCGGGTAAGGTATCCGCGGTGAGGGAATGGGGACATCCCACGACACCGACTGAGATCCATAGTTTCTTGGGTCTAGCAGGATACTACAGGAGGTTTATTCGGGGTTTCTCCAAGATAGCGGGTCCTTTGACAGATCTGACTCGTAAGGGTGTGCCATTCATATGGAGTGATGCCTGTCAGTTGGCATTCGATGAGTTAAAGGATAAGTTGACATCAGCACCTGTGTTAGCATTGCCGAGACCGGGAGTTGAGTATCTAGTTTACACCGATGCGTCCCTACAAGGACTTGGAGGTGTATTACAGCAGGAGAGTCAGGCCATAGCTTATGCTTCTCGTAAGCTTAAACCTCACGAGAAGAATTACCCCACTCATGACTTGGAGTTAGCGGCAGTTGTATTTTCCCTACGGATTTGGAGACATTATCTTTTGGGGGAGAAGTTTCGATTGTTCACGGACCATAAGTCCTTACAGTACCTATTCACGCAGAAGGACTTGAATATGCGGCAGCGAAGGTGTCTTGAATTTGTTAAGGATTATCAATTTGATATCCAATATCACCCGGGGAAGGCTAACGTGGTAGCAGGCGCGTTGAGACGTAGGCCAGTAGATGAAGTGGCCGGGGTTTGGAAGGCAAAGTGGAAGGAGTTGGGACACCAGGATGCAGTGGCCCGATCATTCATGTCTGTGATGACTGTTACACCGCAGATTGTCACGAAGGTGGTAAAGGCCCAGGCAAATGACTCGTTCTGTCAGGAGCATATAGTTCGATTACTAGCAGAGGGAGCCGAGTCCTATACAATTAGCTCATACGGGGGATTACGCTTCAATGGGAGACTGGTAGTTTTGAAAAGGGAGGAATTGCGACACGAGGTGATGGCAGAGTCGCACGGCTCACGGTTTGCGATACATCCCGGTGGGGACAAAATGCACAAAGATATGAGACGTCAGTATTGGTGGAACGGGATGAAGAGAGATATTGCCGTGTTTGTTTCTAAACGCGCCACTCGTCAGCTGGTAAAAGTGGACCATCAGAGACCGGCAGGACTTCTACGGCCATTAGAGGTCCCGATGTGGATGTGGGAGAGCATCTCCATGGACTTTATCACGGGGTTACCTACGTCACAGAGGGGTCACGACTCCATTTGGGTAATTATGGACAGGTTGACCAAAGTCGCTCATTTTCTACCCGTAAGGACCGACTACACTACGGGACAGTATGACCAGCTCTTTATTGCAGAAATAGTGAGACTTCACGGTGTGCCCCTGAATATCGTGTCTGACAGAGACAAGATATTTGTTTCACGGTTTTGGGAGAGTTTTCAGGAGGCCATGGGAACGAAATTGCGGTTGAGTACGGCTTATCATCCGCAGACCGATGGGCAAACCGAGCGTACAAATCAAATGTTGGAGGACATGTTGCGTATGTGCATCATTGATTTCGGGGGTGGATGGGAGCAGTACCTTCCACTGGTGGAGTTTGCTTACAACAAATCCTACCATTTCACCATTGGCATGGCTCCATTTGAGGTGTTGTATGGTAGACCTTGTCGTTCCCCAGCATGTTGGTTGGAGGTGGGGGACAACAAACTACTTGGGCCGAAAGTGATTCAGGATACTTCGGCGAGGATAAAATTGATACGGAGTCGCATTCAGGTAGCTCAGGATCGGCAGAAGAGCTACGTTGATGCGAAGAGATTCTTCAGGGAGTTCCAAGAGGGGGACCAAGTTTTACTCAGAGTATCTCCTATGAAGGGGATTATGCGATTTGGGAAGAAGGGGAAGTTGGCACCGAGATATGTGGGGCCATTTCCTATCATCGAGCAGATTGGGTCTGTTGCATATAGAGTTGGGTTACCGGAGCATTTGCACATGATTCATGATGTGTTTCATATTTCCTCGCTAAGTAAATATCTTAGAGACGCTTTGGCTGATTCTCACATTGCTTTGGAGGACATCGATCTCCAGCCCGATAGCTCCTACGAGGAGGGACCGATTGCTATTTTAGACCGAAGTGAGCGGAAACTGCGGTCAAAGATAGTTCCATTAGTACGTGTTCAGTGGCGACATCATAATGCCAAGGAGTCCACATGGGAGCGCGAGGATGAGATGCGCGAACTTTATCCAGATTTGTTTTTACCAGGTACTTTCTAGTTCCGAATTTCGGGACGAAATTCTGTTATTAGGGGGGAAGTATGTAATACCCCGTACTTTTATAGATATTTATTTATGGGATTAATTAAATTAAAAGTGAATTAATTGAGAATTAATCCGGATAAAATGCTAACGAGATGCGAGTTGGTATTTGATTATAATGTGTGCATACGACGTTATATGAATATTGAAAACATTGAAATTGTCGCGAGTTTGAAATACGGTAATTTGGAAAATTTTGTTGGGACGCGTGTGACAGTCGCGTCAGGAATATAATTATGTTAATTAAAAAGTTAATTTTATTTTTATCAATCGTATGGTCATTTTGAGTGCGCCAACGTGTCCGGAAGGATCGAAATAGTCAGAAAACACTAGTCGAGGGTTTAGTTTGGGTCCCGTGGCATTATTGGGCCATACCGGCAACTTAAAAGGGTATTTTGGTAATTTTGAAATTTTAGGATAATTAACCAACGAATTTTGGGAGTTAAATATTAGGATATTTAGTGACCCACTAAGCCATTACCAGCACTTAACCAACTAAAGGGCTACGGGAGTTATAGGAGAGGTTAAAAGAAGTTCCCAAAAGAGAAACACAACCTCCATCTTCAACCTTCAACCTTGGGAGAGAAAGAGAGAGACCAACCTTCATCTATTCAACAGAAAATTCAGAGAATAATCCGAGGCAAGTGTTTTAATTACGTTATTTACAACGAATGCTTCTTCCATGCGTAGAAATTTAAATAATTGCATTGTTGTGGGAGAATAAAAAAAACCCATGAAATTGGAATTAGAAACTCATGTTTTGATAAAGAGATTGTATGTAGAATTGTGTTTGGATGATTATACTGTTGGAAATACATCTTTCATGTTGCAAAAACGGATTTAATTAGGGATGTTGATGACTTTAATTTTCTAGGGTTCATACTCATAAGGTTTGGGGGAGAATTGGGAGATTTGATAATTGGGTGTTGTTTAGGATGAATTGACCCCATAAATATGTTAAAATACGACCTAAGAATGTTTATGAATGATTAGAGACCCTGAACTACTGTTGGAATGATGTTTAGATGAGATTAGAGCTGAAGAAAATTGGGGAAAACGTAATAGGAAAATTCTGGGCTCGAAACTGTCACCTCGTTAGAAGACCTGCCCAGGTCGTTTGAACGAGCTCGTTCGAATGAGCTTCTAACGAGTTGAGAGTTTGAATTCTAACTAATTGGATGTTCATTCGATGCCTTTCGTTCGAACGAGATCTCGTTAGATGACCACTTCGTTCGAACGAACTCTCGTTCGAACGACCTCGTTCGAACGAGACTTCTAACGAGTTGATAGATTGGCCTTTTTTTATCCTGGTTTGATTTCTAGTTTCCCGTAACCTTGTTTAATTGTAGAGATAACATTACCTTGATGACTAATTGATATAGTTGGGATATTCGGGATATATTTAGGAGTAAAATATAGTAGAATGATTTGAACCAAATGGTAATTGTGGGTTAGGACGCGAATAAGTAATTACGACGTGAGGATAATGGATGATGTGTATATATAAATCGGGGACACGTGTATTGGTATAAGAATAGAAGTATACCACTAATAAATTATGGAAATTACTAAGATGTGTGCATACTTAGTATATGTTTATGATTTTATGTGTATGACATACCTACCATACTTGCTATCATGAGAGGTTTACGTTCGCTTAGGGCCATCTAATCTTTGTGTGCCCTAATTTAGATTGGTACCTCGAGGACATAGTTCAAGGGAATGACTTATTTGTGAGTTGATAAGTCAACTGACTATGGAGCGTAGGTATGTACGTGACCATGGATATGTTGAATTATGTCCGCCTCCATTTTTGTGTGTTGTGCTTATTCTATCAATTCCTGAGAGATTCGGAATTTGTAATCCTTATGTACGTGATGTACCAGGATGGATAGCAGAGTATGTGTGCGCCGCAGCTTAGCCTCGGGGTGCTTGTATTGTATATTTATGATGTGAATGATATACGGTTAAATGAACCGACTTGTCATGTTTAATTATGAGAATAATTTATAGTAACTCCTTGAGAAGATAAATAAGGGGATAACCTCCAGTAAATTGTATTGCTAATAAGTGAGAATCTGAGTTTAAGTAAAGTCCTCTATTTAATTGATAACGTTAGAATGTATAGTGGGAATCGAGTAGAAAGGTTAGAACTTATGTCGGTTTAGTTAGATATGAGAATCACTTGAATGGGTACGGTACGTTTGGAGTGCACAATTAGTCGAGAGGTGAGTATTTCATGTGAGAACACATCCTAACATGTATTTTGCATTCATTGTTTTAATGTTATTAAAACACTTGCTGTTTTTAAAATACTCTCCACTTTCGGACTCTGGCCCGTTTGCTTTCAAATCTATTTTTGTAAAAACCTTTTAGGTGCCCAGCCACAAGGACACCATGCATAGGAATTCTATTCAGGTGATGAGCTGTAGCTGTTGTGGAAGTTACAGGGCCTTGATAGTAGACGCCTCCTTTTCTTGTCTTGATTCCATATTCAGTTTCATCATTCGTCGGTCATGTCGCCCATTTCTTTTAGAGACACTTTACATTTCAGTTATTCAGACTTTGGTTGGTAATTAATTCAGGTTACATGCTATTGTTCTTATTTCAGTTCCGTATTTGGATTGTCGTGAGGAGTATTTCCTCCAGACTTATTATTATTTGATGATTACTATAGTTGGACTTTATTGTGAATGGTTATGTTATCCTTTACATTTCACTTATTGCATGTTAATCAGAGTTAACTTAAAATTTGGCAACTCGCTTTTTAAATACTAGGTGGTTAGTAATTATGAAAATGTTTTCGACAGTGATGCTATTAACTGAACCAACATGGTATTTTGTATTAATTTAATAAAGGAGTAGCTACCCGGTATTTAATTAGTCGGCGTGTCACATAAAATTTTATACCCGACAAGGTTGATACTAAGGCGAAAAGGGTCCTTAAGTTTGATGATGGACTCTCTACTAGGACACATAAGCATTTATGGGAAAGTACGGCTTGGATGACTTATGTCAATGTCGTTAATGTTGTACTATTATTGTGTTAATATCAATGACTCCATGTGAAGGGATTCAAGAAATTGGAGAGTCTAGTCACAACGGAAAGACTTGATATAATCAGTGCTAGTAGGGCATTATAAGAGGGATAACCAAGAGAACGACCCAAACGGAATTCTGGCCGAGTGAATGTGGATTCAGACAAGGCCATATGGTCCTACAACGTGTTCCACAGGTTCAACAGAGCCAATAAAATAACTAGGGTAGCCATCAGGACCGAGGATACAAGAGACAGTGAGTAAGGTAACCCCAACATAGCCAGTGGGGCCAGAGATAGGGGATTATATAAGAAGGTGATTTGTATATGGAGAGAAAGACCACATAAGTCAATATTTCCAATAAAGAGATAGAGGATAGAACAGGGTTCCCAATAGGGGCAACAGTTACAACCATTTTTGGTTGAGATTAGACGTGAGCACTACGTTAAAAAACCATCTGAACAACCAATGTCATTGGCAATGGAAGGTACATTTTTTACACTTGGGTAAATGGGATAAATTTTGTGTGTTTATATTTACTGTTGATTAGAGGGAATCCCTTTGGTTCCATCTGCAAAGGAGCGAGTGCGGGCATTGGCATAATAAGTTTTAGTGGGTTTGCTCGTATAAGAGAGATATGATGTTATGCCGAGTATGAATTGTTTAGCGAAGGTTTGAACGATGATGGGGCTATCGTATTCGCTATTCCCGAGAAAGATGAATTTTTTTTGCGATGTCTTTTCTGAAAATGATTGAGATCGCTTATATACTATGTTGTAGTGGAGACTTTATAGAGTAAAGTTATCTCATATTATTCGATCCCAGTGCATAGGGGTGGTACTAATGTGATTTAGGGTATATCGAGTTTACCCCACCATGCAAAGAGATTTATCTCGTTATTGACTTAGCACTGGGGACTTAGTGATCGCGAGATCATCGTATTGTAAGACTCCTTTAGAGATGTGGGATTTGACGATTAGACTTATACATTTGAGGATATGATTTTGATTGTTCCGGTTATGTGCTTTGGGTCAATGACCTCGATAACTAACAAGGCCAGGTGATAGGGCATTGGGGAAATTCCTCAGTTGGATTTTGATTGCATAACGTTCCATACATGAACCTTAATAAATATCGCAAATTGGGAGACGTTGTTTGATTCTAGAGTATCAGTTTTGAATGTTGATCATTATACGTATGGAGAAAACACTTTGAGCAAAGAAGTATTATACGATATAAGGGCAATAGAGTCGGGTGGTGTTGTGTAGAAGCATTAGGAAAAATTTGGCACCACTATTAGATAGGCGGAATAATCTTCGGGATAATTAATTCATGATTAGTAGGGTAACTGAGTATAACCTTCTTGTATCTCCACATCGAGCTTGCGGGGTCAAGATTAAAATAAATACGTTATGCCTATGATGTTTGTGTAGTTGTGCACTGGATATAGGGTTTATGGTCACTCTGGTTGGTTTGATTTCAAATGTGTTGAATCGTATGCCCATGGGACATTAGCAGTAGTATTGTGTAACAACCTGTCCTTTTGGAGACAATTAAATTCCATTATTGAGTACAAATTGGAATTTGGATATTTTCTCCGAATAGTGATTTTTAGGATTTTCGATGGTTGTTGTGATTATTTTTGGGATTATATAGGTCGAAATATTTTAATTATATGTCGCCGTTGAGTAAAGCGACACGAGATGAGATTTAATTTGGAAAAACTCCCATTAAGTCGTGTGGGGTTGAAATAGTGAGTTGCGGTCAAGTACCTAGGATGGGAATTTCGAATGCGCCGTGAGTCTCAAAATGGCCGAGATAGTCAGAAAAGAGTGTCCGATTGTCGAAATTGAGTTCCGGGTAATTTTAGAGTTAAACGGGCTCGTAATCGAGTAAACGAGTCATTTTTGGGTTTTAACGGTAAAAACCCTTTTCTCCTTATAAAAGGAGGGTGAAAGGGAGAAAAGAGAAGAGAATAGAAAGAAAAGAGAGAGAAGAGAGAGAGGAGGAGAAAAGGAGGAGAAAAGGGGAGATTCCGGCCAAACTCCGCGGGATTCGGTTCGAGGTCGTCGGATTTTATTCATGATGTAAGTGTTTACTTGCTTTATTTAATTTTTGCATAAATATCTCATACCGTAGTTTGGTATAATCAAACCCTAAAGATTTTGGGTTGGGTTTTCGTGGATAAAACGGGTTTTCGGGAGATAAAACGAATAAACCCCTAAAAGTGGATAATTGGAGAAATTTAGAAATTAACCGAAATAAATTGGTGGTTTAGGGTTCTAGGATGTTTAGAACCCTTTATGTATGTGTTTTTGTTGTTGGTCGAGGTTGTAGGACGTTGGGTGAGGACATGAAAGCTTGGGGGAAGCTTTCATGGCCAAAACAGCTTCTCGGAGAAGAAGTTGCTCGTCATGATCGATCGATCGATCGATGGCCATGGGTCGATCGATCGACCCTTGCTGAAAGGTTGGAAATTTTTCTAGGGTGTCTTGGATGGGATAGATTCCAATTCACATTGATTGGGGGCTAATTATGGGTTAATATGAGGGACACTGTAGGAGTATATGGTCCTCCAATTGAGGAAATCTAGGAGGGCAGGGTGAGAGTTTTAATGTATAACCCTTAAACTATATTTTCGAGGAAAATAGAATAGTTAATAAGTTAAGATGTTGGGGTCCCTAAAATAGGGCGGGGATCCCTAAATGACTAATTGGAAGAGATGTAGTCCTTGGGTTCATGGAAATGAAATCCATAACCCATTAAATTTAAGGTTGTTCGGGAAAGATAAATCCCTAGGATATTTCGGTGGGCATTTAGGCCCATATAATTATGCGTATAGGAAGCATAATTATAATCGATTGAGGAGTTAGTGTATCCTACGAGAAAATTAGGATAATTTGGGAATATAGATGTTTATATTTCACTTAGAGTGAAATGTTATAATTGGAAATATCCAATGAACCCTTAGATGGGATTGAGATATATATTGATTATCAAAGTAAGGAAATACTTTGGGTTTAGTATCATGCGTATATGAATGCATGATTATGATTCTCTGAGAGAATCTTTGGGATTATTGGTCATCGCTAGATGAGATTGGCAAATATGGCCATTTATATATTCGAGGAGGAATACATGGTATATGTATATACAATGTGATTAAAGTATATATATATATATGATATGAGAATAAATGATTTTGAAAATATAAAGATGAATGTTTTCAAAATGTAAAAGCAATGATTTTTCATAATTAATAAATTATGGTTACACACCTCTCTAAATTGTTATCAAAAGGGAAGTTGCGTGCGTATGGTGATGCCCCATGGCTAATGAATGTAGGGTGGATATAGTCCTATAGGCCATATGAGCGATTATTGTTTTTGCGCTGGTTAGGAGATTCTGGGTGTGGTCTTGACTACCACACAGGCATATGGCTGCTTCCTAACGTTGGTAGGTTCCCAGGTTGTCTTGTTTGATAGGCCCTAGAACATGATAGCCATTTAGGGGCGCGTCCAGTGGGGAAACCCGGAGGGGCGGTCTTAAATTTGTTAAAGCATTTTCTGATAATAAAATGGCTTTAAATACATTTCCTAGATGGAAGAAGGGAAATGGGATAATTGATTTGGCTTCGGATGCGTTTTTCGGATGGAAGAAGGGAAATGGAAGCATATGATATGATCAAATCATTTTTATGATAATAAAAATGGATTTGAATACATTTCCTGGATATAAGACGGGAAATGGGATGTTATAAAACGAAAAACCATTTCTATGATAATAAAACTGGCTTTTAAAACGTTATATGATGTGTTAAAGCAATAAATGATAATGAATTGTCTTTTAAATATATTTCCTGGATATAAGAAGGGAAATAGAAAGTTTTGAAATGAGTATAGAATACACCTCAGTCCGAGAGATAGATCTGAATGTGTATTATAAAGTTGTATATAAAGTAAACCTCGGTCCGAGAGATATTATCCGGATGTATATGGTAAAACGTATATAAAATGAATATGATATGTATATTAATACATTTCTTTTGTACTACGGTCTTAACGGATATCTACCATTAACCCTGCCAAGTAGTAGTATATCGGGGGGGTTCCTTGTTTGGATTTCGCTTCGTGAGACACCCCATGCACGAACTTAGAGCAGTGTTGAGAATGGAGAGAAGTTTAGCGCTTAGTACTCGGGTTATAGAGGTTTCTAATAGAGGGGTGGATTAGATTAGTTAGGCGGGGTAGCTTAACTAGAAGGTTAAGTGCGTTAGGCGTGCACTGTTAGAAGAGAGGTGAGGGGTATCTCATGGGAATGCGATACCAAACTTAAATATGAGATAAAACCTTTTTCTAAAAATAAAGTATTTTTGCACTTGCAAAATATTTTCAAACTCGGGCTCTGACCCGTTTATCTACTTTTCCTTTCTTTTTATATTATATATATATATATATATATATATATATATATATATATATATATATATATATATATATATATATATATATATATATATATATATATATATAGGTGTACAGACACAAAAATGCCTGGATGACATTTCTTTCGAGTCAGACATCAGCTGCAACAGCTGTGGATGCGCGCAGGTTCTCGATAGACACTTCCATTCTTGTACTCTAGATAAGTGGTGTTGTATAAATATTCGGGCCAATGGTCCAATTGCATTTATTTATTCTTTTATTACAGCATTCGATATGGTTGTATAATTTTGATCGAGTGTTCGGTTATTTTATTTCATTTAAGTTTCATTTACGCATAAACTGTGTGGATGTTTTAATTGTATTCGTTTAAAAAGAGTAGTTATGTAAAAATTTGACACCGGACTAGTAGGTTATTAGTAATTAAATGGATTTTCGACAGTGATGCAAAGAATGATCCATATGATATTCCTGTTGTAATTTGATATAGGAGTGATCACTCGGTATCTTATTAGGCGGGGTGCCACAGATGGTATCAGAGCATCAAGTTCTAGTGTCCTTAGGAATCTGTACAGACGTACTACGCTTTCAACGTTGCTCTCGATTTGATATAGAGCCACAGGATTAGGATTGTTGATTTCTCTTGTGAGACTTCGTTCTCCTGCCATAGCACAATAGCATAAGATTATGGTAAATCCTTTGCGTGCTCGTTCTAGGATCATGTGTCGATCGAGGAAGGGAGACCAAGGAGGGCCTTGAGGAGGAAAGAAGGAGGTGAGGCTTAGCTGGGGCGATTGATAGAAGTTGGGGCGACTGTCATTGAGGTCACTCCCCTTATGGCGATTGTTAAAGATGGTTGCAACGACTACTAAAGTATAGTAGTTATGAGCATCCATGTACTGCTATTATAGAAAGTGGTACTAAAGTTGAATTTCCAGGTGACGATAAGGGTTCGAAAGGGATCTTACGGATAGTTTTAACCGTGATTCCCCATTGTTCGACAGAAAGGAGAAAAATGCCATTTCGGAATTTTTCGCATAAGGATCGGCCAGAGGCCGACAGTGGATAAAGAGTTATATGGAGAAGAGAACCTTGTGCCTAGGTAAGGTAGGTACAATGAAGAGAGAGTCCTTCAGTGGAATGATGGGCTCATTAGAAAAGTGTTGTTAACACTTATGAAGAATGTGTGTATTCATGGACCCCGTTGGTGGAAATCCACCCGAGGAATTTATTGAAATAAGGAATTTCCTTTTAACGAAGAAGTTAAGAGGACTAGTAAGATGATTGTAAGGAGCGAGGTTATAGATTCATAGGGTGTTGACAACTTTATCATGGTCAGGAAGGCCAGTGATGAAAATAGTAAGGTGGAGTACGGAGCCACACGATTAGTCCTTTACCGGTAGGAATAAAGGACAAGGTTAGGGTGCCCAGATGGGGCCTAGAGTTAAGAAATGTTGGTAAGAGGTGTGGCTAGATGAAGTTGTGGGGTTCGATGGCCTTGGACTCATGGGTGTAATTTGAGTTTTGTGGCGGTATCGATAACAGTATACATTGTATGTCTATATATTTTTTGTGATATCGGAGTTTTATTTTCTTTCATACGCTATATAAAAGCGGGTGTTGATATATATATATATATATATATATATATTTGGCTTATGATACTCGTTTTATATGTTTATACTAGTATGGTAATATGGTGAGTATAATATATTATGGTATTATCGGAGCGATAGCAGGCTAAGGATGGCAAGACTATCGCGTCCATGGTTCCTGGAGGGAACAAGTTGTTGTTACGATATCTCACCTGGATACAGGTTGAGTTCGCCTTTATGGTTATGAGTATGTGGTGACCTTATAGATATAATTTAAGGCCCACATGATTATTATTGAGCTGTAAGGTTAAGCTCATTGTTGGTTTGCGCGAAAACTGAATATTAGTACGAGTGCTTGGTGGTGTGACTCTTAGTTAGAGATAGGAGTTCAGACCACCTTTTATTGAGAGGGGATAGGATTATCCCGGTTGCATGTTTGAAATAACGGACCTCCATGACCGACGAAGTTAAACAGTAGTGTGTGGAGGGGTTCCTTGTTTGGATTTCGATTTGCGAGACGCTCCACACATGAACCTTAATGGCGTTGGGAGTGGAGAGATGTTATAGGATGCAAGGATGTTGGTTTCGTGGAAAAGTCTTATAGTGTGGATGAACCACTATAGACTATCAGCCATGGGATGGTGGTATGTTGATGAAATTGTCGTGCTATGAAAAAGCACTAAAGTGGTCCTCTCACCACAAGTAAGTGGGTGGAGTAGGACTTAGAAAAATTGATCTGAGGATTATGGCCAGGCCTTAATGAAAAAGGCAAATTTGGAGGAAATATGTTTTGGGTATGGTGTACGTAATGCTCTTTCAGAGAGTTGGGCACTTCGATTAGTTGGTTTTCCTTTCGTATGGGCGGAAGGATAAAATAGTAGAAATGCATTCATAGGATTAGCGTGGTAGTATTTAGGACATCCCGCTGGTGTGCCTTAGGTCATTATATCTCGATGACCGACAACGCGAGGGAGTAGCGTAACGGGAGGGTTCCTTGTTTGGATATCTCTTTTGCGAGATGTCCCACGCATGAAACCAAGCAAATGTTGGAAGTTGAGAGAGGCCTTGGGCACTAGGGACATATTTAGACTATTGTTTGGCGTAGGTAGGGTAACACATAGATCGTATCATTTGTAGGATGTAAGTCTAGTAGAGTTGGTGGCACCAAGGTTAGGAGAATTGAATTTCGCGGGTTGGGAGGACCCATGTGTGAGTATTACACCGAGTAAAGGAGACCGTCATTTAGAAAGAGTGTTACGTGTAGGACGTTCGCAATGTTTGTGCAGATGTGAACAAGTTAGAAAGGTGTATGGGCACCTTGGTGAGATGGTTTTATATACCACCTAAAATAGGATGGGGGCAGTATATAAAGTTGAAATTCATGCCGAGAGGCATTATAAATTATGGGTACAATGTGACGTTATTAGAGTCACTTTACAATCGTGGTAGTCGTATAGTATATGGTTGGGAACCATTGGGTTAGTATCGTTCCCCTTGAGGTATTAGGTTTTGGAGCGATTCTAGGATTGGCGATGTAGGTTTTATCTGAATTTCGAGGATGAAATTCCGTTGTAAGGGGGGGGGGGAGTATGTAACAACCCGTCCTTTTCGAGAAAATTAAATTCCATTATTGAGTATAAATTGGAATTTGGAGATTTTCTCGGAATAGTGATTTTTGGGATTTTTGAGGATTAAATGATTTTCGATGGATTTTGTGATTATTTTTGGGATTATATAGGTCGGAATATTTTAATTATATTTTGCTGTTGAGTAAAGCGACACGAGGTGAGATTTAATTTGGAAAAATCCCCAAGAAGTCGTGTGGGGTTGAAATAGTGAGTTGCGGTCAAGTACCTCGGATGGGAATTTCGACTGCGCCGTGAGTCTCGGAATGGTCGAGATAGTCGAAAGAGAGTGTTCGAATGTCGAAATTGAGGTTCGGGTAATTTTAGAGTTAAACGGGCTCATAATCGAGTAAACGAGTCGTTTTTGGGTTTTAACGGTAAAAACCCTTTTCTCCTTATAAAAGGAGGGTGAGAGGGAGAAAAGAGAAGATAAGAGAAAGAAAAGAGAGAGAAGAGAGAGAGGAGGAGAAAAAGAGGAGAAAAGGGGAGATTCCGGCCAACCTCCGCGGGATTCGACTCCAGGTCGTCGGATTTTATTCATGATGCAAGTGTTTACTTGCTTTATTTAATTTTTT
Organism: Sambucus nigra; assembly: GCA_949130495.1. Classification (NCBI taxonomy): domain Eukaryota; kingdom Viridiplantae; phylum Streptophyta; class Magnoliopsida; order Dipsacales; family Adoxaceae; genus Sambucus; species Sambucus nigra. The sequence continues at coordinate 486,413,935 of OX422216.1, forward strand.
CATAAATATCTCACACCGTAGTTTGGTATAATCAAACCCTAAAGATTTTGGGTTGGGTTTTCGTGGATAAAACGGGTTTTTGGGAGATAAAACGAATAACCCCCTAAAATTGGATAATTGGAGAAATTTAGAAATTAACCGAAATAAATTGGTGGTTTAGGGTTCTAGGATGTTTAGAACCCTTTATGTATGTCTTTTTGTTGTTGGTCGAGGTTGTAGGCCGTTAGGTGAGGAGATGAAAGCTTGGGGGAAGCTTTCATGGCCGAAACAGCTTCTCGGAGAAGAAGCTTCCCGTCATGATCGATCGATCAATCATGGGGGTTCGATCGATCGAAGCCATCGATCGATCGATGGTCATGGGTCGATCGATCGACCCTTGCTGAAAGGTTGGCAATTTTTCTAGGGTGTCTTGGATGGGATAGATTCCAATTCACATTGATTGGGGGCTAATTATGGGTTAATATGAGGGACACTTTAGGAGTATATGGTCCTCCAATTGAGGAAATCTAGGAGGGCAGGGTGAGGGTTTTAATGTATAACCCTTAAACTATATTTTCGAGGAAAATAGAATAGTTGATAAGTTAAGATGTTGGGGTCCCTAAAATAGGGAGGGGATCCCTAAATGACTAATTGGACGAGATGTAGTCCTTGGGTTCATGGAAATGAAATCCATAACCCATTAAATTTAAGGTTGTTCGGGAAAGATAAATCCCTAGGATATTTCGGTGGGCATTTAGGCCCATATAATTAGCGTATAGGAAGCATAATTATAATCGATTGTGGAGTTAGTGTATCCTACGAGATAATTAGGATAATTTGGGAATATAGATGTATATATTTCACTTGGAGTGAAATGGTATAATTGGAAATATCCAATGAACCCTTAGATCGGATTGAGAAATATATTTATCACTAAAGTAAGGAAATACTTTGGGTTTAGTATCATGCGTATATGAATGCATGATTATGATTCTCTAAGAGAATCTTTGGGATTATTGGTCATCGCTAGATGAGATTGGCAAATATGGCCATTTATATATTCGAGGAGGAATATACGGTATCTGTATATACAATGTGATTAAAGTATATATATATATATATATATATGATATGAGAATAAATGATTTTTAAAATATAAAGATGAATGTTTTCAAAATGTAAAAGCAATGATTTTTCATAATTAATAAATTATGGTTACACACCTCCCTAAATCGTTATCAAAAGGGAAGTTGCGTGCGTATGGTGATGCCCCATGCCTAATGAATGCAGGGTGGATATAGTCCTATAGGCCATATGAGCGATTATTATTTTTGTGCTGGTTAGGAGATTCTGGGTGTGGTCTTGACTACCACGCAGGCATATGGCTGCTTCCTAACGTTGGTAGGTTCCCAGGTTGTCTTGTTTGATAGGCCCTGGAAGATGATAGCCAATTAGGGGCGCGTCCAGTGGGGAAACCCGGAGGGGCGGTCTTAAATTTGTTAAAGCATTTTCTGATAATAAAATGGCTTTAAATACATTTCCTGGATGGAAGAAGGGAAATGGGATAATTGATTTGGCTTCGGATACGTTTCCCGGATGGAAGAAGGGAAATGGAAGCATATGATATGATCAAATCATTTTTATGATAATAAAAATGGCTTTGAATACATTTCCTGGATATAAGACGGGAAATGGGATGTTATAAAACGAAAAACCATTTTTATGACAATAAAACTGGCTTTTAAAAAGTTATATGATGTGTTAAAGCCATAAATGATAATGAATTGTCTTTTAAATATATTTCCTGGATATAAGAAGGGAAATAGAAAGTTTTGAAATGAGTATAGAATACACCTCAGTCCGAGAGATAGATCCTAATGTGTATTATAAAGTTGTATATACAGTAAACCTCAGTCCGAGAGATATTATCCGGATGTATATGGTAAAACGTATATAAAATGAATATGATATGTATATTAATACATTAGTTTTGTACTACGGGCTTAACGGATATCTACCATTAACCCTTCCAAGTAGTAGTATACCGGGGGGGGTTCCTTGTTTGGATTTCGCTTCGTGAGACACCCCATGCACGAACTTAGAGCAGTGTTGAGAATGGAGAGAAGTTTAGCGCTTAGTACTCGGGTTATAGAGGTTTCTAGTAGAGGGGTGGATTAGATTAGTTAGGCGGGGTAGCTTAACAAGAAGGTTAAGTGCGTTAGGCGTGCACTGTTAGAAGAGAGGTGAGGGGTATCTAATGGGAGTGCGATACCAAACTTAAATATGAGATAAAACCTTTTTCTAAAAATAAAGCATTTATGCACTTGCAAAATATTTTCAAACTTGGGCTCTTACCCCTTTATCTACTTTTCCTTTCTTGTTATATTATATATATATATATATATATAGGTGTCCAGCCACAGGGACGCCCGGATGACATTTTTTTCGAGTCAAACGTCAGCTGTAGCTGCTGTGGATGCGTTCAGGTTCTCGATAGACGCTTCCATCCTTGTACTCTAGATAGGTGGTACTGTATAAATATTCGAGCCAATGGTCCAATTGCATTTATTTATTCTTTGAGTACAACATTCGATATGGTTGTATAATTTTGACTGAGTGTTCGGTTATTTTATTTCATTTTAGTTTCATTTACGCATAAACTGTGTGGATGTTTTAATTGTATTCATTTAAAAAGAGTAGTTATGTAAAAATTTGACACCGGCCTAATAGGTTATTAGTAATTAAATGGATTTTCGATAGTGATGCTAAGAATGATCCATATGAGTCTCCTGTTGTAATTTGATATAAGAGTGATCGCCCGGTATCTTATTAGGCGGGGTGTTACATATTGGAAGAAAAAAAGGGACTGAATTTCAGTCAAGGAAGGAGATAGTCCAGATATTTATACATCAAGGAGAGATATTACACTTTAGATGGGTTTAAAAAAAATTGGTGACACAGGTGAGAGATCTATCTAGCCAAGGGAGGCTCTAAGAATTTTAGTGGGTAGAGTGGAATCATACTCAATCAATTCTGAGGATGGCTACTGGATAAATACGATATTGACTTTACAAGGCAAAGAGGACCCAAAATTCGCACAATTTGGAATAGACTCATGGGTCACGATTTTTTGAGTACCCCGTAAACGAGAGTAAGATGTACCATGTGACATGGGATATTGAGCATGTGAATCGATGTGGAATGATAGATAGTGAAGTTATCTCCATGTGCATGACTCGTTGATGGGAAGAGGATGGTTTGAGATCATCCACCAGAATTGTTGGTGATTCTAGTGACGAAATATATAGGTAGAATAATGGAGTTCAATGTAAGGTTACTAATATCATGAAACAATCGAGATTTCTTTTGGGTTTATGGAATTAGTTGACCTATATGAAGCAATTATTATTAATTTAGGTGAGTTACACTATCGGGCAACGTGCCCAACATTTCATTAAAGAGAGAGAATGAACCAGCAAAAGGTAATGCCTCACATTTTTATGATAAGGATGAAATCCTTAAGTTTCAGCTCTATTTGGGATTATTAGGAGGTGATGTGGCCGAAGTTAAAGGAGTATACAGGAAAGGTGAGTAATATATTAAAGAATGCGAGAAATGTGTATTCTAGATTTTAAGGAAATTGAGAAGATAAATTACCATTGATAGAATTACGTGTAGTAACTCATACCTGCTATTATTTGAATGACGTTTTTTGAGACTTGAGGTAGGAGGCTTTACGAACCACACTGTGGTTGGTTAAGGGTGAGGAGAAAACAAGTTTGAGGGGAGGATGTGATTTAGAGTCGACTGACTAGGATTGAGTTAATCGAAGTCATGTTCTTATAGTTCAGGAACAACAAAAGTTACGTCATCATGAAGAGAAGGGTTAAAGACTGACGTGAGTAGTCAGAAATTTTTACAGGTGTCTCCCATGAAAGGAATTATGTGATTTTATAGGAAAGTAACCTGTCAACTAGGGAAGAGGGGCCCTTCCCCAACAATGAGATGATAGATCCAATGGAGTATATGCTCGCATTATTGGACCATTGTTAGCTGATTCATGATAGTTTTGCATATCATTGTATAGGTGAGACCTTACGAATGATAGCATATAACAATATGAAATGATTTGAATTTCCTTATTGCTAATCTTAGGTCGTAGCAAGTAGGCCTTCAGTTAGGATGGTACCTCTAGTGGGGGTTTATCTAATGCACCATAAGGTTATCGTGATTTAACTTTGGGTACATTCGAATGCGATGCATGTAAGGATCCGAAGTTTTGAGTGCCAAACATATCGAATTTCAGGGATGAAATTCCTTTGCAATGGGGAAAGTATTTAACACCCCACATTTTCAGGAATACTTAAATTATACGTGTCATAGTAATTTAATTAAATTGAAAAATAAAGTGAAGTGAATGGATTTCAATTAGCGAGAAATGAATTAATATTTCATTAATATTTATGTGTTATTATATTTAGTTGTGTGCTAAGTAAATGAAATTTCAATATTTTATATTACGTCGTAACCGAGTAAAAGCGATGGGTAAATAGTATCTAATTTGGGACCCACGTGTGAGGTCATGTTGGGAAAATAATGGAAAATTGATGATGGGTGACTTGGATGATAATTTCGAGTACACAATTGAACAAAAATAGGTCAATATAGTCTAATTCAAGTACTCGGAGTGGTGATTGGGTTTCAATGGATTTTTATACTAGTTGGGACACGTATATGAGTATTTTGGTCATTTTTAAAATTATATAAAAAAGGAATTTCGAAATTTAATCTCCATATTTTAGATTTGGGGTGATATAAAGAGTCATTTTAAAATATCAAAAGTTTTCCTTGTGTAATACTAAGAGATAAAGAGAAGTTGAAGAGAAAATAGCAGAAAATTCCAGAGTTCTTAAAGGAACTCAAAGGGTGCTCAAGAAAGGATAGAAATACTTAAGGCTTGTAAATTTCATCAAAAGAGGTTCTTCAATCAAATTCAGACTCTACAAGTGTTTAAAGGCAAGTAATTATCTTGCTAAATAATTATGTGTAGTATTCAATTCATATTATGATTGGGAAAGAATTTTTGGGTTCGATTCATAGACAATTGGGTTTTTCGAGAAAATAATTCATAATAAAATTGTGTGATTTGTTTATATTGAAATATGAAATTGGAATCCCATGTAGGTAGATGAATTATTGATTTAGTAGATTGATAAAATTGTGAATTTTTGTGATATTGGGAGAAATTCATATTATTTGAAAATTAAGAATAAATCTTCTGTAGTGATGATGTGTAGATGAATTCAATTTTAAAATGGATGTGTTTTATATTTAGGATTACCGAGAATTGTTAATAATTGATAAAAAATGATTTGGGATTAATTATTTAGGGTTAAACCTTGCTTAAAATGTAATTGGGAAGAACTAGGCTTGTCTGCAGGGGCGAGCCGTTTTTCCCTCCAGTCGAACAACTTCGATGTACCTGTTACAACCAGGTTAGGTTATTTGATATATTTTGTCTAGGACTTAATTTGAGATTAAATTATGATATTCGGGAATAGTTTAGGACTTTTAAAAAAACAGTTGGCATTGATAAAAATACGTTAGGATGAGTTGGAATACATCTGGGGGTACGAAATAGAATATTTGGAGAAAAATTATACTCGAGAAAACTGTTAATGGATTGAAAATAAAAATTTCGGAAAATGGGGATACAGGTTGGTTGAGAATGATGTATGTCCAAAATGATACACTGGTAGCCAACATTAATGCAAAAACGTGATAGTGATCAATAAAAGAGGGTTACAACGCAAGACTTACTGTTGTGAAGTCAATATGATAGGCGCATATGTAGTTACCATATTTATTGAGGATCATAGTCAGTCGTTGTCAACCCCATGAAAAAAACATTTATTGAGATCCCATCTTAATTTTTCTACATAAGAGCTTAACTTAACAACTTACAACTTATCACGTTAAATATACGATGAAATATCAAAAAGTTCCTCAAATATTTTTTAATACACATTTAGTTCAAGCATTTTATTTTGTACCAAAAAGTCCCTTATTCTCTTATCTTTAAAGATTCACGTCAGCGGTTTGGTAAAGCCTTTTTGGTGCAAAATAAAAAGGCTTGGACTAAATGTGTATTAAAAAAAGTTCGAGGGACTATTTGGTATATGCCCCTTAAATATACCACCTCATCAACAGTTCAACTTTCTCGATGTTCAGGCAAGAGGGTTCGGAAATATTAGTTATACACAAAGAAATATGTGTAACAATGAAAGGGATATACACATTGAGACAAAGGTCCAAAGTGGAAATAAATTATATGAGTATTTAAAATTAGAACAAGGAAAAAGTCCATCATTCATTTTTCAAATTCGATCAGATGATGAACAAAGGATTACTCATTGTTTTGGGGTTGATGCAACTTCTAGATGAGCGTACAAATCTTACGGTGATGTCCTCATCTTTAATAGTAAATACAACATCAACAGGTACGAATTGATGTTTACACCACTAGTGGGGTAAATAATTATGGTCAGAAAATTCTATTTGCTTATGCTTTTTTTGGGTGAAGAAACCATCGATTCTTTTGTTTGGAAATTCAAACAGTTTTTGAAATCTATTCCATGTAATGACCCTAAGATGATTATTACATATCAATATCCATCTATGACAAAGGGAATTTTTCAATATCTTCGAAGTACATTCCATAGATATTGTAGTTGTCACATTTTAACTAATTTTTTTAAGAGGATGGACTCGGTTAAATATAGTGCGGAGTCTTTTGATTGCATTTGGCATAATATATTAAAGAAGATTTGATTGAAAAGTGGGTGGACCTTGTGGAGAAGAGTGGCTTAAATGACAACATGTGACTACAATCAATGTATGACATTGGTTCAAAGTGAGTTCCTGCATATCTAATCATGTTTTCTCAGTCGACATGTCAAGTAGTCAACGATCGAAAAGCGCTCATTCATTATTAAAAAAAATATGTTTCCAGCAAAAAAAAAATCACTGGTAGATTTCATGGTTCAGTTTAGTAGGGGACTTGTACATTAACGTCATGAAGATTTGATGGCAGATCGTAAGGATATGACTCAAAGGCCTACACTAAAACTACTCCACGAATTTTTTTGCACATGGTTACATATATATTCGGGTGAAATATTTTATAAATTTCATGATAAGTTGTGGAAGAGATTGAGTTATAAACTCGAGCTTATGAAAGATGATGACAATCGTAGCGTGTATAAGAGTGAAAGAGAAAATGCGTAGAAATTGAAATTTAGACAAATTTAGTATGATAAGGACTTAGATTTTTCTTCATGTACGTGAAAAAGGTGTGAGAGCTCAAGGATCCCATGCTGATATGTTTTAGCTTACTTGGAAAACTATTTTTATTTCAAAAAATCACCAATCTAATATATCTTAAAGAGGTGGAAAAAATAGAAAAATGTGACATTGTCATTGATCAGTGCATGATGGAGATAATCGATGATAAATGATATTTCCTCAATCAGAGTCGATTAATTCAGTATTCATTATATGTGGTTGATAAGGTCCTTGAAAATGACGAAGCAACTAAACTTTATATTGATGCTTTGGATGATGGTCATGAAAAAAATAAAAAAAATTATTAGTGGTGGTACATGTGCACAACTTGATGTCGAGAAGACCAATTATGGTGGTGGTATGCGTGTGGTATTTTTAGGAAACATTATTTGCAATTCTGACCATAGTTACAAAGAACCGGTGTAAGTGAGGGAAAAAAGGTATTGAAAAAGGCCTAAGGAAAAAAAACAAGGCATTAGGCAAGGCCAAAAAATTTAAAATTAGACGTTGTCATGGGTGTGCAAAGTTGGACAGTCACCCGATAAAGGAAATTGCCCATGCTTACAAATAGGTAAACAAAAATTGTCCCTTTCCATTCATTTTTATCATTTTATAAAAAGTATAGCAAATAATTTTCTTTTCTTCATATATATTGTCTCCACCTTTGGAAGATGCAACTTTGAGTGCAAGTTTAGATGACGACATTTATTCATCACCTTGTAAATTAAACAGTTATGGTTGTTTTTAATTCATCACTACATAAATTAAATGATTATGGTGGTTGTGTAATATAACAAAAATGTTACTAATAATACTTTGTTTCGTGTAAGGAACATCAATTTAAGTGCAACACATGGATTATTCAGGTATATAATGCAAGATGACGGAGTTCTTTCGGTATATGATTGAGAAGATCCTAGTATTTATTTTAGTTTGATTAATTTCAATGAAACAAGATTTATTATAGGTTCGATGTATTTCTTTTTAATTTGAATTTGATAAAGTTTATACGGAAATTTTAAATTTGTTTGTCTTTTCATAAATTCATGTAATCGGTGGTAGTTCAAAATAACATCAATCAATATAGGTGAATTTAACTTTACTAATCACATTTTTACAAAATCATGATGTCCAATTTTTAGAATTACTGCTAAAAAGGAGATTAAAGATATAAAAAAGAAAATAAAATCAAGACAAGTGAATTTGACTCTACTGATCATATATTTAAAAAATCAGGGTGTGCCATTTTTAACTTTCTTTAGTCTTAAAGAAGGAATATATTTATTACTAAAAAGGTATCGAAGATATTAAATAAACAAGAATGGCGTGAACTCTCTTTATGAGGGTTGGGTCCATTTAGTTCTTTGGAATCAATTAATTTAATAAGAACATGATATTTTATTATATATAGAGATGTTGGTACAACACTTTAAAGACTCCAAAATCCCATTCCTATATTTCTTGATTTTTACTCTTTTAAAAATTCAATGGATACACGTGTTCCTATATTTCTTGATTTTTTTCTATAAACAATATTTACTCAACACAGAGTCACTTACACACGTTTCTCTCAAGTCCATCGATTAACCTTCTTCCTGTGGTCCGTCTAAGATCGGCGCTATATATATATATATATATATATATATATATATATATATATATATATATATTTATATTTATACTAGGGATAAAAATTTCCAAAGTATGTAATCGTATAAAGTGTTAAGTCATATATAATGTAAGTTATAAAGTTTTACATATAATGGATACAGTATTACAAAATTTAAAAAAAAATTGGAGAGTTGCCTTTGTTTATAAAATTACCCACCCTGCTTAAGAATAAAAAATACTCCAACAATAATACTAATAATCTATCCTAAATATAATATAAACAAAATCATGAGTTTAAGTCGATTCATGATAATAACACCAATACTTAAGTCGAAAATATTTATTATATAACATAAATAATTGTAAACAATTTAAAAAAATGGACAAAGTTTCCTATAATTATAGGACAAACTACCCAGTTTAAGAAATAAAAAATAACTCAACAACAATATTCAAAGAGACAATATATCAATTAAAACCATATATTCATAGTCTGTTATGTATCGCCCTTGTTGGTCCATTGATAAATAAAAATGCGATATTTTCGATACTCCTGATACCATTAAATAATCAATGCCCCGTTACATGACAACCAAGTCCTACAAAACCAAAATATTGGACAATAATTAAAATTTAAATAAAAACAGTTGCATTCTCATAATTCATATATAATGTTTTTCGAAAAAACTTAAAGAGACTCATAGAATTTTTTGTGCACATAATTGCAAAACACAAATATGTTAACTATGAGTCTGAGCCTGGACTTTAAACATTGTCTATTTCTTCACTTTTTGCTCATGGTTTTAGTCGAACCCACTAACACCTTCATTCCAATAGCACGCCCTTAACTATATCGTTGTTGTACATGTACCATCCACCAAAAATCATTTCTTAATTTAGATATATCCTTTTATTTATGAACGCATTCTAAAGTGAACATGTAGGGTGATGAAACTTATGTTGTGCAGACTTACTTTTCTGCAAATCATTTTTGCTCCAACTTTTCAGATACAGCAAAAAACTCTTCGATCTCTTCACTCGATGGCATATTTGATTTCTTTTTCCTACTCAAGGACTCCATTTCTTAGCTAAACTCGCTTGTTGGAGTATTTTCTCTACTGTAAATATAAATACTCATACGTGCATGCAAAATGAGAAAATGAAACGGCTAATAAATTAAATTTAAGAGACCTAAACAATCGTTTCATTTCACTTAACGTAAGTAGTAAATTCAAAATAATTCACCTAAAATGGTCATCAATGAACCCACATAATTAATACAAATTATTAGGAGTTTTTTTCCCGTTTTCATTGGAAGTTACAAGTAATGTTTCGAGGTTGACCTATTGAACTCTCTTTTGAGTGGCCTGTAATTTCATGAAAATGCACAAATGGTTAGGATAAAAGATGTTAATATTTATGAAATGGTTGTTGTTTTTTCAAAAAATAATTAATACTTGCAACTACAAATGATATGTTCCTAAACAATGAAATGAATAATGCTTACAACCCCTAAAAATTAAATTTACAAAACTCATATTCCCAAGAAAAGGAAAATCTTAATTACTACTATTTCGGTGAATCAAGTCTTAAAATACCTGTAATTTCCAGTCTAAACATACCACATTAGACTGAAAGATTAATTAGCTACTTTGGAACTAAGACAATAAGCTTATGTATTGATTTCACTCGAGACATGACCAAATGTGGCATCACATATAGTACACACATTGCTTTCATTGGAGGATGCTGCCAAAGTTTCTTTGTTATGCACGTTGATGATAAAAATGGAAAGAATGAGAAATGTAAGTCATGTGACCATACCAACTTCTGTAACAACCCTAGGTTCACATTAATTCAGTAGTGTATGTTATCATAATGTGGAAGAATGTTAGCAAACCAACTGAAGAAGTTATGGCTTAAAGTAACTCAACTATTATAGAAATCACACAAAACTACTCAACTGTTACAGAAATCATACATAGCTACTCAACTGTTACAGAAAAGTAAAAAAAAAATATAAAGTTATGCCTTAAAGTAAAAACCACAATAAATGGTTCACCAGGGATTTCACAACTCTCATTTTATAATTTCAACAAAAAAAATGTCCAAATGATACAGTATAATGAGGCATAACTTCTGGGTATAGTTCAAGCGGTGTTAGTGTAGTTAACTACCGAACCACACCTACAACAATATATAAAAGTAATAAATAACAAATTAAACATGTTAAGACTTACAAACTTGTATTCTTTCACTCCTTTGGCTCTGCTATTTTTGGTTTCTCTTCCTAGAGCTGGAACTATAAGGTCCATATTTGGTCCTTTTGCTGAGTTGGTGAAGTCATTTGATATTCCATCTTGTCTTGTGCACTAAGGACACCCCGACAATACAAAAGAGCCAAATATGAGATGAAAACAGTGAAACTAAATTCATTATCTAGTCTTTGAACCCCTTTATTGGATTTCCCCCTTCTTCTTGTGGAAGAAGGATTAATTCCTTCCGAGGTGGAAGCATCATGTTGGCCAATGTTCTTTTTAGAAAACTGTGCAGAGGCTGCGGGTGCACCAGCTATCGATCCTTTTAAGTGAAAATCTAAGATCTTACTTTAAGAAGACTTTACCCATAACATGGATCCAAAGTCGGCCTTTAATGGGAAAAGGATAATATTTTCCTCAAGAAGCCCATAGTTGATGTATGGTCAGACATGGTTTTCTATAGTTTCCACCATTTCTTCTATTGAGTGATAAAGTTAGTACATGTAAATAAATTTACTCTTCACAAAATTTAAAAAAATAAGCACACCTCACCACATAACTTATAACTCATCAATTAGACTTATACAACTTATGATCAAAATTAGATTGCACCCATAATAGTCAACATAGAATTCTCGTGAAACCCAATAAAAAATACAATTCAAAACTTTAGAAGTAAACCAAATAAAAAAACTTATATTACATTAATATATTGCACAACATAGCATTCTTGTGAAGATAACATTATAAAGAGCAACATTTTATTTGGAATACTACACATACAATTGCAATACTCGTTTATGTTTATAATATAAGGAAATGTAAAGGAGATTTTACCACATATTAGTTAGTTAAACTGTCCTGAAACTCATCCATGTCTCAAAATCACCAAACTATTTAGAAGGAGCAGAGGATTATACTTAACATGGTTTAAAGCGAACAATTCACTCAAAATGAATATTTTAATGAACAAAAAAGTGCTTCAATTTCCCTTGTTTAAGTCGGCACTCAAAATGAATATATCCCGCATATGTTTCAATGAGTAGATTAAAAATGAATAACCGAGAGCAACTTCCAAACAATAATTTACAGGTGCTTGATCATAGATAACAAAATAAGAAATTATAGCTCATAAACAAAATCAGAAAGTATATTTATAAATTTAGCCTGTGAGATGCAATTGAATAAACTTATTGTTTGAAATTCTTAAGTTTATGCTTAAGAATTTCAACTCACCAGTAAGGTTATTTCAACTCATACCAGCTAAGTCTGAAATTTCATATGAGTTATCTTAAGGTTATTCAAGCTAACATAATGTAATTGTATAATGAATTTCAACTATAATTGCATCTCATATGAATTTTATATGAATTTTAACCATATGAATTTCAGTTATAATTGCATCTCATATGAATTTCAGACATAGTTTTAATCTCATATGAATTTCATATGAGATGATACAATAGACATAACTGTGAGAATTTCATATGAATAGTTGTAATCTCCTATGAAATTACTGTCAGAAGTTATACCAAGTCATAGGAATGGTTATAGTATGCGCGGACTTAAATCCAGAATTCATAGCCATGTTAGAAAGCATAACAGCGTAGATGCAACCAGGATTGCGCCCCAACTTCTTCACCCGAAGACAGTAACTTCGAGAAACGACAACATTTTCATCATGCCCTGTCAATGCACATGTAGCCAACTTTATAGCTTCCATATCCGGAGATGATCTTCCACATTCACTGTGATGTTTTTACTAACGAACAACATTTATACATGTCTATTACGCATACCTATGGGTACGTAAATCGATATAAACATTAGGACAAAGAAATGTATGGTCAAGATCAAATTACAAAGTTATCCTAAGTTAAAATTCACCACTAATCCCTATAATAAATGAAGCACCCAAACATGTTCAAGTTCTACATAGCATAATTAATGAAAATACAAAATCAACTTTAAGGTAATTCTTGCAGAAACCATTGCTAGATTCACTGCATCCATTTGTAAAAAAAAAAAATATGTGTTCTTCCCATCAGTTTTACAGGAAATCAATGCACATCAGTTTTGATACTCGAAACATCATAATAAAATTAATCTTCACATAAAATGAAATATCTTTAAAGACACAATTGAAATATAAAAAGCTACATTAGTATCAAAAAAATAATTTCATCGAAAAACTAAATTTGTGAAGAAAACTCCCAATCGCATACCTGTGAAGAAAAAAAGAATGCAGCACAACTTTCAAACCAAACTAACAAGACTAAAAAATATAAGGAACCGAGCTTCTTTTAGCCAAAAAAAGATCATAAAGAGAAAATTATTATGGGGCAAAAAAAACTGAAAAAAGAGCATAAGGAGAGAATTATTAACCAAGCTTCTGTTAGCCCAAAAAAGAGAGGAAAAAGAACTAATAAGACTGAAAAATATTACAAGATCAACCCTGCGGGTCATTGTCCTCATAATGAAGTTCTTGAGGTTGTAAATTATTTGCTATGGGAATGGATCTCAAAGATGGAGTCGTGGGGTTCTATTTCACTACCTCTGCTTGATAATCAACAGAGCATTCAGTATAGCATTGCCAATGGTTTAAATTTTGTTAGAGATGGATCCAAAAAAATAGTGTGATGGTACGCTTCAACGGATCCAACTTCTTTCGTTGGGATAAAATAAGCTCCTTTATCAATTCTCGATTTGAATTCCTTTGAAACATCAATGCCATTTCATATAAGAACACATTAGCTTTACCTATGATTAGGATTGACTCATATGATACATATTGTTTCGGATCTCTATAGAAATGGAGTGTTTTTAGTGTCAATTTAAAAATCAGTTTCAAGAAAAGAAAACTATTTTCTTTGACCGACTGCGACAAAACTCTTTTATTTATATCACCATTAATAGAATCAAAAGTTAGTACTCTATTTAGTACTAAATATATATAATATGAATAGCTACAATAAGGAACCTGCGTATGCCTACATATACCTCAAACCTAGAACTTAAAAGAACAACTAATAACTAATAACTTATACCACAAACTGAGCAGGGGTGTATGCCTAAACTAAGTAGGGGTGTATACCTACATATACCTCAAACTGAGAGGGGGTGCATGCCTAAGCCAAGAACTTAAAAGAAGGACTAATAACCTTAATGTAATTTCATATAAAAAACACCAAAGGCATTAAGGTCAAAGAATAAGAATGTATAATTATTATTAGCATATCAGGATAATAACTATGGGCAATTACAATGAATTCCTACATGCACCACTTATTTTCAAAACTCAAATCTCAGCTTACTCTTACCACTTTGATATGTCCCAAAGAAAAAATAACATTTGTGATAAATCGAACATGACAATAAAAAATGTCATGAATAAAGTAATCGGATGCATAATTATTTAATTGGATAGAATCAAACATTCAAAGTCATTTATAGGTAAATAAAGTAAATCAGGAAAAATGAGATTTTATGAGATAGTGAATGTGCAGTTAAAAATGAGATTTACGAGACAAACTCTAATATTAACAAATTCTAATATTAACAAACCATCCAGTGGAGAGTAAAGACAAAGGAGATTTTATGAAATCAGTTTACCTATGATGCCTCTCCTTTTGTCCATTGAGCTGCTGTTTTGGCACAAATTCTAATATCAAAGTGATGCCTGCCATTGCTCCTTTTATGGAGGCCATCTGCTCTGCTTACAGCATCAGCTAAATAAAGACAATTCAGTTTGCTATAATTAAATGCTAGAGTAGTAAATTCACTAATGACAAAAACATATAGGAAATTAAACCATGTACATACCATTAATATTTACTCATTTCTTATGCTCCATCCTTATAAGTCATCATGCACATCGGCCCTATATACAATACTCCATTTCAGAGATAACTAAGAAGCTCTTAAAACAATACAAATAAAACTAACTCCTATATTCAATACTCCATTTCAAGTTTTCAATCACTTAAAAACACAACTTTTTCAGACATAATGTACTCCGTACCATAACCTACCTTAATAATATGACAAACAAAGAAACAATCGACTACATTGTACAACAAGATAGCAGCATTTCTCACATCCTAGTTCAGATCATCCTTACTTTAAAACTGATTTATAACAAAATGAGATACAAATAAATTTCTTTAGAGATGAAGAAAGAGATATTATTGAAATAGTTCGGATCATCGTGTAACCGATGAATGACTGTTGAGATGGAGATGCAGGGCATGTTAAAAAACGCATATGTATGGTTGCTGTTAAAAAATGTAGATCATTATATATGCCCCGAATTATTCTTACAGATGAATGTATTCTGAGAAGGTGAGCCTGAGATGACTTGTTCACAGCCACGAGAGCATGCTCAGCAAAATTCCTCTGCCTCACCCTATCCACACACTCCTTCATCTCTAATCTTTCCACTTCCACACACTGCTTCTGATTCAGCTTCATCTTCATCTCTTCAACTGATGATTTATAATAAAAATGAAATTTCAAAGCTAAGAAATATTCAAACTACTTGCCCAGTGCAAAAACTTCTCAAAAATATTCAAAATATAAAGTAAAAATAAAAGGAACTTTTGCAAAATCAAATTTCTAAGTCACAACTATTGTTATGCTAAAAGTACAAACAACTATTGTTAAATACCAACCGAACATAAAGAATTAAACACCAACTAACCATAATTTCCCCCAGATATTATATTAAACACTTGGTAGGTCTTTACTAAATTAAAACCCAATTGAACAATTGAACCACAAAAAACCCTAGATCGCATAAAAAGAGTTTGAAAGGAAGAGTATAGTCCGAGAGAAGTACCAGCAATGTTCCTAAGTAAATTAAAAAAATTAGCAACTACGCATATACACAAATTTAGAATTTACAAAATTATCGATGATAGACTTCACATTGAGGGTTACCCTCCATGTAACTACGCATAAGTAATACCCCACTTTTTTGTTGAAATAGGTTTCAAGGACCTCAAATTAAATTTTTCTTTGAGAATTGAATTAAATTATAAATATAAATGAGAAGGAAAAGAAATAACGCCTATAATGATTTTCAACTAAAGAATTCAAAATTTTCAATAATAATGAGATGTACGTGAGAGTGAGAAATTGGAAGAATGAGTAGTACCTGTAAAACCAAGAAACAAAATTAGTAAGTACATCAATATAAAAATAAAAACCATAATAACCCATAAAAGATAACCAAAATAATAATTTATTTAAAGACAAAAGTTGGACATCTAAAACCATAGGTTTTTTTTATCAAGAACGCACCAAGAACAACAATAGGTGTCCTCAGCCAAAACCAACCTAAATCCAATTAAATCAACCTGTATTTAGCCTAGGAACACAAACCGAGTGCATAACCTACTTCCACAAACACTCGTCAATGACCCTCAAACAATAATGAGGGTTAAATGTTCAAAGTCCAATAAATGATAAATGTGAAAACCCTCGTTTGAAAAAGGAAGAAATCATGGGGGTTCAATGTTCTATGGAAATGGAAGAAATCATAAGAATGAATGCAAAAGGAAGAATCACATTTGACAAAATCCAATCTATTTGAAACTTACATAGGAGTAGCGGCGACTTGGCTCGGGGAGAGAAGAGAGGTAGCATGGAGCTAGGTATATTTTGGGTTTCTAATGAGAGATCGGGAGTAAAAAAGAGAGTATAAGCAATGAAAGAGAGTGCCAGTTTGGGTTGTTTACCAAAATACGCTCGTTTTTTTAATTAATGGGAAAGTTTGATGAGTAAAAAACGGGGGAAAACTAAATATTTAAGGGGTAGATTTGTAAAAACGGAAGGGAGGTGATCTCAACCATTAAAATATCTAAGGAGGTGACATCAATCCGCACCGATAAAAATGTGTATATTTTCAAAAACCAAGCTATCATATATATATATATGTATATATATATGGAAGAAATCATAAGAATGAATGAAAAAGGAAGAATCACATTTGACAAAAACCAATCTATTTGAAACTTACCTAGGAGTAGCGTCGACTTGGCCCGGGGAGAGAAGGGAGGCAGCGTGGAGGTAGATATATTTTGGGTTGCTAATGAGAGATTAGGAGTAAAAAAAGAGAGTATAAGCAATGAAAGAGAGTGTAAGTTTGGGTTCTTTACAAAAATACCCCCATTTTTTTTAATTAAGGGGTAAGTTTGATGAGTAAAAAATGGAAAAAACCAAATATTTAAGGGGTAGATTTGTAAAAAAGGAATATATGTGATCTCAACCATTAAAATATCTAAGGAGGTGACATCAATCTGCACCGATAAAAATGTGTATATTTTCAAAAACCAAGCTACCATATATATATATATATATATATTCATATCGTTCCCCATTCTTAAGTAAAACACATGTCACTTAATTTTAAAACTGTAGTGCACATGAAATTTGTAAAGCAAACGCAAATATTGTCTAACTCGAAACTAGGGTGTAAGTATATACTTGATATTATAAACAATATTACATGTACATTATAATGTACATCTAAAACTTTTGTATAATTTCATAAAAATGTGAATACTTTTATTAAAATTCCATAATATTTATTGCAAACATTAGAATATAAAGCTTGGAGAAGATAAATGTTTCTAGATTGGGTTTAGGGTTAAGTCTTGAGGAAGTAAGTCTTGCTAACACAAACTTTACATTATGCCAAAAATGAAAAATTATCATAGCAGAGTTATCAGGGTTTTGGATCGTGAACATGCTGGTCACGATCCAAAATTGTGATCATGCGTTTTAAACTGTGACCTAGTCTATGACCCCATCTAGGGTGATCTACACCATTAGTTGGCCATGGTTCAAAATTGTGATACCCTTGGTCAGGGTCCGAAATTGTGACCTAACCATAACCTAATGGCAGGAATAATGATGTCAAGTTGATCATGTAACTGGTCACGATTGTGGACCATGCCAAATACAAATGATTGTGACCAATTAATATGAAATATGGCCATTGTTCACAATCGTGACCAAAACCATGACAACTCTTGGATTCAAAATGGTCACAAAAGTTAGGTCATAGTTCGGGACCGTGACACGGTACTGGAGATTTTTTGGGGTCACAGTTCTAGATCAAGACCATGTTGACTAAACTGTGATAATTTAAATTAATTCAAAATTGTCACGGATCGAGCCCTATTTCATGTATAAATAAAACCCTAACGGGTCTTAATTTCATTGCATCCTAATAACTCATCTCTCTATCTCTCTTTGCCTATCTATGATGCTAGCTACCACTACCACCTAAACCAACGGTATCTCTCCCTTTCCACCACCACAGGTCAAACAAACTCATTTTTATATCGCTGTTATTTCAGTTTTAGGTTTTAAATTTGTCAATATGGATTCCAATTTGTGGGTATGGTTTCAATCAGTGGTTGTAGGTTCGAATTGAATGATTATGATTATGATTTTGGTATATATTTTTTCTTGTGGGTTTATAATTTGGGTATAAGGGGTTCATAATCTGTGGGTATGGTTTCAATCGGTGGTTTAATTAAATTATATGATTTGGATATATAGTTTGTCTTTTGGGCTCATGATTTAAAGTTTTAATATATTTTAACATGTTTGACTATCACTTTGTTAAGAACTATTAGGCTTTCAATCTTAACACGGATTAACATAGTTTGGGAGCACTGAGTTAAGAAATATTTTACTTAAAATTGATTTTCTTTTAGTTCTGTTACTCATATTAGGTGTGTTGGATTTGTTTAGAATTTAGTTAAAATACATTCATATACAAATTTAGTTAAAATACGACGTGACCCATTTACAAATGGAATAATATTTTACATGAACATGTTATAATACAACACGAGCTATTTAAATGTTAAACTAATTAGGTTTAATTACTTATTTATTAACATTTTTTCTTTTTTCAATTGTACTTTTGTTCATATTTTTTTTCTTCTCGTTCCATGTACGGATGCAGTTAGAGAACAACTATTGATGCTCAACTTATTCTATGTTTCTTTTTTTTAATTAGGTAATTTAAATTACATTTAATTTTCTGTAAAATAGGTTGAGTGTTATGCTCATGTTCACCCCTTCCATAAGTTTTTATTGTTTGGGTGAACACAAATTGGTGAAAGGAATTGCACATTGGTGGATATATAGTAATTGTAGAATTAATCTAACTGAAATTGTATTGTTTTTATTTGACTGATTAATTGGAAAATATTAATTAGTTAATGTTGATATTCTACAAACGAAGGATATCTCCACTTAAGTAATAATTCTTCATTTCATTTAGAATTCGTATCTTATTTTATTTCTTATTACATCATATATCTTTTTGGTTAACTATTGTGATCGTGTTCACCCCTTCCTTAAGTGGTTGCAATTTGGTTAAACACAAATGGGTGGAAGGTCATGCACATTGGTGGACACATAGCAATTTTAGGATTAATTTAATTAAAATTGAACTGAAATAGACTTGAGTTTTATTGATTAATTGGAAAACATTAATTAGTTAATGTTGATACTATGTGGATGAAGGATATCTTCGCTTGAAGGATGATCCTTCATTTCATTGAGAGTTCATGTATTCACAACCCAGTATTTGTATGTTGTCCCACATGAAAAAATAGCTATACATTTTTTGTCTTCTCATTAATGTTAGAAAACACTGGTCAAATTCATCACATCCTTTTATATATCTACTCAGGAGAAAATTGGATTATGGCAATAATGACTTTCAATAGATGACTGAGAGGTTACAATTGGACCGCATAAAAACCTCTTTTATTAATGTGCACCATATAGAGAGAACTCTGATTTACCAGTAGGGTAATAGGAAAATTGAATAGTTTAATTACCTTACAAATCGTCGAATTGATCTCTCGTAATTGTAGCACTTCAATCGTATTCTACTTTCCTTGCCAAAATGTTGGGATGAGACTATTGAATATTTTTCATATTCAAAAACATGATTGTGCACTGACGTTAGTGACACTATTAAAAAAGGCAGAAAAATATTCATCCACTCTGGATAAAATTTCATAATCAAAGCATTCACCCAGATTACGATGTCTCACAACATATACACATTAAATCCGATCTTGAAAAAAATAAAAAGAAGAAAGGATTTTGAGTTCTTATCACGAATATTTATACGACAATGATATATACACTTCTGACCAGTTGGCCACGAGCATCTTTTTAAATTTATAAAAAAAATAATACCAATTGGATGGAAATCAGACACATCGACCATGCTTTATAATCTCTTGAAAAGGTATATGCATATATGTGTATATATGTATATATATAGTCTTAAACATGATTTTCATACATTATTTTATATTTTTGTTAGTAAGTGTCGAACAGGAACATAAATAATCAACCAAATAATGACACCCCTCCTCCATATCAATCCTCTCCTAATCCACCACTTAAATTCTCAACATATGCGGGTTCTCAGCACTCTTTTCCACTATATTTTAATTCTACTCCTCCATCTACATTATCTCTGAGTCATCAAACTCCATAAACCTTGCTAATATAACTCCCCCAACTCCCATTATCGAGGAATCCTAAACACAAGATAAGAAGCATATTTGGGTTCTCCCTTACCCAGAATCCTACCAATAATAAAAATGTAGTCCTGATTTTTAAAGCCCGCTATTTGTCTCAGGGGCTAACAACGGGATGGATTTTAAGAGAATATTTTATTTTATTTCTCAAATAGCTTAGGCTTACATAGATTTTGGCAGCTCCCGTTACTACTCGACTCGAGCTATCACGAAGATCGAAACTCCAACATCTCCAACTTTCAAGGATCTCCATACTATGAACGTATAATACTATTAAGAGTTTAAATTTATTCCTTGAATTTATTTTGGGATGTCTTATTTGTATTAAAATTGAAGCCAAATTTTTAGTTTTAAAAAAATGAGGCATTTTTTTTTAATTTAAAATTTTTCAAAGTTCGCTCACTTTAAACGAGATGGGATTCTCATTCTAACGAGATCTCTATTTTGTTTGAAGTTTACAACGAACGTATATCGAACGAGAGCGTAGTGTTTTAGGTCATTTGAACTTCATTCATTGGCTGATTCATTTGAACGAGATTTATTTTGTTCAAACGAATTTCTATTCTTGTTCAAAGGAACTTAAAAATTTGTTTGAACAGGCTGCTGCCTCAAAATTTATGAACATTATATAAGTACCTATTTCATGATCAGATTGTTTAAGACTTTTGACACAATTTTTTCTGCACATATTTTGGAAAAGTTTTCAACGTTTGGAGTTTGGAAGATATTTTTTATTCACCAATCACATACCCAGAATATATTTGAGTGAATCAAGTTTAAACCCTATAGTTTGTGTCCTTTCATACACAATATTGTGGAAAGTGTTTCTTCATGGAAAACCAATATGATTCTCCAGGGGATCACTACTAAAGACAAAGGTTTATCAGTGGATGACTCTGGATGGAGCCATATTCTTTAGATATATGGGAAAGCACTGCATGTTATACTTGTTAAGATTATCACGTAGTCCATAAGTCGATAGTATTGTAAACTCTCTAAAGTGATGGGAATAAAAGTTTTATCCCAAAGGGGTTTTTTCCTCAATTTTCCTTGTTTGTCTACATGATTTAATTTATCTATTTTATCGCCTAGATGCATGTTTAGGATAAAAAGATAAAATTTTAATTTTTGTTTGTTGGACAATTAATTATATAAATATTCCATTAAGATCACGATAACGCACTCTCAAATTGGTATCAGAGCGGGCTTTACAAAATTATCTTGAGATCCTGATTTTCTCCAAAGTTTTTCTGTGATACCAGTATTTTGAAAAGTTGTTGATCTTTGAAAAATCGAATTTTAATGAAGAATTTGTATAATCGAGTGCCCATCTTTGATGGTACAAATTATTCATATTAGAAGGATAGGATGAGGTCTGCTTTAAAGGACATATATGAACGTGTTTGGGGAGTATGTGAAAGAGCGTGGACTCCTCCCACAATCATTGTTGATAATGTCGTCGTCCCTAAACATGTCTCACAATGGATAGAGGATCAATTTAAGTGTAGTAATTTTAATTATCATGTACTTAGTTCTATTTCTAGAGCCGTCACCCCTAACGAGTTACGTCGCAGCATAACATGCATTACGCCTAAGGAAGCATGGGATACCCTCCAGCTCACTCACAAGGGTACTAACGTTGTAAAGGCGTCAAAGTTTCAGAATTTAACCACCCAATTTGAGACCATCACTATGTTAGAGTCTGAGTTATTCGATGAGTTTTATGTGCATTATCGAACATTGTCAATTTGAGTTTTAATTTGGGTGAGAAAATTCCAAAAATATAAGTTATGAAAAATATTTTGAGGTCACTCCCCACCCGATTTATTCCTAAGGTCACCATGCATAACTCATAAGGGATTTTTGACACTCTTAGTTTAGAAGAACTCTAGGAGACCTTCATAATTATGAGATAGATATGTTCCCTAAAATCATTATATCGAAGGATATAGGGGTATCTTTAAAGACTCACACTAAGAATAAGAAGAAGAAGAAGGAGAGAATTTGTGAGTCTAAATCTGAGGGCGAGTGTGATTTTGATGACTTGGACTTATTTACGAAATTTTTAAAAAGTTTCTCAAATATTCCAAAGAAAATTCTTCCAATAATTTTTTTTGAGAAAAATAAAAATAAGAACGAGGTTAAGGATAGCAGCGAGATAGAGGAAGATGTAACGTGTTACGAGTGTGAGGGTAAAGGGCATAAGGCACATGGGTGTCCCACTAGGATAAAGATAAAGGGTAAAGAGATTGTAAATAAAGCCACTCTTAGCGACAATGACATCGAGTCGGTTGATTCAGGGGGAGAATACCCACATGAACTATGAATTTCATTCATGTCTAGTCATGTGAGTACTTCTAGTTTGTCCCACACTGATGAGGACATATCTATACGTGAACACCTCGATAATGTTTCGATCCATTCGGGATATAGTGAGAGTGAGGATGGTACTTTGAGTGAGGGAAAATGGGATCTCCAAAAAAGCATTTAGTGATTTGTACACCGAGATATTGAAGATGAAAAGGGTTAATAAGGATGGATCTCTTAGGGTGATAGATTTAAAGAGAGAGGTGAAAGTTTTGAGGGTGTGTGAGGCATCGGCAAATCAGCTCGAGAAGGTGAATGTTACTTTATGTGAGTAGTTGATCATTTTAGGCCGAGAAAAGAGTAATTTGACTGACACCATGGCTAGTCTTATATGAGATCTTCAATCTTCATTGGAGACTCGTGAGAAACTTGAAGCCTGTGTATCCCAACTCAACGGAGATCTTGACATGTCTGGGAGGTCAAGGTTAGTTTAGAGGACACATCTAAGAAGGTTGGAAAGATGTTCTTCGATCCCTCTTTAGTTAAAGCTGAGAGGCTGGGAATAGGTTATAATGATGCGTCCACTTTTCATGTAGCACCCGAGTCGGTTCCTGAGTTTGTGTTAGACTCATATGTCCCTCGATCTAACCCACCAAGGAGAGCTTGTCCTAGACTTTTTGAGATAGGTGGACCCAAGCCCGTGTATGTTTATTCCCATTGAAAACAAAAAGATCACCTTAGGGAATTTTTCTTTAAGTTAGGTAGAGTGTCTTATAGGTATCTTCCACGATATGTTACCACACGAGTTCCCTTACGCACTCCCACACATGTTACTCAGCATGCTCCCGCACATCATATGAGCGATTTTGAGAGTTTTTTTTAGAGAAAGTTGAGTATTTAGTTAAAACCTCACAAACTTTGATGGAGGAATTTCATAGTATGTCATCTCCTTTTGAGAACTCCTTCAGTCCAAATGATTGAGGTTGAGACTTATGTCTAACATATTATGATTTTCATGTTCATATCTTACATGCCTATTGCTAGTGTGTACTATCATTGAACTTATATTTTTTTATTTTGATATATTTTTTGAAAAATACAAAAAGATTTTTGTTTTTTTAAGAAAAAGGTGAAAAAGACAAAAATATTTTATTTTTTGAGAAAATTTTTGAAAAATCTAAAAAGAGTTTTGTATTTGTTTCACCATATGTGGACGAATATTAAAGATGTCCGAGTTATCAATTCACTCCATATCTGAGTGAATATTTTGTAGTGTTTTGAAATATAACATCATTTCATATATGTGCATTATAATGTGTGGGGTCATTAAGATATGATATGATGATAACTTGTTAGATTTTGACTCTTTTTCACCATTAATGCACACGAGCACGGACTTATTTGAGTATTGCACTTACCTTCCACGTATTGATTGTAGTGTTTGCATCTCAATCATGCTTTTAAACCGATCCAAATGTGAAAAACGAGATAATAAAAGTAGTGTATCTAAGAACCATTACCCGGATTAAAAAAATCATTTCTTCGGTAAACATTGCATATTTTAAGCAATGGAATAGGATTACGGAAGATGTGTTGACTTTGCTTAAAAACCCACCATTTGCAAAGAAAAGAGCCTAAAAGATTAAAGGCACACAATAACAGAAGTGGCATGTTAATTTTTTAGAACATTCATGCTTTGTCACACATGGGCATTAATTTCTTCAAAAAGATTTGAGAGAATAGTTCAATATGTGATATTTTGAGAGAGTTTAGTCAAAGATAAATGGGTTTTCATGTCGTATAAAAATCTCGTAAAGCAACACATAGTTTTGGAAATTATTGGTGTGAAAATCACTTACGGCCTTCATTAGTTTATTAGGTTAAGTCAATTTCACTTGAGTTCGCTATATTCTCACCTAAGGTAGACTTTGAGATCTTTCGTTAATGGTATCTCATTCCTTAATGCACATACGTTATGTTCCTATAGAATATGTTATCACCTTTACATTTCGTTTACATGATTCGGATATTTTTTTATTTTTCCATGGTGTCTTGTATTTGTAAAATTTTGTACTTGAAAGAAAATTAAAAAAATTCAAAAAAGAAGGTTGGTGGAGCCTTTGAGATTATCATTACATGTTTTTCATTCAAATATTTTTGTGATGATATCTTATTCTTTTCGGCGATGTTCCCTATATTTCTTGTTTTGGTTTTCACACCTTGTCTATTTCGTACAAAATAAAAGGGGGAGAATAAATTACGAGGGAGATTACATGTGTTTGATTTATGGGGGAGAATTTATTTCACTATCAAAGTCAATGCATCACGGGGTATTTTCTTTGTTTCATATATGTAGGTTCTTTTGGAATATCATATTCACATTATACTCGATGAAGACAAAGTGCCCAAGAAAAGAACTTAAAACACTCTTACTGAATCGTTTAACAAAAGTTAAAATAGTTAAGTAAGATACGAGTTGTTTTCTTGAGGAAACTCTTTTCTAAAGCAATAAAATAACACAAGATGTGTTTGATTATTGTGAACGTGAAATTTCAGTTACTTGAAATCATGTTTTAAAATCCCAACAACTAAGTTTATCTTATGCAGTAGTAGGAACGAAGAAATTAAAAACACACAATGCAAGAGAATTTTTTAACGTGGTAAGATCCCACCGACACTACACCAAAACAGGAAATTCACAAGTATTTTAAACACCTGCAAACCGACGTGTTGCAAAAAAAATTAAGTGTTCAAAACCATTGCAAATCATATTTGCAACGGTTTATTAAGAATAAATGTCCCTTTATGAAAAACCGATACAAAAAAATTGCAAGTGTTTAGAACACTTGCAAAATTCAACAAGCATTTTTATTTTGCAACAATTATAAACACTTGCAAATTCAAAAACATGTATTATTTTGTAACAGTTTGAAACACTTACAAACAATAATAGGTGAGGAAAGAATAGTTCTTATACAGAGGTTTAAAACACTTGCAATACATAATACACATTAAAAAATATATTATTAAAACTCATTTTCATGGAGATTCAAGTAGGACATAAGCAGATACATGGCATGAATCAAAAGTTTGCAATTCTACTACAAATCCAACAATAAACAAATCAATAAAATAATACGACTATTTTTCACACTTTTCATCATTTATAAAAAAACGTAATAATACAACTGTTTATTCATACAAATCCATCAAAAAACACATCAATACACTAATCTCCCTCTATTCCAAATGAGCTTTGGGTAACCTTCATATTCCAAGTGAGCTTTGGGTAACCTCCCTCTATTCCAATAATACCATCTGTATATTCTTTGTCAAACAAATTCCAACCTACACAAAAAGAACACAAGCACGTTAAGAAAAATATTAAATTATTACATTAAAGAGTCAAATAGTCAAAATTCAAATGGTAGTGCTAACATAGAATTATGCATAACCTTGAAGCCCAATAGTAAGAGCTCTTGCACCATTATATAATAGGGACTTTGGATTTTACTAGACAGTTTTATATTTTAGCAGTTAAGAATATTTTCAGCAGATAATATTTGTTAATTGTACCATTATGTAATTGATGGTTAGCTTTGGTTATTGCCTGGTCCATGTTCTATGCCGATTACTGGGAATATGTCTAAGATTAGTATGCAAATTACAATAATTATGTACAAGCTTTCGCAATCATATGCAGTGCCGGAAATTTCAGGTAAATGTGAAAAAGTCTAATCCCCTATCCCACCCCACACCATCACCACAACACTTTTTTGGAAATTTGAGATACACCCTCGTAAGCATCTCTAAAGCACATAAAACATATTTATAAAGTGACATTTCATGAGTTTTAATAATGCTTTGGGGTTTATTTCAATGTTATTACAAAAATAGGTGGAGTGGTGAACACGGAAGTCAGAACAAAAGGCCATGATTTAATTCTCTGTCATTATTATCAACGGCAACAATGGTAATTTTATTATCTTTCTGTGATTTTCAAAAAATTCTTTGCAAACAACAAGGAAAAGAAAAGCCTATTGGTCAATCTAAGTAAAGCAATAATAAAGTTGAGGAGTAGAGAATAGCAAAAAGTACCACTTTTATTGATCAAAAGTTATGTGAATGAAGGATTCGGATCCACCCTTATTGTACATCTGAAGAAAAAGAAAAATGCGGGAAGCTCAAAATGGAAAAAAGAGTGGGACAATTAGGGAAAGAGGTGCATGGGGTTTGGGCAGTGTTTTTTTTATTGGGGGGGGGGGGGGGTGCTATGGCTGGTGGTGGGTTGGACGGTGATAACCAATGATTGTGATGGAATGTTTGGGGGTTAGTGTTTTTTCAGGTTAATGTGTTTATGATACGGAAAAGATGAAGGGGATGGCAAGAATTTTATTAAAACAATTGATTGTTTTTAGACAATTCACACCCAAGCTATGATGCTTATAGAGTTCCACATGAAGAAAAAAATACTACCTGTATAAAGACCATATAAAAAAAATCACCATACCTCTTCGGAGTGGAGAATTATTTCAAAAACAGAATCACTTTGACCACTTTTCATGATCCACATTGTCATCCCTGATTAGGAAAAAGAAATTAATATATCCCAAAAATTTAAGAAGATAAATTGCATTGGTTCATGTCATGTCATCATACTTGTGGGTGAGAAACATGTACCGAGCTCCACCCAACATCTCAATGTTACGTGAAAGTTTCTATGTATATCGAGGACTGCAAAACATTACAATAGACAGTTTGTTTATGTCAAACTCTTCTCTACCAAACATTTCAATACAAGAAAACATCGTCTTCCCTCAAATCCCAAAGCACGTTTTACTTAAATGACTAGATTTAGTGTAAGAGTTAAAGATACCATCAAGGTGGTAAATTTAGAAAACTTTAAGTCACCTATCTACAAGAATATTTCCTTTAGGATAAACAATTAAATAAGAAGTTTCTCCATAAGAATTCTCAGAGTGACAACCATAGTAATATACACCCTCAAAACATTTCTTAATTAGTCAAATAGAGCACCTGGTTTAATTAACTTCTAACAGAATCCATGAAGCAGGGCATGGAGGTGTCCCTAGAATATTTTCCATCAATGATACGACTCTTTGAGATTTCCACTAATATCATTGGAAATAATCCAATATTGGATAAGAAACAAACAAAAAGATAATTAAATAATAAAACAAAAACATTTTTAGGCTATTTATAAAGGTTATTTGCCATTTGGGCTCACTAATTATACAAAAATGCACATACACGTGCAAATAGCCATGATGCAATAATAAGAAATGATGATGCAGCAGCAATAACAACATCACCACCAACACTAACAGCACCACCACCACCACCAACACCACCACCACCAACACCAACAACAACAACAACAACAAACAAACAAAGCATAATGATGGTATATTATCAAAACCCACAACAATATTCTGAACAACAGTCAACGTATATGGGATCTTCAAACCCGTTTTGGAGATCCCTTTAGCTATCCTTAGAGAACAATGCCTCCACTAGGAAATCAACATCATACATTACTATAGATGTCATATTCTTTTTTCTATATAATTGTTTTTATTCTTTGATAAAAGTGTACTCCTTAGAGTTGATTTATTCTCAGTGTATTTTTTTTGGGGAGGGTAAATTCTCCTATTTTTTCTCAGTGAAGTTGGATAAGTTTTTTCTTGATTATATTGTAAAATCTATGAATTAGACATTAATGAAACAATGGGCTGCTCCAACTTAAATGCCTTCCCATTTCTCTCTTGTTAGATGGTTCACAAAAATGACATAAAAGGTTAACA
This sequence comes from Sambucus nigra, assembly GCA_949130495.1. Classification (NCBI taxonomy): domain Eukaryota; kingdom Viridiplantae; phylum Streptophyta; class Magnoliopsida; order Dipsacales; family Adoxaceae; genus Sambucus; species Sambucus nigra. The sequence continues at coordinate 486,442,843 of OX422216.1, forward strand.
TTAATATACCTTTCCTATTTTTCACCATTAAACAATGATGAATTTATTATTATAAACACATAATTTGGGTTTAAGGTACTATTGCCTGTTAAATATCAGGAGCATGACCATGGCAGTGATGTTCCGTATTCTATTTTCTTCTTCTTTTGTTACACAAACAAAATATTGCATTCACTAATTAAATAAAGATCAATTCTAGAACACTATCACATTACCTCGTTAAATCAAACTTCAATGAAATGAAGTATCTAACTAGCTTGAACAAATTTTCATTTAAATAGTTAGTAATGTTGTTTAAATAAATTCTACATGAAGCATCTAACGCCTTCAACCAACAGTTTGGTTGTTCTTTCAACAGATTTGGAGCTTAACTAGTGTAAACTTTGTTTATTATATGAATAAAATTATTTTACACATTATCACGTTATGTTTAGAAGCTGGAATTAAACTTATCTCAATTTTGCCGAGTATGCAATGGCTAAAGAAATTACTTGCCAACTTCTGGATTAACTCCCCATGATATTAGAACATCAATGATTTTCGTCATCGCAGCCCCATCCTGACATAGATGTACATGTGCACGTTTATCAGGAAAGTGAGGATGATCTTCAATAGTTACCTGAATTTGAGAAAGTTTATAATAACGATAAATAAAAAAATAGAACAATAATATAAATAAATAATTAATGTATAAAAAGTAGTTTTTTATAGTGTAAGTTAATGATACAGAAAGACGTACAAAACAAACACCCTGAAGAAAATATGATCGTTAGACGAGATTGAACCCTCATCATTATTATAATCCAACATGCATACTTGAAATCTCCCCACCCCATCAATGCTTCAAATCCAATTCCATTAACAAAAAAAGGCTTTGCATGAAGAAAAAATGTAATATTCTGAAGAAATACCGAGGAAATGGTAGTTAGAGAAGTTGTGTCAGTTTTAGAAGAAGATGGTAATAATCATCATCCCTGCGCATTTCATGTATCTGGACCTCATAATGAATCTTCTCCTAATTGGAGAGACCTTATAAGCTCTAGATGGAAGGATCGAAATTACAAACAGGTTGTAATTGCATTCTTTATATAAGAAGTTTACCTGCTTGAACTTGACAGGCAAGAAAAAAGAACATACCAAACTGTTCTCACCCCAAAATAGTGGATACCTTTCAAGTACAAGCTCTCCAAACCTCAACTAATGAAAGAGACGGATCCATCTAGGGTGCCATACTAGAATTGGATCGAACTGCAGCTATTACCGATTTTATTCTCATTAGACCTAGTGGTGCACCAAGGGTTGTTTTATCTCTACAAGAAACACTACTCAAAGTCTCAACAATGAGACGAGATATCAAAAATGATATCCATTTTCTATATTGGGAAAACTTAAAGGGCTCCGAGAGATTTAAAAGACCTTGTGAAGGGCTTAAATCAATTGTTGATAAGTATGGGAGTAACAATGTGTGCGTTGCAGGCCATTCTATAAGGGCTAGTTTTGCTCTTTCACGTGGGATAAGCATTAGCTAAGCAAGGAATGTTTGTGGAGACTCATTTTTTTAATAGGTTTTTACAGTCTAGTCCTTGGACTAATAATTTTGGACAAAAAAATCAGTGAACCAAATTTTAAACGATTAGGTCCAACATATAAATACCCCCAATTTAAGAAAATCATAAACCTAATCAGCTATTGGAGTTTTCTCTGCAACTAACGACTATTCTCCGAAATCGAAAATAACATCAATCTTATGCTTTGATCGTCTGTCCTATAATCGATTACAGTGTTCTTAATCGATTCTACCTGTATCACTTGGCTCTATCATTTGTAAGTTTATCTTTATCAGCAGTTGATTTTTCTATTTTCGATCGATTACAATAAGTATATGTCCTTTGTTTTAATTCAAGAGACTCATTGTAATATTCATTCATGTGATTGAATAGCTTTTTATATGTTATATATGTATATGTTTTTAATTTGTGTTTTTTATGCATTTATGTTTGGATTCTTAATAAATAAGTTATATTTATCAATATTTGTAATTGTTAGTTGAATGTGCTGAATGAATATTATTGATGTTTCATTATAATTTTAAGAGTCCTTGATTTTGATTTGGTATTGAATCACTTATTGATATAGGTCCGCGCCAACGAAAATAACCAGTTCGATATCGGTTTTCAAAGTCACGCAGTGTTTATAAAGTACACGTGATTGATTATTTGATAATATGTGTGTGGTTTATTACTTCGTGTATAGGTTTTTAAAAAGTGCCTGTAAGTTTATATTAATTATAAATAAATATTTTGATATTTCATGCATTAAATTATTGCACACATTTTTAGAATTGTTGACCTTGAAGTAAATGTTTTTCGTCTCTGTTTTACTGCAGGACATTATGGTAAGTAGTGTAATAGCAAGGTATTGTTATTTGAATAATATGGCTTGTATTAAAATATTTGAAGATAGCTCATTAGATTTCATATGCAATGAGTTGTGTATTATGTTTACTAATTTGAGAAGTGTGAGTTTTTCATTGAGGTATTCATTTGGTGATGAATGTCGGTTCATGTTGGTTTGTGACAACGATTTTTATTGTATGTTGCGGTCCCAATTGATCGTGAAAGCTAATTTCATTTGGATATATGTCATTGATTCATTACCATTTCCATGTAATACATGTCGTGAACGGGTTGACTGCTCTAATCGAATTTTTTAAGGGGTTGGCTGCAGTAATACAAGTTCTGAGAGGGTTGACAGTGGTGATACAAATATACAGAGGTTAGAGTCTTTATCATCAGGCACTAAAAATGATTTTAATAGTTGCATTGAAAATGACTTTTATCTTGGAGGTGTGGAGTCAAGTAAGTCAAAAGTCTATCTTTCGAATGATTGGAAGACTTATATAAGTCATGAGCAGCAGTGTTTTGAAGGAGGTGTAGTGGAATTTCGGAATAAATTGCGAAAGTATGCCGTTGAGGTTGGGTTTAAGTATGTGTATTTGAAGAATGATAAAACTCGAGTGACGGCTGAATACTCTAAAAAGACTACTGAGAATTGCACGTGGAGAATTCATGCTTCATTATCTAGAATAAATGGATACTTTTACATACGTGCAATGAATAATGAGCATACATGTAGAGGTGTCTTTCGTAGTCCGTCACCCAAAATGATAGCCTCCAAGTTGGTTTCAACATTGGTAGCTGATGATTTAGAGATAACCCACTATTGAGACCAATTGATGTAGTTAGAGATATGAAGAAGAATTATGGTCTTGATATAGCTTATCAACATGCATGGCGTGCGAAAGAGATGGCTGCTGTTGATATACATGTTGATGAAAAGGTTTCTTATGCATTAATGAATAATTATCATGACCTTCTATTGCAGTATAATCATGGGTCGCATTGCATCCTTGACGTGGAACATGAGAGTAAAAAATTCAAGGGAATATTTGTAATGTTTAGAGGATGTATTTATGGATTTCAATACTGCAGACCTGTTTTATTTCTTGATGGTGCCTTTTTAAAGAGCCGTTACCGTGAAACAATACTATCAGCTACTGCAAGGAATGGGAACAATGGTAAATGAATTTTAAATATTTTATTTAGTGTATTGCATTGAAATTTTGTTTGTTCCATTCCATATCATCAAAATACAAGCATAAAAATATAAAATACCTTTGAAGGTCTTTGTTTTAGTTCACGTGTACTTTTCATTTTTCTGCGTGTATTGTCATGATATGTCTTATTATGCTTGTACTTTGATGATGATGATGGTTTTGTTTGTTCCATTCCATATCATCAAAATACAAGCATAAAAATATAAAATACCTTTGAAAGTCTTTGTTTTAGTTCACGTGTACTTTTCATTTTTCTGCGTGTATTGTCATGATATGTCTTATTATGTGTAATACTAAGTAAACTACACGCATAGTGCATGTAAAGTACACGTGAATGTTTTTGTTAATGTCACGTGTACTTTTCATTTTTATGCGTGTACTTTGATGATGATGATGATTTTATGTGTAGTAATAAGTAAAGTACACGCATTTTACATGTCAAGTACACGTGAATGTTTTTGTTAATTTCACGTGAACTTTTCATTTTTATGCGTGTACTTTGATGATGATGTTATGTTGAATACACGTATATTAATAAAGTACACACATTAAATATTCATGTACTTTATTAAGTACACGTATATTAATAAAGTGCACGCATTTAAAAATGGATTTGGTCAGTTCAATATGCATGTTATAAAAGCATGCGTGTACTTTACTTAATGTACATGCATGAAGTACACGTATAATATAAATATAATATGCGTGTACTTGATGAAATGTGTGTGTGCTTTATGAAGCACACGCATTGATAATTAAAGTACACGCATTTAAATATAATTGTGCATGCATGTTTTAACAAAGTACACGCATATTGATATGACAAAAATCTAATTCAATATACGTGTACTTTATGTATTATGCATGTAATTTTATCAAGTAGACGTATATAAATGCATGTACTATTTGGAAAATGGTTTTTGACATTACAATGTGTTTGTACTTTATAAAAGACATTTGGGTCACTCATATTCTTAAACTCCTATGGGTATTATGGTCTGCGCCAGCGTCATTATTATACAAGTATTTCAATAGGCGTGTACTTTATAGACAATGTGTGTACTTTATAAAGTACACGTGTAATATATAGAGTACACTCATTTATATAATGTTTTGGGACAATATCTTGAGTACACGCATTATTATACAAGTATTTCAATAGGCGTGTACTTTATAGACTATGCGTGTACTTTATAAAGTACACATGTAATATATAGAGTACACGCATTTATATAATTTTTTTACATGAAATGTTATTAATGTTAAAATTTGTAACAAAACACGTGATCATGTTTATAAGGGTTCACGTGTACTTTACTATATTGGGTGTATGACATAACTCAGAACACATTCATGAAAGAAATGAAATTTTTATTAAAAATAAAAAAATAAAGTGCAATTTTTTCAAATAAAGAAAGCTGAAAAAACTAAACAAGGCTTCTAGTAGGGATGTTTGTCAAAGGCATCCAGGGTGTCAGGGAGAGAGTCAATTAAATTTGACCAGTGTCGAATTTCTTCTTCTATGACAGCTACAAGGCCTTCTTGGAGAGCCTTCTTCTCCTTCAGCTTTGCGATTTTCATGGGAACTTCTTGTGTATAGAAAGACATGAGTTCTTCATGTGTTTGAGGAGGGTCCTCATCCACATCAAATAAATCTATGGGATTGGGTGGAAGTCTAGAATAGCCTTCCCTCACATATGTTTGAAACTGCTCAAAGGAAGTTTCATATGAGGAAATATTTTCCTCAATTTGCCTTATTTTTTTTTTATTTCTTTCATCTCTCTCAAGAGTTTCTCGCAAGTTTTCTGCTGGAATAGCCATTATGTTATCTTTACACTAGATGTAATGGTTAAGAAAGGAACAAATATTACTCTTTTATAGGAAAAGTGAAAGTTATTTATTTCTTGGCCAGAAGTAGTTGGGAAGTGAGTAGTTGAGCTTAATAAATTGATTTTGGTTATTGTGTCCTTAATGAATTCTTCAAAGTAGTTTTCAATTAAAATAATAAATAATTATTATATTAACCAGTGTGTGTACTTTAGTAAAAATGCGTGTACTTCGAAGAATTCATTGGTGTACTTAGTAATTATGACTTGTATTTTTCGTGAAAACTGCTTGTACATTGTTTCATAACAATCAGATGCATTGTTTGTCTAAACCTTACGTGGATTGTGGTCCGCACCAACGGGAAAAAACCATTTTGGTGTAATAAATATTGTAAACAATAACTAATATAACACAAAACAAATTACAAATATATGTTTTGAATTTGAATCACAATTTATAGATGTTTTTTCTCCTTTCGGGGGAAGAAATATTTTGACAGAAGAATTTTCCCGAGTACATATGCTCTTTGTTTTAGCATGTCAGGGTCTTGAAACAATTTTTGCATTTCCTTGTTTCTGCTTATTTGTTCAATGTAGTACATGCAGAACACCCCACAGTCAACCCTGAAATTACAATAAAATAAATATACAAATTAGTATGATGTGATGAAATTTCTTGAAAGGATACAAATTAGTAATGTTTAGAAATGAAGTTTTTCTTACCCATTATATTGTTTAGGGCATTCATGATCTCTTATTAGGTCAAATTTGAGATCACTTTCCAGCAAGAAATCTACAGTCCTTCTTTCTTGCTCTGTCAATGGATCATCATCCAATGTAAACTCATTTGGTGTACCTTCATCAAATTTCCTCTAAATTTTGAAACCATTGTTTTTCATTGTTTCTGCTCCAGTCTTCAATAGGCACAGTGTTTTTTGGAAGATAGAAAACTGTTAAGAAGACAAATATTTAGTGTATACAAATAAAAGAGTATATGAAGATTAAAGAGTGAAAAGTACACGCATAATATAAAAGTACACGCATATTTTATTTTTTCATATCACATGTATTTTAAAATATGATGCGTGTACTTTGCCTAATGTGTTAAAAGTACACACATAATATTAAAGTACACGCATATTTTATTTTAAAATATCACGTGTATTTGAAAATATGATGCGTGTACTTTGCCTAATGAGTTAAAAGTACATGCATAATATGAAAGTATATGCATATTTTATTTTTATATATCACGTGCATTTTAAAATATGATGCGTGTATTTTTCCTAAAGTGTAAGGAAATTTTTGTCCATTATCAATTTGTATGTCGTACGCCGTTACACCGTTGAAGAAACTCAAGATTGCATCTACATCAACGGATTCGAATATCAAAGTGTCTTCAACATCATAGCCTCTGCGAGAATGAACTTGGTAAAATTGAGTTTTTACGTTCCTTAAAGTTCATATTTAGTATTGGGAAATTTTTATAAAATATTTTTTATAAAAATAAGAAGTAAATTTTTTCAAGCAAAATGAGGCTTTTAAAAGTTTTTTATTTTTCTGGGAAGCCGTACCGGTCCGCCTCCCTACCGGACCGATCCGCCTTGCTTGTGCAGTAGACCACGAACCGATTGCGAACCGAAGAAGCCCAATTTTAAAAGAACCGATCCGAGGTCGGACTGATCAGTCTCCAAGCCGGACCGGTCCGTCTGGGATAAGTTCGAACAGTTCCGTGTGATATTTTTCCACCAACTTATTTTTCCTATATATATACCTATTTCGGTGGTGTATTTTTTAAGTCTTTGAGAAAACGTTTCTAAGAGATAAAACACAACAAGACTTCATTTTTTGATGTGCCAAACATCTTTTTGATTCACACACAAAAATCCCAATTACTTTTGTGAATCTTTTGGAACCCTAGAACACAATTTTGTTATTGTTCAACCCTTGTCGAGAAGCCGTCTCTCTTCTTCATTGCTGACCACCTGGAGTTCCTGCGGGAGATTCCAACCGACACTGTTTCTAGCCATTGCTTTGAAGGTTTGACGAAGACACCGTGCGTTACACTTGTGGGCGATTATCAGGTTGTATGTAAGTCAATGGTCTTGTAAATTCTTCAAAGTTCTAGAAATAAAAGGTTTTTCCCTTCGGGGATTCTTTCTTAACTTTGTGTCGCTTGCTTTATTTGTTTATGGGTGGACACTTGCACTTTAGATGCATGATTAGGGGCTAAAATTAAATAAGTGTGTCAAATTAGAAATTTGCGAAGTTAATCAATTATCACACGTAATTCTCACGTTCTCATAAAGAGTTAAAAGTACACGCATAATATTAAAGTACATGTAACTTGTATTGGTTCATTTCACATGTATTTTAAAATATGATGCGTGTACTCTGATAATCTGGGTAATTATGTACAACTAATACAAAGTACACGCATTATATAATGCACATGTATAATATAAGTACAAGTAACATTACTAATTAAGTTTAGGCACTAACCAATTTTTTTGCATCATCGAAGAATGTTGTGTTTTTTTCCTTGTCGTTCAGTCGAAAGGGATCCATGTGGACCACTTTATTTTCTTTTTTGTATATCACAAGTAATGTGAAATGTCCTACACTATGTATTAGTACAATGAACAAATTATTACAAGTGCCTAAGTATTCAAATAAATCTCTGTATAACTCCCCCTTCTTATTGACTCCATTTGTGCTACAAGCTTCTATCTGAATAAAAATTATAGACATAGTGTTAATAAAAAAAACTGAAATTTTGTTTCTCAAAACTTTCGGTTTATTTGTACTTACCCAACAATAATCAGAAAAAGTGTGTGAGTAGGAGAGCCCTTCCTTTGACAATTTTAACCTCAATACTTCACTAAAGGCAAGTATTATCTATTTCACACAATATAAAATGGTGAGGAAATAATAATGTTAAAATTTAATGGATGTCTAATATTTGGACTACATACTTGGCTTGAAATTTCTTGATTGTTGAGGACTTCAAGTAAATCTTCCCATGGGACATACGAAACCAGCCCTTGGAAAATAAATTCCCTGCATTTTATATAATCAATAAGAATTGTATAATAATAATAACCTTATTCTTTTGCACCAAAAAAATATAAATTAGCGAAGTGATAAATCATAAAACAATAAACTTTACCCTGGCTCAGCAATTTTAATAAACTCTTCAATATTTTTCTTCGAAGCTTCATCAAGATATTTGTATGCTTCTATTACTTCAAGCTTGACGTGAGTTTCCTTCATTTGTTCAGCTATTGTTAGACGGCCTTTTCTAAGCTTTGACTCTTTTTGTTTCTTAATTGGTTCATGCTTTTCGGTTTCGCCGTTAGCTTTTCTTTTCTTCTCCCCTCTAGTAAGAGGTCCTTTTGTTTTGGATATTTTGGGGTTGCCCTGAACTTTCTTTGAGGCTAGTTCAATCTTCAAACTCAAAATTTCGTCCATGAGTTGTTTATTAATGTTTTTCTGATATATTTAACAAGGAATGTTGGATTGTAAGCATTTTTTGAAACAATGATTCATTTTCTCTTACGTGTATTTTATATAATACACGCGTGTATTTTAATACATGCGTGTATTTTATAAAGTACACGCATGTATTATAAAATACGTGTACTTTATAAAATTTATAATATACATAAAATTTATAATAAAATTAAGAAAGTGTAGCGTGTAATAAATATATATTGTATTTTATAGATACCTGGTCAGTTTTTTTCAATTCTGATTCTTCAAGCATTTTCTTCAACTCCGAAATTTCGTCATTAAGGATTTTATTATTGTTTTCCAGTAATACAAAAAAAATGTTACATTATAAACAATGCATTATTTTTAATAAAATAATGCATGTACTCTGCATTATATCTAATATCAAATAAAACTGCATTAAAAATACTATGAAATAAAACTGCGTGTACTTTGGGAAAACTGTGTGTACTTTGGGAAAACTGCGTGTACTTTGGAAAACTGCGTGTACTTTAAACGTGTACTTTAGGAAAACTGCGTGCACTTTAGGAAAACTGCGTGTACTCTGCATTCAAAAGTACCTGTTGAGTTCTTTTCCACTCTGACTCCTCAAGATTCTGCCTCAATGTCATCTTTTCTATGTCAGCATCTTTCCATTGTTGCAATGTATCATCATACTTTTTTTTTTAGATCTTCATTAGTCAGAGACAGATATCCATTCTTTTGTTCCAAAATTCGTGTTGATTCTGCCTGTTTTTTCAACAATTCATTCAATTCTTTAATTCTATCTGAGTCACTCATTGTGACTTGATCAAGCTTTTCTTTTAAAGAATTGTTTAACTCAACTAGTTGGGCATTTTCTACCTCCAACTTATTTAATAACTCTTTTTCCTTCAAAAGGTTGGAATTCTCCACCTTTAAGTTCTTCACTTCCTCATGGGCTTCAAAAAGTGAATCACGATCTACCTGCAACTGTACATTCAAAATGGCACTCTCCACCTCCAAAGAGGTCACCTTCTCAAGTGCACCATTAATGTCTTCAGCTGCTTTAAATAGTTGGTTATTTTTTTTCCAACAATTCCCTTTTCAAAACAACAATTTGTTCCTCCAAATTAACCTTTGGTTGATCTTTTCCCTTCTTTTTCTTTGGAGTCACAGTGTTTTTAAGGGGAATATTCCAACCATGTGAAAACTCATTGTCATTAATATCTTCAGCAACATTTTTTGATGATGAATCAGCATGTATAGGACTTTCTGTAGATATGTTCAAAGAGTAACTTGGCCCTTCAAACTGAGATTCCTTTTGTACAGGACAGTCCTTATAAGCTGGTTTATTTGTAGCCTGCTTCAATGTTCTTGTTACGATGTCATTCTTCACAAACCATTGTTTCAAAGACGACAATTTCCACTTCAGGAATTTGGAGTATTTTCTTTATATTCTTCAACAGGAGAAATAATTTCAAATTTCTCACATGCCCAATACTGTGATCATACAAAAAACAAAATGAATTTAATACTTGTATTACCTAGGGATTCATAATGGAAAGTACAAGAGATTTGTTCAAAATACACCCAAAATTAAACGTGTACTTTACAAATTTTACAATTGTATATTGAAAGTACACGTTACCATTTCAAATTACACTTATACTTTGTCAATATAAGTTAACGTGTACTTTCTAAAGTACATTTATAATATTGATAGAAGATATAACAAGAGTACTTTGAGAGTACACTGGTTATATTTACAAAACATAGTACACGTGTACTTTGTAAAATACAAGTGTACTTTCACATGATATAAGACGTGTATTTTCAAAATACACATGATTAAGACGTGTATTTTCAAAATACACGTTAAATATCAAGTGTATTTTGAAAGAACAAGAGAAAATATCACTGTATTTTGAAAATAGATGTAATATTTTCAAAGTACAGGTAAGTATTGGTATGTAAATTTTGAAATATCAGGAATATCAAGTGTATTTTAAAAATACACGTGAAAATAGACGTGTACTTTCAAAATACACGTGAATTTATCACGTGTATTTTGAAAATACACGTTAAAATAAACGTGTATTTTCAACATACACGTGAAAATATCACGTGTATTTTGAAAATACACGTGAGTATTGCTATGTAAATTTTGAAATATCAAAATATTTTTTTGCTCACCAGTAGGAAAATGACACATCCATTAACTGTGCTAGATTTTGAACTTGCTGATTTGTCAAGTGAATGTATGAGAAACTCTTGCACAACAGATGCCCAATCATATTTATTCATTTCCTCAATATATTCAATGTATTTCAACCAAAATTCTCCAAGGGTGAAATTTGAGTTGGAGAAAAATAACGTGTTCAAGAAGTGGAGACACAATTTTAACAAAATCAGCAATTCCTTCATCTATCTCCAATTCAATTGATTTCTTCAAACCATTCAAAATTTCTAACTTTCCTATTCTTTTTGAGAAGTATCGTGCTTGTAATCCAGATTTTTGAGCAGTATTCGGTCGCTTTTTCAGTTCTATTGATATTAAACCCTCAACCAGGGGTATGCCAAATATTTCACTTATATCTATTGGCATTATTGGAATACTACTCTTCATACGGAAACTTTTGGTTTCTGTATTGTACAGCTCGATAATTGTAAAATATTTTTATCCGTCTTCTTGTGGTCCACTTCTACTATTTTCTTACTGTAGTAGGCATTGAAAAGCTCCCAAAATGGAGTCTTCTTAAGAAGTTCAATATGGCTATTGTTTATTTTATCTTTAATCTGATGCAAATAATGGAGAAAGCTAACAATATTTGACCGATATTGGTTATTCTTCTTTGCAGGACGTTTAGCTTTCAATGCCACACTAGAACTGGAACTGGATGAAGAACTATCATCAGAACTGCTCTTATTTTGTTTCTTTCCTCTTCTTGCCTTCATCTTCATCCCCATTATATTGATCTATAAACAAAATTTAAATTACTAACCTATAATGATATGTACAAAAAATAAATACATGCGAATTAGAGTAAAACATGGACTAAAATAATAAAATACAAGCGTATTTAACAAAAGTACATGCAATATTCTCACAAACAATTTATACAAGTCTCATCAAAATACATGCTAAAGGCGATAATATATATCGTCAGTTTCATGGTAATACCTAACAGAGGTTGTTCGACAAGTCAAAAACCAAGATTCTCTACTCCTAACATATTCAGTAAAGAAGTGATACAATAGCTGAATGCTAAAAGCTCCAACATTATCAAAACCCCTTAAGCAATACTACTCAATTCGTTTAGCTAAATCCTTCGCTTTCGATTCAGTTACTTGAAGCTGTTGCACAACAAAAGTGCAGTAAATGTCTTCATAGTAGTAGTAGAAACCAAGTAACCTTTTAGCTCTATCATTGATGCGAAGGAGAAAATAAATTTCATCATCATTAGTACTATTCACTGTCAATGTGAAAGGTTTTGTATTGTTAAGATCTTCGAATGTGCAAGCAGCAGTTTTGTAGTTGAACATGCTTAATAATACGATTCCTAAACAATAACACAACAATACAAAATAGTACACTCATAATACACATTAGTACATGGACATTGGATTGAACAAATTGAATTTCAATGTGCGGGTACTTTCTGAATTTTTTGCGTGTATTTTCAACAAAATACACGCAAAAAATGAAAAAGTACACGCAATAAAACTAATTATTACCTAATAACATATCATTCAAATCCAGCTGGCTATTGGACAAAAAACACTCCTAAATATTAACAAAATAATAATACTTCTTAAAAACTCATGGAATATCATTCAAATGCCGCTGGCGCGGACCAAAATAACATAGGATTGATCAAATATGGATTTAAAATTAATATTTTATAGAGTACACGCATAAAATATAAAAGTACACGCATAATGAATTGAGAAATACAATTTCAATGTGCGTGTACTCTGTGTATTTTGCGTGTACTTTTAAAAAGTACACGCAAAATACACATACTACACGCAACACAGGGCTTGTACATGTACATATTCTATAGAGTACACGTATAAAACATAAAAGTAAACGCATAATGAATTGAGAAATTCATTTTCAATGTGCGTGTACTCTGTTTATTTTGCGTGTACTTTTAAAAAGTACACGCAAAATACACATAGTACACGCAACACAGAGCTTGTACATGTACATATTCCAATCATGTATATATTCCTAGTCCTTGATAAATCCTCTATGAATGATGTATACAGGAGGAGAAGTACAATGATGAAATACATATATCTAACATGCAAAAAGTGTGTTTTGCAATTAAAATGAGGGAAACAAATATATGATGAAATACATATCATGAAAAAGAAGAATGTGATTTCATCAGTCCATATGTATACAAATTTATACATATGAGAACACAAAATACACAAGGACAAAAAGGTGATAAGAGAATGTATACGTACTTGTTAGTGTTGCTTGGAAGAATTTGATTTAGAATGTAAAATGTAGAACTTCAACGATTAGGGTTTGAAAGAAGAGAGCTAGGGTTTTGATTGAAGAGAGTTAGGGTTTTGATCGAAGAGAGTTTCTAGAGCTTCGATCAGGAGTATTTATATGTTGTTGTTGACCAAAATTTGATTGAGAAATAGATTCATTTTGGGGTTTTGATTGAAGAGATGGTACGATTAAGGTTTTGATTCAAGAGAGAATACAGTGTTTTTGGCGCTTCGATTTCTGAATAGTGCGTGTTTGTTTTAATTTCGGGTTATTTATATGTTGGACCTAATCGTTTAAAATTTGTTGGGCCTGGTTTTTTTGTCCAAAATTGCTAGTCCAAGGACTAGACCGTTAAAGCCCTTTTTTTTAATCCACCTTCTATTTCGCTAAATGTCTTAAGTCATTGGAAGCCATAAGTATTAGGGAGAGTTAAAATTTAAAATGCAATGTAATGAACTTCAAGCTATAACTTATTCTAATTGAAAACTTATAACATTGTTTGAAATCTAAAATTCACTTTGCTGGAGAAGTACTAAACCCGCAAATCAAATTAACACATTATGAGGGGATTAATTTGTTCAAAGGCATAATCTTCAGAAATAAAAATCATTCAACAAAATATAAACAACTCACGTATTGTTGAAGAGGTATTATTTTCCCCTGCGGCATTGAAAACCTTGATCAAATAAGAAAGTGAGAAATTATATCACTTCTTTTCTTTCCAAAATAGCCATTTGAAAACTGAAATATTATATAGTGAAATTAGCAAAGCATGACATAAATGAAAAATAAAACCGCAAAAAACCAAAGGGGAAACCCAGCAGAGAGTGTTAATTTCTTTTCTACAACTTATTTTTCTAAAAAAGTGAGAAATTATCTTGCTTCACAAATACTTCGTCCAATTGAGGGCACACAACTACGTAATTCAGGTGAGATAGATGCATACAAATACTATTTTCCCCAAATTAATAATCCTTAGCTCAAAATTTTGAGGTAATGAATGGCCTAATTAATGAACGAAATTCTAATTTTATCCTTAAAAATCATCATTTTCAAGAAGGCATGAGAAGTTTATAATGATAAAGTATGATTTACCGTATGAAATTAGTAGGTTGCAACTAATTACTGTGTAGTGAATATCTCACAAACTTACGATCCTTTACCCAACACATTTATTTGAATGTAGAAATTCCTTGAGGCTCATGGTTTGGAGAAACAAATGGTCCTTAATCATCTCAAGCTTATAAGCAAGCATAAAAAATCATTGTATAGCCTCTCATTACGGACACACTGCCTCAGCTTCTCTATATGTCCTGGAAGCTTGCATATGTAATGGCACTCCACGTACATCACTCTACTAATTAAGAATCTTAAATAAACAATATCTTTAATTATCAATACGTGTGTGTGAAATTTGTTTACATTTAATTTTACATATCTCTATACACTATACACACACACACACACACACACACACACATAATATGCAACATACACAGATATATCCAATTATTCACACCTACACACATGGTATCTGTCACCTAACAATTGACCTACATATAGACATCCATTATACTGAAGTTAAACCCAAGACAAATTTTCATATCGATGCATTGACGTTCTGGATAGTTTAATTTAATAGTATTCATACGACATAAATTAATTCTCTGAGCGAAGTAATGATAACATGGTAACTTAAATCAACGCCAAGGTAAAAAATAACGAGCTCAAAATAACATCAAACATTATTTTATATACAATATTGATATGAAGCATACATGCATATATATATAATATCTAACAAAAAAACCTACAAATCCAACAACATCACAAGAAAATTGAACTAAACATCTGATCTAAAACCTTAGATTAAACATCATCCATAAAAGAAAATCAATCTTAATTACAATTCAGAATCACAACACATTACACGACATTTTTTATAACCCTAAAGCATTACATGATATCAATCTTAACCACAATTCACAATCAAAATAATTGAAATTAAAAAGGAAAATCAATAAATAAATCTCAACTATCGAATTGTGAAGAAACAAACACTATTATCTAAATTGAAACTTACACACATAAAAACTTAACATTGAGATTGATCCAAATAGGTTTGCATTAAACCTATGAGAAGAAGAAGAAAAATGAATCCTGATATGCTAATAATAACTACCTATAGAGAAGAAGAAAAATAGAGCTAGTAGGTTAGGTGAAAATGTTTATGTATAGTCGTGGTGGTATGGAGTTCAACAGGTTTGCAATTTGGTGAACAGTCGAGGGAGGAATAATTGAGAGAGAGTGGGGATTGCAAATTAGGTTAGAGCGAGAAATATTATTACCCTTTTTAGGGATTATCTTACACTTTTTAAGTTTGGGGAAATAAAATTATAGATACAACAATGGTTTTGAACACTTTTAAACTTTGTAAGTGTCCAAAACCGTTGTTAATTTTTTAAGTGTTATAAACACTTACATATTAAATATAATAGTAGTTGCAAAAAGGCCATTATAGTGTAGTGCTAATTGGGGAAACATCCACGGGCCATGGAGGCCTCTACACCTCAAAACAAAAATCCACTAGAATAAAGTTTCAGGTTACAAGCATTTAATGTATTATACACACAAAGAAGACCTATTTTAAGTTTAGAAGATATGCCAACTCTGTTAGGTAACTCCAACTTCTTTAAGGCTCTGATTGAGGTCTTTAACATTCTTTAGCCTCCCACCTTATCACCTTCATTACATCGACTCAACCTGGTCAAAATCTATCAGCTAACACGTTGTTTAAGTGTTGTTGTGTGAAAGTGTTGTGAATGAAGTGCCTAACACATGCATGTACACACACACATTTATACAAACAATTCCTACAAATTACATAAATCTTTCTAAGTATTCATGCGAGATTTCACACTACTAAAATTATTGTTTGTTCTTGAAACCCTAATATTTCATATCTGTTTTCTCAAGAATCTTTTAAAAAGAAAGATCCATAGAATCTTATTTATACACAAGTTTTTCAAACTGAAAAACTCAGATTTGCTTGTACAAACACTTATTTTAGTTTTATAAAACACAAAAGAGTTTGGGTGGATATAACTTTGATAAAAACATTTCTAAAAATAAATCCAACAAGAGAGTACAATTTCTAAAGTAAAGAAACCAAATCTAACAAATCTAAGTGACTGTATCACTTTTTGAATTAGATCTACAAATTTCTATAAAAAATGAGATCGAATTCTTAGTTAAGGTGTTAGGAAAGAGATTAATACAAGACAAGGAGAGGCTATTTCTCTCTTTATTAATAAAGTTCTAGTTTCTTGAAAAAAAAAATACAAGACAGGTGTTGTAGAACAACGAACTAGAAAACCCTCAAACACTCAAGCCCTCAAATATATTTCTTGGAAAAAAAATTGCAAGAGTTTTGTTTTGTTTTAGAAATTTCTTTCGATTTTATTTTCTCTCTCTCTCTCTCTCTCTCTTTGTCTTTTATCTCAGACCTAAAGTCTACCAAAGATTGTAAATGAGAGGACGAAGAGTTGTATTTATACTGTGGTTGGAAGGATCTGGAACCATAAAGGAAATCAACGGCTTGGATCAATTCTTAAGCTTCGAATGTAAATCTTATGGCTCACAATGCACCATCTTTAAATGCACACTGATTGGTTCAAATGTATATCACATGAATCGAGTTTAAATGCATGCAGACCATTGATAATGTTAAATTAATGAACCAGAATGAAAGATAAGTATGTTAGTATAAAAAAGCCCAAATCCGACCGTCCTAAACTCAACATGTATAAGGCTACGATGGCTTATAAAACACGTGTTCTTGAATTCCAAATAATCCTTATTTCTACCCCAATATTATCTAGCATTTTTGGTTCCTACCCAAGGCAGTTTTTAGGAAGGTTTTGTATTTGCAAATTGAACTCAAACATTTCAGGAACCCTAAAATTAATTTTAGAAAATGGTTTTCAAATGTTTAAAAGTTCCTAAAAACCTTAAAAAAATATAAAAAATTTCTTTTTTCTTATATCAACACACACGGCTCATATATGTACTAAAATATGATAAATGCAATCTTAGAGTGTGCAGTGTTGTTGGTTTTCTACTTGTAGGACCATATTCCTTGTTTATGTGGATATCTTTGAGATCATGAAGAGGCAATGAGGCACAAGGGATGACACAAGTTTTGTCTTTATTTCCAATTAGATAAGATCCTATATATTAGACTCAAGTAAGTCAAATATATAGTATGCTTCAATATCCCCTTTTGGAAATATGAGACAAAAATTAACTTTGAGTCATCTAGGACTCGTAGGGATACAAAAAAAATAAGAAAACCTTATTCGTATAAAAAATTCTCTCTAACCCATATCCTAGAAATGAAAAAGTACATAGCACAACTATTTATAAACGAATACCCTAAATATATCCAATGAAAGTAGAGGTAGTGGATTCCTGAAAAATAGAACAATCTCAAGACAACGATCAAGGATTTTTGTTTAATTATACAACAAAATGTCCAAGATGGTATCAAATACTTCTCCCCCATTTTGTCTCAAATGGGAAAAGGATGAATAATCATAAATAAGCATATTCTGAATAAATGAAACATCTATCTATCTAATGATAATAATCACTGAGTCACATCATGGATTTCCTACATAAAATAGATATAGAATGTGTCTTTTATCATTTTTCAAATGACCTTGCCATATACCCTCAAAGATCTATTATAAGAATGAGTATGACAATAGGATGTATTAAAATAAGACAGATACTATTCAAGATGTATCATGCCAATAGACTTCCTTAAATATTCAAATCTTGAGTGATCTATAGGATTAGTGAACAAATCTGCTAATTCAAGTTCTGTGGGTGAATAATTTATTTCAATTTCCATAGATTATAGTAATCCACGTATAAAGCGATGTCGATGCTTTATGTGTTTTGTGCGTGATTGTTGAAATGGATTTTTGGAAATATTAATCACACTTTGACTATCGTAGTAGAGATGTAATTTATCTTCATTAATGCCATAGTCGCTTAACATTTTCTTAATCCACATCAATTGAGCATAGCAGCTACCTGCGGCTATATATTCAGATTTGGATGTGCAAAAAGAAGGGCGATTTTGTTTCTTACTATTCCATCCTACCAAGTTTTTACCTATGTAATAACACGCGTACGATGTGCTTTTGTTGTCATCGGAACAGCCAGCCCAATCAGCGTTAGTGTATCCTATGATCATGCTAAACGTGTCTTTTGTGTACTAAATTGCTAGATTGATAGTCCCATTGACATGTTTTATAATCCTTTTGACACATAGTAAGTGACTTTATTTAGGAGCAATTTGATAGCGGGCACACACACATATAAAATACATTATATCCGGACTTGAGGCGGTGAGGTATAATAGGCTACCTATTGTACTTCTATACACGGCAGGATCAATTGGTTTCTCATGTTCATCTTTTGATAATTTGACTGAGGTACTCATGGGTGTCCTAGCCTCTTTGGCATTTTTTAGTCTGAATTTCTTTACTAACGCTATCGCGTATTTGGTTTGTGAAATAAATAACCCATCACACACTTGTTTGACTTGGAGACCTAAGAAATATTATATATCCCCCATTAATGACATTTGGAACTCCCCGTGCATAATATTTGAAAAGTTTTTAACTTTAGTAAGGGATGTTGATCTAAAGATAATGTCACCTACATAAACCTAAGTGAATAAGACATTTTTGTTAAAAAAATTTAACGATTAATGTATGGTCATTGCTACCTCAGCGATGGATAACAAAAGTCGACAGACGTTCATACTAGGACCCGGGGTCTTGATTTAAACCATATAATGCATTTTTCAATCTATAGAAATGGTTTGAGTAATGAGGGTCAATTAGGGGTGGAAATTCGGATTAGTCGTGTCATTTTCGGGTCGCGTTGATTTTTATTTTAGTATAAGTTTTGGGCACTACTAAATCTATACAAGCTAATTGGATCATGTTCGGGTTATTTTCGTAAGCGGTTTATCGGGTCAAAAATTGCCATCTCTAGGGTCAATAAAGCCTTTAGTCTGATTAATATAGGTTTCTTCTGTCAAAATACCATTCACAAATGCGGATTTTACATCCATTAGAAAAAGTGTGAAGTGTAAATGACAGTTTTTGCTAAGAGTAATCGAACAGACTCTATGTGAGTAACAGGGGAAAATGTTTCCTCAAAGTATATTCCTTTAATCTGATAGTAACCTCGAGCCACTAATCTGTCTTTATTTTAAACTTTCATCCCAAATTCATCGACTTTATTTTTAAAAATCCACCTAGTTACGATAACCCTTTTATTTTCTAGTCGGGGTACTAGATACCACACATTACGACTTTTGAATTGAGAGAGCTCCTCGTACACAACATCAATCCAAAAAGAGTCATTTAGTGCTTCATTAACATTCTTTAGTTGTACTAGAGAAACAAAGCATGCAAAATGAGCAAGATTTCGTAATTAGGATCTTGTATGAACAGGCTCATTAGATTTACCAACTACTTTATCTAAAGGATGATCTTTAGAAACCTAGTTAGGTATTTCAAGTGTTTCAGTTGGTAAAGAATCAACTATCTCTGGAGAGTCAAATTTTAAACATTTTCAAACTCATCCGTTATAATTGGCTCTTGTTTTTAACTCTCAATGTTAGTGTCGCTAACAATCACATTTATAGATTCTATAAGAACTTTGGTATGAAATTATAAACATAATAGGCTTGACTATTAAGTGAGTAACCAAAAAAAATTGCTTTGTCACCACGGGTTTCAAATTTAGGCAGGTGTTCTTTGTCTTTGCAAACATAGAAAATATCCCAAATGTTCTAAAATATTTTAAATTGGGTTTTTTACCATACCAGAGTTCATAGGAAATATGTTTGGTATTTTTCATAAGATAAACCCTATTGATTATGTGAAATATTGTCTAAACTACCTCAACACAAAAGTATTTTGGTAGGTTCTTAGCATTTATCATTACCCTAGACATCCTTTGGATTGTGCAATTTTTATGCTCGGTTATACTGTTTTGTTGAGGAATTTTAGGAGCATTGAATTCGTGTTTGTAACCGTTATAGTCACAATATTCTTTCATGCCCAAGTCTTTAAATTCACCTCCTCTATCGCTATGAATTCGATTTACTTAGTTATCCTTTTCATTTTCAATACGTAAAAGAATTTTCAAAAATGCACGAAATGTTTCAAATTTTTGTTTAAAGAAAGTTAACCAAGTGAATCGAGTGAAATCATCCACGATAACTAAAATGTAGTTGTTACCACAAAGGCTTACAATTCATGAAGGACCCATTAAGTCCATGTGGATAATCTGTAGAGGTTTTGTGGTTAAGGTGTCTTTAACTTTCTTATGAGCAGTTTTAACTATCTTTCCTTCTTGGCAGGACCCACAAACAACGTTTGAAATATATTTTATTTTGGGCAGACCTGTAACTATTTTTAGGAGCTTAATTATCCAAGGTTCTCATAATTTATGTGACCCAATTTGTGACATATTTCATTATCTTCCATCCTAGCTATATTACAAATCTCAGTACCTAGATGTATTGTGTAATGATTTTTAGAAGTTTCGAGACCTGTAATAATGCAGTCTCCATTCTCGTTTAAAATCTTACAATTTGTTTTTGAGAATGTAACTGTGTGGTTAGAGTCGCAAAATTGTGATATACTTAAAAATTATCTTTCAAACCTTTTACTAAAAGGACGTCTTTGAGAATATGTAGTCCCTTTTCTTGGAGTGTCCCTTTACCTATGATCTGAGCTGATACTCCATCTCCAATCGAAACTTTCCCTCATAAGAAGTTAGTTTTGTCGGTTAGTTTAGTATCATCAGCAGCCATATGTTTGGAACAACCAGAGTCTAAATACCATCCAAAAGCAATGTGTTCAACTTTTAAAGCGCTAATCATAATGTTACACTTTATCAGGGGTATAAGATCATCTTTTCTAACCCAAATTGCTCTTATTTTGAAATGTTTGTGCGGATTTGCTCGAATCTTAAAAACTTTGTGAGCATTAGCTTGTTTTTCAAATGGTGTTTGCACATTTGATTGAGTTTTGATCGGTTTATGAGCGTTTGGTTTAGTCATGAATGTGGAACTCTTTCTCTTGGACTTCTTTTTAGCATTCGATCGTTTTTTCCTATTTCTATAGTTAAAGTTCTTATCGGGTTGCCTAGGAAGGACGTAGTTATTTTTGTTCTGTCCAGACTAGTTAATTTTTTTATAAATTGGTGAATTAAAAACAATATTATTTAGATATTTTCTAAAACATTCTTCAAGGCATTGTCCATAAACATCGCAATAAGAACAATATAGATGGCTAGATAGTTTTTTAAGATTTTAAAAATCTTTTAAGATAGGCTTGTCCATTTGTTGGACTTTAGTCTTATGTCTAACTGCAACAGGTTGAAATAACGTATCTCGGGGCAGACATACTTAGCCTTAGGCTCCACATTTGGCTTAGAACTATTTCCCATAACAATGTTTGGTCCTTTCTATTTTTTATCAAA
Organism: Sambucus nigra; assembly: GCA_949130495.1. Lineage (NCBI taxonomy): Eukaryota > Viridiplantae > Streptophyta > Magnoliopsida > Dipsacales > Adoxaceae > Sambucus > Sambucus nigra. Next base: position 486,464,846 of record OX422216.1, read on the forward strand.
GTCATTTTTCAATGCTTGAAAGCATGGAAATAGGCCTGTAGGTCTTATTCCACTAGGCATAAATTTCACATTTTGACAAGGTTTATTTGGTGCCTTAGATTTTTGTTCAAATCATATGCTAGTTTTATCATCAAAATTAGTTTTACTTGATGCTACACAATCTTCAAAACAGTTAGGATTATTTTCAAATTTAGAGAATTTTTTTAAGATTGTTGAGATGTTCTCTTTAGATTGTTCCACTTCCAGCAAAGTAGCTTTGTATTTCTTTTCCAAAATATCATGTGACTCTGAACGATTTTTGATTTTTTTAAAGAAAGACTTAGTTTTATTTTCATGAGCCAGACATTAAGTGGTGTAATCCTCAGCACTCTATTTTAAAATAAGACTTAGGGCTTATATTTTCTCAGTAAGGTCCTTGACAATTTTTTCAAGTTTAGTGATCTTCCTACGAATTTTGGTGTAGAGTATGTGATTGTCTGGGAGGTTTTCATTATCAAAGTCACTAAGTTTGGTGTGTGGATTGTCCCCTAACGCTTCATTTTTAGGACTCACACACACATTCAATTAGTCATGCAAATGTTCCCTTTGACTCGCACACCCCGTTGATGAACTACTAACAGTATCATTAACAGAATCTAGGCATAGAGAAAATAAACCAATAGGAAAATCATCATAAGATATATCAGGATTAGTCCTTTCAATATCAAGTTCAGCATGATTTGCAGGTATATCATCAGCATATATAATCTTTGCAAAAAAGGAAATGCAGGGGTCAAAGATATTGGATGACTCAATCTCGTCTTCATCAGAATTGCTTGAATCATCCCAAGTGTTACAAATATTAGCCTTGTTATAGTTGTTTTTTTAGCTTAACCTTACAATTACTGGAAATATGACCTAATTTTCCACATCTAAAACATTCAATCTTCTTTGGATCTCTGTCAGATTTGTTGTTATTCTCAGCGTGATTTCTATCTTGCCTTTTCTCATGAGGTTTGTGGTTAAAAAAATTTGGATAATCAGCATTTCGTTATTTAGAAGAAATTTCATTTCTAAACTTAACAACTTTCTTAAACTATTTAGATATGAGGGCAAGTTGATTATCCAAATTATCTACATCACACTCCTCATCAGAATCGAAGTCAAGATTAGGGGCAACAAACTATAGTTTGGTCACTTTGGATTGAAAGACAACATTAGAATTTTTATGATTCTTTTGATTGTTTGAGAGATGTTTCTTAAAATCTAATTCCATTTCCACAGTTCGAAGCTTGCTACTAAGGAGTTCTGGAGTTAGATTGGGATCGTCCATCTCCTCAGTTGCAGGGCGTTTGTTATCAAATTTTGGTTGATGTGATCTTAGAATTTTAGATATAATCTCTCGTCTATCATACATTATACCATTGACATGAAATTTTGTCATAATATCAGTTAATATTATGTAAAATTCGTCAAATATTTCAGACTCGGCCATTAACAGGGTGTTATACTGTTGGATAAACATTTGGGTCTTAGCAGCCTTAACACGTGTGTCACCTTCATGGGCAGTGACCAACATGTCCTAGGATTCCTTTGAGGTAGAACAAATATAAATTCTTTTTAATTCATGTTCATTTACAAACATAAATATAGCATTTTTCCTTTATTATTACTCAGAGAGGTAATTTTTTTCTTTAGTAAAGTCTCTTGGGAGTTTTTTAATTCTTATAGTACTACCCTCTCCAGCAAGCTTAGTTGGGTCTATATATCCAATTTCAATAGATCCCCGGGCATAATCTCCGAAAGTCCCATGGATTAAGGCTATCATCCTTACTTTCCAGTAAAGAAAGCTAGTCCCATCGAAGAGGGGAGGCCTGGACAAGTTTCCCAGTATCTCAAATTTCTCGTCAACAGTTACTTGTTTTTTAAAACAGTTTCAAAAATCACAGGATCTTGGAAAGTGTTGAAAATAAAGTACACTGCTCTGATACCAATTGAAAACACTCTTACTAAATCGTTTAACAAAAGTTTAAACAGAAATGTGAGATCCTAGTTGTTTTCTTGAGGAAATTATTTTCTAAAACTGTAAAAGAACACAAGATGTGATTGATTATTCTGAATGTGAAATTTCACTTACTTGAAATCATGTTTTAAAATCCCAACAACTAAGTCTAGCTTATGCAATAGTAGGAATGAAGAAATAAAAAAAACATAATGTAAGAGAATTTTTTAACGTGGTAAAACCCCACCAAATTGGAGAAACATCCATGGAGGTTTCCACACCTCAAAACAAAAATTCACTCGAATAAAGTTTTAGGTTACAAGCATTTAACGTATTATACACGCAAAACAGACCTATTCTAAGTTCAAAAGATATACCAGCTCAGTTAGGTAACTCTGAATTCTTTAAGGCTCTGATTGAGGTCTTTAACGTTCTTTAGCTTACCACCTTAGCTCCTTCTTTATGTTGGCTTAAACTGGTCAAAATCTCTTAACCAACACACTATATAAGTGTTGTCGTGGGAAAGTGTTGTGAGTGAAGTGCCTAACACATGCATGTACTCACACACATTTATACAAACAATTCCTACGAATTACAGAAATCTTTCTAAGTATGAAATGCGAGATTTCACACTACTGAAATTATTGTTTGTTCTTGCAACCCTAATATTTCAGATTTATCTTCTCAAGAATCTTTAAAAAATATAAATCCATACAAACTGAAAAACTAAGATCTAAATGTACAAACACTTATTTCAGCTTTGTAAAAAACAAAAGAGATTTGTTGGATATAACTTTGATAAAAACATTTCTAAAAATAAATCAAACAAGAGAGTATGATTTCTAAACTAAAGAAATCAAATCTAACAAATCTAAGTGACAATATCACTTTTTGAATTAGATCTACAAATTTCTACAAATAGAAATGAGATCAAATTCTTAGTTAAGGTGTTAGGAAAGAGATTAATACCAGAGAGCTGTTGTAGAGAAACAAACCAGAAAACCATCAAACACTCAAATGTATTTTTTGGGAAAAATTTACAAGAGTTTTGTTTGGTTTAAGGAATTTCTCTCGATTTTATTTTCTCTCTCTTCTCTATCTTTCTTTCTCTTCTCTCAAGCCTAAAGCCTCCCAAAGATTGGAAATGATAGGATGAAGGGTTGTATTTATATTGTGGTTAGAAGGATCTGGAACCACGAAGGAAATCAACGGCTTGGATCAATTATAAAACTTCGAATGTAAATTTCATTGGTCACAAGGCACCATCTCTGAATGCACACTCATTGGTTCAAATGGATATTACATGGATCAAGTTTAAACGCATGCAAACCATTGATAATGTTAAACGAATGACCCAGATTGAAAGCTAAGTATGTGAGTATAAGAAAACACACATCCAACCGACATGAACTTAGCATGTGTAAGGATACGATGGCTTATATAACGTGTGTTTTTGAATTCTAGAGAATCCCATTTTCTACCCTAATATTATTAAGCACTTTCGGTTCCTACCCAAGGTTGTTTTTAGGAAGATTTGGTATTTGCCAATTGAACCCAAACATTTTAAAAACCCTAAAATTAATTTTAGAAAATGGTTTTAAATTTTTTAAAAATCTAAAAAAAATCCTTAAAAATGTAAAAAAAATCCTTTTAGCTTATATCAACACACATCCCTTATATATATACTAAAATATGATAAATGCAATCCTAGAGTGTTCAGTGTTGTTGGTTTTCTACCTATAGGGCCATATTCCTTGTTGATGTAGTTATCTTTGAGATCATGAAGAGGCAATGAGGCACAGGGGATGACACAAATTTTGCCTATATTTCCAAACTAAATAAGCTCATATATATTAGACTCGAGTAAGTCATATGTATATTGTGGTTCAAGAACAAAAAGAAGTGGAGATTTGAAGTCATCATTTGAGAAGACATCATTATTCTTGTACATGTCCATTTTAGGGTTTGGTAGGGTATTAGGATATTATTTTTTATCTTAGGGGATTTTGATGTAATTTGGATTTCGGTTTTATTCTTGTACCAGAATAGCCGAAAGGGGGATATTTGTAAGATCATATTTTCTATCATTGCTCAAATAGCTTAGGCTTACACTGATTTTGGCATATCCTGTTACCATTCGACTCCAGTTGTCACGAGGGCCGAATCTCCAACATTCCACCTTTTAAGGATCTCCATACTATGATGGTATAATGCTATTAAGAGTTTAAATTTATTCCTCTAATTTATTTGGGGTGTTTTATTTTTATTAAAACCGAAATAGGATTTTTGTTTTAAAAAATTGAGGCATTTATCTTTATTTAAAAAATTTCAAAGTTCGTGCATCTAGTTTAAATGAGATGGGATTCTCATTTTAACGATATCTCTATTTTGTTTAAAGTCTTGTTTGAAGTTTACATTGAATGTGTATTGAATGAGGGCGTACTATTTTAGGTTGTTTGAACTTTGTTCAAATAAGATTGTTATTCATTTAAACGAGATTTATTTCGTTCTAATGAATTGTTATTCTCGTTCACACGAGCTTAAAAATTCATTTGAATGAGCCACCACCTCAAAATTTGTGAACATCATATAAATACCTGTTTCATGTTTAGATTGTTTAAGACTTTTTCAAGAATTATTTATGCACATATTTTGCAAAAAAATTCAACCTTTTAAGTTTAGAAAACCTTTTTTATTCATAAATCATATCCCCAGAATATATTTAAGTGAATAAAGTTTAAACCATATAGTTTGTATCATTTCATACATAACTCTTGTAAAGAGAGATTCTTCACGACAGACCATTGTGATTATCTAGAGGATCATTGCTAAAGACAAAGGTTGGTCGGTGGATACCTAGTGAGGAAGGCCTCTTGTGGACGACTCTGGATGGAGTCGTATTCTTTGAAGATTTGCGAAGGCTCTACACGTTATACTTGTGGTGTTTATCAAGTAGTCTATAATTTGATAGTCTGGTAAACTCTCTAAAGTGCTGAAAATAAAGGTTTTACCTGAAAAGGGGTTTTCCTTATTTATCTGCATGATTAATTTATTTGTTTTATCACTAAGATGCATGTTTAGGATGAAAATATAAAATTTGGATTTCTATTTATTAGACACTTAATTATATAAATATTCCATTAAGATCCCGATAGCGGACTCTCAAGAATGTTCATCGTACCATAAAGGATCACTTATGGGATTAACTTTGTAAAACTTTTACATTCCCACCTAGTCCAAAGCCAACTATTCTTTCCCGAGTATCTGATAAGTTGAAAACGTCTCGTAAGAACATCTGGAAGTTTCATGTCCTGGGGGGACATCTAGTTCCCATATTTTGGCATTGAAATAAAGTTTTGGAAGCTGTTGAAATGTCTGTCAGTCATTGGAACGACTTCGTGGATAAAGTGGTTAGGGAGGAACAACTCGCTTACAGGGAGAAAAATAGGTAGACTAGGGAAAAGAAATCTGATGTCCAGAAACTTCGATCCAAATCATACAATGATTTGAAGGATGAATTTGTGAAAAGTACCAAGGTTACTCGAGAAGAAGTGACTGAACCTAATTGGGTCAACTTGTACATACTTGCCCACTAAGATAAAGAGACCAATAAATTCATAGTAAATATTGCTCCAACTCTAGTGAGTTTGAATGTAATAATCACATACACTCTATAATAAAATAATGTTGAAATTATAATCCTAAAAATAATATTATACTAGAGGAAATGATAGATGGCATGAGGGGCAATGAATCCGAGTGAAGACCCTATTACGATGACTTAGATACAATATCCAAGGTTCTTTGTATGGTTGGAAATTCGGGTTAGTCGTGTCATTTTTGGGTCGCGATTATTTTGATTTTATTATAAGTTTTAGATACTCTTAAATCCATACAAGCTAATCGTTCCATGTTCGGGTCATGTTCGAGTTATTACCATAAACGGGTCATCATGTCAAAAATTGTCAGCCCTAGTTCTTTGGGATGGATAAAAGGGGGAGGACAAGAGGTATGAGATCTAAGATTTCGAGGACTAAATCACTGAATACCGCACCTGTATTGGACGAGCTCTATAGATGAGGAGTCATATGCCGAACCAAGTGGGATTAATGATGACTACGAAAGAGTAAGTGTCAGTTCTCAGGAAGGACATGAGTTATGTTAACAATATCTTGGGTATTCTGACCAAAATCAAAGTATTGTGCCAATTCCTTAGTCAACAACATAGACGATCTTAATTCATTCCTCAAGGTTTCTGCAATCATACGACTTAAGATTTCCATTCCAACATTCCTCTCTAAGCGACCTATTGCACCCTTTTTTCGATAATCATCATCGTCCATGCACAGTAACTATTTTGAGGATTATTGTATGAGGAACTTGACCAATACCAGGGTCATTGGGACGTGAACACTCATTTTTATGACTTCTAAAAACTTGTGTACACTCACTCTTTGAAAACATGTGAGGCTAAGATATTGGTGGATGTAATGTACTCGAGTTATGAATACGAGCCTATTCATGTTAACCACATGGGCATTCGGTCTATGTTAATTAATTACAAGAAAGGATTTATTATCTAGCCAATTTATTTGCTAGTGAAGATTATGCGATGAACAATATTTTATTTTGGTATAAGTTTGTAATTTTCTTTCACATCTAAGGAAAAGCTTGTAATTATTTTAATTTCTTGGGACATGTAATGACATATTAATATGTTTTAATTTTAATATTTTAGGGTTTAATGACATGTTAATTTGTTCGATTTTATTTCATATTGATTGAATGAATTTGCTTGAATTATCAACTGAGAGTTCTTGGATGCAATGTGACCTTCGTTTCAACCTAGTTATATAGGTCAATTGAATTCTGAAAACTCCTGAATAGATTTCTCATAATACAAAGAGTGGAAGGGAGAGATTATTATCTTCTCTGATAAGCATATAAAGTGCATTTACGAATTTGTTAAATATGCAAATATAAATCCTGACAATGACAAAATCTCGTGTTCGTGCACCCGCTGCATGAATGGAAAATTTAAGTTTTTGGAAGAAATTAAGTTTCATTTTCTAAGGTGGGGTACGTTACAACACTATAAGATATGGGCATTCCATGGGAAAAATAATATACTATATGTTCTAAAAGAATTATAATTACCCGACTGAGGGGAAGTGGAGAATGATTTACCATCACATCATACCTTGACCGACCTAATTAATGATGGTTACCACGAGCCTATAGATTCGGATAATGTTCATTTTGCAAAGCTAATGAAGAAGTTGATGCTCAATTACCTAGGAATACATACACTTGAAAATCAATGCGGTTAGATCTTTGTATAAAATTTATGATAAAGATCACTTGGTATTGTATGAATGATCAGTTTGCATAATTTGAAGAGTCGGTTAAGTTTGTCGAGCAACGCCGTAACCAGAATTATTAAGTGGGCTAAAGACATTCTCCTGAATGAGGACATGTCAAAAGATAATTATACGCCAATAAAGAATAGAATGAAAGGATTGAATTTCAAGTACAAATCGATTCATGCATGAAATCATGATTTCATATTATACCGCAACGAACATGAACTGAAGGATAAGTGTACAATATGCAAAGAGATAAGATATATGGTTAGTGAGAATGGAAAGGACTAACTAACTCAATTTTTCAAGTTCTCGCAAGTTACAAAAAATGTATTGAAGTAGTTTCCTCTCAGGGCACTGTTAAAAAGATTTTTTATTGTATCGTGGATATCAGAGGCCATGACATGGAATGCTCTAGCTGTGGTGGGAGGGAATCGCAGGCGTCATCCCATTGTTTCAATCATATGGAATCTTTCAAATGCATGACAAAATGATTTTGTAAAGAAACCCCACGATATTTATCTTGGATTATAAATATATGGGTTTAACCCTTTCCATTATTTAAGAACTAATACTAGTTATTGGCCAGTTATTTTGGCGCTTTTAACCCTATCAGTGAGAATTGAGTTCACATTATTATCATTGTTGTTACCTGGTTCAAAGTCTCCCAATGATGATATTTATGTTTTTTATCCACGTCAATTGAAGAACTTAAAGAGTTGTGGGACGAAGGCATGGGTGCATTTGACACTCATACGGGTGAAGAGTTCACACTTAAACTAATGGTGTTGCGGGCAATCCATGACTTTATTGCCTATGGGATCTTGTCTGGTTGTAATGTTTAGGGTTATTATGGATGTCCCATATGTGGGGATAGAACTGATCCACTTGGATACAACATAGTGGTAAGAAATGTTATGCCGATCATCATATATTTTTTCCAAATAGTCACCTTTTTAGGAACAACAAGTCTATATTTTTACCTAGCGGTCATGAGCGTGGGATGCAACATTTTCATCTTTCTAGTTATCAAATTGAGGAGAAGGTGAAGGTTGTGACTTAGGGGGATAAGTCTATAGGAAAACACCCTTAATTTGCAGATCGAAAAAAAAAATTAGGGAGGATACAAAGATCCTTGTAAAATATAGTCAACGTCTAGACGGTCAATATAATTTGACTTGTTGTAATAGAAAACACACTTTGTAAAGAATATAGTTTATTGATGCACACGAATAAAATTTTTACATAACATGTTATAGGAAAACGTGTGGGTGGATATCATTTGAAACATTAAGAGAAGGTGAGTTGTGATCTAAAGGAGATGAAAATTTTAAAACAATGTGGTTAAAAATTGATTCCTATAGGTGCTCTAAGTTTGACTAGTAGCGGGAAAAAGATCTTCCTAAACACGTTTTTCAACTTGAAGAGTACAACTTGTTAGTTTGATTATTTACATAGGGTTGTAAACTATCAAACAAATGATAAGAAACAATGCAAGTCTCGCGATTAAAAAGTCATCATTCAATTAATCCATTTGTTATTTTGGCATTGCTTTTTTAGCACAAAGATATCCGCAGATCAATTATGCAAATTGGTTTATACTTCAACTTGTTATGTTCAAAAGTTGTAAATAGAAAGAACATTAGGTCTGTGATAGAAACTTTTATCAAGGTAACTTGTATCCTAACGAAATATTTTCCTCTATTTTATGATATTCGTGTTCATCTACTTGTGCATCAATGTGATGAGGCATTGTTGTTTGGTCCTGTTAGATATCGTTGGATTTATCCTTTAGAGTGATTGATGAAAACCTTCAAAGATTATATTAGAGGGCTACAGAAGAATCATCATTATATGCTCAGGAACATATACCAGAACAATTGCTTAGGAGCTTCAACTCTCGTGGTGATTGATTGGTTAAGGAACTTGACAAGTTTGAGGATAAACTGACTTTCGAGAAACCTAAATAGGTAAGACTATCCAATATATAATTTGAGCAAGAAACTCATTATGTCTTTGAATTACAAAATGAAGTTGAAGATTGGAGAGAATTAGAACCTGAATATATAACGTATTTTTGTTTGATTATCTGTATTATCTATATTACCATCTTAATTCTGTAATTTCACGAACATGTATAAGAACTAAGAGAGAAAAATTTCCCAATGTCATAACCAAAAAGGTTCAACAGACGTGATGAATGATTTTAGAGCATGGGTATCAAAAGAGGTAATTGTCACCTCTTTTAATATGGGTACTTATGTATGTGTTATAAAACATAACCTTAATACAAATCAACTAATAAATGCACCTTTTAAAAATATGTGATGTCTCTTCAAGGCTTGAACGCTTAGCCAAAGGTCCCAAATTTTGTGTGAAGGAGTTTAAAAAATTTTGCACCAATGGTTCGATTTCGTCTCATACCTATGTGAGGAAAAAATATTGACGCGAAACAATAAAATTTATGTTTCTTCCTTAACTTCTTGTGTGGATAGAAGAAATGAAAAAAAATCCAAATGATACGCTGTTAACCTATTATGGGATTGTCTAATAAATTAGTGAACTATATTATTTATATTTCAAAGAAACCGCCTTCTATTATGACTGGGTGAAGGTAGAGGATAACACTAATGGTTGTAAAGTTGATCCTCCCACAAAAATTGTCATGGTATATTATATAATGTGAATATTAAAGATCACATATGTTCGATGAGACTTTTGTTTGTGCCTTTCAAAACTTGAAGAAGGTATTGTACTCAAAGTGTATAAACGATGACAATTGGTATATTATTATGTATGCACCAAAGGGTTTGACTTATCAATCGATGCATTAATTTAGACCAGATTATTTATTATTGATGTTGAACCTATTTATTGTTCAATATATTGTTGATGCACCAAAGGGTTTTAGTTAGACGTGTTAATTTAGACCAGATTATCAATAAAGAATTGGTCTATTTATTGTTAATGCACCAAAGGGTTTTAAACTACTCTTGATGTTAACCCTAGTTTGAAGTATCTTTTACTTAATTTACACCAGATTATTTGTTGTTATTTACTTAAACCTTGTATGAAAACCCTATTTGTATCGTATGTATATGAAAAAAAATCTTTATATTTATTTACATTTGTGTATTTATATACGACAGGATCCATTAAAATAACCCAGTTATGAGTGGAACAACACGACATGATAACACGATAAAATGACACAAAATTAGAATTTAAAGTCCTATCGGTAATTTGATTAATGTGTTCAATGATCTAAACAGTGAAGCCAAAAACTTGCTAGCATCAATAAAGTGTTGTTCAGAGGGGGTAAATCTTATTTGGATATCAAAAGTGGTTTTAATCAATGTTGTGTGGATCCCATCGATTGAAACACGAGCTATTAGCTAGCATTATAGGCTTAGCCAAATTATAACTTTAAAAACCTTCTTTTGGTCAAGACAGTAAGCTCAACTATTATTCTAAGTTTCACCCGACGGGTTCCACAAATTGGAAATGTGATTATTTTGTTGAGAAAATATGTGTTGATCAAGGCTACTCACAAATATAACTTTAATTTTGTATAAGTACCCTTGAAGTTTTTCTTCCAGGCATAACAAGTCAAACTCATCCAATGTCTCCATCCATGAGAAGTGTATACACCCTATTCTCATACCCCAACACTCTTCCATAAGGTTCAAACAAAGTCAATTTAAGACTAGGACCCCAGTACTTCCACAAACCTAATCGGAGATAATTTGAGCTCTTTCTAAGACCTATTTGACTTTATTCAACTCTTAGACTTGAGAGTACCTCAACACATTTTTATAGAGGTCTTAATCATCTTTACAATGGTCCCAGCCGTTTGCGAATCGAACTTACAATTTTCAATTTACTGCGAAAAAACTAATTCTGCATGTATATAAGCGGAACCCCTCACCTGCCTGTAAGCATACGAGACTTTACTCGATCACCGAGTTTGGCCACCCCGCCTGTAGGCAAGCTATCACATATGTTGGTCAGCTCCCCCCGGGGTTGCTTGGTCATTTTATCCTTTTAGGGTTTCCTACTTAAGGAAACCCTCACCTCACTATATAGGATGCCCAACCTCGTAATCAGTGCAAAATTCTATTAAATCACCCTAAAAACATTCTCCTAACATTCTCTTACACCACCCTATCTCACCACTTGCCACCATTCCACCACCATCACCATCACCAATAACCAAAAATCATATTGTAAATGTCCTAAATCCAGAATTTAAATAATATAAAATGTCAAAATCCTCTTCACTTTATTTTGCTAATTTTCTGCTATTTCACATACATTGTTACTTTTTGCACATTTCTTAGTTAATTATTGATTTCTCCCACTATTAATCTAACTTTTTAGTATATGTATGTTTTTAAACTTATTTTTATAAGAAAATAAAAGGAGGGTTTATCCCATGAATCGCAAACTAAAGTTTCTTCACTTTTTTATACATTTTCAACACCTTTTTCACATACTTTTTTCACAAGTAACAGGAGAAACTCTAATTTCGAATTATAGTTATACCCCACCTCATTTTCCTTACGAACTACATGGATGTTGATACAATTTTTGGCTACGCATGCATCCCAACTTACATTCGAATTCGAGTTCTATATATCCATTCATCTTTGTGTTGACATATCACATGCATACTATAACTCATTTTATCCATATACTTAGCTTCTCTATATTTATCATTATTTAGCGGTCTCATTGACATGCGTGCTCACTTTTCCATAGTGATATCAGGATTCGGTGTATCACTCATATTTTAGTAGTTTTTCACTTATTTGTCCCACATGGAAACACTTTTTTATAGTTGTGTCCATCCCATATCTCCTTTCCAGAGGAGGGGAAATGGGTGAAGGTCTCGCACCCTCGTCCTCTAGGATTGCTTCAACCGTCGTCAATGTGGGGTGATGTAAAGAGATGGAGTCTCCATCCTATTTTGTACAAAATAGGAAAAAGAACATGCCGTCGCCTCGAGAGAGTGGCATGAAAGACAAATTGATACTTACGAAACCAATAGTTCAGAGGTTCGGGGGCTAAGTTACGGAATGGGAAGGTGTTAGGCACCCATCCCGCCCTTTCGATTTCTCATTGGCTTATGTTACTAGTTTTCTTAATTTCTCTGTAAAGTGTGTATGCGTGTATATATAAATGTATATCGGAGTTTCCCAACTCATATCATGAAAAAGATAAAGTGAGGTCATCCCTAGGAATATTCCCAAAATAATATCTAGAAAATACAATGTGTGTGTTTATCGAGAGATTGATCGTTATGATGAAACGATAGTATATGTTAGATAAAACGCCAATATGGATTACAAATATAACAAATATTAGATAATGTATTGATGAAAATGAGGCAAAGGCGAAAATGGGAAAATTGGAAAATTGGGAAATTGGACTCGAGTCTCGAGTTTTAGCCTGAGACGCCTATGTATCCAATAAAGAATCAAAATCCACTGAGTTAATATACGACATAAGGGTGGGGTTTATCCCATAGATTCAAATGGGAATTTATTATGTGTGTGTATAGAAAATGTATTTTTAGTTTTAAAAAAATGTGGTGAATAATCCCGTTAGAGTTTTTAGGTGTAACCCTATTTTTCTTGATTTTTTTTATAGAAAACAGTGTATGTGCAACATAAATAATAAAGGATGAGATGTTAATGCGTATGAACTAAAGTAAAAGCTAGATTAAGAATTTATATATCTAATGCAAAAATAAAGAGATTTGGATAGAGATAAGGATATTTAAACCATTTTTAAACATTTGAAGCTTGAACTTCATCCTTGATAAGCTACTTTGAATTTTGGGATTAATGTTGGAGGAAAGAGAAGAAGATTTTTCTAAATTGGGTGTGAAAATGATGGGAATGAAATGTGAAAGGATTTCACACCAAGAGACTTCGCTGATTGGAGGAGAATGTTGCTAAGATCACTAATATTGATGGATCTGAGGTCTCTTGAGAGTGATAACATGACTTATATTTATAGGGTAGGGGATTGTTAATCAACATATCCCTAGCCTTGCTAATCGGTAGGTAACCCTAGACACACTGCCGATAGGCAGGGAAACGGACCTACCATTTAGCAGTCTCGTGCAGATTTTTTAGAAAAATAGTCGTATAATGCAATCTGTAGATCCAAATTGCACATTGGGCATACCATCAGAAATATTCAGAAACCTTCAAGAGTCCTTTGGGTCGCTCCCGAGTCCAGAAGTTGACTTTTGGTCAAATGGGGCTCGAAAGTCTTCGCCAATCCTTTGGACGGGAGATCATCTAACGGTAATGGATCGTTTGTCCAAATCGTAAGTTAGAATCACACTCGAGGAGGACTGTTGCAAATTTTATGCTAGGTACTTTGACATTCCAAGGATATTTGCTCGGTTCAAAGAGATGACAATGGTCAACCGGGGCCAGGAAGTGCCCGGTGACCTTTTGGATTAAAGCAGGTTGTTCGTCTGTATCGTAAGGATGATTCGCGCATGGGTTGGACCATTGGAAAGGTAATTTAGTTCCCTTCAAAGATTCATTCAGTCTCGTTCGAGTTGAAGAGTTGAGGTCAAACAGAGCCCGGTAGTGCCCGACGGCATTCAGATCAATTTTTGAGGGAAAATGGATCGTTCGTCCAAATGGTTATGCCGTTTCACACACGGGATGGACCGTTGGAAAGATATTTTAGTTTCCTTTGAGGATCCAAAGATATTCTGCATACAGAGTTGATTGGGGTCAAAAGGGCCCCAGAACGCCCAGTGTCCTCTAGATCGATTTTTAGTAGTGAAATGGTTTGTTTATCCGATTTGTTATGCCGATTCGTATATGGGGTAGACTGTTGGAAAGGGTATTCAGTGCTCATTGAGGATTCAATGAGATTTTTATCTGACGATAGAGTTGGTTGGAGTTAAACAGATCCCAGGAGCACCCGATGGCTTCTAGATCGATACTCGGAGTATGACCTAGGTTTTGTAGGGAATTAGGGAGGTGCTAGGAACCTATGGAGAGACTTAGGGGGTCCGAGAATGTGTTATCTATAGAGCCCCTCGACGAGTGATCTTGGAACAAGTGAAAGTCGCTGAATACACACCATATGATGTTTTGAGAAGGAGGTCGATTCTGCGAACCTAAAGGGACTAGGATGACCGATTCACTGGATCGAAGCCATTTCTGAGGAACGAGGTTAGTTCTAAGGAACTAAAGATTTGAGCGACCAGTTCTGAGGGTCGATCTCAATTATGAGGACCTATGATGGAGGGACTAATTCTGAGGGTCGAGGTCAATTCTGAGGACCTTAAGTGGGAGCAACCAATTCTGAGAACCGGGATAAATTCTGAGGACCTTAAGTTAAAGGGAATAATTCTAAGGATCAAAGCCGATTCTAAGGGCTTAAGTAGAGGTGACCAATTTTGAGGGTCAAAGCTAATTCTGAGAGCTTAAGTGGGAGTGACCAATTTTAAGGGTCGAGGTCATTTCTGAGGACCTAAAAGTAATGATGGGGATGTCCAATTATGCAGGACGAGATCAATTCTGAGCACCTAAGGATGGGAGCGACCTATTTTAAGGGTCGAGGTCAATTCTAAGGACCTTAAGTAGGAGCGGCCAATTCTGAGGGTCAAGGTCAATTATGAGGACCTTAAGAGAAAGAAACAAATTCTGTGGGTTGAGGACAATTCTGAGGACCTTAAGTAGGTGAAAGTAATTCTGAGGGACGGGGTCAATTCTGAGGACCTTAAGTAGGACAGACCAATTATGAGGGTTGAAGTCAATTATGAGGACCTTAAGTAGAAACTACCAATTCTGTTGGTCGAAGCCAATTCTGAGGGCTTAAGTAGAGGTGACCAATTCTGAAGGTTGAAGACAATTCTAAGAGCTTAAGTGGTAGCGACCAATTCTGAGGGTCTAAGCCAATTCTGAGGGCTTAAGTAGAGGTGAACAATTTTGAGGGTCGAGGTCGATTCTAAGGACCTTAAGTAGGGGCATGGGTATAGTTCTCCCGGTAAAATTGGAGACTCCTATGGGGAAAAGATACTAATCCAATGATTGTACGTAACCTTACTGGGGAGATTTTTGATATCTATTGTGTCCTTTAGAGACGTTGCTGAAGAAATATTCGATTGGCTTAAAGTTCCACTAGTGGAGTTCGATTTGAGAATTCTACTTGGGAAATAATTTTGCGATTCTGTTAAGTAATTGTGGGGTTTAAACGGGGGGAAAATGTGCTATTTATTTCTATTGGGTATTTGAGAGATTGAAAAATGATTTTCTTCATGAAAAAATGTTCTAAAATTCATTTGGCAATTTTAGGAAGTTTTTGGAGGATTTTCGGGTTTTTTTGGGATTTTTTGTACGAAATTTAAAGGTGGTGTCGGCCGGCAGAGTGTAGGGGTTCCAAACGGTAGTGGAACAATCTTTTAGACTACCTCGAGAAGGTGAAGGTCTAGTACCAATCAATATGTGGCCGGGGACTACCGATCAGTATGTGGTCGGGGTACTGCTGATCGGCATGCCCCTTAGCCTCCTATAACAAGGGGTGAGATTTATTCATTTTCCACAACTTCAGATCATCTATCTTCTTCCTTTCCTTTTCGAAAATTGTTCTAGCTTTCTTCTTCTTCTTTTAAAACTAGAAAATGGTGGATTTTTATAGCAGTATGGTTCACATCGCGTGGTTGAGTCTTAATGAATGGGCGCATTTGCAGTGGTGGGAGAGGGTTCCCCTATAGTGATGGACAATGAGAATGCCTTTGACTTGTTTAAGTAGGTGACAGATGAGCGGAGTCTTCTGCGTGATCCTGATCACCATCGATCATCTAGGGTGGTGAACCCTAATGGTTACGTAAGTGTTAATGACCTTTGGTATTTCCCTTTTTCTTTGTGTATTTCCTTATTTTTTCTAAATTTTGAAAAGGTTTTTTTTTCTTTGACATACTGATATATCTATGTCAATCTTGCATTCCCGAGGGAAGACAGGGTTCATGGACGTTTGTGAGCACCTTCCTCCAGTGGTACGTTGGGTGGTTTCAGCAACTAGCTTTGGCGGGTTGGCGTCTTCATTGGATGAGATGACCCATTTGAAGACTATCCTCTATGCCTTGGGAGAGAGGTGGTGGGATACTTCCCACACCATGCATTTTAATTTTGGTGAGATGATGGTGATTCCTATAGATGTATAATAACTATTGGGGCTAGACTGTGAGGGGACCCAAATAGAGGTGGCCCAAACTTAACGGGTGATGCAGGCGACGATGGAGGAGGCGTTGGGTAATGTTTGGCGGATAGTCTCAGGGGAATCCATCGGTCTCTCTCTTTTGAAGGAGGTTTTGTCTAGTCAACAGACCGATGAGACCAATGGCTGCAAGTGCGATAGATGGACCATTTATTTATTCTTTTGTTGTTGGGAGGGTTTTTCGTGGCGACTAGTGGCGACGTCATCCACTTGTGGGTTTTACCTTTTTAAGGGTACTTTCAAATATCCCCATGTTTGACTGGGGGAACCTTACTTTGGCGACCCTTTATTCTTATTTGCATGTATTCGACCGGTGCTTCCGACAGACCTTTACTGGTGCCACATATCTTTTGGAGGTATTTTTTCCTTCTTGCATTTTCCTTTATACATTTTATTTCTTTCTTGATTCCTTAATTGCTTTATTCTGATTGATGACCCTTGTCCTTTTTCAAACTTTGTTCTATGAGGTGATTGGGCTTAATGTCCATTTGATAGGCCTAAAGGGTGAGTCAATAGGGGGAATTTTGCCATATATACAGGTGGCGAATGTCCAACCGACAGTCGAGGCAGTATTTTTCCTTTGTACTGGTGCGTCGGGTCTTGAATGGACTGACGAGTGATCAGGTAAATTCTTCTTTCCTCTTGAGACCATTTTTCTTTGATTTTCTTTTTTAGATATATATTTTTTGCTGGGAATCTTGCAGGTAACCTTCTATCCCTAGGTTACGGCCATCAAGCACACGGGGTGACTGGGAGAACGTGCAACTGCGTCGGCTGTTGGTACACGAGTTCGGCTACTACTAGTATTTGGGGGAGAGAGTAGTCTTAAAGGTGGTGGAGGAAGAGGTGATGGTTCCACCTATGATTCCCCCTAGATACATGAGACGGGTGTGGGAGATTCTGGAGGAGGCAAGGGTGGCGATAATGATTAGCGAACCTTACTCGTTGTATACTAACATGACAATGACCTACGATTAACTCGATTTTGTGACAAGATGGCTGATTTCGCCTAGAATATATAACGTTATGCCTCCTCTTACGATTTTTGGAAGGGTCACGAGTTGGACAGTGGGGTCTCCCCACAGTGTGGGTGGTGCATCGACGTCAGCAGCGACGGCGATGTCTGAGGTTCCATTTATACAGTTGGCTCCTACCTCATATAACATCAGACGGTCTGATCGGTGCGTATGCTTCATCTCCCTAATGTGTTGGATCTGGAGGTCCTAGGGCTTACGGAGGACGTCCTTCAGCCAAAGGTATACCTTTCGTTTCTTTGACTTTTGTTTTCTGATTTCTTCTTTTACCCATGACTCACTGATTTTCTCTTTTCTTTGTTTTTTTTCTTATAGCACGTCCGTGTGTCGACTACGTGGGTGAGAGACATTCGAGATTGTGTGGCTTCCATGACAGCTCATATTCGAGATTCAATCCCGATTACTTACAATTTGGTACCATCTCCTTCATTTGTAGGGTTGAGATTAGGTAGGCAAGGTTCCTCAGCTCGTCGCCGGGATGGGGGATCTTAAAGAGAAAGAGAGAGAGAAAGAGAGATTAAGAGAAAAAAGAGAAGGTTAGAGAGAGAAAGTTTGGGGAAGTGGTCTGAACCCCGTTGTTTTTCCTTTTCTTCTTCTGCAAAAGAAATGAAATGACAAAAATATATATATGGAATGAATGATATTTCATTTATCTTTGCTCTTAATGACTTAATCTACATGCACTTTTCACTTTGCTTACTGAGACCTTGGAAAGGATTTTGAATTATTATTATTAAAGAAATATTTAAAAATAAATATTAGGTGGGAATTCCGAATTATTTTGGAATAAAAAATATTTTTATTGAGTTTTTTTATTTTAACAAAATTGCAAAAAAGTAATTTTCTAAAAATGGGAGGATGTCGATCATCATACCCCTTGTCCTGCCTATAGACAGGTTAGTCTAGTCTAATCGCCCCAAGGCTTGGTTTCACTTTCTTCAACTACTTTGTCCTTGATGGGGTAGGGTTTAATCCTTATTTTGCAGGACCCTTGTCTCTAGTTAAGTTTTTCAAGTACAAATATGGGTAAGGTGGAGGGTTATTCTTCACCCATCCACATTTTTCCTTCTCTTATTTATTTCTTTCTTTGTGTCTTGTTTCTTCCAAAATGGCTCTTCCTGTGAGAGATGAATTCTCCTCCTACCTCGAGAATTTAGAGTCTATGTTCTCATATTATGTACATTATGATGCCTTCAACCTGTGTCGGGTTTCTTTATGGGGCAACCGGACCCTTGACTGGAATATGTTGATGGTGGCGGTAAAATTCTAGTACCCTGAGGATCATGTCTTTCATTTTTGCTTGGACCAAGTCTACCCTACTTACAATGAGTTTTCTGTTATGCTGGGGGTAAATCCTAGTGTGGTGCCAGCGCTGCCCAAATTTTCTCGATCATCGCGGATACTATTAGAATAATTTCTCTATTTTTCACCCTCAGCATCTCGGTCATTAGTTATTAAGGGAATGATTTCCCTCCCGGATGTATTGTATACTATGCGTGTGTAGGATGTCAATGATGCGGGCTATGCCAGTGCCAATCCCCCAGGCTTACTTTCAAAGTTACTAATACTGACTGGGGACCTGCTTGTGGACCCTCAACTTGCCGCCATCACTGTGTGGATGTCATACCGTCGCAATCTTGCAATGATGATACTAGTAGAGACCCTGAACGATCTTGCTGCTTGGCGAGAAGGCCGTTCAGACTTTCTGAGAGGCATCCACGTTATGCTATTTATGTGGATATCATTTTGTGGTACCTCCTGAATACCCCTTGATAGTTGTGCTGAATTTTTTCACTTGTTATTTCATCAGCTTTGGCCCAAATGTCCAGAATTACGAAAATTAGTTTGGGGAGCACGGGGCTCGATGTCTGCGTTGTTCTATACCGTGATGAGGGGGTTGTATCTCATTCTATAACTAGGAGAGTACAAGTACGTTTAGTTGGTTGGCCTCCGACAGGCCTCTTTCCACTTTCCTTGGTGACTCGTGCATCAAGTTGGATGAGAACATATCGTGCCCTCTCATGTACTTAACTTCTTTACTATGAAGGATTTTATGGAAGGCCTCCGCATACGACTGGGATCTTTATGGGAAAGTCGTATGCCATCAGCCCTTCCTTCCCAATCTATTGGCAGAGTTTGGCTCATTTCTGAGGATTACATGAAATGGCTATAGAGGAGGGTAAAGGCTAAGATTTTGGCCGAAGAGACCGTGTAGAGATAGCTCGCTATGTTTGACACCATGGAGGGAGGTGTAGTTGTTTTTATTAGGCTAGTTCGAGTTATAGTTCCATAGACCTCCTTTTATATTCCATCCAAGTAGGGCAAGTTTGGGACCCTAAGATGTATATGATGATAGGTACTAGTTCTTTTGGTAGCTACGAGTAAGGCCTTTTATTAAGATAGTTATGTGTGAAGCTTTTGGGTTATGTTTGGTTATGTACTTGGTAGGTGGAAAGAAGTTTTTCTAGGAGTAGTTGGTTTTATTTTGTTTTGTTTTTAGGAAAATAAGGTTAGGTTGGAGAGGGAAACATGTTTGACTCCCTACACTGATATTTGTAATCGTACTGGAATTTCTCATCAATGGGATAAAGAAGATTTTAATTATATCGTTGTGATTCTTGATGAGTTTTCATTTGAATTAACTATACTAGTCGCTAAGGCATACATAATCCTTTTGTTCATGTAAATGAAAATATAAATTGTCATTCTCAGAGACAAGAAAAGAATAGCATTTTGTGAAAAAGAAGGGGGTCATGCTCATGTAAAGCGTGTGAGCTTCCTACGCACCTCTGGGGGTTTTGAACATTTTTGAGTTTCATTTTTGAAAGTAAAAAGTATTTTAGAGGATCAGGCCCAACGTATTTCTTAGTAGAGGGAAATGAAGATTTTTTTAAAGAGAATAGATTACAGGTGAGAAGAGCGGTAGCACGTCGAGATTTTGGACTAAGGATAGAATTTATTGAGATGGGACATCTCTTCTCCATTAAGTTAAGTGAGCATAGCGGTTCCACCAGACAAGATCTTCTTCACGATATATGGTCCATTTCATTTCGACTAGAATTTCCCTCTCATGTCCCAGACAGGCTCTATGATTTCTTTGAGGTCTAAGTCCATTTCTCAAACACCGCGGTATTTGTCTCTCTTACTGAATGATCGTCCTATTTGGTGATGGTAACCTTGTATATGATATATAGCTTTTAACCTCCTGTCTTCCAAGAGTGAAAACTCTTCAAGACGGCTCCGATGCCAGTATTCCTCACTGACCTTGCTTTCAAGCATGATGCGGAGTAAAGGTATTTCTAGCTCGATGATTAGGACTGCTATCATGCCGTGTACTAGAGAGTAAGGGGTAGCCCCAGTAGATGCTTGAACTGATGTGTGATAGCCCCAAAGGATGTAAGGGATCCGATCAGCCCAATCCTGACAACTCTCTGTCATCTTGATGATGATTTCTTTGAGGTTATTATTAGTGGCTTCGGCTGCATCGTTGGTTTGAGGTTGATAGAGAGAAGATCTATGCCTCTGAATCTCATAATCGTCGACCAATTTCGTGACTTCTGCTTTGAAATGTAACTCGTCATTTGATATTAGCTTATGAGGGACCCCATATGGACAGATGATATTTTTCGAATTGACTTGTCCACCTTTTTGGCATTCAGCCATACATATGACTCGACTTCGACCCATTTGGTGACGTAATCGATGGAAACCAAGATGAATTCATGCCCGATGGAGGCCTTGGGTGTGACTTTCCCTATGATATCTATCCCATGTGGAGAACGGCCAGGGAGAAGTCATTTTGTGCAATACTCATAGAGACAAGTACTCAAGATTGGAAAATTGATAGCATTCAAGGAAACTTCAAATATAGGCAGTACAATCCTGAACCACGGTAGTCCAATAGTAACCCTATCAAATAATCTTCTTGGCGAGCATATGGCCATTCATGTGGGGTTTGCATTCCCCGTTATGGATTTTTTGCATCATCTCTTCAATGCCATCCCCTATGATGTAGTGTAAGTGGGTTCTATCGAAGTTTATACTGAACAGTGCTTTATCGCAAACAATGTACTGGGTAGCCATATTGTGGAGTGTTACGCGGCCTTTATTATTATAATCTTGGCGATACCTACTGTTGATACCAAATTTAATCTGCTGACGTGGACCAATAATAAGAAGACACATGTCAATCTACATGGCACAATAACAACGAGGAAGTTTATTTCCCCCGACCAAGTCATGTTCGCTCCGAGCAACAAGGATACCCCGAGGAACTACAACAGTCCGAGGAACTCCAGCGCTCCGATGAACTCCTGAACGACGAGCAACTAAGGCGGTCCGAGCTGCATCTCGGCCGTATCATTAAACGGACAACTGTTCAACTGTTCATTGAATGTTTATATTCTTGACGCACACGCTGCATTAAACGTATTACCCTTTCATATGTATTTCATTTAATGTATCGGACCTTTCATGTACAGCCTAAGGGCTATAAATACCTTGTATCATCCTCATTCAAGGGGACCGGAATTTCTTGAGAGAACTTGTAATCAAGAATTCCACAAACACTCAGCAATAACATAACAGTGGACGTAAGCTTTATTCCTAGCCGAACCACTTTAAAAATCTTTGTCTTATTTATTTATCTGTGATTGAATAATTAGATCAATCTAGTTTTTTACATCAACAGATTGGCGTCGTCTGTGGGAACGTGTTACAAGCGTTGTTCTCCACCAAAAGCTAAGTTTTTATTTTCTCTACGTATAATCAATTATACATATATCTTTTGATTGAATCGTGATTTTTATTTTTATATACATAAATTAATTGTCCAATTTTTATCTGCAAAATGTTGCATCTCATGATTTTTAAATCATAACTGTTAGATTCATTCTTATTTAGAAATCTGAAAAATAGTGGATTTCATAAATCATAACTTTTTGCTTGATTCTCAAGTTTCTATTTTATATCATGGAATAAATATTTTAAATGATTACATATACCAATATATACGACGATGATAAGATTTGATCATTTTCATTGTTGATTTTGAAATAAATTTTGCAAGATCTATGATGTCTATTCAAATTCCCATCATATTTTTAATAAAAGAATGGGAAAAGGTTAAAGACAATGAAAAGTCTTCTCATGGAAATCATGATCCATATATATTCTCTCTCTTCAAGTTTGACTCTCTTTGCATTCACTTTTATGAATTATATACTGAATTTGGTTCATCTTCCATCTATGTCAATAAAGTCAAAATTGATTGATTTTTTATATAAATTTGGTAATAACTTTAATCATTCACCATATTTTTATCTCTCCAAATTGGGAATAGGAAGGGATCAATATAAAAAATAATTTTCTCTCACCTGAAAAATCATTACCCACATCTTGTAAAAGAGGATCAGTAAAATAATCATGACCATATCAAGACTCTGGGCACAAATTTGATATGTTGGCCCCTCGTTCATCACATCACAAGGTTTCTTTGACGAAATCACACGATCTAGTGGGTTATATATTTATTCATTTAATTAACATTCTTAAGGCTTAAATTTTACATTGAATGTTATTTTTTGATCTAAAGATTCGATATATTCTGGTCATCCAACCATATATTCTATAATTTGAGATATCCTCAAATGTTGGTCGGCAACATCCATGTTGTTTGTCGGCAGCAGTAGAATCTTGGGGTATAAAAAAATGCTAAGCACCCCCGATATTTCTTTAAACACGAGTTCGGCTTGGGGACAAGCAGGGGGCTTAAGTCTTTTTAACTTATGATCATCCAAAAAATATTTTTAAAACCAAGTGATAAATATTTTTAAACAGCAACTAATACCTGATTGGTTGTTGGAGATTAAATAAATTTACAAAAAACTTTACGTCTTATTTATGATGCATATTTGATAATAATTTGTCCATCTCACATACATTTGGCATAAAACATATTATTTCATATTTTGAAATTTTTATGCTGATACATATCATATATTGATTGGATGAGTAAATTATTCTCATGACTAATCAATTCAGCCTACACATATGGTAGAGCAAATTATTAATTTTTACAGGCACAAGATTCAATGCCGACGAATGCTGAAGCACAAATTATTCTATATCCGTTCGGATTCATATTTTATATTTATCTCAGCATGGAGCTCGAAAAATTTCTTCTCTCTATATATATTCGGCTCCGAGGAAAAGCTACAACAGTTATTATATTTCACCCCCAACGGATAGTTGGTCGGGGTAATTCTTATTTATATTCAGGCCCAGATATCTGCTCCAGCACAAATGATTCTATATATCCATTGGGATTCATATTCTATATTCATCTCAACATGGAGCTCGGCGAGATACTTATTATCATATTCATCTTTGAGGAGAACTATAACATTTATTATATTTCACCCCCAACGGATAGTTGGTTGGGTAATTCTTATTTATATGCAGGCCCAACAAAGTTCTCGGACATATTCTTATGTTCCGGAAAATATTATTCTCATTCGGCATTCTGCAATTATGCCTCGGCAAGATACTTATTCATCTTTAAGGAGAATTACAACATTCGTTCGGATAATTCTTATTTATATTCAGGCCTGACAACGTTCTAGGCCATATTCTTATGTTCTGAAAGATCTTATTCTTGTTCGGCATTATATGATTCTACCTCGACTGATCGGCGAGGCCCTTTATTATTATTCTTTATATCTATTTGGATGCATATTCTATTCTCATTTCAGCATGGAGCTTGACAAATATTTATAATCATATATTCAGCTTCAAGGATATCTCCAGCATTTATTATATCTTATTCAGCTCCAAGGATGTCTCCAGCATTTATTATATCTTATTTAGCTCCAAGGATGTCTCCAGCATTTATTATATCTTGGTCCCAACAATCTGTTGGTCATCGTCGAGGAGGTATCCTGCATTTATATTATCTTATTCCCAACAAATCTGTTGGTCGGCACCGAGGAGGTCTCTAGCATTTATATTATCTTATTCCCAACAAATCTGTTGGTCAGCGCCGAGGAGGTCTCCAGCATTTATATTATCTTATTCCCAACAATTCGTTGGTCAGCTCCGAGGAAGTCTTCATCATTTATTATCAATTACCACCAACTCCGATTGGTAGATAAAATCCAACTCCGGTTGGTAGACAAAATCCAACTCCGGTTGGTAGATAAAATCCAACTTCGGTTGGTATTGGTCGATAAATCTCATTCAAAGTTCACATTCCACAGTTGGGGGCTTCTATTACAGATATATTTGTTCATTTGGTGGCACATTCTTATATCATCATGCAGTCGATCATCAAATTCAACTCCACAAACTCAAACGATCGGGGCCCCAACTAATCATCATTAACGAGTTGTTTTTATTGCTCAGGAATTACTTTTGATATTGAAGTTCAGGAGGTATATTGAAGTTCAGGAGGAATATTGAAGTTCAGGAGGTATATTGAAATTCAAGAAGTGTATTTAGAAGTATGAGGACATGATGAAAGAAAGAGACAAGTATTCCACCGAGGAACTCTGTCAGACCAGAAATTAGAAGACAAGTTACCTATATGGAGGCTATATGTAGATGGCTCATCTTGCACTACAGGCTGTGGGGCAGGGATCGTTTTGAACAGCCCAGACGAGGTCGACATGGAATACGCCCTACGTTTCTAATTCAAAGCTTCTAATAATGAGGTTGAGTATGAGGCCATGATTGCAGGTCTTAATTTGTCAAATATTATGGAGGCACAGCAGGTTATTGTCTTCAGTGATTCTTAATTGATCGTAAACCAAATGTTGGGAATATATTCAGCCAAAGGAGAATTGATGATCAAGTATCAAGCAAAGGTGATGGCGTTAGTATCAGAGTTTGTTGCTGTTCAACTGGTAAGAATATCAAGAATGGAGAATGTGAGAGCATACGCCTTGGCCCGATTAGCATCAGCTACTCGTACCGAGCTGCGAAGAACGATACCAATTGAAGTATTAGAAAGTCGGAGCATAGATGAAGACCTGATAATGAATATTATTACCCTTGATTTAGGAACATCTTGGATGGATCCCATCAGAGCATATATTGAGGAGGAACAATTACCGGAGCATAAGCTCGCTGCCAAGAAATGGAAGTTTAAAGCTGCTCGGTATGTACTAATTAATGGTATTCGGAGGATAAGCTCGCTGCCAAGAAATGGAAGTTTAAAGTTGCTCGGTATCTACTAATTAATGGTATTTTGTATAGATGAGGAATTATGGCAGGTTTGCAAAGATGTGTACATCCCTCCGAGGTGAAAGAATTGATTAAAGAGATCCATGAAGGGTCCTGTAGAGCCCATGTAGCAGGTCGGACACTTTTGCAAAAGGTGATGACGCAGAGATACTACTGGCCGACGATGAGAGCTGATTGTATAGCTTATGCCAAGAAATGTGACAAGTGCCAACGCTTTTCCTCCATCCGAATAACTCCACAAACATTGTTGACACCCATCACTTCTCCTTGGCCATTTGCCATGTGAGAATTGATTTGGTTGGACCACTGCCGACGACCCGAGGAAGATTCAAATACCTCGTCATTGCCATCATCACAGACTACGGAACACAATTCGATAACGAGGAGTTTGCCGCTTATTGTCATCAGTCAAACATTTTGAAGGTTCATTCAGCACCAGGTCATCCTCAGAATAATGGACAAACTGAAGTGACGAGTAGAGCATTACTAAATGGTTTGAAAAAGAGGCTATGTAAGGCTAATTGGATTAATGAGCTACAGTCAGTATTGTGTGCAACACTACGCTGCCCAGCAATAAAAGCAAACACCGATAGTTCAAACCCACGATCAACTTCGGTTGGTCAGATAGTTCGAAAGAACCAAAAAAAATACTCCTTTGGTTAGGAGGTGACACTAGCGTGATCAACTACGGTTGGTAAGATAACTAGTGGACAGTTCGAAAGAACCAAAAAATACTCCTTTGGTTAGGAGGCGTACACTAGTGTGATCAACTACGGTTGGTAAGATATCTAGTGGACATATAATTCGAAAGAACCAAATAGTTCGAAAGAACCAAAAATACTCCTTTGGTTAGGAGGTGTACACTAGCGTGGTCAACTACGGTTGGTAAGATAACTAGTAAAAAGTTCTTTGAAAAACAAAATACACCAAGTATGGCTGGTCGGGAATAAAAACCCACTAACTGTAGTTGGTCGACAAGAAGAATTTATTGACCTTAGTTGGTTGGATACATTTTATAAAGACAAAAATTTACCAAGTATGGTTCGTCGGGGATAAACTCTCACTAACTATAATTGGTCGATGAGCACAATTTAACAACCTTGGTTGGTTGGAAAAAATTTAAACATTTTTATACTCATTACTTTATTATTAAGTGATCGAGCAACATTTTTAATACTTGTAATTCTTTTTATTACTAAGTTGGTCGATGAACAACACAATATTGTTATCTTTTTAACAGATACATATGCATAAATGTGAAGTGTTTGATATTTACAAAACAATAGCAATTAAGATTGCGAACAAAAATGAAAGTCTTTCATTAAACTCAAAAAACAAAATACATTGAGAATGAAAATGTATACTAACTATTACATTGATATTCCTATTCTATTGGTTTCTTTTCCTTCTACTTTTGAAACAGGTTCCTCGCCAGCAGGAGGATCATCTAAAATATAAGGGGAGTTTATGAAGTTAAGATCTTTCAACATTCTGATATTCATCACAGATGATCTATCCGAGAAGCATTAGCTCATTCCCGAGAAGCACTTGCTCGTCCCTGAGAATCACTTGTTCGTCCCCGAGAAACTCCTGCTCGTCCCCGAGCAGAGGTAGAAGTCAAAATCAGCATCTATAGCACTGAGATCTTTGCTAATACTGTCTCGACCAGTAATGAAGAAGAATTTATGTGAAAATGTTTCGAAGTCCACCACTAGCTTGGTACTAATCAGATTGAAGAACAGGGTTCAAAAGCTATATGTTACTCGACAAAGTAGTCAGATAAGCATAAATCAGAAAAATCAAGCACGTGAAGTTAGCACTCAGTTGCTCGACACAGGAAGCAGTTGGTCGGATGGCAAACCAATCAACATACTTGAAGATTATGACAAGCTACAAGTTTCATACTATGGCATGGATGCATCCAAATTCCCAGGGGTGATACATAGCACACGGAGTTCCTCTAAAGAAAGATTAGCAACCATCGATCAGCCTGCATCATACTTCGTCCAGGAGATAATGAACTTTATGTTGAACAAATCAAGAAGGTAGATCAAGAATTTCACGAGCACCGAGCAACATTGCAGAATAAATACTCCATCCTTTCAAGTAACCCATCAAGCATGAAGCATTGGGTGCTTCTGTTGATACCAAATTTAATCTGCTGACGTGGACCAATAATAAGAAGACACGTGTCAATCTACATGGCACAATAACAACGAGGAAGTTTATTTCCCCCGACCAAGTTATGTTCGCTCCGAGCAACAAGGATACCCCGAGGAACTACAACACTCCGAGGAACTCCAGCGCTCCGATGAACTCCTGAACGACGAGCAACTAAGGCGGTCCGAGCTGCATCTCGGCTGTATCATTAAACGGACAACTGTTCAACTGTTCATTGAATGTTTATATTCTTGACGCACACGCTGCATTAAACGTATTACCCTTTCATATGTATTTCATTTAATGTATCGGACCTTTCATGTACAGCCTAAGGTCTATAAATACCTTGTATCATCCTCATTCAAGGGGACCGGAATTTCTTGAGAGAACTTGTAATCAAGAATTCCACAAACACTCAGCAATAACATAACAGTGGACGTAGGCTTTATTCCTAGCCGAACCACTTTAAAAATCTTTGTCTTATTTATTTATCTGTGATTGAATAATTAGAGCAATCTAGTTTTTTACATCAACACCTACCATGCTTGATGAGGTGCCAAATATCGTAATACAAGCACTTCGTCGTATCAGGATCTTTTTTTATGATGAGATCGATATGGTAGCAGTGAGTGGTTTAACTTATTTTTGGACTAGGAAGGGGGCCATTTTTACTCCCTCGGGCATGTCGACCATAGAGTCCAAGGTAGAAAGGGCATTGGTTAAGGTGTTCCTTGCTCGTGGTAGATAGAGGAAGGTAATATCTTGGAATTAGGAGGCCAGTTCTTCAAGGTAGGCATGGAAGGGTAAGGGTTTCTCATCCTTGACTTTCCATCTTCTAAGGACTTGACTGATGATGAGGGTTGAATCCCCGTAGATATCCAGGCATCGAAATCCTTTTTTGAGAGGGACTTTGAGGCCTACGATGCATGCCTCATATTCGGCCATATTGTTGGTTCTAGTCTGATGGCAATGGGAGTGTGGGAGTCATCGGGGGAAATTAGGAGTATCCCAATGCCATATCCTTTCTTTTTGGTGGCGCCGTCAAAGAAAATTTTACACCGGAGGTCTTTTAGGGAAGTACAAAGGATATTTTCATCCGGGAACTCAAAAATCCAAACATATGTTTCTTTCATAGGGTAGTCAGTGAGGTAGTTAGAGATAGCTCTTCCTTTTATGGATTTCTGTGTGATATACATGATATTAAATTCGGCTAATAGCATCAACCATCGGTCCATTCGGCTAGATAAGGTAGGTTTACCAAGTAGGTATTTGATAGGATCCATTTGAGATTCCAGTCTTATGGGAAAAGCGATCATGTAGTGTCATAATTTTTGGGTGACCCGAACAAGGGCGACACATGCTTTCTCCAAGGAAGTATAGTTGACTTAGTACCCAAGCAATTTACGATTAGCATAATATTTGGCTCTCTCTTTAAGGTTTCTTTAAGGTATTGGGTTAATAAATCCCCAATTACAGCGTCTGTTATGATCAGGTATATGAGTAGGGGTAGAGCAGTCTGGGGTGGCATGAGTATCGGAGGTCCAGTTAGATATTTCTTGGTTTTGTCAAAGGCTTCCTAACCAGATTCATTCCAAACCTTGGTTGAATCCTTCTGGAGGAGTTTGAAGATGGGTTCACAAATAGAAATCAATTGGCTGATGAACCGGATGATTTATTGTAATTTCCTAAAGAATACCCAGACTTCCTTATCCGTTTGGGGTGGTGGCATTTCGAGTATGGCTTTCAGTTTGGCAGGATCTGCTTTAATTATCTTTTCTCTAACCATGAATCCAAAGAGATTTCTTTGGTAGGTTAAGTCTCATCTAGTATCATCATAGTCGCTTAAAGAACTTTTGGAGAGAGGGAACATGACCTTCATGAGTCTTAGACTTGATAATCATATCGTCAACATAGGCCTTGAATTCTTTGTGTATCATATCATGAAAGATGGTTTTGTCATCCCTCTGGTAGGTAGCCCCTACATTCTTGACAACAAACGACATAACGGTGCAACATAAGGTTCCCCAAGGGGTGATGAATGTAATTTTCTCTTGATGATTTGGGTGCATCTTGATCTGATTGTATCCGGTAAACCCATTAACGAATGACTTGATAGAGTGACTCACCGCGTTATCTACAATCATGTCGATATTGGGTAACGGATAATCATCCTTTGGAAAGTCCTTGTTTAAATCTTGGTAATCAACACACATGCAAACCTTTCCTCCGGATTTTGGCACGGCTATAATATTAGCAAACCATATGGGATATTCTATTACCCAGATGAAGTCTACGTCCAGCTGTTTGACCACTTTTTCCTTAATCTTGAGTGACTATTCGATGTGGGTCTTACAGATTATATTTGACCAGTATGCATTCTGGGAGCATTAGAATCTCGTGCTGAGCTATCTCGGGATCAATGTAGAGCATGTCATCATAGGACCATGCGAATACATCCACAAATTCCTCTAGCTATCCTTCGAGTTGTGCGCGCTCTTGCTCGTCACAGGTGGACTTTATCCTAATCTCCTGTAGTTGGATACTAGAACCGAGATTAATAAAAATAGTTTCATCTTCATTAATTTGAACGAGGTTATGTTATTTGTTATTAACCTTATTAAGATTAGTTAAGAATTTTTCATTTGCAAAATCATCATCATCAAGAGTTTGATTAGAATCAAGACAATTAATATAAGGCATAACAAGATAGTCAAAATCTTCATTCATTTCATTGTTCGGAAAAACAGAGTTGAGAACATCATCAAAGGAGGTATCGATTACATTATGATCATAATAGAGAGGAACAAAAAAAGAAGAGGAAATGGGATGAACATTTGGGTTGGGTTTAATTTTAGTGGGTGGAACTGGTATAGCATTCCAGTTGAAGAGAGGTACATTAGTAGCTTTGATTAGTTGCTAACTTTCATTGGGAAAACATTAAAAGTTGATCCGTTGCCGACAAGAGAAAGTGGGACGGTCTTCCCCATTACTTCAATAGAGATATTGAGAGCACAATTACAATTTGTATAAAACTTTGGGGTTTGTTCTTTGGAAAAGGAGAGAATTCTAGTAGAGGTTAGAGATCCGACTAGGTTCACTACTTCTTCTGGCTTAGTGGAAGGAGAAACTGTGGGCCCGGTAAGTAGTTTAATCAAGGCATTTTAAGGCAGCTGGGAAGACATAAAAAGTCCCCATAGCATGATGTTAGCTCAAGTTTTATTTAATTGATCGAGGATGTTTCTCTCCTAGAGTGTCATTTTTGGTGTGGGAAGTTTCTCAACACCTTTTCCCTTATCGATCGTCACTGATTGCGGGTTTGAAACCAATTAATGCCACCCTGATCTATTCATGTGGTTCACAGAAGAGGGGAAAAAAATAAACCTTGTTTCCTCATCTATCTCAGGCTATTTGGCCACATTGTCGATTTCTTCTAGTAACTCCTCAGACGATATCATTCCACATATCCTGATTATTGGTGTGAAAGCGGTGTGATACTAATTTGAATAAATTCGCAAATTTTAATTTTAAGCTTATTCAATTAGATTCCATTTTTATATTAATTCAATTCATCCCCATAACAAGCAACAACATGAGTGAAATCAAACCATCACAAATAAAATTGCTAACGCCCAGATTTCAGGAAAAAACCCAAAAGGGAAAAACTTTTATTTCACTAATAATACTCATAATGATTACAAGTAAAATCTGCAAAGAATTTACCGCAGCAAAACCTCATAGGCCGCAACCTAAATCAATAATGAATCAACCTCAGAAGATCAACAAAGACACGCAGTCCAATTAACCTAGGAACACTCACGAGCACTCCCTTTGACACACAGCCAACATCATCCCAGCACCTCCCTCAAGTGGACCTAGATCAGTAGTAGGTTATCCTCCCTATAAGAGAAACTCTACCAAAGATGTATCTCGAGTTCCAAAATAATTCACTAAAATATTGGGATTTTTGTGAATTGAAAATAAAAAGATTTGAACCCTAAATGAAGGAGACAAGGTGTTTTCCAGAATGCAGTTTACTGGTATCAAAATTTTTTAGGCTTCTTAACAAAAACGGAGTGATTTAACACGCCTTATATATAAAACTTAAGTCGGAAGATCTATCAAATAAGATCAGGCTGTTTCTCGACTAACGCCACATGTCGCTCGAATGAGCTTTGCATGACAAGGCAATGTCTCTTGAACGACCGTAGTCTGTCTCTCGAACGACAGTTAAAAAAATAAAAATTATATTTCACAAAAATCTCTGCTTCAACACTTAGAAAAAAATTTAGAAAAAATATCCCAACAATTTAAATGAAATGTACGAATTTTTGAAAGCGATGTGATACTAATTTAAATAAATTCGCAAATTCCAATTTTAAATTCCTCAAATTACCCAATGAATTTAAAACAGTCACTTTAGGGATAAGACGCTTTGGCAGCGATCTCAAAATCTTTTTAACCACTCGTGCATCAGGAATGTGCTCACCAAGATTGAAACTAGGGTTGACACTATCAAACAAATGTGCATAAAACTTATAAAAATACTCAGTCTCAAGCATGGTTGTTTCAAATTGAGTAGTTAAATTTTAAAGTTTAGACTCTTTGACTGCGTTCGTGACATCATGGGTAAGTTATAAAACATCCCATTCTTCTTTAGACGTGGTGAACATCATAATACGTCGAAACTCCTCGGAGTGATGGCACCAGAAATTGCACTCAGCCCACGTGAACTAAAAGAACTCCACTTAAACTCATCCTCAGTCGAGTCTATCATGGGTTTTAAATTAGCGACATTATTTGCGGTGACAGTGGGAGGAGTCTACCGCCTTTCATAAACACGCTCATTGATTGCTTTTAAGTGTGATTTCATGTGGGCTTTCCAGTAATCATAGTTAGACCAACTAAAAAGTGGCAACCGATTTTATAAGTTTTCATTTTTAAACACTGCAATTTTTTTTTTAATCTGATTTTTCAAAAAAATCTATATCATAAATTTTTGCGAAGAAATGAATTCATAATAAATTTGTGAAATCTACTTTGATACAAATTTCAGATTGCAGTGTGATAGTGATTCGAATAGATTCGCAAATTCTAATTTTAAACTTATTTAATTAGAGTCAATTTTTAAACCATTTTAATTTAGCCCTAAAATATGCAACAACGTAAGTGAAATCAAACAATCACAAACAAAATTGCTGACAGACTGATTTCAGAAAAATCCTAAAAGGGAAAACCTTTTATTTTACTAATAATACTCACAATGATTACAAGAAAAATCGATAAAGAATTTATTGCAGTATACTATCATAGGCCGCAACCTATATCAGTAATGAATCAACCTCTGAAGATCCACAAAGACACTCAGTCCAATCATCACAGGATGAGCATCCCTTTGGCACGTAGTCAACGTCAACCCAGCCCCTCCCTCACCTAGATCGATAGTAGGTTATCCTCCCTACAAAAAAACTATAGCAAAGGTGTATCTCGGGTTCCAAAATAATTCACTAAAAGATTGGAATTTTTGTGAATTGAAGACAAAAGGATATGAACCCTAAATGAATAAGACAAAGTGTTATGCGGAATGAATTTTATTGGTGTCGAAATTCGTCAAGTCTTCTTAACAAAAACGAAGTGATTTAATACGCCTTATATAGAAAACTTAAGTCGGAAGATCGTTCGAACGAGATCATGTTGTCGCTCAAACGACACCACTTGTCAATATACGACAATTAAACACCCTACCTGTTTAAGTGCCTGATTGGAAAAATAGGTAAGGTGTAAGAGAAAATATGGGCAAACTTTGAGGGCATAAGGCAAATATACGGGTACGATGGGTGATTTGCTAAATACAGCTTAGGTAGATTGATCAAATTCGATATCTTCTTCTAGGAATAAAGAATTTGTATGATTTGAGAGTGGATTATGGGTAGTTTTTGGTTTAGGATTGGCTGTTGGGGCAATGATGCCCCGGTCAATCAGACCTTAAATTATCTTCCGAAGATGGAAGCACTAATCAGTGGTATGACTGGTAGTTTGGTGAAAACCGCAATGGGCCTTAGGTTTGAAATTTTTGGGAAGTGGGTTTAGTAATGGATGAGGGTCCAATGGATTAATAAGACTACAACTTAAAAAGGAATAGTAAACTTTATAGAAGGGAGTATGAAGCTCAGTGTATTTTTTTTACCGGGTTAGGGTGGCTTTCTGGTTCCCATGAAGTAGCAGGCTAAGAAATGTTATGGATGGTTAAAACTGCGGTATTGGAAGTCTTATCATACTTTCTGGGAGTGAACTATCTGGATAATTTCTTCTGCTCAACTTCTGTCTTGGTAAGACTTTATTCAATCTCCACTCCCTTTTCCCATAGGGCTAAAAAATAGGAGTAGTATTGTCCTCCATTATCGCTCGAATATGGGGTAAGAAGTTATTCTTCATAATACTGACTTATTCCTCTTCAAAATGCCAGTTGGTCATAGTGGCCACTTTCTCTCTCCATCTTGCTATGAAATTACTAACAGTTTTCCTAAGATTTTGTTTAAGACGTTCTAAATCACGATGGGTAACTTCTAAATCCTCATTGTATTCATACTGTAACATGAATTCATGGGCAACATCCTCCCAACTGCGGCTTTTGGATTCTTCAAAGTATAAGAACCAGCGAAGAACATTGTCGTTCAAACTCTTTTGGAACATCTGGGCCATTATTTCCTTGGAGTAACCTATGAGAGTCATGGCTCAATGGAAAATTTAGAGATTAACAATTGGAGGCCCACTATCCTCTAACTTCTCAATCTTAGGTATCTTGAACTTTTTTGACAGCCTGGCTTTAGGATAGGGAGGCATATGGGTGTAATTCATGTAGTTATCTGAGATTGGAACTTGGTCAAGCTTCTTGGTCAAAATCTTAAGGTCTTACTTGACCTTGTCCAACTCTTCTTCCTTCGGATAAATGGTCATGCGTAGGTTAGCCCCTGGATGGGTACGATTTGGCATAGGAAGCTGAGTTGGCGGTGTCCCATTGGTAGGATGGGCACGTGGGGCGTGTTGATATTCTTTCGAGGCCCAAATAGGCTCAAGTGAGGGCAGACCCATAGCGTGAGGAAAAGGATCTCAAGCTCTTCGGGAATAAGGCCTCGATTTTGTTGCATCTCATGAATCTTGATTTGAAGGTTATCAATATTGGCAGTAATTTGGGCTAGCACCGTCATCAAATCAAGCTGCACATTCACACTTGATTTGCATTCTCCAGGGAAAGCTTGGGTGAAAGTGAATTCTGGACTTGGAGGAAGTAGCGGTAGAACTGATGGAGCTTCGGGGAAGTTCGACGAAACACCGAAGCCAATAGGGAGCCGAGCCAAGGGTCGGGTATGCGATCAACCTAAGAAGGAGAAATGATTCGAATTTATTTTTAAAAGAGAAGAAGGAAAGTCTTTTATTATAGAAGGAAAATGTTTTTGACATTTTTGGAAACCAGGGGTACAAAATATTTTTGGGTAAAAAGGAGGAAAAATGTTTTTCACATTTATGATAAAAGGAAGGAAAATGCTTTTGGTATTTTGAAAAAATAGGGAAATAATATTTTTATCACTTTTAGTAAAGAAAAAAAATGATAAAAGGGTCTCAACATGATTATTATTACCATTCTATTCTCACTTTGTATTAGTTTTACCTAAATGCATAAAAAAATGTCGGACATGACCCTAGCCTGGAAAAATTGGGTTTGAAAAATATGTGAAACACAGTTTGCTTTTTACGAGGCTCGTGGATAGGGTCCTAGTTTGAAAAAAAAACAAAATCGCACGAAAATTTAGGCGGCATGCCGCCCCATCATTTTGGCAGAGTTTTGGGTAGTAACTAGCAAACTAAATATGAGTGCCCTAGGTTTGACTCCTATATGAGAGTATGCATTTGTTGGGTTAATTGTAAGGGTCCCCCCTTTGGTATGACTTCCACAATATACGTCTTGCTTTTGAGGGAAATTGGTACATCTGGAGAAGCCATTTCATACACCTGAGTGTACATGAATTGCCTCACCGTATACCTCGTGGGGACAATACGCGTGAGATCCAATTTAATATAGGTGACATACGTGATCGAGTTCCTTGCGATATACCTCCCGTTATGATTTCGGTCAAGTGGTATGATGCGGGGGGAATCATTCAAAATATGTTGAAGGTACCTTGCTAATGGAAGGTAAGGCTCGTTATCTTAAGCTACATCCGACCTGTCGGATGAGCGTCCATCACAAACGGACCTCCCAGTTACGGGACAAAATTTTGGTCAATAACCATACTCTTTGGTGATGTAGTGTGCAAAATGTCTAATTCTTTATTAGTATATTATGAAGAGAGTATTTTATTTAGCATAATGATCATTATACTACTAGGGAATAATGTATAAGTATCTTGAAAAATGAATCTATCATGGAGCATGAAGATTATAATAAGCATGGATATGTGAGAGTGAGTGATGTGTGAATATATATAAATGAGTGTGTGATAGTGAACCTAAGCATGAATCAATTACAAGTGGTGTGAGACAAGTGTGATTGAGCATGGATATATACAAGTTTGATAAGTGGATGTGTGTGTTAGTGATACCTAATGAAATTGACCAATATGTGTGTTTTAAATAAAACCAAAATTTTCACCAAAAATTATCCAACTTTTAATGTGCACCAAACCAAGTTATGAAAACCCAATTCTTACTTTAAACCAATTTTATCTTGATTAATCCTAACCATGCATCTAGTGATTAAAGCAAGTAAAATAAAGTAAAGAATACTCACAACGTCAGATGTACTCGGAAAAAACCCAAAACGGCAAAACAACCTCGGACGTCCCAAGCCAGACAATCATTATGAATATGGATTTATAATTAACAGATAAAGACTCACTCAATGACTCGATCCCCGCAGGTTTTGACGCTCTTCTGATCTTCAACCACTCCTCTCATAGTTCCCACACAGAAACTCCTTCTCCCACGATACCTATCCACAAAACATGCATCCACGTATATCTCGGTGTCCACCGAATGGATTTGATTCTTCTACCATGTCGAACAAGAAGTCCTTCTCTTTTCTTCACCGTAAAACCCTTATGTTCAATGGTAGAACAAACAAATTTGGTGCAGCAAGATCATTTAAATATATAAGAATGATATCTCGGATCTTTACAAACTTCTAAGGATGTGTTTAAGCTTTGAAACCTTAGAAAAACATGTGCAAACAAGTTTCTGGTTCGAATACAGTTTTCCAGAATGCACACTTACGAAACTCTCATAAAAACACGCTTTAAATAACAATTAAGCGCCGCCTCAAAATATGTGTCATTCGAACGACAATGCCAGGTCGTTCACTCGACATAGGCATCTCGTTCAAACGAGATCCTTATGTCGTTTGAGCGAGAGGACGTCAGTTTGACTTTCTTGGACTTTTAGTTCAAAACGTCTTTTGCACAAGAGATACAAATTAGTCAAACTCTATTTCGAGTATATCAGAATAAAACGTAGTGTAAACCTTTAAAACACTTTTAAAAACATTTTAAAATATTTTTCTTTATAAACTTACATCCTTATCTTTTATAAAAACAATTCTAAGCACCATTCATCATACGCATTCATACCTGTGTGATTTCGGAATGCAATTAATTTTGAAGACGGATAAACTTGCACCAATTAAACTTCGGCATGATAAATTCTTTGAAGCTTTGCCACAACGTCTTTAATTTTCTTCAATACGTCATAGACCAAGTGGGATCGTGACAAAATAAAAATCTCCCTATGACATATTACAAACACAGTTTTGTTCACGGAATTAAGTCAAAATAATATAGGGACTCAATTGGAAATTTATGTATTGACAAATCTCCCCCTTTGACTATTCCGGGACAAAACTAAACCAGTGAAATGCCTAAGCCGAGCCGTCAAGCCGTATTACGCCTAAATCCCATCCCATAAACCCAAAATCAAAAATACAGGACACGGACTAGTATATGTAGCACCGATAAGCATAAACTGTCCGAATGTGATGTAGACTTAAAATCTCGAATCGCTGAAGCGTACCTACACACATGAAACAGACAAATAAATACCCAGTGAAGTATGGAGGAACAAATTAAATCAATATATATATATATATATTCAAATGA
This sequence comes from Sambucus nigra, assembly GCA_949130495.1. NCBI lineage: Eukaryota > Viridiplantae > Streptophyta > Magnoliopsida > Dipsacales > Adoxaceae > Sambucus > Sambucus nigra. Next base: position 486,503,025 of record OX422216.1, read on the forward strand.
TACCAAACGATAATAGTTACCAATATGAATAACCAATATGGATAAACTCTAAAAAGTCATTTGTTAAACAATTTGAGCAACAAATTGATACCAATGTGTACTACCAATTTGAGATACTAATTTGTAAATATATGTAAAGCAAAACATGCTCAAATATCCCCCTACATCACATACATCTCTCCCCCTTTTTGTCTCGAATAGACAATCTGGTTAAAAGATAAACCAATCCAAGTATCTAGCATGAGAATAGAAACCAATTTGAATCAATGTGAAATCGCTAGATAATCATGAAACAACCAGCTACACATGATCAAGTAACGACAAATCGGTAGCTAGTAAACCAATGAATCACACAAAAAATATAGTAATCTAATCAGTTGTGATAAACGGACTATATGCAAAAAAAAATATAACCAATAAATCCTGCATATAAACCAATCAGTCCAGAAACACTTCCAGCAGTACCAAAAATATACCAATTTAAACCAGAGGACTGCAAACCAATCAGAAGTCATAATTCAACCTGTCGTTCGAACGAGCCCGGGACGTTACTCAAACAAAGTGAGGACGTCGCTCGAACGAAGGACAGATGTCGTTCGCGCGAAATAGAGATGTCGCTTGAACGACTTCTCGCGACCTGTTTGAAAGTCCCAGATTCCCAGAAATATAATATAATATTGCCTAGTGAAAAAAAATTCACAAAAATATTTCAGGAAGGGCCTGACAGAAGCAAAACAATGTTAAAACAGTAGGCTTTTTAACACAAAATGCAAAAACTCATAAAAACTAACAATGTGAGTTACATGCAAACATAATACTGATGTGCTCAAATATGGATATGGAATGTATAGGTGTGAAACTAAAAACAAATGAGTCATAATTCCAACACATCGAAACGATCAAGAAGCTCTAACTGATAAGGATAAATCATCAAACTTTATCATAGTCATATGAAAATAAAAGTGTGAGCTTAATGAACTAAACATACAACATGCACACAAATACATAATTTTGACGATTTTATAAACAATAGCGTCAAATCGCAATGATTCAACATTAGGATTAGTTGTGCAAACCCGTTTAAATTTTTAATCCATCCAAACTCCCTCAATAATCTCATATTTTCTTTGCAATGAACTATACAAATTTGGCACTTTTCTTAGCATATTGCATTTTCATTTTGGGATCTTTTAAATGGTGGCTTTCACAATGAGTTAATTTTGAACTCACGCAGTCCTTTTCCCGTGAATCAGTCATTATTTTTACCAATTTAAATCCTCACGATAAACGGTTCTTACATGCACACTTCTCCTTAAGTCTACTTACACATAGATGACTAGATTTAGATAAGAACGCCTCATCAAATTCAAATATGCAAGAGAATTCAAACATCCATATAAACTCGTGCATGTGTGAAATGTTGGCATATATACAAAGTCGAATCAAAATGCGTATCAACTTCGAAACAACCCCATATAAACAATGGTTAAGATCATTCTAAGCATCGATAATAATGACCAAATGTCCTAGCCACATGGATATGAAACGATGGGGGGTCCAAGCATACCAATATGCCACATCAAACATGTAAACTCAAAAACAAAAATCGAAAATCTTTTTAGCTTTTCATATTTTGGCAAAATCTTTTTGATTGTTCAAAAGTTTTCTCAAAAACAAAATCTTTTTGGATTTTCAAAAAAATTTCAAAAAAAATAAGATCTTTTTGTATTTTTTCGATAGGACTCAAACAAATGAAAACTATAATACAAAATGATACACATGTCATAATACTAGCAATGAATAAATCATGAAGCAAACTAGCATATGACAAACATGGCAACACTATCATCCTTTAGATTTAGCAACGGAAGAATCAAGTGCACCCAAACGAGAATCATGTAGTTTAATTCCTAAAGCCACTAAATCCGATTTCCTAACCCAAGTAGGTGTAAAATGACGCATGGGGGTTTTAGGAACCGGGACAAAGCTTGTCTAAGGTCGTAACAATAACGCCTAAGGCGACCTTTCCTACCACAAAACGTGCAAGTGAAGTGATGGCGGGAATGATTACCTATATGTGGACCTTTTCTAACCTTCCTAGTGTTTCTCACACGTGCGGGGGAATGGGAACAATTCTCTCATCAAAACCTATAACTCCCCTATCTCCCTTAATTTGGATGGTTCCTAGTATCTTATCTAACTTCTCTGACCTAGCCTCCAAATCAAACTTGAATCTAGACGAGTATCTCAATCTCTCCTCCAACTCGTGAATCATAGACTCGAGCAAACGTCTAGACTCCTCAAACTCTAAAATATCATTTTTCAAGGAATTCATCAAGCCACGGAGATTCTCTCTCTCTTTCTCCACAAACTCTAGTTTCTCCCTAAACTTCTTCTCTCGTTACCTAAGATCCTCAATCAAACTATCAATATTTTCTATGGCATGCTCATTCAACTTAGCTTGTAATTTAGAGTTAGCCTTTTTCACCTTCACCGTTTCGGCATACAACTCATTAAATGCAACTTGCAACTCTTTCACATATATCTCCTCCTCGTCACTCTCTTCACCTTCACCAACATGGGATTCACTCAAAACCTCCTCCGAAGTTTCATGCACATGAGAATCGTCATCGCTCACATGACATGCCATAAATGCAATAAGGTTACGATCAATGGGAAAACTCTCTCCCTCTTCCGGATCACTATCACTTAAGGTGGCATTATAGACAATGGGTTTCTTGCCCTCTTTCTTAAGTCTAGTGGTACACTCATTAACTTTGTGACCATACCCCTCACACCCAAAACATTTATCCGACTCATCTCTCTTAGGTTTCTCAAACTTATGCTTAGAGGTGGGATCTACTTTGTTGTTATTGAATTTTTCATATTTCTTGGCATCTTTCGATTGCTCTTGAAACTTAATAAAAAATTTAAATTTCTTTGCCAATAAAGCAACATCCTCAAAATAGGAATCGAAATCCGAAACTTTAATTTCCTCCTTTTAGGTTTTCAAAGAAATACCCTTTTCTTTCTTAGGCACTTGCTTGGAGGTAATCATGTCGATTTCAATGGTTTGTAAGTCACCTACAATCTCTTATAGTTTCGTCAACTCTAACCTACCCAAGGAGTTTAAAATGGTCACTTTCGCATCAAACCTACTAAGCAACGACCTAAGGATTTTCTTAATGACACGGTTGTCGGAAATTTTCTCACCTAGGTTAAACGACGAGTTGACAATATTGGACAACCTAGCATAAAACTCATCAAAAGTCTCACTCTCTAACATCCTAATGGTCTAAAACTGTGTAGTGAGATTTTGAAGTTTTCACGCCCTAATCGTGCTAGTGCCCTCGTGAGTAAGTTCCAAAATATCCCAAGCCTCTTTTGATGTTTCACAAGTCATAATTCTATTATATTCATACTGTGTGACATGTGAAGCAATAATGTGCAGACCCTTAGAATTATATTGTGCAAGTCTTTGTTCAGTTTTGGTCCATGACTCAACATGCTTTAAACTAGTGACCTCACCTAAAATAGTGACAGGGGGTGTCCAACGTTTCTCAACTTCTATCCACACACGCTCATCCATAGATTTTAATGCACATCTCATTCTCATCTTCCAATACGTGTAATTAGTGCCATCAAAAATAGGCGTTTGAGAAAATTCATTATATCCAGAATTCATCTTTGAAAACACACGGGATCACAAAACAAATAAAATATCTTTTCTAGCTCTGATACCAATTTAAAAGTGCCCAATATCTGTGTTTTAAACAAAACCAAAATCTTCATAAAAAATTATCCAACTTTTAATGTTCACCAAACCAAGTTGTGAAAAATCCAATTCTTACTTTAAACCAATTTTATCTTGATTAATCCTAAACATGCATCTGGTGATTAAAGCAAGTAAAATAAAGTAAAGAATACTCACAACGTCGGATGTACGAGGAAAAAACCCAAAACGGGAAAACAACCTCGAACGGCCCAAGCCAGACAATCACTAGATGCATAACACACGTGTCCACGTATGTCTCGGTGTCCACCGAATGGCTTTGATTCATCTATGATGTCGAACAAGAAGTAATTCTATTTTCTTCACCGCAAACCCTTATGTTCAATGGTAGAACAAACAGCTTTGGTGCAGCAAGATCACTTAAACATATAAGAATGATATCTCGGATCTTTGCAAACTTCTAAGGATGTGTTTAAGCTTTGAAACCTTAGAAAAACATGTGCAAACAAGTTTATGGTTCGAATATTGTTTTTCAGAATGCACCCTTACCAAATTCTGATAAAAACACGATTTAAATAATAATGAAGAGCCACCTCGAAATACATGTCATTTGAACGACAATGCCAGGTCGTTCGCACGATATAGGCATCTCGTTCGAACGAGATCCTTATGTCGTTTGAGCGAGATGACGTCAATTTGAATTTCTTTGACTTTTAGTTCAAAACGCCTCTTGCACAAGAGATCCAAATTGGTCAAACTCTATTTCGAGTATATCATAATAAAACGTAGTGTAAACCTTTAAAACACTTTTAAAAACATTTTCAAACATTTTTCTTTATAAAATTACATCCTTATCTTTTATAAAAATAATTCTGAGCACCATTAATTATACACATTCATAATTGTGTGATCCCAGAATGCAATTAATTTTGGAGACGGATAAACTTGCACCAATTAAACTTCGGCATGATAAATTCTTTGAAGCTTTGTCGCAATGTCTTCAATTTTCTTCAATACGTCATAGACCAAGTGGGACCGTGACAAAATAAAAATCTCCCTATGACATATTACAAACACAGTTTTGTTCTTGAAATTACGTCAAAACAATACAGGGACTCAATTGAAAATTTATGTCCTTACACCTAAGCATAGATATTCTAAGTGGTGCGTACAACATGTGGATACAAGTGATCCTACATGTAAGTAGTGTGAAGTGTACATAGAAAGTATATACAAGTTTGTGAGTGTGGAGTGAGTGATATGGGATATAAACATGAGGGAGATATATGTTGGAAACAATAGAGGAGAAAAAAGGAATATACAGGTAGGTGCATATGCACACAAGAAGAAAATGATAACACCCATGCAAACAGAGTCTAGCCCTCTTATGATAAACATTGTCCCCATCGTAGCCGCCATTGTGGCCATCCCATATCTCCTTTCCAGATGAGGGGAAAGGGGTTAAGGTCTCGTGCCCTATTCCTCTAAGAGAGCTTCGTCCATAGTCAATGCGGGGTAATGTAAAGAGATGGAGTTGCCCTCCTATTTTGCACAAAATATGCAAAAGAACATGTCGCCACCTCGAGACAGTGGTGTCAAATACAAACTGATGCTTACGAAACCAATAGTTCAGAGGTTTGTGGGCTAAGTTACGAAATGAAAAGGTTTTAGGCACCCATCCTGCCCTTTCGGTCTGTCATGGACTTGTGTTATTATTTTCCTTAATTTTTCCGTGAAGTGTGTGCGCGTCTATATATAAATGGAGATCGAAATGGCCCAACTCATATCATATAAAAGATAGAGTGAGTTCATCCCTAGGAATGTTCTCAAAATAATATCTAGAAAATACAATGTAAGCGTTTATCGAGATACTAATCGTTATGATGAAACGATAATATATGTTAGATAAAATGGCAATATGGATCACAAATATAACATATATCAAATAGTGTATAGATGAAGAGGATGAAAATGAGAAAATGAAAAAATTGGGAAATTGGAATCGAGTCTCGAGTTTTATCCCGATACGACTACATAGCCTATAAAGGCATCAAAGTTCATGTAGTTAATATGCGATATGAGGGTGGGTTTTATCCTAGAGATTTAAATGGGAATTTATTATACGTGTGTGTGTAGAAAATTTATTTTTAGTTTTGAAAATATGTGGTGAATAATCCTGTTGGAGTTTTTAGGTGTAACCCTCTTTTTATTGATTTTAGTTTTTTCATATAAAATAGAGTATGTTCAATATAACTAATAAAGGATGAGATGTTAATGTGTATGAACTAGAGTAAATTCTAGATTAAGAATTTATGTAACCAATGTGAAAATAAAGAGATTTGGAGAGAGAGAGAGAGAGAGAGAGAGAGAGAAGGATAATTTGATCTTTTTTGGATAATTAAAGCTTGATCTTGATCCTTGATGAGCTCCTTTGAATATTGGGAAGAATGTTGGATGAAAGAGAAGAAGATTGTTCTCAATTGGATGTGAAAAAGATGGTAATGAAAGGTCAAAAGTAATTTCACACAAGGAGACTTCATTGATTATAGAATAATGTTGATGAGATAACTGATATTGATGGATCTAAGATCTCTTAAAAGTGTGAAAATTACATCTATTTATAGGGTACGGGGATATCGATCGACATATCCCTAGACCTACCAGTCGGCAGGTAACCCTAGACACATTGCCAATGGGCTCAGAAATGGACTTGCCATTCGGTAGTCTCGTGCAGATTTTTTCAAACAAATGGTCATAAAACACAATTCGTATATCGAAATCATGCATGGGGAATAACTTTAGAAAGGTAATTCAGAAACCTTCAAGAGTCCTTTGGGCCGCTTATGGGTCCTCGAGTTGACTTTGGGTTAAACGGGGCTCGGAAGAGCTCATCGATCCTTTGGACGGGAGATCGCTGGACGGTAATGGATTGTTCATCCAAATCATAAGATAGAATCACACATGGGGTGGACCGTTGGAAATTTTATGCAAGGTACTTTGAATTCTAAAGAGCATCTCTCGATTTGGAGAGTTGACTTTGGTCAATCGAAGCCCAAAAGTGCCCGTTGACCTTTTTGAGTAAAACGAATCGTTCGTCTGTACTGTAAGGTTGATTTGTGCACGGGGAACACCATTTGAAAGGGTATTCAGTGACATTTGAATATTCATTCAGTCTCATTCGAGATGAATAGCAAAACTTGGTCAAATAGAGCACGGGAGTGCATGGTGGCCTCTGGATCAATTTTCGAGGGAAAATAGATCATTAATCTGAATAGTTACGCAGTTTCATGCATGGGGTAAACTAATGGAATGGGGTTTCAATACCCTTATAGGATCCAAAGAGATTTCACTCTTACGATGGAGTTTATTAGGTTCAAATCGTGGCACGGGAGCGCCTGATGGCCTCCAAATCGATTTTTGGTAGTAAAATTATTCATTTGTTTAAACCATTATGTTGATTCTTGCATGAGTTAGACTATTGGAAAGGGAATTCAGTGCCCTTCAAGGATTCATTGAGATTTTTCTTTGACGATAGAGTTAACTGGAGTCAAACGGGGCCCGAGAGCGCCTAATGGCCTCTAGATCGGTACTCGGAGTACGACCTAGGTTTTGTAGTGAATTGGGAAGTGCTCGGAACCTAACGAGATACTTAGGGGGTCCTAAAATATGGTATCTACGATATTCATTGTCTTTAAGCCATCCCGTTGACATGCATACTTACTCTTCCATACAGCTGTAAGGATCCAATGCATCGCGTGTATTTTAATAGTTTTCACTTATTTTCCCCCTCATGGAAAACCTGTTTATATATATATATATATATATATATATATATATATATATTGTCTTTAAGCGGTCCCATTGACATGTGTACTCACATTCCATAGTGACATCATGGTTCAGTGCATCACTAATATTTTAGTAGTTTTTATTTATTTTCTCCAATGGTAAACTTTTCTCATATATATTATCTTATGGGGATTAGAAGTTTTTGGGCCATTTTTAGTATTTCATGGCATTTTTCTTATTTTTTAGTTTCTTTATTTGGTTTTATTTTTAGTTCTTTTAGGTATTTTCTCTCTTTAATTAGCCTCTAAGCATGTTTGGGACTAATTAGGCATTCTTTTATTTTTAGTCAGTCCATTTTAGTTATTTTAGATAATTATTTAATTAGCAAGTAATAACCTACATATAAATAGCTTTGTAGTCTTCATTTGAAGATAGCTTCAATTCTTGAAATATAAGAACTCTTTTGTTTATCTCTCTAGAAATCATATTGTCTTGATTTTTAGGTCATTGTCGTGTAATTCATATCAAATTGGTCTCAAAGTGGGTGTCGCTCCCAATGTCGGTGTATTCGTGTGTTAGTTTGTGTTAGTGATTGTATATTATCAAATTGTGTATTACATTCTCAATGGCCCTGAGGAAGGCAACACGAATTCAAGATAAAATTAACAAGGAGTTAAGAAAATCAATCAAGAATTGATACAGAGCAATCAAGAATTGATAGAGAAAAGTCCTGAGATAAAACAATAAATGGATGCCATTTTTCAACACTTTTTGTCAAAATTACAAACACCAAACCATGGCCACCACAATGTTTCGACCCATGCTTTCACAACCATTTCCACCCCTATCCTACAAAAAAAGTTACCACACCACTTTCTAACCCTATCTCCACCAAACCAGTGATGGACAAAGGCGGTGCTATTAGTGACCGCCCATAAAACACCCACCGGAATTAAAGATTCAACCCGAACAGCAACCTGACCCACCCCAATGGAGTTGAGCCTTACTCCGGACCATGTAGAACCTCTAGAGTCACCTCCACACATCACAGCCCTAGTTTGAACCTTCCCCCAAGACTGGAATTCATGTAGGAGTCGTTGGAGTAACTGAAACCTTATTTTTAACCCACACGTTGCCCTAATCCATCTGGGTTTGATCGGAATAGCCCCTGCTCGAGGTGGGCCACCCAATGACTTCCAATACATCACCAACCGGAGTTGGCCAACCCTTTTGACGCCGCCCTTGGGTCGCGGCCATCCTTTCACCCTCATCCAAGATCAAGATGATGGTTGGATAGAAATTGGTAGATAATTTGACCACCCTAGGCATGTATTCGGTCCACAAGGTTCCAAGAAGGGTGATGAATATGGAATCTCACAATGAGATTGTTTGGATGATAAAATTTTGGGCTCTCCCTAACTTTTACCAAAATTGTTTTGAGACCCCAATATTTTTGTTGCCTCTTCGAACACACATTTTGGGAATATCTCACACGATTATCCAATTTTGAAAGTCCGAGGATGAACTTTTTTGAACACGTGGAGAATGATGGGAATTAGAAGTTTTTGGGTCATTTTTAGTATTTCATGGCATTTCTGTTATTTTTATAATTTCTTTATTTGGTTTTATTTTTAGTTATTTTAGGTATTTTCTCTCCTTAATTAGCCTCCAAGCATGTTTCGTAGTAATTAGGCATTCTTTTATTTTTTGTTAGTCCTTTTAGGTAATTACTTGATTAGAAAGGAATAACCCACATATAAATAGCTTTGTAGTCTTCATTTGAAGATAGCTTCAATTCTTGAAATATAAGAACTCTTGTATTTCTCTCAATAGAAATCATATTGTCATGATTTTTAGGTCATTGATGTGTAGTTCACGTCATTATCTTTTAACAATCCCGTTGACATGCGTTCTCACTTTCCCGTAGTTATGTTATAATCCGACGCATCACTCATATTCTAGTCACCTCCACACATATTTCTTTTAGCATTTCTCCTTGGAATGATTCGTTCCCGTCTTCCCTATGCCATGGATATGATGATTTCCTTCGTCACCCATGCACATTTATACACACATGCTCAATTTTATTATGTCCACCTTGTGCACAAGGCACATTTGACAACTTATACACATGTACACACACTTTAGAAGAAGGGTAATAATTTATTGCCCATGAGAGATCGAAAGGGAAGATTAGGTGTCTAACACCTTCCCATTCCATAACATAGTCTTCGAGTCCATATCTTTTTAATTTCGCATAAACTAGTAGTCTTTTATGTTTTCTCATTGGAGATGGCTATTTATTTTGTTTGTTTTGAGTAAAATAGACTGGGGACTCTGATTTCTACACATTAATTCTCACATCGTCAAGGGCTTCCGCGTTATGTCCTTTGGACCCTACAATACGCGCGTTTGGGGAGATATCTCTTTTCTCAGTGCCCCGAGGATGGCCACAGTGGCGACTCTACAGGAGACTTTTTTTAGGAATGGTATCTATTTAAATGGTCTTTATTTTCTTTCTCTTATTTCATTATTTTTACATGTGTATATGTTATCTCACTTGTATATTCTTTTTCTTCTTATATTTACAAGTTCTATATACCGTATTCATGTTATGCTACCCATGTATATTTCTTTCCATCGTACTTATCTTCTCATCACATGTATATACAATCTTTTCTATCCCCTGATCCATGTCATTTTTATATATCCATACTTTTCACACTTGTATATGCCTCACACTTCATGTTTACCTCTACATATTTTCCATGTTTCACTTCACTTATCCACATTTCAATGCTTATCTCACTCACTTGAAATTTTGGAAATAAATTTTTTGCCATTATTTAGACTTAGCCTTATATTTTTCATATCTACTTCATGTTTTTATCAAAATTAGAAAATAACTTAAAAAATAAAAAATAAAAAGCATTTCTCAGAATAATAATGTCCTTTCCTTTTTTACATACATAATTCTTTTAGGAAGAAAAGACAAATCATTTTAATCCTCAATAAAAGGAAATACATAAAATAAACAACAAAATAATTAAAACTAATCAATGGATCCCATAAAAGAAGATTAGACATAATCCTCCTTGTCATATTGGAGTCAGATTTAACCTCTCATGTCGGAGCACTATCTCGAATCACCGAGCCTCCCCGAGAAACCACGGGAGAAGTAGGCCCATTGTACCACGAAAGTACCATCCATAAGGATTGGGTAACTTCATCCAAATGAGTGTTGCGGCCACCATAGGTAAGGCCATTTGAAGCATCATCTCTCACTAGGTGCCCCAAACCTGAGTCTCTCATCACCCTCCGAATGAAGGTTTGATACGAGCTCATGGATTGGGACATTGGCTCTAACTCCGCACAAGGAACGGTAAAAGCCTGCAATAAAAAAGATCAATGCATAACGATTCAAACTAAAAAAAAACTAAGGCTGAGAGGCAGGAACAAACACCTCTTATTCAACCCCATCATCCCCATTGAACTGAATGGATAGACTCGGGACACGTATCACCAACGAAGGATCTGAAGACTGATTGGATGTTACAACATGTCTTGTATAAGGTACCTTGAAAGGACGAACCTAAGTAGCCATTGGGGATGCCTCTCTCAATCCCTGGCCATATCCAGCTAATAGAACTGTTGGCACCAATTGTTCTGCTATGAAGATAGAATAAGGAACAGTATAGTCAAAGTGGATGCTCTCCCTCAGAACTCCCCTGGTGTATTCTTCTAGGTCATCAGGAGCCAGCAGATGCGGCTCCCTCATCCTGAAGGTAGGCTCCACTAAAGGAAGCAGACGAGTTAAGAAGGGACACTGACAAATGACACTCTCTATAAGGCAGAAGGGTGTGGCCCCGTCATTACAATACAGTAACCAGGAGGTAGATTAGGTGGAAGTATTATCCTCAACCCGAATGCCCCCAGGACATAGTCCATGGGAAGAGCGTGACCTGTAATCCAAAAAATACTAATGAGGAAATGAAAGAAAATGCAAAAGTTTGCGTAAAAGATAGAAAATGGATACATATTGCCTTTGTGGTCAATACACATACTCTCCCTGACTATACCTCATTTTTTCTATGAATTATGGAAATTGAATAAAAATTTATACATGTTCTTGTTATTAATTATGTATTCTTGTTATGACTGGAGATGTCCTTATTTATATTTTTATTTGTTACTTAAATTAGATTTGAAATTTAATTTAAGACGCGGCAATTAATTAATTAATATTTTGACTCGTATCGGCTAATTATCAAATAACTAAGTTGGTAGTAATTTGTTTGGGGTATATTTGGTAATTCGGGACACTAGGAATGTTCATTTTTAGTTTAAAATGATGGTTTAAATGACTATTTAGTTAGTATAAGGCTCGGGCAAGGTTTTAAGCAAATTGCAGTTATTTGTAGGCCCTTTTAGGTAAGACCCATTTGGGGCCCCAACATAATTTGGGGACTAAAGGGGTTTGGGGGTTATTTGGGATCTCATTTTATCACAAAACACAATTGAAAAGGACTAGATGGACTAGAGATTAGGATTTTGAAGAGATGATCAGAAATTAGGAGATTTGGCTTGGTTTTATCCATAAATAAAGTGGCGAGTTTATATAGAATATGGTCGTGATTCTATGTGTATCAATTCATTAGAAATCCAAATTAAATTATGTTGTAAAATTAATTTAGATAAATAATTAGTTAATTTTCGCAATGAACCTAATAAAGATGTTAATTAGATTAATTTCCCCTTTATAATGATTGATTTCTTCATGAACTTGGATTAAAACTAATAGATTATGATTTGAATCTGTTTTATATTGAGAATCACTTATAAATCAAATGTTTCATTGAATCAATCCATGAAAATTCGTATAATCTGATAGATCTAGGGATGTTGAATAGAAATTGGGCTTTACTTTAAATCTTATGGTAATTTTGTGATTTGGTGATGGAAATATGTTCTAATTATGTTGAAGATGTGTTTTTATCATGTAAATGTTGGTTGGGTGCTTAAATAAAATTTTTGGGTTCATTAATGGAGGTTGGAGAGAGAAAAATGGGGGTTGGAGATGGTGAATCCCATAATAAAGAAAATTTTGGAGGTTCTATGTTGACCAATTCCAGGCTACCGATCGACCGGTGGTATCAGATATGGCCTAGTTTGGGTTTGGGGTAATGTGTTGGAAATTTTGATTTTGGGGTAGTTGGATCTTAGGGAAATTTGTTGATTTTAAGGGATTAAATTGAGGATTTGGAATTTGATGGTAAATTCGAGTGTGGAATGTATTCATTGATTGGGAATTTATAAGATTTGAGAAATTGGTTTGTTAGCTGAGGTTGATTTGAGTAATTTTATTGTATGAGTGGGGTGAACATACTTTGGTTGAGATTAAGTTTATCTTATAACTTCCTAAAGTGAGGTAGTTACTATGTCTCGTGATTTTATTTTAATTAGCTATGGGATTGTACCTAGACGGGATATCTTGGGAGATTGGACTAGGGATAACTGAGATTTGATAGAGTTGATGTGCGTGCTTTAGTGTATGTAGGGTTATACTATACCTATATTTGGAAACCGAAAGTGTTAGGGTTAATGTATCATAGAGTGAGTATAAGGTTATAGATGTGTTATACTCTTTTAATAAATGGATATTCTTAGTGTGACTGGTAGCTTTGGATCATAACGTGTATGTGATTTATCTTAAACCATTAGTGAGGGTTGTGTACATTATGTTTATATGTTTATTTGATTAAACTCGTTAATGAGGGTTGTATTTAAATGTATGTTCTATGTTCTCTACATACCATTTGTAAATACTCCCGGTGACATACTATAAGGGATTTTATTTTGGGGCACATACGACGCGGACCACGATGGTGCCTTAGTGAGTAGATGACTTTTGCCATACTCATTTTACCCCGGGGTTCTACGTCTAGGAATATGTGTACTAAGTGGGTTTAGAGAGAGATTTCATAGTATGGTTTTTGTTATGGAGGGCCATATGGATGATTTGTAGACGTAGAAATTATCCTTCAGTCGTGATGACATCTTAGGGTTGGGACAACTTGAGACTATACCTAGTATGTGTGAGTGACACCTGAAGGTAATAGGGATAGACCTAAGTTATGTGCGGGAGTGAGAATAGCCCATCGTTTTGTAAATGCCAGGTGATGTACCTTTTTATTGATTTTACACGTGAGGGAGTATTTCTCCTACTATATGTGATTATTGTGTGGCGGTACTGTAGGGATGTAAAGTTAGTGGTATCGATTTATGTGATATATTATAGATGTATATGACTTATTGTAGGGATTTCCACCTTAATACTTATGTTTTAGATTCGTGTATTTAGTATACTAGAGACGTGTATATTGTATTATTATCATACGATAGTCAAATGTGTATATACATGGTTTATAAGCCCGTTATGGGTATATTAGTTATTTGTTGAGACGTATTCTAGGTTCAAACTACCACACAACTTATCTATTATAATGAAATACATAACCTAAAGATGAGAAACTAAAGATTAAAGAATGGCGTTGTAAGACTTTAATCACATGGGCAGTATATGGGTTTGGGATTTAGAACTGCGCGATATTTTAGGTTTTTAGGCTCGGCAACTAATAACTTAAAAATATAATAAAATACAAGAGGAAGATGTATAGTTATAATATGGTCTGTATTCCATTATAATACAATTCTACAACGACTTGATGCTTACGTTTTCTTTCATAATATATTTTACATGTTCTTGTGGTGGTAGTTCCTGTAGACGCGGGTTTATTGGCGGAGCATCTCTAACGAAGTCCCATTTTGTACTCCTAAGATTGTAGGAGTCGAGCAATTGTAGATCATTATTTTTTTAAGAGGGACAGTACCCCCCACAAGCTTTATTAAAAGAAAAAATGAAAAAAACCCTTCTATGTGGCTCACAAAAAATAAAGGGGGATATATAAACCTTACCTTCCTGTAAAATAAAGCATAAAATAAAGTCCCATAAATATTTTTATCATAGGTAAGGGGATTACAAACCATGATTATGGAACATATCTCCAAACCAATCAAATAAATAAAAATAAAAATATGCATTTATAAAAATCTAAATTGAGGATGTAAAGAAATATCTTTCCCTATGAGGGGAATAACCTCTTTGGGTGCATTCGACAACCATTTGATTTCATCATGATTCAGCCCCATGTTTGATAATCTGACAGCCACAGCATTGCCTTCTCTATAAATGTGGGATCATAAAAAATCCATTTTGGAGATGTAATGTTTACAATTACTCAACCTAGTAAGCAAGTGCAATGGAGGCTTGTAATTTGTGTCTTATAAATAGTGGAAAATTGATTTGGAATCAGTTTCCAACCAAATTTTGTTCCAATGGTAACTCTAAGCAATATCTATCCCTATCATAGCTGTAATAAGTTATGCTTCAAAGGCTGATCTGGTTTTAACTTTACAACAAAAGGCACCTCTTAGGAACCCCCTGCAGTTTCCATACACCCCTCCAATGGAAGCTCTATTTTTTTCAAATAAACCATCAGTGTTGATTTTATTCCATCCTTGGATGGGAGGAAACGATTTGACTTTTATGATCTTTGGTGATTTTTTTAGGAATTCCTTTAATGTTTAAACTATGAAGTATCTTCAAATACTCAATTGTGTTATTCATGTGACCTTCACAAAGGCAACCAATCTTGTTGAGGCGAAGACTTAATTGATGGATAGTGATTATATGACATGGGAATTTATTGTCAAATATGGCTTGATTTCTAGCTCTCCATATAAAGTCAAATGCTCTAATGATAGATGCCAACCCAATGGTTTTTTTGTGGACAGAAATTCACATTTATAACTTGATTCCATATAATCATTGGGCTGCTGAACCATACTTGATGATTGAAAATACCAGAAATCAAATCCCAAATATATTTTGCATTGATGCATTCAATAAATAAATGATTTAAGGATTCATTATTAGAATTTCATAAAATACATCTAAATGCTAAGTGATATCCTTTTTCTTTCAGTAAATCAAGAACAACTAGTTTATTATGGAAGAATTTCCATATTTTCATTGGATAATTATGAGACTTATATCTAACAAACTCATACGCATCTTTAAAGGATAATTTTCTAGACTTACATAGTGGTCAAATAAGGCAGTCATCAGTGTCTTCTTTTGGGAGAATGATATTCCTGATTTTGTCAATTGTTGAAGTGTCCAATGAATTGATAATTCTATTATTGAAGTTCCAATTACCATATTTAATAAATTTAGCAACTTTAAAGTTATTTTGATGAGCCTCGGGATTAAGAACATATCCAAGCCAGTTGTCAGTCCAAAACCTAACTTTCTTACCATTACCAATGATCCACGTGGCATTGAGTTTTATAATTTTAAAATCTTCTTTGCATCGAGGCTAAATGGAACTAATTTGGTAACCACCATTGTCATCACTCATGGAATTAAATCTAGCTTCAAGAAATTGATACCATAGGGATTTAGTTGTTCAAAGATCTCAACATTATTTAAGAATGCAAGAAGTTTTAATATGATCAAGATTTTGCAAATTGATGCCCCCTTTATCATAAGGGAGGCAGGTTTTTTTCTAGTGAACAGCAATCATCTTTAGTGTTGTTGTTAAGCCAATCCATAAAAAAAAAATTGATCCATTGTTGAATTTTTTGAGAAATGTAGTAGGCCATTTATATATTTTGAATCTATAAAGAAAGATGGATTGGATGACAGTCCTTATTCTAATCTACCATCAATGGAAAGAAGTTTGCCTTTCCAACCTTCAAGTTTGGATTTTGCTCTGTCAGCTATGACTTGAACATGATATCTTCTAGGTTTTCCTCTGATTATGGGGACTCTAAGGTAAATAAAATAGGTGGCTCCTTCTTTGAAACTAAGAATGTTATTGATTTGAATTTTTCTATTAAAGTCTCCTTTACCAATGAAAACTTGACATTTAGATTTGTTTACTTTCTATTCGGATATTGAGGTATAGTTGTCGAGTATTTGAATGATATTATTCAAAGATAAATCATCATCTCTGTAAAAAAATCATAATATCATCAGCATATATTAAATGAGTATGAACTTTGAATCGTCTAGGAGAAGAGATATGGGTTATGTAACCCTCTTGGACCTTTTGAATAATGAGTCTCCTTAGGTAATCCTGAGTTATACAGAAAAGAAGGGGAGAAAGGGGGTCACCTTGTCTCACACCTCTAGAGAAGCTAAAATAACTAGTTGGAGATCCATTCATAAGAATGGATAGCTTTGTTGAATTGAGGATTGCTTTAATAATAGTAAAAAACTTATCACTAAAACCAAATGAAGATGATGTATGAAGAATGAAGTTCCAATCAATGATATCAATTGCCTTAGCAATCTCTATTTTGATGCCTACATTCCCACCAAATGCATTATAATTAAGAAGATTAAAGCATTCAGAGACAATTGATATTGGATGGGTAATGGATCTACCATTTATGAAGCC
Source organism: Sambucus nigra (assembly GCA_949130495.1). Classification (NCBI taxonomy): domain Eukaryota; kingdom Viridiplantae; phylum Streptophyta; class Magnoliopsida; order Dipsacales; family Adoxaceae; genus Sambucus; species Sambucus nigra. Next base: position 486,520,071 of record OX422216.1, read on the forward strand.
AAATTGGTTATCACGAATTATAAATCCTATAATATATTTTAATATATTTGTTATAATCTTAGTGATAACCTTAAAAATAAAATTATCCATGGCAATAGGTCTATAATAAGTTATGCAAGAAGCTTCTATATCTTTAGGGATGAGAACAATATGATTGGTATTAAATCCAGGGAGTATCTAACAATTTATAAAAAAGTTTTCTACAACTCTACAAACATCTTGTCCTGTAATTTTCCAGTAAACTGAAATGCCACTGAAACCATCAGGGTCTGGGGTTTATAAGGGGTCTATAGAGAAAATAGTGTTTTAATTTCATTTACTATAGGTATAGATACAAGATATATATTATCCGAGCCTGTGGCTAAATTAGGAATGACATTAGTAACAATGCTATTAGAATCAATGGATGGATATTTAGTATATAAGGATGAAAAATGTTTGACAATATGATCTTTAATAGCTTCTTGATCAGTAAGTAGAACATCCCCGTGTTTAAGGTAATATATTGAATTATTTGGTGTTCTTTGTTGTACATGCGTATGATAAAAGGCAGTGCATCTATCCCCATTTGTCATTCATTTAATCCTAGATTTTTCTTTCCAAAAATTTTCTTCATAATTCAAAACTTCAATAAGTTTCTTTTATCAATCCATTTCCAGATTATCTCTAACCTTATTGTGACCTTTAGAGTCTATTTCAAATTAAATTGCAAATAAATTCTCTTTTGCTAAATGTAGGTTGGCATGAACATTACCAAAAACCTCAAAGTTCCATTTTTTCAATGCAAACTTTAATGTTTTAAGTTTTTCTTTAAAAATATACATTGGGCAGCCATAAAATTTAGAGTTTGTCCAAACATCCTCTACTAAAATGATGAAATTGGGATTATTAGTCCAAAAGGACATAAATTGAAAATATTTCGGACATGTTTGTAAATTGAATTTAGCATCAAATAGGATGGGATGATGATCATATCCCAATTTAGTTAAGCAAGGCAGATTAGGCTAGACCAGTAGGTAATCCATGATTGATTAAATAGAACTCTATCTAATTTCCTCTCAATAGTAGATGTGGGTTTTTCTTCCAAGTATAAAAGATGTCTTTTAGATCAATTAAAAGAAAATTGCAATTGTCAATCATACCTTTGAATTCATAGAAAGATCCAACATAGGGTATTGTAGTGGCTCTCAATTCATGAGCTTCAAGAACACTGTGTTAGTCCCCCATTGTCATCTAAGGCCATTTAATGTTGTTGTTAAGTTGATTAAATTCTTCCTAAATCTTTTTTCTAATAATATAGTCATTAGAGGCGTAGACAATAGTATATGTTTCTTGGATACCTTCAATCAAAGAGCTAAAAGTTATTTGTTGACTTGAATTTGAAAGAATTGTTGGTTTGTGTACTGAATTTGAGTGAAACAGCCATAGGTTTGGCTGAAGACCATTCCTATAAGTAGAGGAGAAAAAAGTCATTCCAAAAGTATGAAAGATGTGTTGAAAGGATGGATTAAAATCCATTTTAGGTTCTACAATGCAAAGAAGATCTAGCTTATGTTGAATAGACCAAGAAGATTTCATTATTTTTTATATGGAATTCCCCAAACCCCTTATATTCCAATATAATATTTTTCTTAAATAGGGGTTTAGAGGCACTCCGTAGGTTATAGCTAGCTTGTGATTGTGAATCTTTTCCAATTTTACTCTTGAGTTTCTTCTTTTAAGAGTTGGAGATTACTAGAGTAAAACTCTCTTGATCTTTCCCCAAAATACATTTTGGTTGTTTTTGGAGATTAGAGATGAAATAATTTGTAACATATTCAATTTCCTTGTCTAAATTATAATCAATAAGCTTGCAATTGTCTTCTAAAAGAGAGTTTGTTATTTCTTCTTCAGCTCATTCTTTTGTTGTGCTCTTTTATTTTCAGTCAGGTTAAACATATATACTTATATTCAGAGTTGGACTTTTATACGGATACATTTTATATTCCATAGATGTCTTATGCTATATTAGTCATGATTGGTATCAAACTTGGTTTTGTGTTGATTTTGTATTTTATTATCTTGTCATTTTTCATTCAGTTTTGATTATTTCTTATGATAAGAATTTTACCAAAAAAATTTTATTACCGTGATTTTTATATTAGACCTGATCAATCTATGTATGAATTTTTGAAAGGCATCGCATTTGGTATCAGAGAATTTTAGGTTCTAGTGTCCTACGGATCTTGAGTACCTTTGTCGCTCTTCCAAGTTGCGTTCTTTAACCACTTTAGTGTTTTAATGTTTAGGATTCGTACTCTTTATATCAATGACCATTTAGTGGGTTTCCTGCCATTGCTTTCGGACTAACGACTCGGATAGATCAAGTGGATCGGGAGGGTTCATTGTTTATATTTTTCTTACGAGATGTCCCACACATGAGTTTAACTTCAATCAAGAGTTAAAGGTCTTTTAGACGTGAGACATTTGTCAAGTGCTTTGTACATGGTTTGAGGGAAAATGTTTTCACTACCCATCCGTAAAGACATTAGAAGTATGTTTTTGTAGACCTCGTATGTGCAACCTTGTGGTGGACAGTATGAGGAGGACTTTAACTATCTCACTCTCTATGCCCTAAGGAATATTGATACAAAAGAGAAGGAGGATATTCCTCTTATCAATTACAGTGAGAATTAGACTTTTTGGCATTGGCAGAAACCTTGTGTGAAAGGTTTGGTAGGTGTTACCAAGTAACCCGCTCTTCACCACTTATGATCAGGTGGTTGAATTTACCCTCCTATTTTAGTAGGAGCATTGTAAATAAAATCTCTAAGATTAGGAAAATCGAAGACAAATTAAGCCCAATGAATAGAGATGGTGCAGCGGGGAATCGAGTAGGGAGATTGCACCAGTAGAAAAAACCACATGGGGGTAGCTAACACCAAGAGGTTTCCAAGAGTATATGATGCGATCTATTTTTACCAAGTGTGCCGGAGGAATTATGGACATTACATCCACGACCTACGAAATAAGGGAAAATAATATAAATGTTAGTAGAAATGACCAAAGAAGGAAGGTCAGTAGGGCCCAGTAAGTCCAACATTTTGATATATCCTCTAAAAGAAGATGTTACGCTCGTGGAGAGTGAGGCCACTTAGTTATTAGATGACCTAGTGGCAACCAACTTTTTAGGGTACCTACGGGGAATGGTTATGGGTACGTTTATGTCTCACACACATGTGTCTTCCTTAAACATAGAGGATTTGTCATTTTTTAGAAGTATTGTGTGTGCGACGATTATGAGGCATATAGATTCCCTTTGACCTTTCTGTTTTTGTGGTTACCCCCATCCAGGAGGGGGATAATTTATGTCATGATTATAAAGACATGGCAACTTATTTGGTCGGCCTGGTTTCAGCCGCTTTTTTGACTTTATATGAGATATTATCGTGTAATTAGTGAGCTTGTGCACATAGCTATGTTTTAAGTTTATACCAATTACCAGAGGTAGACATTCATATGCCATTTTGGGTCGGGTTTTGATTTGAGTAGTTATGCTTAGGGTCGGGAGAAAGTCTAGCGCATTTATTTAGTCTATGGATGTGGGTACATTAGATGAGATTTTGATTGCGTACAGGTGTCAGGGATACATCGAGGTTCTTTTAGTCTTTAGTTCTTTGGGGTGTTGAGTTATCATATATGAAAGGGTTTGAATGTTCCTTGGAGATTGGCACTAGCATTGAATCCACCGCGATTCCATCTTATAGGACTAACTTAGCCAAGGATGATACAGGTGTCATGGGACGAGACACCATAGTTGTATACCGATTGAATATTCGGATGATGTTACCTTACGAAAGCTCTAAAAAGAGGGATGGTTCACTAAGTGATGTGTGAACCACCTGGAGCATGATAGGGTCAAGATACGAGATAAGTGTTTATTGTTACGCATCAATAAAATGTTGGAATTGTTAAGGAATTTATTTTCTCCTAGAAAATGAAAGAATAGCGAGTTTTCATTTTTGGTACAATCAAAAGGAGAATATCCCGAAGGCAGCTTTCTAGGACTATATGGTATGAGCGAGTCATTAGTGAATTTTTTATCGTATGGGCGGGTTATTGAAGAGGAAATTGGGTAGTAGTGGTTTTCACTTCACCCAAATCTGTGATTTGGGGTGGTTTATGCCGCAGAGATAGAGTTTGCCAAGAGTGGGTAAGAAAATAGTATTGGGAATAGGCGCTTTTGCCATTTGAGGATAAGAGAGGGTCATATTTTTAGGGAAAGTTTTATCGGGGGTCCCCAAACTATGAGAGGTTGTTCAATTAAGGCACATGTTTGGAATTTCACGTTACATCCCAGTAAGGACAACAGACTATTTTGCGTTATGAGAGTTAGATTGACCAAGATAATTAAATCTATAAGTTTACCAAGACATTTTTGAAGGGTTGTAGATTTGGACACCTTGAAGAATAGAGTGTCCATAGTAGAATGTGTGAATATTTTCCAGGCAAAGTAAATCAATGATAAGCAAATCTTGAGTCGAGAGTTCAGGAGAGAGGTCATGTGTTATTAATGATCTCTCTGTTATGGGGCATTATGGAGTTCAAGTTCCTATAAAGGGTAGGCAAGCAGATGAGATATTCATTTTTAGAGTGTTGATAGGGCAAGGTTGGTGTCATTTGACCTCACCTTATCAATGTCTGCATGCGCGATGTTTTTCCATGGGTATAGAATAGACGACATATTTGATCAATAACTCTATGTTTTAACGATTAGATTAGTTCGGTTGTGAGCATAGATGAATGCGAAGTTGTGCGAGTTTATAGCATGATTTGGTTGTTTTTCATTAGTGTGAGGATGCTATGGTTGAGATATTCTTAGACTTTCTATTAGAAAAATAATGAATTCAAATTTTGAGGACAAAATTCCTTTTTTAAAGGGGGAAGAATGTACTACCCTGTAATTTTTATTAATTATTAAATTGAACAAAAATTAATTACGTGTGCTCCTTACTAATTATGTATGCTTGCTGTGATTAGAGATGTCACTATATATATATATATATATATATATATATATGTGTGTGTGTGTGTGTGTGTGTGTGTGTGTGTGTGTGTGTGTGTGTGTGTGTGTGTGTGTCTTAATTAAATTGGATTTGAAATTTGATTTAAGACAAGGCGATTAATTAATTAATATTTGGATTCGTACCTGATACTTATTAAATAACTGAGTGGGTAGCTATTTTTTTAGGGTATATTTGGTAATTGACTGTTGGAACATGTGAAATGTCCATTTTTCGTTTAAAACGGTGATTTAAATTCCTATTGGGGGTATTATAAGGCTCAAACAAGTTGTTCAGTCATTTGGAGTTATTTTTTAGGACCTTTTAGGTGACGCTCATTTGGGGACAAAACCTAGTTTTCAGATTAAAGGGGATTAAGGGGTTATAATGGATCTCATTTTATCACAAAACACAATTGGAAAGGACTAGAGGGACCAAATAGGAGGAGCATGAAGAGAAGATGAGAAATTAGGGGATTTTACTTAGTTTTTACCATAAATCATAAGGCAAGTTTATATCGAATATGATTATGATTGTATGTGTGTCAATAATATATCTATTCATTAGAAATCTAAATCAAATTATATTGTAAATCTGATTTAAGATAGTTAACTAGTTAATTTTGGTAACTAACCTAATCTAGATGTTAATTAAGTTGATTTCCACTTTATAGTGATTGATTTCTTCATGAACTTGGATCAAAACTAATAGATAATGATTTAAATCTTTTTATATTGAGAATCATATAAAATCCTATGTTTAATTGAATCAATGAAAGGAAATTTTTATAATTGGATAGATCTAGAGTTGTCGAATAGAAATTGAATTTTACTTTAAACCTTGCGGTAGATTTTGGATTTCATGATGGAAATAGTCTCCAATTGTGTTAATGATGTGTATTATTATCATTTGAATGTTGGTTGGGTGCTTGGATAAAATTTTGGGTACATTAATTGATGTTGGAGAGAAAAACTGGTGGTTGAAGATGGTGAACTCTGTGACGAAGGGAAATTTTGGAGGTTCTATGTTAACTGATCGATCGATCCAAGGCTATCGACCGATCGGTGGTATCAGATATGGCCTACTTTGGGCATTTGTGTAATTGGTTGGGAATTTTGTTTCGGGCCTAGGCCTAGGATTTTTTGGCCTATATTTTTCAGGTACACATAGAATATAAATATATTCTTATGATTTTAAGTGATAAGTATCTCTATTTGGGATAGTTGGATATTAGTATATGTCGTTGATTTATAGAAGATAAATTGGCATTTGATGGTAAATCCGAGTGTAGAATGGATTCATTGATTAGGAATTGAAAGATTTTAGGATTGAGCTTGTTAGTTAAGATTAATTTGAGTAATTTTGTTGTACGAGTGGGGTGAACATCCTTTGGGTGAAATTAAATTTGGGTTATAACTTCTAGAGTGAGGTAGTTACGATGTCTCGTGATTTCATTTAAATTAGATTTGGGATTATACCAAGATGTGATTCCTTTGGAGATTGGAATTGGGATAAATTAGATTTAATATGGATCATGTGAGTGCTTTAGTGTATGGTAGGGTGAGATTATACCTAGATATGAGAACCCGAATGCTAGGTGTAATCTATATTAGAATCAATATAAGGTTATAAATGTGTTATACCCTCTTTATAAATGGAGATGCTTAGTGTGACTTGGTAGCTGTGGGTCAGAATGTGTATGTGATTTATCTTAACCCATTAGCAAGGATTGTTTACATTATGTTGATTTATCCTGTTAGTGAGGGTTGTAAATGTAATCCGATAACATTAGTTCGTCATGTTTATATCTTAATTTTATTTCACCCGTTAACGAGGGTAGTATTTAAATGGATGTTTTATATGCTCTATATACCGTTTGTAAATACTCACAGTGAAGTGCTATAATGGGTTCCATTTTCTATCATGTATGGCGTAGACCGCGATGGTGCCTCGATGAGTAGACAAGTTTTTCCATAGTTATTTTATCCCAGGGTCCTACATATAGGTATCTGCTTACCGAGCGGGCTCATATAGATACTTCATAGTATAGTCTTTGGTATAGTGGGCCATATGAATGATGGGTAGACATAGTGATTTATCATTTTATTATGATGAGGTCTTAGGGTTGGGACAACTTGAGACTATACCTAGTATGGGTGAGTGATCCTAAAGGTAATAGGGATATACTTGAGTTATGTGCGGACGTGAGAATAGCCCATCTACCTGTACTTGCCAAGCGATGACATTTATATGGATTTTACACGTGAAGGAGTTTATATTCTATCATATATGATTATTGTGTGGTGGTACTAGAGTTAGTGTATGAGTTTTTGTGCTACATTAGAAATGTATATGACTTATAGTAGGGATGTACACCTACATACTTATGTTTCGAATTCGTATACTTGAGACATGTATATTTTATTATTAGCATGAGATAGTCAAATGTGTATAGACCAGAGTTATATGCCTATTATTGGATTGTTAGTTATTTGGTAAATCATATCGTAGTTTCGAGAGTAGGAAAAAACTTATGTATTATAATAAAAGAGATAAATTTAAAGATAAGAAACTAGAGATTAAGAAATGATGTTGTAAAACTTTAATCACATGGGATATATATGGATTCGGGATTTAGAAAAGCATGATATTTTAGGATGTTGGGTTTGGTAACTAATAACTTAAAATAAAATAAAACGCGAGAGGAAGACGTGTAGTTATAATATTGCCTAGATTCAATTGTAATCCTCTTTTATGTAGACATGTTTTTTAGTTTTTTTTTTTTAAATTCATAGGTTCTTATTGGGGTAGTCCCTATAAACACGGAATCGAACAAGTTTATCTCATTCTTTTATTATACTCTTTTATTTTCAACAAGTTGTACATGTATACTTATAGTCAGAGTCAGACATTTATATGGATACATATTATATTCAAGAGATGGCTTATGTTGTATTGGTAGTCATTAGTATCAAAGTTGGTTTTATGTTGATTCAGTATTTCATTGTCTTGTCATTGTTCATTTGGTTTTGATAACTTATTATGCTAAGAATGTTACCAAAAGTTTTTTATTCTCGTTATTTGTATATCAGACATGATCAATCTATTTATGAATTTTTATGAGGTGTCATATTTGATATCAAAGCATCCCAAGTTCTTGTGTCCTATGGATCTTGAGTGAATTGTCACCTTTCCAAGTTGCGTTCTTTGACCACTTTAGAGATTAACATTTAGGTTTTGTAATCTCTATATTGATGACAGTTTAAGGGGTTTCATGCCATTATTTCCTGATGAACGACTTGGATAGATAAAGTGTATTTGTAGGGTTCCTTATTTGTATTTTACTTGAGAGACTTACTATGCATGATGTCAATTTCTGTCGAGATCTTGGGTCTTTTGGATTTGAGACCTTTACTTTTTTATTAGCATATTGTTCGAGAGAAGATGTTTTCACTCACCATCCATAACGGCATTAGAAGTATGTTTTCGAAGACCATGTTTGTGCAACCATATGATGAACAGTATGAGGATGAGTTTAACTATACTTCTCTCTCTAAACTAGGAAATACTGACACTAACGTGAAGGAGGATGTTCATGTTACTAATTAAAGTGTGAGTCAGACATTTTGGCATTGGTAGAGCACTTGTGTGAAAGGTTTGGTAGGTATTTTAGGGTAACCCTCTCTTCATCACTTATGATTATGTGGTTTAAGTTACCCTCCTAAATCAGTAGGAGCATTATAACTACTACGAGGATAGAGTCCCTATGATTGGGAAGATCGAAGAAAAATTAGTCCCAATAAGTAGAGACGTTGCAGCATAGACCCATAGAGGGGGACCTCACTATCAGAAAAAACCACATGGGTGTATCTAATACTAATAAGTTTCCAAGAGTAGATGATGTGATCTATTTTGTCCAGTAGGGACAAGGGGATTATGACCAGCGGGGCCACGATATATAAGAGAAGGGAAAACAATGTAAATGTTAGTAGAAATTGAAGCACCTTATACCTTTGACTTGCTTAAGTCTATACTGTATAAGTGTTCAACTAGTATGGAAATAATGACAAAAATTGGTTGTCCATCCTAGAATCCAAAGAACCTCAGAATCATTCTCTCTAATCCTCTTCAATGATCCATGAAGGTATAAATTGAATCACACTACACACAATTAGAAGTGCATACATGTGTATATATTGCTTAAAATTGATTGTGTGATTAATTCCCCTTAAAATGTGGTTTTAATTATTTTTGGGAATTTTTAAACATTTTTTAAATAAATGTTTTCATTAATAAAATGTGTTTATATAATTTGTGGGGTAAAATTTCTATTTTAAAATTTTCATTTTTCAATGGAATGTTTGTTTGGGTAGAATGTAAATGCGCTAGAGACTTCAGGGTGCTGACTGTAATTACTTTGGACGCGCGTGTGTGAGCCACTCATATTTCAACACTTGTCATCCTCCTGGTTCATCTATATGTGTTTGTTATGTGAGAGGGTTCGCTGGTGGATTGATGATCATTGGATCAAAGCTGATCGATGGTCTGCATGTGTTTTAAACCTATCTGTGTGCCATCGTTTGAACCAATCACTTTGGACTTAACCACCGCTGTTTTATAACCCTTAGATCAAGTCAATCGTAGGATGACTTAATCTCTGCCATTGATTCCATGCGCATTTCCAGAACCTTCCTCTACCCATATATAAACCCCCAACTTCTCAGACTTTCAAGACTTTTGGGCATTTGTCATTTTTGAGAGAAAAAAATAGAGAGAAGAGAGAAGTGAGAGAGAAGAGAGAAAAGAGAAGAGAGAGAAAGAAAACTGTGTTAGCCAAAAACCAAACCCTAACCCTAAACACTTCATTTTCTGAATCAAACCTTCGTATACACCTAACCCCAAACACAACCTTGAGTGTTTGAGAGAGAGTGGTTTGTTCATATTGAAGTTGTAACCTCTTTGTCTATGATCTTGTTTACAACTTAAACATTCGTGTGAAGATATGTGTTTCTTTTTCATAGAAACTTTAGATCTACATTCTACATGTTACATTTTCACTAGATCTGCATATTTCTTACTTGATTTAAGAAAATTTTTACTGATTTGGTTTTGAAAATGTTTTATGGTTTCTGTTCTTACGAAACTTAACCTTGACCTAGTTGGATTCGCACTTGGAGATTTTCAATCTCAAAAATATTTTTAAAACCGAGATTGATTAAGATCTTGACCGATTTTGAAGCGAGATATCCGTGGAATATGGGTTATATTATAGGTCAAAAAGGTTTTTAGTTCTGTAAGAAAGAAAGAAAACAAAATCACAGCATATAGACTTTATATGTAATTTTTCTAGGACTGTCTGTAAATCTAAGTGTGTGTGAGTTCATGCCTGTTGATAGGAATCACTTCACAAACACTAAACACACTACTACACTGAAAGTGTTGTGTATAAGATCAAATATCATTGAGTCGACATAAGGAAGCTAAAGCAAAGGAAGTTATCAAACTGGAAGAACATCATCAACAATCAGATCTATGAGAAGTTAGAAGGACACCAAGTGGGGTATATTCCTAAACTTAGAAAAGGTTGATTTTTGTGCATGTATGTTGTATTGTTTGTAACTATTATTTGTTGTTAGTGGATTTTTACTTTTGTGACTTAGAAGTCACCGTGGATGTTTCCTCTGTTGGGAGAGGATTTACCATGTTAAAAACTGTGTGTTTGATTATCTTCATCTCCTCATCTCATTCTATAGTGTGCTGAATTTTTGAAACTGTCTTGTTTTAAAAACTTATTACAAAGTCTTGATTACTCTCGTACATAACTTTTTTGTAAACACATCTTGTTGTTTATAATTTTTATTTTCAAAAGAAAAGGGTTTCTCCAACAAACATCTCGGAGTTGCTTATACAGTTTAATCTTGTATTAAACGGCATTAGCAACGTTTTTCAATTGGTATCAGAGCCCTGTTAACTTTTTATTTCAAAAAGATCTTGTGTTTCTGAAATCGTTTTCTGAAAAACCTAACTATGGACGAGAAGAATGATAGGTTTGGTAATCTGTCCAGACCTCCACTCTTTGATGGAAACAACTTTGCTTACTGGAAAGTAAGAATGGTTGTCTTCATCCAAGGGACTTTAGGAGATGATGTCTGGGACATTATTGAAAATGGATACACTTATCCTACTAAACCATCCACTGAAGGAAGCGATGAGAGGGTAAAGAAAATCTTGAGTGAGTTTACACAAGAAGAGAAAACTATTTCTCGAAATAACAATAAAGGCAAGAATGACATCTTTATGTCTATTAATGAGTATGAGTTCAAGAGAATCTCATCTTGTGCCACTTCTAAGGAAGCATGGGACACATTAATCACTGCCCATGAAGGAGACTCAAGAGTTAAAGCTGCTAAAACTCAAATGCTTATCCAGCAGTACAACTCTTTGATTATGTCTGACTCAGAGTCTTTTGATGATTTCTACATGAACTTAACTGATATAGTCACCAAGTTGCATGCTAATGGTATTACTTATGATAGGAATGAAATTGTTTCTAAAATCCTAAGATCATTACCACAAAAGTTTGACAGCAAGAGGTATGCTATTGAGAAAATGAGTGATCAAAACCTTACCCCTGAGTTACTCAGTAGCAAACTTAGGACTGTGGAAATGGAATTAGACTTTAAGAAACAATTCAATCATTCACAAAGAAAACAGCCCAACTCTAACTTGAGTTTTGCCTCTAAGATATCTAAACTTGAGACTAATTTGATCAACTCTGACTCTGATGAGGAGTGTGATATAGACAAACTAGATAATCAGATTGCCTTAATGTCTAAACAATTTAAGAAAATTGTTAAATTTACAAACAAACAGGCAACTAAACAAGGCAAGCCTAATTATCCTACTCTGTCTAATCCCAAACCTCATGAGAGAGGTCTTGACAAACATCCTAAGGACAAAAACTCCAGACCCACTAGAGACCTTAAAAAGATTGAATGTTTTAGATGTGGGAAACTAGGTCACATTGCTCACGATTGCAGAGTTAATCTGAATAAAGCCAACACACACAATAGAGCCAATGTCTGTAAAACTTGGAATGATTCAAGTGACTCTGATGAAGAGGAACTTGAGTCATCAAATGTTCTTGACCCTTGCATGTCCTTTTATGCTAAGATCATTTACAATGATGATATGCCTGTGTGTGATAATGATACTCTTACTCCTGCTTGTGTGAATACTGTTTTGACTGGCCTAGATGCTTTATTATCTGAAAATGTTGCTAGTTCTAGTTCCGTGTATGTGAGTCAAAGTGATCTCGATAACGACGATGTAAATGGGTGCGTGAGTACTAAAACTGAATCGTTAGGGGTCACTACACACACTTCACTTAGCGACTCAAACACAGAGGACCTCCCTGATATCCATACTTTGTATGCTAAAACTCTTAAAAAAGGCACTAGACTGGAGAAGACTGTTAAAGACCTGACTAAGAAATTAGATGATCTAAGTCTTATTGTGAAGCTGAATGCCGAAGAGTACACTAACCAGTGTCTGTCTCATCAATCTGAAATTGAAACTTTTGATCAAAAATTAAAAGAGTTGACTAAAACTAATGAAACCCTGGAAATGAAATATAAGGGAACATTATTAGAACTGGAGGAAGCAAAAACAAAGACAGCTACTGTTTTCAAAAAAAATTCTAAGTTTGAAAGCAATTCAAATTGTTTTACTGACTTTGTTGTTGACTCCAAGACCAATTCTGATGATAGAACCGGTATTGGATTTTGCCCTAAGAACAAACCACAAACTACAAATCTTGAACCTATTAAGTTTCTGTCTGGGGGCAAAAGACCAATTGAAACATGTCCAGATTTTCATTTTATTAAAAAGGAATTTGATCAAAAGCAACAACAGAAAGACATTGGAGAGTCTAGTAATTCTAAGGCTGACACTGCACTTAAGACTAAATACGTCTGTCCTTTGATCAGAAAGGCTAAATCTACCTTTAAAACCATCCCTCCTAGGAATAGCACTACTGAACAGAATGCTGGTAAACCCATTTTTAGAAGTTTTCCTAAGGAAGTTCATCCCTCAAGCAATCAATATTGCTCCTACTGTGACATTTATGGTCATTCCTTTGAAGGTTGCTATGCTAGACGTCTAAATACTCCTGTGTACAACACTTCTGTCTACAAGAACTTTAACTATTCTAGGCAAAATCGTAACCATTATGTCCTTCCAAGACAACCTGACAAGAACTCTAACTACGGGAATCATAAGAACAAAACTAAGAGTTCATTTAAGATAAAGGCTCCCAGAAACTTCCCTAAACCAAAAGCTCAAATTTTCCACAATAATCAGTTTGCTGCTCCAAATGTTTTTCGACAAAAAGTTGTTTCTCGAAAATTTTATCAAATGAGGGAAAACTTGCGCAAAATTAAAACTAGAGCTATTTGGGTTAGAAAAGATGATCTTTTACCCCAAATGAAGTGTAACATTGTTATCACTGCCTTAAAAGCTGAACACACTCCATCTGGTTGGTATTTAGATTCAGGATGTTCCAAACATATGACAGGAGATGAAACCAAACTTTTAAACAAAACCAGAGTTTCTGGTGGCAAAGTAGTTTTTGGTGACGGAGTTTCATCCCAGATCATAGGTAAAGGAACCCTAAAAGAAGAAGGAATGCCAGTTCTGGAAAATGTACTTTTAGTTAAAGGCCTTAAAGCCAACCTCCTAAGTATATCACAATTTTGTGACTCTGACCATACTGCTACCTTTTCAAAGAACAATTGTAAAATTCTAAATGATAAAGGTAAATGCATTATTACATGATTTAGAACACCTGACAATTGTTATACTGTCAAGACTAGTTCTGAAACCTGTAACATTGTCAGAATGGATGACAATGAAATCTGGCATAATCGTATGGGTCACCTAAGTTATGATATCCTTGGTAGATTGTCTAGTCAAGAGATTGTTAGAGGAATTCCTAAAATTAAACCTATTTCAAGTGTTATCTGTGGTCATTGCCGGGAAGGAAAAATAGTTAAGACTTCGCATAAAAAGGTTAAAGACATTCTCACCTCTAGACCTCTGGATCTTATCCATATGGACCTTATTGGTCCCTCTAGAACTGTTAGTCTTTGTGGACACAGTTATATCCTTGTCATGGTTGATGATTTCACACGATTCACTTGGGTTGCCTTCTTGAAATAAAAATCTGACACGTTTCAGAATTTTTTGAAAATTTTACTAAGAATTGAAAATTAGAAGGACAGACAAGTCAATCGCATTCATAGTGATAGAGGGGGAGAGTTCATAGACACAAGAATAGTTGAATATTGTGACTACAACGGTTACAAACATGAATTCAGTGCCCCTAAGACCCCTCGGCAGAACGGTGTTGCCGAAAGGAAAAACCGAACTCTTCAAGAGATGGCACGAGTCATGCTCCATGCCAAATCCCTACCTAACTACTTTTGGGTAGAATATATTAGAACTGCCTGTCATATCACTAATACGGTATATCTAAGGAAAAACTCTAAACAAACCCCTTATGAGTTGTGGTACGGTAAGAAGCCTAATCTGAAATACCTAAGAACTTTCGGAAGTCAGTGTTATGTCTGTAAAGACAAAGAACATTTGTCTAAATTCGAAGCACGTGGTGATAAAGCCATCTTCTTAGGATACTCCCCAAACAGTCGTGCCTATCGTATATACAATCTGCGTACTAAGGCCCTTATGGAATCAATAAATGTAATTGTAAGCGATACTATTAAGATATCTGAATCACCTATTGTGGTTGAATCTGAAAATGATTTCAAAACTGATTCACCAGAAATAGATGACTCATTACCTGGTGAGAGTCCAGAAGTACCTGGCTGGGTCTCTAAAGATCATCCCATTGACAATGTGGCCGATAATCCTAATGAGCCAGTTCGTACTAGATCTCAGTTAAGAAATTATGCTAATTATGCATGTTTCGTCTCCCTTGTGGAACCGAAAAATGTTAATGAAGCATTGAATGACACACACTGGATTTCTGCTATGCAGGAAGAAGATTTACAATTTGTCATTCACGATGTCTGGTATCTTGTACCGCGGCCTCAAAACAAAAATGTTATTGGGACACGTTGGATTTTTAAGAACAAATCTGATGAAAATGGGGTCATCCTTAGAAACAAAGCTAGACTAGTTGCTCAAGGCTACTCACAAATAGAAGGAATAGATTTTAGTGAGACATTTGCCCATGTCACTCGTCTTGAATCTGTTCGACTTCTTTTCGCCATAGCGTGTCACTTAAAATTCACACTTTATCAAATGGATGTCAAGTCTGCCTTCCTCAATGGAATTCTGTCCGAAGAAACATATGTAGAACAACCCAAAGGGTTCATTGACCCTAAATACCCTAACCATGTCTTTCGTCTAAAAAAGGCTTTGTATGACTTAAAACAAGCTCCTAGAGCTTGGTATGAACGCCTTTCCAACTTTTTGTTGGATAAGGGTTTTAAGAGAGGAGGAAATGACCAGACTCTCTTTGTCAAACATTTTGACAAAAACATTATTATAGCCCAAGTCTATGTAGACGACATCATTTTCGGGTCAACTTCAAACTCTGAAGTTAAATCTTTTTCTGCTATTATGCATAAGGAGTTTCACATGTCCCTTATGGGGGAACTACAACTTTTCTTAGGATTTCAAGTGAAACAGAATTCTGATGGTCTATTTGTCTCTCAAACTAAGTATGCCTTAGATCTTGTTAAGAAATTTGGTTTAGATAATGCTAAAGTTGCCAAAACGCCTATGAGTACTACTGTTAAATTATATAAAGATGAAAATTGAAAATCAGTTGATTCCACACTGTATCGTAGTATGATTGGCAGCCTACTCTATCTAACTGCCTCACGACCAGACATAATTTATGTTGTATGTCTGTGTGCTCGTTACCAGAATAACCCTAAAGATAGCCATTTATTGAGTGTAAAAAGTATAATAAAGTACATAAAGGGCACTCTCAATCTTGGACTTAGGTACACTAATGATACCTGCAGCACTATCATAGGGTATACTGATGCTGATTGGGTCGGGTGTACTGATGACAGTAAAAGTACATCAGGTGCCTGTTATTATGTCGGCAATAATTTAGTTGGTTGGAGTAGTAAAAAATAGAATTGCACATCTTTATCTACGGCTGAGTCCGAATATATAGCAGCAGGAAGTTGTTGTGCTCAGTTTTTATGGATAAAACAAATTTTAAGTGATTATGGGATTAAAGAAGATCATTTACAATTGTATTGTGACAATCAAAGCGCCATTAACATATCTAAAAACCCGGTTCAACACTCGCAAACTAAGCATATTAAAATAAGGCATCATTTTATACACGAACTTGTTGAAACTAAGGAATTAGAAATCCATTACCTGCCTACTGATCTGCAACTTGCAGACATGTTCACTAAACCTCTAGACTATAACAGATTTCTGTATTTGCGAAATTCTATAGGTATGGTATGTGCTGATTAAACTCTTTAGACCTTAAGTTTTACCCTTTGTCCATTTGAGACAAAATGGGGGAGAAATTTGAGTCTTACGGGTTCAATGTTTTATTCACATTTCATCTAAACTGCTTGATCTTAGTGTGCATATTTGCAGGAATCTCTTTTACTGATTGTCTACCATTTCTAGTGTAAAATTTTGTAAATAGTTGAGTTATGTAATTTTTGACTTTCTAGGAAATGGGTAGATAGTATCTTTTGTATAGGACTAGGTTTTATTTTTTTTTGTTCCCTACGAGTTTTAAGCTAAGTCAAAGGAGATTTTGTCTCATCTTTCCAAACGGGAGATTGAAGCACCTTATACCTTTGACTTGCTTAAGTCTATACTGTATAAGTGTTCAACTAGTTTGGAAATAGTGACAAAATTGGTTGTCCATCCTAGAATCCAAAGAACCTCAGAATCATTCTCTCTAATCCTCTTCAATGATCCATGAAGTTATAAATTGAATCACACTACACACAATTAGAAGTGCATACATGTGTATATATTGCTTAAAATTGATTGTGTGATTAATTCCCCTTAAAATGTGGTTTTAATTATTTTTGGGAATTTTTAAACATTTTTTAAATAAATGTTTTCATTAATAAAATGTGTTTATATAATTTGTGGAGTAAAATTTCTATTTTAAAAACTTCATTTTTCAATGGAATGTTTGTTTGGGTAGAATGTAAATGCGCTAGAGACTTCAGGGTGCTGACTGTAATTACTTTGGACGCGCGTGTGTGAGCCACTCATATTTCAACACTTGTCATCCTCCTGGTTCATCTATTTGTGTTTGTTATGTGAGAGGGTTCGCTGGTGGATTGATGATCGTTGGATCAAAGCTGATCGATGGTCTGCATGTGTTTTAAACCTATCCGTGTGCCATCGTTTGAACCAATCACTTTGGACTTAACCACCGCTGTTTTATAACACTTAGATCAAGTCAATCGTAGGATGACTTAATCTCAGCCATTGATTCCATGCGCATTTCCAGAACCTTCCTCCAACCCTATATAAACCCCCCACTTCTCAGACTTTCAAGACTTTTGGTCATTCGTCATTTCTGAGAGAAAAAAATAGAGAGAAGAGAGAAGTGAGAGAGAAGAGAGAAAAGAAAAGAGAGAAGAGAGAGAAAGAAAACTGTGTTAGCCAAAAACCAAACCCTAACCCTAAACACTTCATTTTCTGAATCAAACCTTCGTATACACCTAACCCCAAACACAACCTTGAGTGTTTGAGAGAGAGTGGTTTGTTCATATTGAAGATGTAACCTCTTTGTCAATGATCTTGTTTACAACTTAAACATTCGTGTGAAGATCTGTGTTTCTTTTTCATAGAAACTTTAGATCTACATTCTACATGTTACATTTTCACTAGATCTGCATATTTCTTACTTGATTTAAGAAAATCTTTACTGATTTGGTTTTGAAAATGTTTTATGGTTTCTGTTCTTACGAAACTTAACCTTGACCTAGTTGGATTCGCACTTGGAGATTTTCAATCTCAAAAATATTTTTAAAACCGAGATTCATTAAGATCTTGACCGATTTCGAAGCGAGATATCCGTGGAATCTGGGTTATATTAAAGGTCAAAAAGGTTTTTAGTTATGTAAGAAAGAAAGAAAACAAAATCACAGCATATAGACTTTATATGTAATTTTTCTAGGACTGTTTGTAAATCTAAGTGTGTGTGAGTTCATGCATGTTGATAGGAATCACTTCACAAAAACTAAACACACTATTACACTGAAAGTGTTGTGTATAAGATCAAAGATCATTGAGTCGACATAAGGAAGCTAAAGCAAAGGAAGTTGTCAAACTGGAAGAACATCATCAACAATCAGATCTATGAGAAGTTAGAAGGACACCAAGTGGGGTATATTCCTAAACTTAGAATAGGTTGATTTGTGTGCATGTATGTTGTATTGTTTGTAACTATTATTTGTTGTTAGTGGATTTTTACTTTTGTGACTTAGAAGTCACCGTGGATGTTTCCTCTGTTGGGAGAGGTTTTACCACATTAAAAACTGTGTGTTTGATTATCTTCATCTCCTCATCTCATTCTATAGTGTGCTGAATTTTTGAAACTGTCTTGTTTTAAAAACTGATTACAAAGTCTTGATTACTCTCGCACATAAGTTTTTTGTAAACACATCTTGTTGTTTATAATTTTTATTTTCAAAAGAAAAGGGTTTCTCCAACAAACATCTCGGAGTTGCTTAAACAGTTTAATCTTGTATTAAACGGCATTAGCAACGTTTTTCAGAAATGACCAAAGAAGTAAGGCCAATAGGCCCACTAGTGGGGCCTCCATTTCAATAGATCCTTTAAAAAATATGTGATCATGGTGAGTGAGTCCACCAGGTTATTAGATACCTTAGTCACAACCAACTTCCTGGGGTACCTCCGAGGGATGGTTATGCATCGTTTATGGCTCGTGTGCATGAGTCTGGCTTAGACATCGAGGAATTGTCATTTTTTATTATTAGTATGTGTACTATGATTATTAGGTATATAAATTCCCTTTAAGATTTTTGTATTTTTTCTTACCCCTGTCCAGGAGGGGGATACTTAATGTCGTGATTATAGAGACATGGCAATTTTTTGGTCGGCTTGGTTTCAACCACTTTGTTTACTTTTAGATGAGATATCATCGTGTAATTACTGAACTTGTAAGTACTAGGGTTAGACTTTCGTATGCCATTTTGGGTCGGGTTTTACTTTGGGTAGTTACGCTTAGGCTCGGGAGAAGGTCAGGCACACTTGTTTATTGTATGGATATGGTTACAATACATAATATTTTTATTGCATATAGATATCACCGATAGTCCGAGGTTCTTCTAGTCTTTTGTTGTTTATGGTTTTGAGTTATCAAATATGTAATGATTTTAGTGTTCCTTAGAGATTGGCAATAGCATTGAATCCATCGTGAGGCCATTTTATGGGACTGACTTTGCCAATGATGGTAGAGGTTTCGTGGGAGGAGACACCACAATTTTGAACCATTTGAGTATTCAGGGACGAGGCTACCTTGTGGGATCTCCTAAAATAGGGATGGTTCACTAAGTGGATGTGTGAACCACCAGGAGAAAGATAAGGTCAAGATGCGAGATAAGTGTTTGTTGGTATGCATCAACGACATGTTGGAACTATTAAGGGATAAGGTTCCTCTTAGAAAGTGAAAGAGGAGTGTGTTTTCATTTTTGGTAAAATTGAAAGAGAACTCTAGGACTATATGGTACAGGCATGCAATTAGTTGATTTATGACCACATGGATGGGTAGTTTTTTGTGATTTGTAGCGATATATTATTGAAGAGGAAATGGTGTAGTAGTGGAGATTTTCAGCGATATATCAGTTACAATGCAAACCATCACTAGGGAGTCCAAGAAAGGGAAAAACCCTAAACCTCTTATAATCCCTCAAACGACCTCTGGGAAGAACTCATGGGTCCATAAAGCCAGTACCAATCTAGGGTAACCCCTAAGTCTTAAATGCGTAGCACTACTCTCTTGATGATGTTGTGGAAAAGTGTACCAAAAATAATAATAAATAAACAAAAAGTAGACGATGAAAAAAATTAAAAAATATAATTACGTGACCAAGTAAAGGCATAGCTAAATAAAGGGACAGAGGAAAAATAAGGCCCTTACCTAACTGTTGCGCACAACGGTCGAAACATGAGTAGCAAGTGCATGAAGAACGATAGTTCGATCGTCTGTTTGAGTAGCGTGATGGCGTACACCTATATCTCTAGCCATAGATCCGTAGATATCTCCACATTGACCTAGTCTTTGGGATCTACATCCTCTAGATGAGTCCTTGCATAAGGAATATCATCAAATAGTTTATCTAATAACTCATCGGCTTCCCTCTTGGCCATCATTGGAAATTTGAAAAAAGAACCCAAAAAATCTCAAAAACTATAGAGAAATTGAAAGGTATAGAGAATTTAGAGAGAGAGTGAAACGTATAAGAATAAAGAAATTGAGGAACTTCCTATTTATATACAATACCAAGCATTTGCCCAATCTATCATGTGCTTTCTTTCCCGATCGGTTGTGCCAGTGCTTCGCTTATCAGACTTTCTCTCTGTTTTTAATCAAAAATATCCAAAATTAAGTCAAAACTACTTGTTTTAAAACCAAATATCCTCCTCTTTGAACCTCACTACCTTCGATTATCGTGGTGTGTCGAGAAAGCACCACCTTCTCACACATACGTTAAAAGTTACCATGGTGATTCAAGAAATCACCACTGTCTCATGTGGATGTCAAAGTCATTGTGGTGTGTTGAGAAAGTACCACAGTCTCATGAGGATGTTAAACATTATTATGGTGTGTGGAGAAAGAACCATCGTCTCATGCAGACATTAAAATATATTGTGGTGTCTCAAGAAAGCACCCCCGTCTCATGCAAACATTAAACGTTATCATGGTAGAAAGCATCAGCATCTCATGAAGACATTAAAAGTCATCGTGGTGTGCAAGAAATAACAATCGCCTTATGAGGACTTTTAAAGTCATTATGGTGAGTCGAGAAAGCACCATCGTCTCTTGCAGACATTTAAACTTATCGTGGTGTGTTGAGAAAGCACCACAGTCTCATGTAGATGCGAAAAGTTACCTTGGTGTGTCAATAAGGAACCACCATCTCATGCAAAAGTTAAAGGTTACCGTTGTGTGTCAAGAAATCACCACTCTCTCTTGAAAACATTAAAAGTTACCAAGGTTGTTCAAGAAAGCTTCACCATCTCATGTAAACATTAAAAGTTAAAAATACCCAAACCATCATAAAGGCGGCCAAGCAAGCACCGCAATCCTCTTGCGAAAATATGAAGGTAATTTTCATCAAAATGAACTCTTTGAGAGAGAGTAATCCTAATATTCCTATCCAAAACCAATTAATGTCCCAAATTCGTAGAATGATTGTATTTTTTACAATAATGTTCGCTCAAAAGTAACTCCACTATTGGCGGGCTCTCTAGATACCCCATCTGCTCCATAGATAGTCAAAGGATATAGAACAACTTTTTATAAACTCCCAAAGCCCCATGAATCCCAAATCTTAATGTAAACTGAATAATACCTCAATAAAGGCCCAAAGGTCTTAAGATGCCCAAAAATAAATCACCCAAACAACCTAAAACTAGCCCTGGAATAAATCTAAAAAAACACGTGCTTGGCCAATCGGTCCTTTTGTAGAGTGCACATAGTCATGGTCATGTTAGGTTATAGCGTTATTTGGCTATTTTTCATTAGTTTGAGGATGCTACGGGTGAGATATTCTTATACTTTCTATTAGAAAAATATTGAATTCAAATTTCGAGGACAAAATTCCTTTTTTAAAGGGGGAAGAATGTACTACCCCTATTTTTTTGTTAATTATTAAATTGAATAAAACTTAATTGGGTGTGATTCTTACTATTATGTATGATTGTTGTGAATGGAGATGTCACCATATATATTTTTATGTGTTATTTAAATTGTATTTGAAATTTGACTTAAGACAAGGCTACTAATTAATTAAATTAATTAATATTTCGATTCGTACTTGATATTTATTAAATAAGTGAGTGGGTAACTATTTATTTTGGGTATATTTTGTAATTGACATTTAAAAAAAGTGAAATGTTTGTTTTTAGTTTAAAAATGATGGTTTAAAGTCCTATTGGGGCTATTATAAGGCTTAAACAGGGTGTTAAGTCATTTGGAGTTATTTTTCGAAACCTTTTAGATGAGGCTCATTTGGGTCCCAAACCTAATTTTCAGATTAAAGGGGTTTGAGGGATTATTAATGATCTCATTTTATCATAAAACAAAATTAGGAAGGACTAGAGGGACCGGAGAGGAGGAGAATGAAAAAAATATGAGAAATTAAGAGATTTTTCTTAATTTTTACCATAAATCATAAGGCATGTTTACATAGAATATGATTATGATTGTATGTGTGTCAATAATATATCTATTCATTAGAAATCTAAATCAAAATACGTTGTAAATCTGATTTCAGATAATTAATTAGTTAATTTTTTTAATTAACCTAATCTAGATGTTAATTAGGTTGATTTCCACTTTATAATGATTAGTTTCTTCATGAACTTGGATTAAAACTAATAGATAATGATTTGAATTTATTTATATTGACAATCATATGAAATCCTATGTTTAATTGAATCAATGCACGAGAATTTGTATAATTGGATAAATATAGGGTTGTCGAATATAAATTGAATTTTACTTTAAATCTTAATGTATATTTAGGATTTGATGATGGAAATAGGGCCCCAATTGTGCTAATGTTGTGTTTTGTTATCATTTCAATGTTGGTTGGGTTATTGGATAAAATTTTGGGTTCATAAATGGATGTTGATGAGAGAAAATGGTGGTTGAAAATGATGAACTCTGTGGAAAAGGGAAATTTTGGAGGTTTTGTGTTGACTAGTCGATCGATCCAAGGCTATCAACCGACTGGTGTTATCAGATGTGGCCTAGTTTGGGCTTTTGTGTAATTGGTTGGGAATTTTGTTTGAGGCCTAGGACTAGTAATTGTTTTTTTTATAGTTTTCAAGCACACATAGAATATAGATATATTCTTATGATTTGAAGTGTTGAAGATTTCTATTTGGGATTGTTGGATATTAGGATATGTCGTTGATTTAAAGAGGATAAATTGGCATTTGAGGGTAAATCCAAGTGTAGAGTGGATTCGTTGATTGGGAATTTAAAGATTTGAGGATTTAGCTTGTTAGTTGAGATTAATTTGAGTAATTTTTTTATACGAGTGGGGTGAACATCCTTTGGGTGAAAATAAGTTTGGGTAATAACTTCTAGAGTGAGGTAGTTACAATGTCGCGTGGTTTTTTTTAATTTAGATGTGGGATTATACCAAGATGTTATTCCTTTGGAGATTGGAATTGGGATAAATTACATTTAATATGGATCATGTGAGTGCTTTAGTGTATGGTAGGGTGAGATTATACCTAGATTTAAGAACCTGAATGTGAGGTTTAATGTATATTAGAATCAGTATAAGGTTATAAATGTGTTAAACCCATTTTATAAACAGAGATGCTTAATATGACATGGCAGCAGTGGCTCAGAATGTGTATGTGATTTATCTTAACCCGTTAGTAAGTGGTGTTTACATTATGTTGATTTATCTCGTCAGTGAGGGTTGTAAACGTAATCCGGTAACATTAGTTCGTCATGTTTATATGTTAATTTTATTTAACCCGTTAACGAGGGTAATATTTAAATGGATTTTTTATGTGCTCTATATAACATTCGTAATTACTCATGGTGAAGTGCTAGGAGGGATTCCATTTTGGATCATGTACGGCATAGACCGCGACGGTGCCTCGGTGAGTAGACCAGTTTTTCCATAGTCATTTTATCCCAGGGTCCTATATCTAGGTATCTACTTATCAAGAGGGTTCACATAGAGACTTCATAGTATAGTCTTTGGTATAGTGGTCCATATGGATGATGGCTATACATAGTGATTTATCTTTTGATTCTGATATGGTCTTAGGGTTGGGATAACCTGAGACTATACCTAGTATGGGCGAGTAATCCCCAAAGGAAATAGGGATATAACTGAGTTATGTACGGACGTGAGAATAGCCCATCTATTTGTACTTATCAGGGGATGAAAATTTATATTGATTTAACACGTGAGGGAGTCTATCTCCTACCATATGTGATTATTGTGTTGAGGTACTAGAGTTAGTGGTACTAGTTTATGTGTTGTATTAGAGATGTATATTAATTAATAGTAGCGATGTCCACCTAAATACTTATGTTTCTAATTCGTATACTTGAGATTATTTGCATGATATAGTTAAATGTGTATAGACTTAAGTTATATACTTGTTATTAGATTATTTTTTATTTGGTATGACATACTGTGGTTTTGAGAGTATGACACAACTTATGGGATACGTATGGATTAAAGAATGATGGTGTACGACTATAGTCACATGGGCTACGTATGGATTCAAGATTTAGAACAAGATGGTATTTTAGGATGTTGGGTTGGGTAACTAATAACTTAAAATAAAATAAAACACGAGAGGAAGATGTGTAGTTCTAATATGGGTCAGATTAAATTATAATACTCGTTTACGTAGACCTGTTGTTTAAATTTTATTTTTAAAAATCTTTTTCACATGTTCTTATTGGGGTAGTGCCTATAGACATGGAGTCTAACAAGTGTAGCTCATTCTTTTATTGTACTCGGTTATTTTTAGTCAATTTGTACATGTATACTTATAGTTATAGTCAATTTTGTATGATTACATTTTATATTCCAGAGATGGCTTATGTTGTATTGGCGGTCATTAGTATTATAGTTTGTTTTGTGTTGATTCAGTATTTCATTATCTTGTCATGGTTCATTTTATTTTGATTACTTCTTACGCTAAGAATTTTACCGAAATCTTTTTATTCTCGTGATTTGTATATTAAACCTGATCAATCTATTTATGAATTTTTACAAGGTGTCACATTTGATATCAGAGAATTGCAAGTTCTAGTGTCCTAGGGATCTTGATTGCATTTGTCACCTTTCCAAGTTGAGTTCTTTGACCACTTTAGAGCTTTAACGTTTAGGGCTTGTAATCTTTATATTGACGACAGTCTTACGGGTTTGACGCCATTGTTTCCTGATGAACGACTCGGATAGATAAAGTGTATCTGTAGGGTTCCTATTTGGATTTTTCTTGAGAGACTTACCATGATTAAGGTAAATTTAGATTGAGATTTAAGGAATTTTGGATGTGAGACCTTTATTAAGTAATTAGCATATTGTTCGAGAGAAAATGTTTTCACTCACCATCCATAACGGCGTTAAAAGTTTGTTTCCGGAGACCTTATTTGTGCAACCGTATGGTGGACAGTATGAGGATAAGTTTAACTATATTTCTCTCTCTACACCAGGAGATGCTGATACGATAGGGAAAGAGGGTGTTCATGTTATTAATTAAAGTGTGAGTCAGACTTTTTGGCTTTGGCAAAAAACCTTGCGTGAAAGGTTTGGTAGGTATTATCGGGTAACCCGTTCTTCACCACTTATGATTAGGTGGTTTACGTTACCCTCTTACATCAGTAGGAGCATTATAACTACTACAAGGATATAGTCCCTATGATTGGGAAAATCGAAGCCAAAATAGGCCCAATGAATAGATATGGTGTAGCATGGACCCGAGGAGGGAGACCTCACTAGCACAAAAACCACATAGGTGTATCTGACACCAATAGGTTTCAAGGAGTAGACAATTTTATCTATTTTTCCCAGTAGGTCCTGGGGAATGATGGCCAGTGGCGCCACAATACATGAGAGAATGGCAAATAATGTAAATCTCAGTAGAAATGACAAAATAGGGCCACCACTAGGGCCTCGATTTCAATTGATCCTTCCAAAGAAGATGTTACGATCATGATGAGTGAGACCACCAAGTTACTAGATTCCTTATTCACAAGCAACTACTTGGAGTACGTTCGAGGGATGGTTATGCGTACGTTTACGGCTCGCGTGCATGAGTCTGGCTTAGACATCAAGGAAATGTCATTTTTTATTATTAGTACGTGTACTACGATTATCAGGTATATAGATTCCCTTTAAGCTTTATGTATTTTTTATTACCCCCTGGCCAGGAGGGGGATACATAATGTTGTGATTATACAGACATGGTAATTTTTTGGTCGGTTTGTGAAAACGATAGGACCCCCAATTTTAAAATCTTTCACTTTAAAAATCAATTTCCTTTAAATGCGGAATAGAGATGGTTCAACATAACAATTTAATTTTCCAAATCTTATTAGATTATCTTTTCTTAAAAAGATGAAAATTTTAATTAAACACAAATTTTAATTGCTAAAAGAAAAATTAAAAAAAAAACTAAATAAGTGAATTATGATGAACACACACACACACTTGAAATTCACTTAAACCAAATTAATTTAACCCAATTCCTAGAAATTTGCCTAACATTAATTAATTCAATTTGCAAATTAGGCGAAACCAAATATTATCAAATTAGATTATTTAGACTTGAACTAAATTAAGTTAAACATTACCCAAATATTAAACATGCACTAAATTAAACTAGAGAAGTGAATTAAACCATATATTATCTTTTAATCCTAAGCATGCGTTCTAGGTGATTTGCAAGATAAAATAAATTTCACAACCACTATGCCGCGATGTACGAGGAAAAATCCACAACGAAAAAAGACCTCGGACGGCCCTAACCTTAAGTCCACTAAGTACGATATTTTTACAAGTACAAGATAAATGACTTACTCAACTCGAATCACCTCCCTTCAAGCCCCTGACGCATCTTATTGTACCAACCATCAGTTAGTCGACAATCCCGGAATCCACCGGAACCTTGGAATCCACCAATGAAGCTTTAGGAACCCTGTCAACCACACACGGTGCCTTTCACCGTATGAGAATGCCGCAGCCAAAACCAAACATCTTCTTCTTTGAGGTATGTAGAAGTAAACCCAAACTCTTTTCTTCTTAGGTAGAAAAGTGAACATGGTGCCAAAAACACTCCAAGAAAATATATATATATATATATATATATATATATATATATATATATATATATATATATATATATATATGGTACTTGGAATAAACTAATATGGGTGTAAAAAGTGTTCAAGTATGATTTTCTTGAAAAACAAACACTCAAAACTTGAACCTTTACATGGAGGAATTAAGCTCTCAAAACTCTCTCTTAGAGATTGTAGAAGATGAAAAAGTTGG
Source organism: Sambucus nigra (assembly GCA_949130495.1). Lineage (NCBI taxonomy): Eukaryota > Viridiplantae > Streptophyta > Magnoliopsida > Dipsacales > Adoxaceae > Sambucus > Sambucus nigra. Next base: position 486,547,432 of record OX422216.1, read on the forward strand.
TTTGAAAAGGTTGGTTCCCGCACATATTAATTATGTTAAAAAGAAGTGGAAACATGGAGAAAACTGCCAAAATATTTTCTCGTCGAAAATCTCGTTCGAACGAGATTTTCATTCGAACGAAGTCTCGCTCGAACGACCCTACTAACGAAGTTCTAGAGGCCAAATGGGAAAAGTCGTTGGAAAACTCGTTCGAACGACAATATTTAACGAAGTGACAGAATGGTCAAAATTCGATTTAAGCCAAAAAACTTTATTTTAAATTTCTAAAATTAACCTTTTCAAAATAAACTTCATTTTAAAATAAAATTATAACCAATAAAAAAAATGTTCCAAGCTCCTATATATATATATATAATGCATTCATACCTTAGGAGATTTGAAACATGATGTTGATGACGTGAAACGAGGAACTTAAAACTCGACAAAGATGTTCTCTTGATAAGTAGGCTGAAACGTCTTCAACCTTAATATGTCATAGGCTTGATGGATGGTCAAGAACTCTATCCTATGACTCAAACGTTTTTTTCCAGAATTGAGCCAACACTATATTAAGACTCAATCGAAGACTTGTGTCCTTAAAATCTCTCCCTTTGGCTATTCCAGGACAAAAATCAAAACAAAATCCTAAAGGGCCGTCAATCTCTACTAGACTCAAAAACATCCTAACCAAACATAAAGAACTTGACTCAAGACCCAAGGATCAATAGCTTTGCAGATGAAAGGTTACTGCTAAATATAATTCCTGCACACTTAAGCAAACATTAAACACATAGGGAATATCAAAGATTTAATTGCAATGGAATTAAATACTACCCTTAAATTAATTCTTCCTTTGTCAACAATGATCAACCTAAGAAGGTCGCGACTCCCCCAAAGTTAAATCTCCTAAACTATGATACGATTATAATAGGATTAGATACCATTTCTCCCCTATCATTCTCCTCCTTTTTGTTCAAGAATATACAAAGGATAAAAGAACTAATTTAAACACGATGAAGCTTAAAGAAATAAGATCATGAAAGCATATGGGCAACAAAATCATAACTATTCCAATTATGAATTAGAAGCATAGACACACTCACATATATATAGGTATAGACACCACACATGACACAAAATAAAATAATCGTTTCACACTCGTATGGAAAAAAATGTGTCATATGGAAACAGAAGTGTAGGGGTGTGAACTAGTAATAATTAAATTTAGACCCAATAACATAAAAACGTGTTCACAAAGTTCTCATTTGATTGAAAATTTTATCACATTTGAATATAACCTCGTGTGATGGTATAAATTGAACTCAATGAACGAACATACACAATGCATACAAGCCTTGAATTTTGATGAATCTACAAACCTATAGAGTAATGACACTGAAAGCGAACTAAGATAAACGGACATTGTGAAAACCGTCGATATACCATCCAAACTCCCTCAAAATAAGCATATTAATATTTGAATGACTATATCAAACTAAACAAATAGGCCTTGGAAAATGTTTTCTTTTAATGCCATTATTCTTTTAGGCCTTTGGACCACGTATTTCTTTTAGGTCCAAGCAAACGGTGGCTTACTCGCAAAGGATGATGTTTCCTTTCACAGCCCTTCCCTGTGCACATTTATATATATCATTTTTATATCTCACACAAATCTCACATGCAATGGAATTTAACATGCACTAGTCCTCCTAGGTCACATAATACGTAGATGACTAGGTTGGTAGGAGAACACCTCACAAAGTTCAAATATACACGTGACATTTAAATTTCAAATGAGTTCGTGCATATGTGAAAAGAGGCATATAAAAATAGAATCCATTGTAGCAACACAAAATCAAACTACTCCATGTAAGCATGGTAAAGAACATTTTAAGGATTGACAATATTAACCAAAAGTTCTAGTTGCATGGAAGCGAAAAAGAAAGGATTCAAACACAAACATATGCTACACACAATAATTTTTTTTTAGTATTTGAAATTTTTAACCCAACAGACAAAAATATTTACTCAAAAGAAAAACAAAAATCATTTGTATTTTTCATTAAGCCTAAATTACGAAAATGGGAAAAATCTTTTTGTATTCTAAATTTAATGTAGACAAAATAAATATAATACAAAAGATAAACAAGTCATAATTTCTAGCATGAGATATGAAATAAACCAATGACTAGAAAATGACTAAACATGCATACACCTAGCAACGATATATAATATGAAGCATAAAAAGCTAGAGTATGCAAACAACAAACACATTCAACCTTTGGATTTTGCAAGGGGGGGTATCGTGTGAAAGCAAATGAGAATAAAAAACCTATGTTGTAAAGATACCAAGTCGGATATCCTAACCCAAACTAATGACGATCTTGTGATAGAAGAATCTTAGCTACCTCGGTTGCCTTACGTAGGGATTTTCTAGGACCTCTTTTAAGATCAAAACAAAACTTCCTAAGATGACCTTTTCAACCACAATCAGAGCACCTAAAGACTTGGTGAAAATAATATTTAAGGGATGATCTGCAATATTGTTCCTAGAATATTCTCTTAAAATATTGGTTTTGGCTTTATGAGTTGACTCGTTACAAGTATTGAAGACTAAACCACATGTGTCATTTTTAATTTGGAATGTTCCTAATATTTTATCTAATTTCTCTTAACGACACTCCAAATAAAATTTGATTTTACTATAGTCTTTTAGTTTATTTTCTAAATCTACAATGTGAGACTCTAATAAAATATTGCGCTCTTCAAACGCGAGAAGATCCTTTTTCAAGGATTCCATTAAACATTTAAGGCTATGTCTCTCACCTTCTACATATTCAACCTTCTCACGAAAATCTCTCTCACGTGTCCTAAGGTTTTTCACTAAAGAACTTTCATTAATGACCTTGACACGCTCTTTTAAACTAGATTCTAACTTCAAATTTGCTCTTTTTAATTTAATATATTCTTTATATAATTTTTTAAATGTATATTGAAGTTCACTCTCTTCAACCTCCTCATCACTTTCTCTCTCTCTTTCTTCTCCACTCTCACTACCATCATTTCTTTGGGATTCACAAACTATGTCCTTGGAAGTGTCATGTGTTAAAATTTCATCAATAAATGAGTGTTCACTTTCACTCACATGACTTTCCATAAAAGCCACAAAGTTGGGCTTAGTGGGGGAATCGGGTCCCTCTTCCTTATCATTATCACTAAGGGTTGCATTGTAGGAAATTGGTTGCTTACCCTCTCTCCTTAGTTTAGTGGGGCACTCTCGCGCCCTATGGCCATAACCCTCACAATTGTAACACCTATTAGACTCGTCCCAAATTAAGATCATCTTTTTGAACTTTAGGGATCTTATCGGTTTTGTCATGCTTAGAGTTTTCGAATTTCCTAAAATCATTTTTATATTTGTTAAACTTGCAAAATTTTTGAAATTTCTTAGCAAACATAGACATCTCCTCCGAGTCACTATCACTTTCGCTCTCTACTACTTATTTTTCCTCCTTTCGGGCTTTCGAAATGAAGAAGGGATAGGCCCCCGATTTTAATTTTCTCAATTAAAATATTATTTCCTTTTATATATATATCAAGATGCAGAAGCGTAAAGAAGTGTGACGGTTCACAAACAAACGAATTACCAAATTTTAATTTTCTTAAACAAATTAAAATTAAACCGAGTGAAATTAAATTAACGCATTAAAATCATTTTCACTTAAACCAAGTTAAATCATTCAAGCCCTAGATTTGCCTAAGTCATATGCGGAATTTTATCAAATTAGGCCAAACTAATTTTAACAATTAAATTGAATGACTTGAATTAATTAGATACACATTACCCAAATTAAATACGTTGAGATTAAATTAAACCAATTTTTATCCTTTTACCTAAGCATGTGTTCTAGGTGATTTTGCAAAAGATAAAATAAACAATTAATCCACTATGCCGCGATGTACGAGGAAAAACCCAAGACGGGAAACAATCTCGGACGGCTCTAGCCTCAAATCCACTAAGTATGGAATTTACAAATACAAGACAGAAAGGCTTACAACACACGACTCGATCCCTCTCAAGCCCCGACGCTTCTTCTTGTAGATACCTCTTCCTAGCGGATAACCACGGAGCTCCACCGTGGTCTCGGAGTCCACCGATCGGACTTTGTATGGTCACCGTCACCCGAACAAGGAGCCTTTCTCCAAGTGGGTAATGCCGCAACAAACTCTTCTTCTTTCTTTATGGGATGTAAAAGAAAACTCGAAACTTCTCTTTGAACGGAAGAGATGAACCCGGTGCCAAACTCCAAGCAAGATATATGAATATGGGAACTTGGACGAAACTAATTTGGGTGTAAACTAGAGTGGTGTATATTTTTCTCTTTGATAAAAACTCACTCAAAACATGACCTTTTTCCTTCTTTGATTTTACTCTAAAAACACTTTCTAGGAGTTAGTAAGATATCAAAAGATCAATTAGAAAATGATATTCCCACACATAATAAACTTTGAGAAAAGTTGGGTAAGAAACAAGTGGGGAAGTGGGAGAAAAACTGCTTAAAACTGCCAAAAACTGTTCCTGCCAGGCATCTCGTTCGAACGACATTTCGTTCGAGAGAACTCTCGTTCGAACGAGTTTTCTAACGAAGTTCCAGTATGAACTCGTTAGAAGCTCATTAGAAATCTCGTTATAACAACAATATCGTTCGAACGATATTTCGAACGAAGTTCCAGTATGCCATAATGGGAAGTCATTAGCAATCTCGTTCAAACGACATCTGGTTCGAACGACAATCTCGTTCGAACGACATATCGAACGAACTTCCAGAAAGTTTGGAAATTTTGATTTTAGCCCAGAAAACTTTATGAACTTATTTTAAAGTTTTAATTAATTCTTTCTGAAAATAAAATACAGTTTTAATTAAACCTAACACCCAACTAAACTTGTTCCAAGCTCCTATATATATAATATTGCATTCATACCTTGGGAGCATGGAAACATAGTTGATGACATAGAAACGAGGCACGCAAACCAGCATATTGATGAAGCTTTATACTCTTTGCCGCTACGTCTTCAACAAACTCTTCATAGGATTGAGAATATTACACTTAAATGCAATCCTATGAATAAATGTTTTTGTCCGAAATTGAGCCAAAACAATATATGGACTCTATTGGAAATTTGTGTCCTTACACAAAGTAACGCCCTTATCTATTTTCTTTTCAGTTTCAGAGGGAAACATGTCTAGTTCATAGGTTTGTAAATCACCTACGAGCTCTTCTAATTTCATAGAGGCTAAAGTGGGCAAAGAATTTAATACGATCACCTTAGGAATAAATCTATCGGTAGGGACCTTAAAATTTTCTTTACTACTCAGTCGTCGGGTATTTTCTCTCCCAAATTAAAAGATGAATTAACTATATTGGAAAGTCTACCATAAAATTCATCAAATTTTTCATTCATTTTGATGGTTTTAAATTTAGTGGTGAGGTTCTGGAGTTTAGATGTTTTTACGACACTAGTTCCCACGTGAGTGAGTTGTAAAATATTTCAAGCTTCTTTAGCGGTTTCACACGTCATAATGCATCGGAATTCATACGGTGTGACCACGCTAAACAAGGTATTTAAACCTCGGGAATTAAAATTTGCAAGTTTAAATTCATTTTCACTCCATCTATCTGTAGGTTTGGGAACACGCTCATTTTCTACCAAATATGTAGGTGGGGACCATCCGTTCACAATTGACAACCAAACCCTCTCATCGATAGACCTAAGTGTTGATTTCATTCATGCTTTCCAATACGCGTAGTTGGAACCATCGAAAATATATAATTTTGAAAATGGGGAAAATTCCATTTTAGTCAAAAATATTTAAAAGGACCTTAACGCAATAAATTAGTGCTCCCGCTTTGGTACCAATCTGAAAAAGATAGGATCCCCAATTTAAAAATCTTTCACTTTAAAAATCAATTTTCTTTAAATTCGGAATAAAGATGGTTCAACATAATAATTTAATTTTCCAAATCTTATTTGATTTTCTTTTCTTAAAAAGATGAAAAATTAAATTAAACACAAATTTTAATTTCTAAAAGCAAAATTAAAATTAAACCTAAATAAGTGAATTATGATGAACACACACACACACTTGAAATTCACTTAAACCAAATTAATTTAACCCTAGTCCTAGAAATTTTCCTAACATTAATTAATTCAATTAACAAATTAGGCCAAACCAAATATTATAAAATTACATTATTTAGACATGAATTATATTAAGTTAAACATTGCCAACTATTAAACATGCATCAAATTAAACTAGAGAAGTGAATTAAACCGTATTTTATCTTTTACTCCTAAGCATGTGTTATAGGTGATTTGAAAGATAGAATAAATTTCACAACCACTAAGCCGCGATGTACGAGAAAAACCCACAACGGAAAAAAACTTCGGACGGCCTTAGCCTTAAGTCCACTAAGTACGGTATTTTTAGAAGTGCAAGACAAATGACTTACTCGAATCAACTCGACTCGACTCACTTCAATCCCCTGACGCGTCTTTTATACCAACCTCCGCTTAGTAGACAATTCCGGAATCCATCGGAACCTTGGAATCAACCAATGAAGATTTCGGAACCCTGTCAACCACACACAATGCCTTTCACCGTATGAGAATGCCGCAGCTGAAACCAAACTTCTTCTTCTTTGAGGGATGTAGAAGTAAACCCAAACTCTTTTCTTCTTAGGTAGAAAAGTGAATCCAGTGCCAAACGTACTCCAAGAAAATATATATGTGGTACTTGGAATAAACTAATATGGGTGTAAAAAGTGTTTATGTATGATTTTCTTGAAAACAAACACTCAAAACTTGAACCTTTTCATGGAGGAACTAAGCTCTCAAAACTCTCTCTTAGAGATTGTAGAAGATGAAAATTTTGGTTTGAAAAGGTTGGTTCCCACATATATTAATTCTGTCAAAAATAAGTGGGAACAAAAGAAGTGGAAACATGGAGAAAACTGCCAAAATATTTTCCCGTCGAAAATCTTGTTTGAACAAGATTTTGGTTCGAAAGAAGTCCCGTTCGAACACTTCTAACGAAGTTTCAGAGGCCAAATGGGAAAATTCCTTGGCAAACTCGTTCGAACGACAATATCAAATGAAGTGACAGAATGGTGAAAATTCGATTTAAGCCCAAAAACTTTATTTTAAAGTTCTAAAATTAACCTTCTAAAAATAAACTTCATTTTAAAATAAAATTACACCCAGTAAAAAAAAATCCAAGCTCCTATATATATATATATATATATATATATATATATATATATGTAATTCATTCATACCTTAGGAGATTTGAAATATGATGTTGATGACGTGAAATGAGGAACTTAAAACTCGGCAAAGATGTTCTCTTGATAAGTAGATCGCAACGTCTTCAACTTTAACATGTCATAGGCTTGATAGATGGTCAAGAACTCTATCCTATGACTCAAATATTTTTGTCCGGAACTGAGCCAACACTACATTAAGACTCAATAGGATACTTGTGTACTTATAGTTTGGTTTCAACTACTTTGTTTACTTTTAGATGAGATATCATCATGAAATTAGTGAACTTGTAACTACTACGGTTAGGATTTCATATGCCAGTTTAGGTAGGGTTTTGCTTTGGGTAGTTATGCTTAGGCTCGGGAGAAGGTCATGCACACTTGTTTAGTGTATGGATATGAGTACAATACATGAGATTTATATTACATATAGATATCATCAATAGTCTGAGGTTTTTCTAGTCTTTAGTTGTTTGGGTGTTGAGTTATCATATACGTAAGGATTTCAATGTTCCATGGAGATTGGCAATAGCATTGAATCCGTCGTGAGGCCATTTTATAGGACTAACTTCGCAAAGGATAGTAAAGGTATTGTGGAAGGAGACACCACAATTTTGAACCATTTGTGTATTCAAGGATGTGGCTACCTTGTGGAAGCTCCTAAAAGAGGGATAGTTCACTAAGATGATGTGTGAACCACCAGGTTCAAGATAAGATCAAAATACATGATAAGTATTTGTTGGAACACATAGACGGCCTCTTGGAACTATTAAGGAATGTGGTTCCTCGTAGAAAGTGAAAGAGGAGCAAGTTTTTATTTTTTGTAAAATTGAAAGAGCATTCTAGGAGTATATGGTACAAGCATGTCATTAGTTGATTTATGACCACATAGAAGGGTAGTTTGTTATGATTTGTAGCGATGTATTATTGAAGAGGAAATGGTGTAGTAGTGGTGATTTGTGGAGATATATCAATTACAACGCAAAACATCACTAAGGAGTCCAATAAAGGGACAACCCCTAAACCTCTTATAATCCCCTAAACGGCCTCTAGGAAGATCTTATGGGTCCATAAAGCTAGTACCAATCTAGAGTAACTCCTAAGTATTAGATGTGTAGCACTACTCTCTTGATGATGTTGTGGAAAAGTGTACAAAAAATAATAATAAATAAACAAAAAGTAGACGATGCAAAAAACTAAAAAATACGTTTGTGTGACCAAATAAAGCCATAGCGTAAATAAAAGGACTGCGAAAAAATAAGGCATGTACTTGACCGTTGCGCACAATAGTTGAAACGTGAGTAGGAGGCACATGAATAAGGATTGCTCGATCGTCGGGCTCAGAAGCATAATGGTGTACACTTATATCTATAGCCACAGGTTCCATAGATATCTCCACATAAGCCTAGTATTTGGGCTCTACGGCCTCAAGATGAGTCCTAGCATAAGTAAGATCATCCAAAAGTTTCCAATAACTCATCGACTTCTCTCTTGGCCATCGCTAAAAAATTAAAAAAAAAAAACTTAAAAAACTAAAAAATATCAATTGGTTGTCATGTGTTTGCTTCCCCAATCGGTTGTGCCAATGCTTTGCTTATCAGACCTTCACTCTGTTTTCGATCAAAAATCACCAAAATTAAGTCAAAATTACTCGTTTTAAAACCAACTATCCACCTCTTTGAACCTCACTACCTTCGATTAACGTAGTGTGTGAATAAAGCACCACCGTCTCATACATACGTTAAAAGTTACCATGGCATGTCAAGAAAGCACCATTGTCTCATGTGGATGTCAAAGTCATTGTGGTGTGCCACAGTCCCATGAGGATGTTAAACGTTACTGTGGTGTGTGGAGAAAGCACAATCATCTCATGTGGATGTTAAAATTTATTGTGGTGTGTTAAGAAAGAACCACCGGCTCATGCGATTAAAAGTTAGCATGGTAGAAAGCATCGGCATCTCATAAAGACGTTAAAAGTCATCATAGTGTTTCAAGAAATCACAACCGCCTCATGAGGACTTTTAAAGTCATTATGGTGAGTCAAGAAAGCACCATCGTCTCTTGCAGACATTTAAACTTACTATGTTGTGTTGAGAAAGAACCACAGTCTCATGTAGATACTAAAAGTTACATTGGTGTGTCAATAAAGCACCACCATCTCATGCAAAAAGTTAAAGGTTACGTCCATGTATCGATAAATCACCACTCACTCTTGCAAACGTTAGTAGTTACCAAGGTTTGTCAAGAAAGATGCACCGTCTCATGCAGACATTAAAAATTAAAAATACCCAAACCATCATAAAGGCGGTCCAGCAAGCACTGCAACCCTACCACGATAATATTAAGGGAATGTTCATCAAAATGAACTCTTTGAGAGATATTAATCCCAATATTCCTATCCAAAAATAACGAATCTCGCCCATTCGTATAATGATTGTCTTTTTTTACAATAATGTTAGCTCAAAAGTAACTCCACTATTTATGGGCTCTATAGACACCCCATTCGGCTACATAGATAGTCAAAGGATATAGAACAACTTTTTGTAAATTACCAAATCCCCATGAATCCCAAATATTAATGTAACGTGAATAATACCTCAATAAAGGCCCGAAGGACTTAAGTTGCCCAAAAATAAATCACCCAAACAACCTAAAACCAGACCTGGAATAAATCCAAAAAAACACACGTTTGGCCAATCGGTCCTTGTGTACAATGCACATAGTCATGGTCATTTTAGAGGACCGATTGGTCCTCTTCCCCAGCCACTTTGCCTATAAAAATGGTCCCTCACCTAGTATTTCAAGAATTATTATTCTCACTCTTAAATGATGTATTTCTGCCCACAAGTGGTTTCATTCATAAAAAAGGCCCACTACTCTCTCCTTTTACCTTCAAAAGCTATTCCAAACCTACATATAGAGTTTCAACCCAAACCCTCACTTCCTTAATCTCATTTAAATCCAAAAGAGTTCAACAGACTTCTTTTTTCTCTTTTTTATTTATTTCTTCTTTCGAAGGTACTTTACTTTAAAGTAATCTTAGATCTACTTCAAAAAAAGGTTGATTTCAAGATGGAACGTTATCGAAACAATAAGGTGCACATGTAACATTACATGTATACTTCTTCTTACTCTTTTATTTTGAAATTTTGACATTAGCCCTTATTTTGTTCTTATCCTTTCTCTTTTAGACATGAATTTTCTCTAAAGGCCATGTCCAAACTAGTTGACTTTGATCCCACATATGGTGGATACGTAGGCATATTAGAGAATCTTGATCTCTAACACTCAAGTTGGATCTTGTTCATAGTCATTTACTTATACAAAATATCTAAAAACCAAAAAAAAATGATCAAAACCATGAAATACTTTCATATAGGTTAGAGGATTAATAGATCCGAGGATTGTGCCTACTATTTTTCCTTAATGCTATAAGTTTCGTTACTATATGCGTGAATCAATATCGTTCAAGTTCTTCATGAACATAAATTACTTACATTTTCAAAGATGGTCTCGTTTCACTCTAAAAACACATTGAAAGACCAAAAAGAGTCTAGATATCTTTCATCGAGCCTACGAAAGAGGTAAAGTCCCTCGTGTTTTAACATGAACTACGTGAACTTTGAATATATTTGTGCGAGCACGTAGGCTCCCCCAGATATTCATTCTAGTCCTTTATCTATATTATTTACACACACTTCCCATAAAGCACTGCACGGTATATCTACATACTAATTTTTTTTCTTTTTATTATTTTTTTTACACTATAACATACTAATATAAATATTTTACATCTACGTTTGAGACCAAAATGACAGAGTGGATGCCTTACACATTTCCAATCCATAACCCGATCTCGGAGCGTTTAACTCTTTAGTTAAACATGTATATCACTTGTCTTCAAGAGGTATTTATAAAGGCGCTCCCTTCTTTTGTCTATTATGTGTCAAATAGACTGATGAGTCCATTCCTTTTAAAGAGAACGAGATAATGACCATGCATTGCAACAAAAGACACTCATTTCCCCAATAATTTATCCCAAAGGATACGCACTCGAGGAGAAGGGAGGCACACTGCCTCGGGTCCGAGTTTTCACAATAGAATCAACCCTCAATGAGCAATGAGTTTTGACAATAGGATCAACCCTCAACCCTTAATGATTTTTGAAGGAGTTTTTAGATGTCTTTGCTTGGTCATATAGCCACATGCCTGGTATTGACCCACAAAATGTGCAACACGATATCCTTACCTACCATTAGTGTACACTAGTCAAATAAAATAAAAGGAATCTCTGACCCAAAAGGTCCCTCAAAATTAAGGATAAAGTAGTCAATAGATTGAATGTGAGGTTCATCTGTGTAGTCAAATACTGAACTTGGCTTTCCAACATACTCCCAGTATTGAAATTGGGATGAAATATCTGCATGTTTGTCGATTGAGATTTGAACAAAGATTCTACTAATGATGACTACCCTCTACCTAATATCGATATGATGACTCACAATATTGCCAATCACGCACTTAAGTCATTTATCAATGGGTTGATAGGGTATAATGATATCAAGATGCATCTTGATTACCAAGATAAGGCAACTTTTACCACCTCATTTTTCTACGCCTTTCGATCTTAAAAATGCTGAGGCTACATATCAAAAAGCATCCGAAACCATCCTACATAATCTTATCCACAATGAGGTCAAAGTTTATGCTAACGATAAGATCATCAAATCCAAAAATTCGTAAGGTCGTATGCCTTCCTTGAGGAAGTTCTTTGAATGATTATAACAGTACTAGATGTGCCTCTATCTGCAAAAGTGAATTTCCAGTGTTACAAAAGGTAAACCCCTAGGATTTATGGTTAAAGAGATGCGAATCAAAACCGGTCATACTAAACTAAAGGAAATCCTCAAAATGTCACCATCTTGGATGGAAAAACAGGTATATTGTTTCTTGGGAAAACTCAAATACATCAGCAAATTCAATATCCAACTCACTTCTATCTACGAACCCATTTTCAAGATCCTTTAAAAATATTTAACCAACGTATGGAAAGAGGCGTGTTAAGAAGCCTTTGACAAAATCAATCAATGCTTTTTCCAGTAACTAGTGCTCCTGCCACAGCATCCTAGTCTACCCCTTCTCATATACTTAACTACCATTCACACTATAGTTGCATCTATACATTATGGAGTCACGTAAAGATAAATCCATTTACAAAATTTGTAAAAAAATTGGCAGGGTATGAGATAAATTATATAGCATTGTATAATGTGTGCATCACCTTCATTTGGGTCATTTAAAATCTCTGACACTACATGCTTGCATTCCACATCAAGCTAGTGTCCCGAATGGACTCCATAAACTACCTACTAGAAAAACATTCCTTTTCAAGTCGCATGGCTTGATGGCTATCTTGTAATCCTAGTTTGACATAACTTATTTCACAAAGAAGGCCATTAAAGTAAGGTCCAACTCCTATTACATGTCCCATCATCCCATAGAATAAGTGGAAGGGTAGATCTCTAAATTCCCGAATGAAGATATCCTATGTGTAACTCGTGAAGAGATCCAGTGGTGAATTTTCTTTACAGAGCTTCCAACAAGAAATAATATGGCATTGGGATAGTCATGATCTCACCTGATGATTCTCATCTCCCATAGGCATTAATCTAGACTTCCCCTGCACCAAAAACATGGCAGAATATGAGGCATGGACTATGGGCCTCAAGATTGCCCTAGAGAAAATAATCAATGCCTTGACATTCATAAAGATTCTTCCCTCAACATAGGATAAATCCTACGAAGTTAGATAGTCAAAGATGAGAAAATATTTCCCTTATATGATCACCTTGAAGAGCCTTCTTCTAATTAAAATATGTCATTTTCCACTATCTTTCTCGCTTAAGGAATAACTTTGTCAACATAGTAATGAATTGGTGTCCATGATCAATAACGATTGCCCCTTACAAGTTCAGAAATATTTGAGGCTAACTCATTACTACCATATCGATCTATTTACGAAAGAAGATTCAGACTAAGTTAGGTTATGGTGTTATAATATTTGGTTCCTATTTGAACATGGTCGAGACCCTCAAAGGGCTTATAAAAAAGATCATATAACCCTCCGAAAACTCGTTTCCTAGTATATCATCTATGATAAATCCTTGTTCAAAAGTAATTTTAATGGTAACCATCTACAATGCATAGCAGGGGCTGCTACCAAGGAGATTATGCAGAAAATCCATGGTGAGGAGTGCGGACCCCATATGAACGATCATATGCTTGCCAAGAAGATCATCTCACGTGGATTTTATTGGACTACCGTGCTTCAAGACTATGCCACATACATCAAGAGGTGGATTAAATGCCAATAATTTGCCAATATCCAACACTTAACCCTTCGTGAATTGTATAACATGACCTATCCTTGACCCTTCTTAACTTGGGACATCAACATTATCGATAAAGTCACTCCCAAGGCATCCAATGGGAACGAACCTTGGTTTCCTTCACTATTTCACTAAATATGTTGAAGTTGAATCTTACACGGTGTTAAATGCCAAGGGAGTGGCCAAGTTCATTCAAAAGAATATCACTAATTGCTATAGGATCCTTTGTGAGCTTGTATCTGACAACGACCTTCATTTTAAGGAAGTCATGGAGGTAGTGTGACAACCAGCCTAATTAAATATCAGGTGACCAGTCTTTCATTTAATTAAATCAGAATATCCAGATCATATACCATCATATATGGATAAGTTCTAACGTATCCAAAATTATTTAAACATCATTAACATAAATCAATTTACTCAAATTTCATTTTATTCATAAGAACTCTAATTTTTGACTTTATTATTAATAAGAGTGTAATTCCCAGATTTTTTCAAAAGATAATATAAAATTCATGGATTTTATTTTATAATGAAAAGATATCACTCCTAGATAATATCCATTTCAAAGATCCATTTAAAATTATCACAAATTTATCTTTGGTCATGCAACTTTTCAAAATTAAATATCGGGTGATCAGTCCTTCATTTAATTAAATCGGAATATTCAGATCATATACTATCATATATGGATAAGTTTTAACATATCCAAAATCATTTAAACATCATTAACATGAATCAATTTACTCAAATTCCATTCTATTCTTAAGAACTCTAATTTTTTACTTTATCATCAATAAGAGTGTAAATCCCAAATTTCTTCACACGATAATATAAAATTCATCGAGTTTATTTTATAATCAAAAGATATCACTCCTGTGACACCCCGCCTAATAAATACCGGGTGATCAGTCCTATACCAAATTAAAATAGGAATCCCAGTTTGATCATCCTTAGCATCATTGTCGAAAACTTTTTAAAACTTACTAACCACCTAGTATTCCAAAAGTTGGTGCCAATTTTAACTTTTTAATTAAACAAAATAGTACATGCGGAAATAAATATGAACCATTCAGACAACTGAACAATTAATTAAACAATTTGCCGAATAAACCATCGGCCACCAAAGTGAAATCCAATACAAACATCCAACACCTAAATATATACATCTGAAAACTTTACTGAGAATTCTAGGAGACAAGCCCAACATAAAACTGAAATTGATACAAGATTCCTACTCTAGGAATGCATGAACGACCTGTCTAATCTGAACTCCTGCTAGCATCCACATATGCCGCAGCTCCGTATCCCTGGAATAGAATATCAATCCTGGCGTCCTTTTGGATGGACACCTACAAGGTTTTGAAAATAGTTTTATAGCAAGGGTTAGAACCCAAAATATTTTGAAAATATTTAGCAAGTGAATTAACTGCAGTAATTTAAAATGCATGAATGTGCTTCATATTTAAGTTAGTGTCACACTCCCTTGTGGACATTCTCACCCCTCCACTATTGTGCACACCTAACGGTCACCTTGACCCCCACCTAGTTGCACTACCCCATCCAACTAGTCCTGGTATAACCTCCCCTTGCCATACTACTCTAACCCGAGTATAATGATTCTTGAATTATAAGTTATCTCACAATTAACTTAATTAATTCCTTCTTAAATAGTAGCATATAACCGTGTCACAAGTTATATAAAGTAAATACATCACACACTGTATTATTACCCGCATATAATATTGAATACCATTATATATGTACCTTTACAAAAACATCCACGCATATAACATACGTATATCCATCCCTTCGAGTATACCCTCGCCGGATGATTTCTTGTAAAGTGCCATCTCACTAGGTGTGCTCACATAACCTAGTTACCCAAGTTGGAATCGCTCACCAACCTGGCCCAAAACATAAACGAAGTGGAGGCGGTCATATTCCTTCCCTGAAAGTGAGATAATCTCCTCACCCATATACCGGACGCTATGACCTGGGGATATACTCACCCTACTCCTCGAGCTAGGGGATTCACCCACATCGCGCAACCTCCCTTGATAGCACTAGAGTATATAAATTAAGTAAATATCTAATCACTGATATTTAATAGCACAACCAATATATACACACATCTATATATATACTATCACTACACCGTATATATATAATATAAACCTCGGCTTTATCATGTACTCAAAAACCCATAACACTAGCCTCTAATTTTCCGAGTCTCTGGCGTGACTCAACTTAATTAATATTCTCACTTAATAATTTTCATCTTCCCGAGTCTGTGGTCCGACTCTAAATAATAACACATTACACAATAATTTATATAAAATTTTCCCGAGTTAATGATTCGACTCTTTTTTAATTAATTTACACATTAATTAATTAACACAACTCCGAGTCTGTGGTTCGACCCTCATTTAATTAATTTACACATTAATTAATTAACACATATCCGAGTCGGTGATCCGACCCTCATATAATTAATTCACACCTCTATTAATATACTATTTTCCCCGAGTCTATGGTCCGACTCTAATTAAATTAATTAACACACGTATTAATTTAATACCTTCCCGAGTCTATCGTCCGACTCTAATTAAATTAATTAACACACTTATTAATTTAACACCATCCCGAGTCTATCGTCCGACTCCAATTAAATTAATTAACACACCTGTTAATTTAATACCTTCCCGAGTCTATCGTCCGACTCTAATTAAATTAATTAACACACCTATTAATTTAATACCTTCCCGAGTCTATCGTCTGACTCTAATTTAATTAATTAACACACCTATTAATTTAATACCTTCCCGAGTCTATCGCCCGACACTAATTAAATTAATTAACACACCTATTGATTTAATACCTTCCCGAGTCTATCACCCGCCTCTAATTAAATTAATTTACACATTAATTAATTAATACCCTTCCCGAGTCTACAATCCGACTCTAAATTAATTTACTCTCTCAATAATTAATTTAATACTTTGGTATCACTTAACCAACATACCCGGACTCACTCACTTAGTCCATTTTTACATCTCATAATTTCATTCCCACACATTCGCCCACAATGTGTCACACATTCATCTCCATAAATTCCCCAATTATATTTACCTATAATTACCAACATACTCGAACTCACGCACTTGGTCCATATTTAAATAATTCACCTCCATTTCTTTAAATAATGTAGCGTCACCCCACTACAATACCCGAATATTATTCCTCTTCCCAATATCAATACTTATGAATTATTTCCCCAAATTCGTTCAACTCATGACATACCATTCACACTCTCCTAAACCCAATTATATTGCCCTATAATTGTTAAGGAAATATGTACCACATATGAATTTGCAACTAAATAAAAGTAAGGGATTAAATCTTAAATAAAATTCTCTTTATATCCAAAACTGGTCGAACTCCCAAGTTTCTGGGACCGTCGATCGATCGATCGAACTGGTGACCGTCTTCCCCGGCTTGCTGTTTCAGCCATTAACGAACCCTCAAGCTTTTTTTTTTCTTCCCAAACCTTTACCCAAATCACAACGAACATATTCTCCACACATCAAAAGGTTCTAAACACCCTAGAGACCTTAATCCATCAACAATTTGTCCAAAACCCTAAGTATATCCGATTTGGGTTTTTCACCCGGGTCTCGTTCTACAAAATCCGACCCTACCATATTCAGTCCATGTAATCACTATACATATCGTAATCCACTCTACAATTTAATCTTAACAGACCCAACTGATAACTTAACATCCATTGAGTAATTAAATATGCCCATTATTCTAAATTCATAAAAACTCAATTTTAATTATGGTTATACACCCAAAACGAATTTTCATATACACACACTATGATATGAATTGATAATCACCAATTTAGAAATCACAACAGTTAACCCCTTGCCTGGAATTGTTCGTAGAGTCCGATCCGTTGGTGTAGTCCCAAAATTTTGGCTCCAATAATCCCCAATTTCTCTCGGTTTGCTTTCCCCCAATTTCCCTCTCAAGCCCTAGGCTTAGAATTTGTGTTTTCTGTCGTTCAACACTTCTCCATTTAGTTTAGAAACCCTTAATCCCGTTTTTGGCCATATGGGCCTAATTAAAATGGCCGAATCACTCCGTGTGGGCTCGGCTATGCCCAAAAATACCCCGAGACGCAATTACTACCCCCGGGTACTCTTTTATGACTGTCTCGACCCATCCGGACGCAATCGCGTACTCAGAATTTCCATCCGAAATACTTTTTGATATTTCCAAATTTCGACCTCAAAATGCGATACACATTAATTCAAACTATTAAACTTAAAGTTGCCAATTATAAATAATTCGGCTCACTCAAATAAATTCTCCAACTCGTGAATTTAAGTTTCTCCAATTTAAATATTTTTATAACTCCCAAAATAATTATATATTTAATCCTCATAATTACGGGGTGTTACAACTCCTAGATAATATCCATTTCAAAGATCCATTTAAAATTATCACAAATTTATCTTTGGTCATGCAAGTTTTCAGAATTTTCTTAACTATCTTAACATGGACAATATAAAAGCTAAGATTGCGATAATTAATCACTTGCCTTTAGATTATAGGTCTGATCCATTGGGGATGATTCTCTACTGGTGTCCTCTATTTTTCCGACCAACTTTCGACAGTGGTGGTGGTGGCTCTTGGTGGTGCAAGGTGGTTGTCCTTTGGTTTCCTAGAAAAGCCTTTTCTTTTTCCATAGAAAGTCTCTCTATCTCCCCTAAACCTTTTCCTCTTATTTTTACTGAATGAACCTAAGCTCTCTAATCTCCTCACTAATATAATAAAACCCAATTTTCATGTTTACTATTCACCTCCCTTGTAAAATGATTGAAATACCCATCGGGGGTGTCCTTTCGATTTTAAAGTGCCCCGAGACCCAAATCAAACACCCAAGTAGACTTTTTCGACTATTTGAACCCTTACGGACACTTTGGCGTAGGCAAAGCGACAATTCGGATGACATAATGATAATTCACTTTTATTTCATTAAATTATAATCCCGACACGACATACTCGCCTGTCCCGACTTAATTACCGAAATTGTCATACACATAATTCGTGACAATATATAAGGTCATAATCAATTGTAAATTCATAATAATATATATTACTTAAATCACTAAGTAATATTAAACAAAAATCACATATTACTTTATTCTCAAGTAATATTTAAATTCAGATTAATTTCCAATTATATCTTAATTAATTCTAATTAATCCCATTTTAAAAGTCATTAAAATACGGGGTATTACATACTTCCCCCCTTACAACGGAATTTCATCCCGAAATTCGGAAAACAAAATTATAGCAGGCAACAACAATTCTATATAAATATTGTGCATCACATACATGCGCTCTCAAGTAGACTACTATGTGCCGCCTATATAGTACGTGTCACACCCCGCCTAATTCTGGCGTCGGCCGCCACCAAAACTAAGCCGGGCGTGAACTAAATAAATACCATTCTTAGCATGAGACAGATATGAGAAATAAATAAATCAGTCCATAAGATAAATAATTGGTCAATCTCAAATGATCACAAATAACTAAGCGATAAAAGATCCATCGCATGCTAACTCCAAAAATCCAATCTCCAATAATGATTAAATAAAATCTGAAATAATCCCAAAATAAATCCTCTAAACAACTTTGGAACCGAATGGCCCAATAAAACTCAAATGGAGTCTCATAATACGACTGGAAAAGAAAGTCTAACTAAACTATGCCATAAAGTAAATAACTCCAGCTGCACCTCCAATGATAACTCCGATAAACTTATACAGCTTCTCCAAATTCTAATCCTGAAAAAGATTAGTCAACGCATGGGTCAGAGCCAAAGCCCCGAGCAAGAATACACACTACTCCCCTCAAATAGGATCCTTGAATCCAGACAATAGCATTATACGCAATAAATATCACAATAGAATATTTTAAATTAAACGGGATAATTAAACGCGATAGATATAAATCACTAACTACCCGCATAAATCCCCATTTATAAAGGCACACCAATATGATTTTAATTTTCCAAATCCCACGATATTAATTTCATTAAATTAACCATCTTTTATTATAACCTCATTTTATTATGGCGGTCCTCCCGCCTCGGGTGATTTCTCCACCAAAAATACACATCCCCTCGTCAAAACGTCGGCTGGCCCGTTTAAACTGTCGGCCCTCGCTGATTGACGAGGTTCCACACACGACACGACATAAAACGCCGGCTGGCCCGTTTAAACTGTAGGCCCTCGCTGATTATGTCGCCAATATATTTTAATACCCGTCTTATTATCTTAGGTATTAGTTCTCAATTTCTCAATTCACAATTTATAATTTACCCCACCCTTTTATCGATGTGAGATCCTCAAAATACCCCTTAGTCCCATACCTAAGGGTTCCCAAGTCATCAATACGTCCTAACTTATGTATAGGAGGATTTTCTAACATAAATCATAACCTAGTCTCATACTTAGACAAGTGTAACGACGATAAAGTAATAAAAATCAGCCCACCCTCAAGGTGATAAAAACGCAATAATCTTCCCTCACTAGTCCCATTCCTAGAAGGCATTTTAAAATATAGGGGGAGCAAAAAAAATACCCAACAACCCATCGTCACAAGGAAATATAATAATACCAAAAAGTCACACAACCACGCAGGATTAATCAACGTATAAAACTACGCATGATAGTCCAATTCAATTAAATCTTTAATTTAATTATCACAACGTCAACAATACCCAATTAATCTCATTTAATTATTTTAAATTAAATATACCAATTTTTCATCATATATACATCAAAAACCAAATTTCATTATCTCTACATGTATTACATGAGTTATACGCACCCAAAAATTATTTATTTTAAAACTAGGGTTTTTCTATATGCAACCTACACCAATAAAATCCAAAATCACTCATCAATCCTACGTACCCAAAGGGTTATGAATATTATTCAGATTAAAAGATTTTATAAAAACAGCCCCATAATTAGTATTCACTTTTTCTAATTAAGTTACTAATTATTTTTAAGAAAACATGTAATTAAGTGTTTAGGCGACACTTAAAACGCATAATACTAAAGGAAAAGAATAGAGTATTCATGCCTGAATAAAACTTGGATTAGAAATCTGATCTTGAATGTGTATTCCTCTCAAAAATTTGACAAAGATTCGTTCTTGACGCGTCTTGAGAAAATCCGGTTAATCTTAACAAAACTTGAGTTGAAAGTTATGTAGAATGGGGCTAGGATTTTGAGGTTGAAGAAGATGAGAGGATTCTGATTTTTGAGAAGGCTAAAATGTGTTTTAAAAGATCTAAACTCGTCACTTTATGTTTATATACCAAAAAGAATTAGAGTCCTAATCAAATACAAATACTTGAAAAAATCATTACGGACGATCGGACTGTTAGAATTGCTTGAAATCTTAGTATGTTGTAGCGAACGGCGAGACAGGACTGCTGACAAAAATTCAGCTTGATCGGACGGTCGGATTTCTAAAAAGATTATTTTTACAAGAAAGTTTTGTGTTCCGAGGACTCTTAAAGAGTTTTAGATTTTGACGACTCTTCTAATTAATAAAGATTCAATTAAAACTCCATTTTAATTTCGATTCCAATTCCGTTTGAAAATTTATTTTTCAAATATAAAAACCAACACTTTAAATTATAAAATTTATAAAATCCAAAATTTTCATTTTTCTTCGATTTCCAAAATTAACTTAAAAATTCCCATCTAAAAATCCGGGTTGTTACATACTTCCCCACTTGCGAAGAATTTCGTCCTCGAAATTAAACGAAGCATACACATAAACACTTAAATTTCGCATAAAAGAAAATAAAGCTCACATATGCCTACCCGTAGAATACCATAATTGGGCGCCCATACACCCAATTCTACGCGCACCTACCCCATGAGAAACAAAATAATATATATTTCCTATATACATACACATAACTATGAAAATAATGGCGTACCACATGCTCTCAAAATCACCCACTCGATCCTATATCCGAAAGTCATTAAAATTCTAACTTCCTCAAATTAAATCTCAACATCAAAAATCGATACATACGGTACCTAACATCTGTACTAAAATCTCCAAAATAATTATCGTCTCCAAAATCCATTTTAAGGATCCCCACATCAAGCTTACTAATTCTAAACTCCATGTCTACAACGTCCTTAACTCAAAACTTCACATCTCCAAGAAACACATCTAACATGTATGCTAGACCCCTCTACCTTAAGAAGTACGAATCATCAAAGGGAATAAAAGATCGGCAACGCGGAAGTTAAACGGACTCATAACCTATGAGACCTAAGACCATGCTCTGATACCATCTGTCACACCCCGCCTAATTCTGGCGTCGGCCGCCACCAAAACTAAGCCGTGGGTGAACTAAATAAATACCATTCTTAGCATGAGACAGATATGAGAAATAAATAAATTAGTCCATAAGATAAATAATTGGTCAATCTCAAATGATCACAAATAACTAAGCGATAAAAGATCCATCGCATGCTAACTCCAAAAATCCAATCTCCAATAATGATTAAATAAAATCTGAAATAATCCCAAAATAAATCCTCTAAACAACTTTGGAACCGAATGACCCAATAAAACTCAAATGGAGTCTCATAATACGACTGGAAAATAAAGTCTAACTAAACTATGCCATAAAGTAAATAACTCCAGCTGCACCTCCAATGATAACTCCGATAAAATTATACAGCTTCTCCAAATTCTAATCCTGAAAAAGATTAGTCAACGCATGGGTCAGAGCCAAAGCCCCGAGCAAGAATACATACTACTCCCCTCAAATAGGATCCTTGAATCCAGACAATAGCATTATACGCAATAAATATCACAATAGAATATTTTAAATTAAACGAGATAATTAAACGCGATAGATATAAATCACTAACTACCCGCATAAATCCCCATTTATAAAGGCACACCAATATGATTTTAATTTTCCAAGTCCCACGATGTTAATTTCATTAAATTAACCAGCATTTATTATATCCTCATTTTATTATGGAGGTCCTCCAGCCTCGGGTGATTTCTCCACCAAAAATACACATCCCCTCGTCAAAACGCCGGCTGGCCCGTTTAAACTGTCGGCCCTCGTTGATTATGTCGCCAATATATTTTAATACCCGTCTTATTATCTTAGGTATTAGTTCTCAATTTCTCAATTCACAATTTATATTTTACCCCACCCTTTTATCGATGTGAGATCCTCAAAATACCCCTTAGTCCCATACCTAAGGGTTCCCAAGTCATCAATACGTCCTAACTTATGTATAGGAGGATTTTCTAACATAAATCATAACCTAGTCTCATACTTAGACAAGTGTAACGACGATAAAGTAATAAAAATCAGCCCACCCTCAAGGTGATAAAAACGCAATAATCTTCCCTCACTAGTCCCATTCCTAGAAGGCATTTTAAAATATAGGGGGAGCAAAAAAAATACCCAACAACCCATCGTCACAAGGAAATATAATAATACCAAAAAGTCACACAACCACGCAGGATTAATCAACGTATAAAACTACGCATGATAGTCCAATTCAATTAAATCTTTAATTTAATTATCACAACGTCAACAATACCCAATTAATCTCATTTAATTATTTTAAATTAAATATACCAATTTTTCATCATATATACATCAAAAACCAAATTTCATTATCTCTACATGTATTACATGCGTTATACGCACCCAAAAATTATTTATTTTAAAACTAGGGTTTTTCTATATGCAACCTACACCAATAAAATCCAAAATCACTCATCAATCCTACGTACCCAAAGGGTTATGAATATTATTCAGATTAAAAGATTTTATAAAAACAGCCCCATAATTAGTATTCACTTTTTCTAATTAAGTTACTAATTATTTTTAAGAAAACATGTAATTAAGTGTTTAGGCGACACTTAAAACGCATAATACTAAAGGAAAAGAATAGAGTATTCACGCCTGAATAAAAGTTGGATTAGAAATCTGATCTTGAATGTGTATTCCTCTCAAAAATTTGACAAAGATTCGTTCTTGACGCGTCTTGAGAAAATCCGGTTAATCTTGACAAAACTTGAGTTGAAAGTTATGTAGAATGGGGCTAGGGTTTTGAGGTTGAAGAAGATGAAGAAGATGAGAGGATTCTGATTTTTGAGAAGGCTAAAATGTGTTTTAAAAGATCTAAACTCGTCACTTTATGTTTATATACCAAAAAGAATTAGAGTCCTAATCAAATACAAATACTTGAAAAAATCATTACGGACGATCGGACTGTTAGAATCGCTCGAAATTTTAGTATGTTGTAGCGAACGGCGAGACAGGACTGCTGACAAAAATTCAGCTTGATCGGACGGTCGGATTTCTAAAAATATTATTTTTACAAGAAAATTTTATGTTACGAGGACTCTTAAAGAGTTTTATATTTTGACGACTCTTCTAATTAATAAAGATTCAATTAAAACTCCATTTTAATTTCGATTCCAATTCCGTTTGAAAATTTATTTTTCAAATATAAAAACCAACACTTTAAATTATAAAATTTATAAAATCCAAAATTTTCATTTTTCTTCGATTTCCAAAATTAATTTAAAAATTCCCATCTAAAAAATCCGGGTTGTTACAGTACGCTATCGAATACCCCCAATAATGAACAACTCACTATGATCATTTTAACTCCAGGTTACCCTGTCGCGTAGGTTCTTTTACAAGCCTTACAGTTGAAGATTCACTACTTATACTTTATTCTAGATATTCATTATCTAACCTTCTACTATATTCACTTAAATAGTTTAACCGTTCTTTAGATAAATACCATCTCGTCTTGCGATTATCATACACCAGTAGGTTAATTGTGCAGTATATATTATTTACACACAATATATACTATAAGTTTCAAATCATCTCTACTATTCGCAATAGTTTCTGGTTCCTCACTTTTATCCCACAAGTAGGAGAAACAATAAGACTTGTCGTACCATACTTCAACTGGCACCATACCCAACAGTAACCTATATGAGTTATAGTACACCAACTTCACTGGTGGAACGTACGTCTCTCATACTCCCTTAAGATTCAAGGGTACATACATAATTTATCTTCCAACATCAGATTTATCCACTTAGTCTACCCATTATTCTTTGGATGATAGATCATACCCAATCACAACTCGGTACCCATGCCTCGTGAAAGTTCTTCCAAAATCGGGAGACAAAATCTCTTCCTAATTGGACTCAATATTAAATGGTATCCTATGTAACCTCACTATCTCGGTTATTAAGATCAAAGCATATTGTCTCGTAGTATGATCAACCCTAACTGGCATAACGTGATCTACTTCAGTCAACAGATCCACTATCACCCATATAGTATCGTAACCAACTTCTCGATAAAATCCTTACGAATACTCTCCCAATACTACTTAGAAATCCCTAACGGTTGGAGAAACCTCTGCTGGTTTCGAATGGTCCACCCTAATTCCAACAGACAGGGAGGAATCTAGCCAAACACCTCTTCATTTAAATACTATTACCATAGTCATTTATATCCTGATACATTTGTTATTAAACCGACTATATCTCTAATCGTCATAAATGATCGGACATTCAAGTCCCGATATCTAAACCTCTATATTTATTTTCCTTATCCCATATCTCTAAAATAGGGAACAGTAACAGATTCAATTACCTAGGGCGCCCATACACCCTATATTTCTTGTATTGTTGCTCATATAACATATACTCTTCTTGAATCAATTTTCGCTCATTTGGCATACTGATATGGTAGTGGTACACTCAATCACCCCACTAGTCAGAACTTAATCACTCTATCAGTGGCATCATTATTTTATTTATAATGTTACTAGAACTAGGCGTCTCTTTATTCATAATAGAATTATCAACACTAAATTTGTTTTTGTATATTTAAAATGACTAAGGTACGAACTTATGTACTAACGACTAAACTTCTCTCCCACTCCTGACGTTCGCTAGTTTCATGCGTGGGATGTCTCCCAAAGCGAAATCTAAACAAAGAACCCCCCCGATACACTACTACTTAACATAGTCAGTTGTCGAGATCCATAATAGCCCTCAGTCCATGATATGTTCCTTCCCATAATTTAAGTATGTTGACATAAAAGTATACTAGTTCATGCTTATATATCCCTAAAAATAATAAAAACATGTTTCTCTCACTAACCCAAATTCTCGGCACTATATATAATGAGCTATTTCTCGTTGTTCGACAAAAATATAATATATCCTAAGTCACATCAGCAAAATAAATTTCTACTCACATACATAACTAGACAACATTTTCACTAAGGTCTATGATATCATCAAACATAGGCCCAAACCTATTTCATTTGGCGCCGCACAAAATTAGTTTTACTCTCCTCGGAGTATTTAGCACGATAGTCTTATCACTCAATATACTATCGTTAAAACTCTTGGTAATTTATCACTACATATTACCATTATGAGTTATATTATGCTAACTCAAAGAAATAGAAAATTATAATAACAAAATATACTCTTAGGACCCACCCGGTTCACTCACGAGCGACACCAAAAAGTCCCGCTATCAACGAGAAATACATTTGTAACCAGACTGTTAAAATTATCGTTTCCACTAACCTCGACTCGCATGCGAATTTAGGAATTTCAATTTATATATGAATGTTGTGACACCATGTCACTAGAATTAATCCTTTATTCACAAGGATGAAATAAAACTTCATAAGTCTCTCCTGATCACGTAGGGTCCTTACATGCACTTTTCACAGTCAAAATAACTCACGATCACTTGCACCTGTTATATATCTAGGATTTCATACTATAGTTGTACCCACACATTGTGGAAAAATTATTCACTCTTATGGTTTACACACCCATTATTGAAACATTGGCCCAGCATATCTAGGCCTCAAATATGGTCTCACCGACCTCCCTTTTTCTTCTTGGACCCCGCTGACTTTGAAAATACGGTATTCTACAATTACCGAGGACTCCCTTGGTCCTATTTAAACCTACCACTCTTGGGTCATAAATTTCCTGGGCCTAATTCTCTTGACCCAATTACTCCCCTAGAAGTCTTACTCCTCTAGTTGTTCTGCCTAATTGGCATGGTTTACTATTCCCAAAATTTATCAATCTCACTACTCAATGTTGACACATTTAATACTTAATAGTCTCTCTCTCTACCCATTGGGTAATTTCCCTTACTATTTCCTCATTACTGACCATTTGAACATCCTCCTCTTGGACCTATCAATCTTAACTCCCAATTGTTATTCCCATTATTCTTTTGGCTCTACGAGTCCTATGGGATACATTATCGACTACACTAGTCTTGATTTATTTCATCGCCACTAAGTAGGGATTTAATCATGTCATTTAAATAGGTCCCCTACTGGGTACACCTTCCGGTGATGTTTAACAATATTGAATTCAATCTTACTCGTTCGGCCATATTTCCTACACCCTTCTAACTCCCCTGCGTTTGGAAGCATCATCCAATTTCTTGGTGACGTTAATCTTAGTCGTCTTCATTAGATTTCCACTCACACTAGAGTATTTCACTCACGAATCCTTTCACACAATGAACTCTATTTATCTTCTATGTACCCCATTATTCCTATGGTAAGGAGTTCGTTAAACAAGTTACTTATCTCTTTCTTACCCATAAGAGATAAGTTTCGAAATTCCATTCATATCCTGATTAAAACATCAAATGAACGATTTCAATACCAAACCATACCTAAAATTCTTATTCCAACTTCACACATGTTCTTTATATGTGATGTCTAACTCTCATCACTTAAGTTTGTTCTTCATAGAAAAAATTTACTAGAAATTTTTCAAATCATGGATCTTACTACACTTCACCCTTCATAATTGTCTTTCAATTTCTTCCTTTACGAGATTCCTTCTGACTCCCTCACCTTTCACATACAGTGCTGGGTGAGTTAAGAACGGCACAATCATCAACTATGATGGTGCTTGGGAAACTATAGCTCCCAAGCGACTTCCTTAATGTTCTTATCCCAAAAATAATAATTATGATGGTTTCTATCTCCAATACCATTTTCTAAAATACTCTATATCTTTGGTTGAGTCCTCCTCCTGCTGTCCTTCTAAGGGCTCCTGCTAGTCGTCCAAATGTGTTTGGCCCGGGATGATCGATCGAACTCGTATAATCATTACATTTCCCATACTTCATGGTAGGAGAACGTAAGTTGAAATACAAAGAAGAAATCAACATCCTAATAATAGGGATCTACATCAAAGAAGGCTACGTTAAAACATAGTAAACCGCATATATCCTAAAGACAATAGAACCTAATGCTCTGATACCACCTGTAACAACCCGCCTAATTAAATATCGGGTGATCAGTCCTTCATTTAATTAAATCAGAATATCCAGATCATATACCATCATATATGGATAAGTGAAAACGTATCCAAAATCATTTAAACATCATTAACATAAATCAATTTACTCAAATTCCATTTTATTCTTAAGAACTCTAATTTTTTACTTTATCATCAATAACATGTAAATCCCAGATTTTTGTACAAGATAATATAAAATTCATGGACTTTATTCTATAATCAAAAGATATCACTCCTAGATAATATCAATTTCAAAGATCCATTTAAAATTATCACAAATTTATCTTTGGTCATGCAACTTTCAGAATTTTCCTAACTATCCTAACATGGACAATATAAAAGCTAAGATTGCAATAATTAATCACTTGCCTTTAGATTGTAGGTCTGATCCATTGGGGATGATTCTCTACTGGTGGTTGTCTCTTTTTTCGGCCAACTTTCGGCAATGGTGGTGGTGTCTCTTGGTGGTGCAAGGTGTTTGTCCTTTGGTTTCCTAGAAAAGTCTTTTCTTGTCCCATTGAAAGTCTCTCTATCTCCACTAAACCTTTTCCTATTATTTTTGGTGAATGAACCTAAGCTCTCTAATCTTCTCACTAATATAATAAAACCCAATTTTCGTGTTTACTATTCACCTCCCTTGTAAAATGATCGAAATACCCCTCTGGGATATCCTTTCGGTTCCAAAGTGCCCCGAGACCCAAATCAAACATCCAAGTAAACTTTTTTGAATATTTTAACCCTTCAAGAAATTTTGGCACAGTCAAAACGACCATTCGGATGACATAATAATTCACTTTTATTTTATTAAATTATAATCCCGATACGACATACTCGCGCGTCCCGACTTAATTACCGAAATTATCATACACATAATTCGTGACAATATATAAGGTCATAATCATTTATATTACTTAAATCACTAAGTAATATTAAACATAAATCACATATTACTTTATTCTCGAGTAATATTTAAATCCGGATTAATTTCAAATTATATCACAATTAATTCTAATTAATCCCATTTTAAGAGTCATTAAAAATACGGGGTATTGCAGGTAGTCGAAGAGTATGAAATTTGGAGACATGAGTTCTCGCCTTGCCCACTTCAAACCAATGGGGTTGTTGACCCATTGAATAAGAGCCTCATATCCATAATCAATAAGATGGCACAATGTTGCAGAGACTGGGTTCACAGGATCCCTTATGCCCTCTCGTGCTACCACATGTCCATCAAAACGCCCATTGAGGCGAATCCTTACTCCCTTATTTATGTAATGGAGGTGATTTACCCGTAAAACTTGAGATACCTTCCTTGCGGGTCATTTCGAAAGTCAAGTATAAGAATTTGATTGGCACCAAAGTCATTACGATGAACTCACATTCTTAGAGGACAAGATGAAATATCTATATCATATACCAGGGTATTATTGTCACACTACAGGATCATTCAACGGGAAATTTAAAGTCCACGGTGTGCAAAAAGGTGAACTCACTCTCGAAGAAATTATGGAACCTATTCTGGGATCCAAGATGGAAATTCCAACCCAATTAGAGTGGGCCATACCTTGATAAGAAAATCCTATCAAGTCGCGCCGCTATGCTCACCGGCCTGACGAAGAAGAGATGGCATACTCGATCAACATAGATCGTCCAAAAAATTATATCCTTAACCTGACTCTTATTGCTCTACACAATATCATCTACATTCTACTCTTAAAACAAAACACCATCATTGTCCCTCTACAATAACTATGTAGGATATCATCCTCTAAAAAATCTTCAAACATCACTAACATTTTTCATGCGTAGGCAACCCATAAATTAACATTGGGTAAGGTCCGTTATTTTTCACAATATTCTTTTATATTCTCCGATAAATAGGCATAAGTCTATCACATCATTTAATTTAATAAAAGGATTATGTATGATTTAACATTTGGTATATATAGTTCAATTATGAGTAACTCTTCCCTAAAGGCACAACAAGATATGATAAAATTAACCTTTATTTCATATTCTTTTATTAAAAATACAATGATAGTCTTTTCAAAGACTTACCAACCGTACCTAAGCTTATACCTGAACAAACAACAAACCTTCATTAAAAACCAACACAAAAAATAACATCAAATCGACCTACCATACACTAAAATCTAAACCAATCACTCCTCCTCAAAGAGCTTTACAAAAGAACCTTCCATCAACTACTAAATGGTTCCGCTTCACCATTCGGTACCCAATAGTACCTACTTTGAGTATGAAACTGTAAGTGCTCGATGCGATGGTTCATCTTAAAAAGCTACGTCAGGACCATGACATCGTCCTTAATAACCTCTGTAGCCATAAGCCACCTCTGCCTAGATTCCTCAAAAAAATCTTTAAGACCAAATCCTTCCATAGACACTTCAGATTATTCACCTACACTATCGAAGCTTCCTCCATAGATTGGGCTGAATGATGAGAAGTCCTATAGCGCTCCCAAAAACTCCCCACGTTCATACTCAAAGATTTATTCTACTCTTCTATATGGAAAAAGTAACTTAAGCGATGGGGAGTAATTTTTTTCCAGCAAACTTAAAGTAAAAGTCTCCAAAAAAAATTGAAACAAGTATGGCAGAATATAAAAGGTCGAACATAACGATAGTTATCCAATTGAAGAATGGGTTCCAATTCTCCCAATCATGAAACAAACCAATGAAGATGATCAACTCCACTTGCCAGTAACCACTCAGTCCATTCATCCACATACGATCCAAATTCCTTTCAAGGACTAAGAAAGAAGTCAAGTACACCAATCAGATGATACTCAAGAGGTGCAGCCAGACAAACTCTCTCCACTAACAATATGAACATCATCACAGGGCTACCTCGTAAGAAGGTAGAAGAATTATCTTTCCAATTACCCAACATGTTCAATCTTTCCTCTAAGAAGTTGGTCTTTAGGTTACAATGATAACACATCCATAGCACTATGGTAGTTACTTCCATATTTGCAGTCATATCGCTCATCACTGAAAGAATCTTTGTTGTTAGTCCTACAACCACCACACTAGTAAACCCATTATCCTAAAAATCCCTCTGAGAAATGGAGTCAAGCTCTACAGAAAGATAAATGGCTCCCCCATGCACCAATGATCGGGATACAGATGGAAATATGTGCAGTACCTGGGCTAAAATAAACCGAGGAGAACGAAAAAAATTAGGCATATTAGTATGCATCTGAGGATGAATACCTAACATGGGAAAAAATTCCTCATACATTAAACACACCTCGTCCAATATGAAGCGAAACATAAGATCTTCAGGGTACCAGAATTCAAGAGATGCTTTTAGCGAACTCCAATTTATTGAATGATTATGCGATAAAATAATCGGGCGAAAGTTTAAATCTGTGTAATCAACACTATACAAGATCATGGCCGTAAAACCTTAGAGATAAGAAATAAACATTTTTTCCATGGGAATGGTCATTATAATGAATGGAGTTGTATGCAAGAGAGAAGAGAAGAAATGTTAGGATGATTCAAAAGTTCCACATTAAGCCCCCTTTTATACTAAAAGTCCTCCACAAAATAATGAAAGTTGTTAGGTCATCACCATTAATAAAGGAATCAAATTACCAGGAGGGCAGCAAGAGAGTACCAAAATCTCAAAAGCAATGTACCTGGTCTAGCATGCCGACAGGCAGGTCAGGGTGTATGCCGATCAATACCCCTTTATGGGGACATTATCCTTTTTTATCCACCTCATTTCCAAATAAGCTATTTTTAAAATTAACTTTTTACAACAGAGTTTCCCGAGCATTTCTTTACTCGAAAACTCAAAAACGCATTCAAATATTTAAAAATACATTTTCTACTTTTCTCAAAGAAAACCATCAATGGAAAATTAAAGTGCATATAGAATACATCACCAAAGTAAAGATAATTAAAAAGAGAAAGTTCATCATTTTATATATAGGATTTTTATTTTCATGTACATCAAAAAAAACAAGAAAAGAACAAAAAGAACCAAAATTATAGGGGCGGAGCCCAAACTTTCTAAAACCTAGCCTATCACTAGCAACAACTTGAGTGGCCAAAGTGGGGATGCTTCTCAAAATAGAGAGAGGTGGAGGACCCACTTCCAGAGCTCAAAGATGAAATAGGATTGGCATTAGTCGTCATAGGTGCAGCACAAGATCGAGACATCATCTGAATCTGCAAGGCTGTAGAAGCTATCTAGTTTTAAACGTCATGTAACTAATAAGTCCTCACAACAAAAGTATGCAAAAAGGAAGAAACACGAAGAATAATTAAGTCTGTAAAAAGAGAAAATACAAAAAATAAATGTAAAAATCAATTCAGAAGCTAAGAACACTTACCCCCAACTTCAAGTTATCTGCAAGAATATTAGGAGGAGCCTCTAGCACAAATTGGGGATGGTAGGGAATGTCAACTGCCTCTCTATCCCTACAGGTGTAGATAGTAAGAGGGCAATGTGGGAGGGAGGAACCACCATTGTCGTTGCCCCGTTCCATAACGCTTGTGTCAACGGCCTCGACATGCCACTACCCCTACCTTTGTTAATGGAGATAGATCTCCCCTCGCATCATATATGGACACCGACATCGACTAACATTTCACAAAGTCTAGATAGTCATGCGATGCCACTATATCCATGTAAATAGAGTGGTTCTCTCCTGCCAGTGCCACTGTCTTCTCTCCCTCTAACATTTCCTTCGGATCTTGCATATGAAATGGAAGGATTCCTTGAGTTACCATGATGTCTCCCTCCGTAATTTGCCTCACCAACCTATCTCCTAGATGCCATCTATGCCCAAATTAATGCGGCAACAGTCGCCACATCTGAATGTAGAAGTCGGTAATCCCTATCTTTACTGAAGACTAGATATAAAGGTAGAACGACACTTATCCAAATAAGATCATTCATCAACACATAGTTATGGACACCTTGACCTACAAATGAGGTTCGAGGATGCCTCGTCCTAGTAAAAATAAGCTCTGAGCATGAACCCCGGTAGAACCCGTGAATAATACCAACTTTCAAAACCTTTGACTGAAGTTCAAGGGGTCAAAAATGCCAAGAGCTCAAGTATATAAGGCCAAAGTGAAAATAATCCAAAATTAAATAAATCTAATAAATAACAAACAAACAAGCCCTCTGGGACCATCAATTGATCAGTTAAAGGCCCCAAAAATAGTTAACCGATTGGTTAATTGTATCCCCACAAATAACCGATTTGTTATCCATCCTAAAAAATAATCATTAGCAATTCTTTGAGAATCTAATCTCAGCCGAGCATGTGGCACTTGCCAAAGATTGAGAGCCCAAACCCATTAACTAATCAGTTAACCGATGTGCCCAGACCCCTATAAATAAAGTTCCCCACCCACCATTTAAAATAATCCCAAACCCAACGTGAATCCGGTTTTGTCAACTTCTTCTCTCCCGAGCGTTCGAGATACTCAAGCATATTTTGAAAGTTCAAATACGCTCATACTTCAGAAAATATATTTTCCCCGCAAGGAAATATCGTACTTTTGCGATGTCATTTTCAAGTACCAAAATAGGTTCATACTTCTAAAATTTTTCCTCCGAGAAATAAACCGAGTTGAAACTCTTCAAAAATTTCGCAAAATTCGGCACTTATCAATAAAATCTACTAAAAAATACCTTAAAAATTAGGGCACACCCCCATGAAAAAAGTCAGCTTTCACCACAAGGGTAAAGAAAATTTGCATAAATTTTGGGGCAATACCCCACACACACGTGTGTGTGTGTGTGTGTGTGTGTGTGTGTGTGTGTGTGTGTGTGTGTGCGCGATCAACTTTACATCTATTTATCTTCTTTATCCCAACCCTGATTTAGGGGACCGAGTAATCAATTTACAACATTTATATTTCAAAATTCAGGCTTATAATCCAGCAACTCAATTTGTATATTGTACTGACATGCTCATATGTTAAACGAATGCTAATCAAATGCATTGATTTAAATATATCAACATAAAAACATAATTTTCAAAATCGTTCTCGGGAAAGTTCCATTGAGTTGTGTCAGCACAAAACTTTGTAGGCCAAAGTCTAATATACATCTACCCTCACCACTTCTCTAAGAAAACAAAGTACGTAAAGACGACACCATCCCGAATATGTGTTTTCATAAACAAGCATCAACATTTAATCGACGTAATTTTTTAACATATACAAACATCAATCCATCACGGCGGAATTGCTACATTTCGGACTGGACTCCATAAGCACCGTAATTTTGTACCTTGTATACCCAGTATCCCGTCGCTTACAGCTGTAAATATGTCTCGTTTATTGGAACAACATTTTCTTTAATCTCAAGTCTTCTTAGGTATATAGGCGTTATACCGGCCTTAACTCTTGAATCCCAAGACTCATAATACATCCTCATCATATTATTTCTTAGGGATACATCTGTACCCCAAAATAAACTCCCACGGCTTCTCTTGGTCCACCCCAATACCAAGATATAGTTTTCCACTCTGCTTCTTAGTAATAGAACATTACACCCTTGATATAACCTCCCCGCTTCTTATCCCAACATCTCTACACCTCCAAACTAGTCTGAAGGACAACACCTTCTAGCTAGTGATTACTCGAATATTATTAGGTTATGTGACACTATCAGACATCTACGTGTTCACTCCCATTATGATATTTTGTACTCTAGCCCTCCACTTTCCCAATAAAAGTCATTATTAAAAAAGGAAATATAGGAATCATACGATGTATGTCGCTAATATGTATTAGAAACAAAATCCATTGTGTTGCCATCTTGCTACCCAAAGTTTTTTTGGGAAGGTCTTTGGAAAAATAAATAAATTATGTTGCCGAAAATATACTTTTGGAAACAAGAAAATGTGTTGCCAAATGTATATTACTTGTTTTTAAACTTTTTAACCAAAAATATTATTTATGTTGCCAAAGGTCATATAGGCTGACTTTCGGCGATAAAATATTTGTGTCGCCATAAAGTATATTTTTCATCACACCTTTTTTATTGCCAAAACACATATTGTTCATATCATTCCTTTTTTATGCTAAATGTAGACCTTTCAGCAACAAAGTTGACTTTTTTGCCAAAAAAAAACTTTTTTTAATTCATAGGCATAACGTTAAAATCTTTTTTTTACTTTGGAGGCATTGATATAACGTATCCTCATTACATGGGGTACAAACAAGATAACCTTTATTACTCCACTCGGATAAGTTACAATAGGCAGGAAAGTCATTTATTATATACAATACAACTGCATGTATCCGAAAAGTTTGTTGACTAGACGCATCATAAGTGAGTACACCATTTTCCCATAACTCGTTCAAATCATCAACTAACTATCGCGTGTAAACATCAATTCCTTTTCCTGGGGCATGAGGCTCAGTAATACATAAAGATGTCATAAAAAATGGATCCTTTAGGCAGTTCTAAGGTTGCATGTTATGTGTCATTTTTACCATAGGTCATATGTTATAAGAGTTTCTCATGTTCCCAAAAGAGTTGAATCCATCAGTGTCTAGTCCTAGCCTCATTTTACAAGGATTTCGAGAAAACTTGGGATAACATCCATCAAAGTCCTTCCACTCCTCACTATCAGTCGGATGCCTTAATATTCCAGCATCCACTCGCTTATCACTATTTCATCTCATGTCTTTAGTTGTATTCCTTGACATAAACAATCTTTGCAACCTTGGTGTCAATGGAAAGTAGCATAGTACATTTTGAGGGATCTTCTTACCATTACCACAATTGGGTCTGTATCTAGACTCCCCACATATCAGAATATTATCAAGAGAAGCATTCACCTTCCAAAAGAGAGCACATTCATGTTGGCATGCATGGATTCTCTCATATTTGAAGCGCAATTCATGTAGTATCCTTTTGGATTCATAAATTGACTTTGGAACCAAATTCCCTATAGGTAGAAGATAAAATAATACCCCCATCAGCATGTCGAATGACTTATTACTCCATTTACCCCCAACCTTAAAATGAAACATTATAATCACAAATTTTAATAGCGTATATGTTTTGGAGCCCGATTATACCTCATGTTAGGCAACCTTTAGTAGATTTTCAATATTTTTCACATCTTTCATTTTGATGTTACCTTA
Organism: Sambucus nigra; assembly: GCA_949130495.1. Taxonomy (NCBI): domain Eukaryota; kingdom Viridiplantae; phylum Streptophyta; class Magnoliopsida; order Dipsacales; family Adoxaceae; genus Sambucus; species Sambucus nigra. The sequence goes on from OX422216.1 coordinate 486,583,751, forward strand.
CTCTTCACCTGCCCTATTGTCTTCTACTAATTCAAGGAAATCATCATCCTCATCTTTATCATCACTAATTTCAGCATTTGTGTCATCTTCAGATTCATCGATTTGATGTTTCAACATAGATTCCCCATGATGCTCCCAATTCTTATAACTTTCCATTATGTCATATTGTACTAAATGACATATCATAACATGGTCAGTGTGACAATAACGATTAGAATAATTGTTACATGGGCATTGGACTGTACTATTTTTGCTCACTTTGGCCATTGCTCTGTCAACAAAAGACTTCACTCCCACATGATAATGCTCACTTACTTTGTGCCTTAATCTCATCCATATCTTATTGACCTCTTCCATATCTGTTTATTAAGAGATTTCATAAACAACAAAAGATGGATTGAATTTTACTTAATAGTTACCTTTTTTTGTTGTGTATTTCATACAAAACAATATAATTTAAACTCTTATCGACTCCCTCCATATTCTCTTATTGAGAGAGTACATAAAAAATAAATGATGGGTTAAATTTTACTTAAATGTTATAGTTTTTTCGTTATGTATCTCATATAAAAACAATATAATCTAATTTCATTGTTAACACAAGATGAAATAGGAATCCTATCTTCTCCATCCCCTCTAAAGGGTGAACGGTCCTATCCCATTAAAGACCACATATTTCTATAACACACATAGAAGCTCATCCACATTGTTCCAATTTGAGAAAAATCAGGTAGAATCTTCCTATAGTTCTCCAAGTACACGAGATAGATTCACAAGTGTTCATGTTATTTCAATTTATGAATTGAAATAACACTCAACACCACATCAATCTAATATGTACCTGGAGAACATTAAGAGACTGCAGCGAAACTTCCCCCAAAAGTAACAAGTGTAAGCTAATAAGTACATTGTTATACAAAAACTAATTTTTCCCAAACATTCCAAATGGTACAATTCGAGAGATCTCATTATAGGGGTAATGACTGTCGAACGGTTCTAAAGGCTATTGAATGCATATGCATAAGAACTAGAAGTCTAGTATATATCCGTACTATGCGTAACTTAAGAGGTTTATAACTATGTCTAATTTTCCATACTTTTCATTGATGTTTTAAAATTTATATTGCTCACCATATTTTATTATCAATTAAAAACTACTACTTAATACCACTATCTCCCTTTAACCATGTTATTCCCCTTTTAAATGGATACAAATGTTCATGAAAACCACTATCTCCCTTCAACAAAACCATTATCTCAAGTTCATGAAAAACACAAGATACAAACATTCCAGTGATGGTGCGAATTATAATAATATACTTTTGAAGTTGAAACTAGATAATTAGCTCATTTTTTTCATAATGGCTATATTTATGTTTTGTACTTGTGGATATACATAATCCATTAGTAGTTAATTAGTATGGATATGTTCAGTCTTACTATCACACTATTTGCATTAGTAGTTAATTACTAAGGAGGATGGAGTCAATTCATCGGAGATATTTAGATGGAAAATAAAGCTTTATCTTTCAAGGCGGGTCACCGTGACCTTCAATCGTGATTGGTCTAAACATTAGAAAAGTGGAGCCTACATCACCAACTAAATTATTATTTCATTATGTCAACCAATCAAGATTGAGGGTTATGGTAACCCACTTCAAAGGTGGTATTCAAATTTGAAGTCTAAACAATTAATAACGTTTCGAAGAAAGATACATTAGAATATTGGACTAATTGATAAAATTTTATGGATATTATTTAACGGTTTAATATTTTATTCTCAAATTCTCTAAAACAACTCCGAAGTATATACAAATATCCTAAAACTATCAATCAATATTTGAATTTCAAACCTAATTTGTTGGACATTTTATAAAATCCACGGTTTTCACGTAGTATGCATAACCCAAAAAAGATAAAAACTAATAATAAAACTTTAACATGAATATCTCTATTGAAGTGAACAATAATGTTGGGCATGAGTTCTAAAACCTTAAACCAGTGTTTTCACTATATAAAAACTAATAACAAAAACTCTCCGCTAATAAAATTATCAATGAATATTAGTGTTTGCATAAATACTAATGACAAAAATATAAATATCTCTATACAATTGTTTTCATAAGGATAAACCATAAACTAGTTCTAATAAAAGTACTCATGAGTTCAACAACCATAGATAAGCAAAGGAATAAAAGACAATAGATTAACATATATAATCGAATGAGAGAAATAAAGGAACAACAGTGTGAAATCGTTATTGAAAAAGGGGTTACCTGGGTTTAGGGTAAAATTTACGAAGGAATGGAAGATTGATATTGAGGATGATTCTATGATGGTTTAGATGGTGTGTGGTTAGACATTATAGATAGCGGTGGTGGTGTGACGTTTAGGATTTCACAGATGAAGAGCGAGGGATAGGAAGAGTGAGGGCTTCGCAGATGGCAGCATATTTTTTTGTACCAATTAGTATACTTTAATGTTATACATTTGAAAAAAGATAAATACTTTTGGCATCATAATTTCTTTTTGTTCCTAAAAGTCATCTATTTTTTTCAACACTCCCTTATGTTGCCAAAAGTGAGGTAATGTTTGGCAACATCCAACTTTGATGCTAAAAGCTAAATATTTTTCCTCCTTTTACTTTGCTAGCATCCCACTTACAATTTTAACCTTCGGCAATAAGTTTTATTTTATGTTGCCAAAAGCACTATGTAGAATCATCATTTGGTAACATAAATAAGATTTTATCGCCCAAAAGGTATCTTTCGTAACAAAAATAGCTTGTGTGTCTAAAGTTTATTACAATTGCTGTAAGTTCTTATAGTGAGTCTTACCCTTGCACACACATCACGTTGAAACATGTGTATGACATAACTACGTAGGCTTTGATCCCAATTCCTCTTGTTTATATAGGTGCAATACCGAGTCTTTCTCGTGAGCTCAAGCCTCGATAATATGTCTCATGATATGTTGTCTCAATCGATATGCACCCATCTCTCAACTTTTATCCATTACACCTATGTAAATAAAATTAGATATCAAACTATCTCAAGGTAAAATTAGATATCAAACTATCTCAAGGTGAGAACTCACAAACATATCCCTACATACAAGCATCTAAACACGTATATACTAATCCCAATCGAACTACGGAGGAACAATACCAAGGCCTTCTCGTGAGCTCTAGCCTTGACAATATATATCATGATATGTTTTCCTAATGAGATGCTTTTATCTCTTATCCCTTATCGCACATAATGCAAACGAGATATCAAATTGTCTCAAGGCGTGATCTCCAAAATATCACTATTAATGCTCAAACTCATACAAACGTGCAAATATGTATATACTAATCAAACAACAAAGATGAACCAGTCGCTCGCATTTCTATATCTCCTTAAACCTCGAATGATATATCAAACTATCTAAAATCTGATCCTTCTCGCACATCTACATAGATGGGCACCCGTTATACAAACACAAGCACGGAGCCATGCACAAGCAATCTTATGTACCTGCACTAGTTTAAGTGACATCCCTACACCTCTCACTTATACCATTTTCCAACATAAGAACGTATCTATATTTTAAGGGACCCTTATGATAAGGTCTCTACAAAAATCTAAAATAACTAAAAAGTGATCAATTAATATAAAGAGCAGTAATAAGCATAAAATTAAGGAAACATACAGAATAAGTGGGGTGCCTAACACCTTAGCGACTCATAACCCAGTTCCAGAACCTGCATAGCAAGAATCTCTGGACCAATCACAGACTTTAAAATCTACCTTAGGATTATCCCAAAAGTTATATCCTGAACTTTTTTATTTATTTTTACATAAAACAAACCGGAGACTCTGAACAGTCTATGAAACCCCTTTTCTTCACACAAAATCCATACTTGTCAGGGGTGTGCACCAAAAACTGGAGACGGTGTTAAACTACACCCAGGGACAAAGTCACCGAGGCCCAAAAATAGAATCGATAAACTAAACTCAGTGGGAGGTGGCGGACCGAAATATAAACACCCCAGGCATCCACCATGAACACTCACACAAGAGCTCCCTTCGGGCGCACTTACCGCTCGAGAATCATAACACCACAATAATCCAAAACAAAATACAAACTTAAAAAGAGAAAAAAATCCAAAATAACAAAAATAAAGGCCAATTAGGTCGCTCGTTAGATAATTCAATGTAACTCTCACACTTTTACAAGATCGGAGGTCCTTCGAGGACCTATTACCCTTCCATCTCTTTATCATGGGCCATGCATAGACCTCTTCTGCCATAAATGACATCAATTGGGTGTTGTACCCAATCACCTTATAGAAGCATACCTGAAAACAAATCAAAATAAAATTTAAAATATATTCAAAAGATAATAACAAGAAATAGTGAAAAAATAAAATCAAAAGAAATATAAAAATAAAAGTACCTCCAAAAGATATGGTGCTCCCATGAGTAGGCTGACAGCACAAGGCATCAAAAGAAGTGTATAAAGAAGACAACGTCAAGATCCCCTAGTAATATGAACTTATCTAAGAGAAAACTCAAAGATAGGGTAAGAGATAGAGGTGAACGTATCGTCGCTCTTCGCCACCAGCATAATCCCCGACAAAAATAAGATAAAGAGGCTCGCCACCACCCATCGCACATGCTAACCATCGACAACATTTATCCCCCTCATTAACAAGGTGTCCTTCATCATGGACACTTTCATACACTCCCTTGAACCTACTCTCCGTAGAGGCCCCAAAGTAGCTCTAATGTCCTCATCGGTCAAATGAAGAAATCGATACACTATGATCGAAGAGCCCTCGCATGGTAGCCCTGTGATACGGTATGATGATGCTGGAAATAGCATCACGAGTCAAGGTGTTTGTAAGCTTAAACCAGTGATAATAATGGAAGCACAAGTATATGTTGAATATAAGAGATTGAGATGAGGAGAAGAGGATGAACACCAATATATAAGTGGTTCAGCGAATTAGGCCTACGTCCACTGTGCACATGAGTGAGTAAGGTGACTAAAATAAGGCTCTAACGGCTATGGGTACAATCTCTCAAGCTCTCTCTCTACTGTATAATTTAACAAAATTTCATCTAGGGTTGTAATTCTCGATCCCTTTATAAGGTAGAGGATGACCTCTATATATAGTGCTTGGGGGGTGTAATGTACCCCCAAGCATGTAATGAGCATATGCATGGAGATCCTGCCAGTGAAAGGATGACACCTGGATAACCTTTAACCAAGTAATGATGCTTCAATATTCCCTCACATGGAGGGAATGATAAAGTTATGACAGATTTGTCCATGTGCTCCAAGCCGTACATGTATGCGTAAAAGCTCTGTTGTCTTTGTTTGGCACCAACTACGGCCTGAGTGAGTACGAGGTTGCTGAGATATGACCCCTGCCTTAGTTGGGAATTATATGATGACCTTGGCTGGGATGTTAATCGAGGTTAGATATGTGGAACGTCAGCCAGGGCCGATGTTGACCTGACACTTGGTGCTGAGCCTACAGGGCTACTGATTCTAAATGAAACCTATAACATCGGCTAAAGTCGATGATGGGATTTTTCATTGAGCCTAAGAGGTATTGATGATTCTCGTGTGGCGCTTACAACTTCAGTTGCAGCCGATTATGATGTTAAAGGGTGGTTGAACCCATGAGTCCTTACTGGCCTTGACTGATGCCTAACCGAGGTTGATGTATGAGGTAGATGTGATATCAGCTATGGACGACCTGATGGATAACTAACCCCATGAGTCATGGAAACCTCGGTTATTTCCTAGTTAAGGGGAAACTAGTAACGTTGGTCGTCGCCGACCTTATGCTAGACTAGATTGTTGATCGTCAGTCTTGAGCCCTTGTTACCTCGACCATTATTCTGGCTGAGGTTGGTGCCTCCGAGCTGGCAGGTACACTTTGGGCATATAAATCACCCCTAGCCCATAGTTACCTATGTGAATAGGTGACTGAGGGGTATGTATGTCCGAGGCTGTATTTCTTTATGTGCTAATATTTTCTTGACAAGTGTCAACTTTTGAAGAAGGGAGCGTGCCTAACAAGTGCTATAATGTTGATTGCCTTTTGGGCTCCCAAGGCAATGATGAGCCTTGGGACATGTGCAATCATATTTAAGGGTTTAAATCCCTTCTCTCTCTCTGTCTTCTTCATTTCTCTTACTTTTTCCCACCCGAGTTTTCTACATTATCTCTCTCATCGCGAGCTTGATCGAGGTTGTCTTGTGAATTTATCTTGTCTAATCCCTCATTCTCCACCTCATATTTTATCAGGTATCGCCTATTGCCCTTCTTTTGCCATTTTTCAGCCTTATTTTTCCATTTCTTACAATTTTCGATGATAGTTTGAATTTTTTAGTGACCTTTTGAGTTTTTCGGTGACTCTTATTCTTGACTGTCCTTGGTTTGAATTTGTTTAAAATCCCAGTTTGATCTTTTAATTAAATTTGTGGCAAGTTGTTTGTTTTTGGGTTAGAGTCTTAAGTGTAGGATCGTCTGACTTATGCTCAGACCTCTGTATAAACTCATAGAAGATTTCCCCTCCCTTCGAAAGAAAACCTTTGTAAAAATTAGGAAGATAGAACTAGCCTAAGAGGAAGATCGTAGGGCTGATGCCTTCCCTCTCAGGCCTATCTTCCCTATACCTCTGAAGGTGATATACTCTGAGCCTACTGAGCCAGCAGAGGTTCCGATAGACGCATCTCCCATGTCTGAGTTTGAGTCCTCTACCTCAGACCCTATGTCTACTGATTCTTTCTAAGAGGCTGTGGACTTCTCGATTAGGCAAGATCAGGTCCCTGATCAGGTTGAGGTTCAAAGTCGTGCCTCGTCTCACAATAATGTCTTTCCTCCACTGACTTGAAAGTAGCTAGTACCTGCTTCTGAACGTCGGTGCACTCATACATCCTCAAGTGCCTCTGAATGTCTTTCCTCCACTAACTTGAAACCACAACATCGGAGCTACCTGCGAACTCCGGTGGGTGTGCTTTCTGAAAAGCATCACGTACGCATTCCCAAGCAGACGGGAATGCATGTGCCTGAACCGGCGCGGCTACTGGCGCCTGAGGTGGTGCCTGCTATACAACTGCTAGAGCAGCATTTACCTCTTGGGCTACAATGGTTGCAACCTCAGCGGCATTCATGGTGCCCTGTACCGGTGCTGGCTGGGGCTCTGGATGTGCATTCCTAGGAACCCGTGGTGCACGTCGTGGAGGCATACGAATTAAGAGTAAAGTCTATAAGTTTCGCAGTTATAAACTCAAAATAGCTGAAGAGCGAAGCATACATAAAAGAATACAACAGTCCTAAAATATAGGGCTCTACATCAAAGAAAGCTCAGCGGAAACATAATAAGCCGTACAGATCCTAAAGGACACTAGAACCTGATTCTCTGATACCACTTGTGACACCCCGACTAATTAAATACCGGGTAGCTACTCCTTTATTAAATTAAATCAAAATGCCAAGTTGGCTCAGTTAATAGCATCATTGTCGAAAACATTTTTGAGTAATTACTAACCACCTAGTATTTAAAAGTAAGATGTCAAATTTTAAATTAAGTCTGATTAACAAGAAGTAAGTGAGATATAAAAGAATAACATAACCATACACCATAAAGTCTCAACCAAGTAACCGACAAACATTAATGAGTCTAGAGGAAAAACTCCTCACAATAATCCCACAACTGAAATAAATAAAACAGTGTATCCTGAATTAATTACATGCCAAAAGTCTGAATAACTGATATGAAATGTCTCTAAAAGAAATGGGTGATATTCCCTACAAGTGATGGAACTGAATATGGAGTCAAAACCAAAAGAAGCGTCTACTAGCAAGGCCCTGTAACTTCCACAACAGCTACAGCTCGTCACCTGAATGGAAATACTATGCATGGTGTCCTTGTGGCTGGGCACCTAAAAGGTTTTTACAAAAAAATAGATTTGAAAGCAAACGGGTCAGAGCCCGAAAGTGGAGAGGATTTTAAAAATAGCAAGTGCTTTAATAACATTTAAAACAATGAATGCAAAATACATGTTAGGACATGCACTCACATGAAATACTCACCTCTCGACTAATTGTACACTCCTAACGTACCGTACCCATCTAAATTACATTCATATCTAACTAAACCGTTTTAAGTTCTACCCCTTTCTACTCGATTCCCATTATACATTCTAACATTATCAATTAAATAGAGGACCTTACTTAAACTCGGATTCTCAAATATTAACAATACAATTCACTACAGGTTATCCCTTTTTATTTTCTCAAGGCGTGACCATAATTATACTCACAATACCAACCTGAAAATTCTCATTATTTAAGCGTGTATTATTCACGTCATAAATATACAATACAAGCACCCCGAGACTAAGCTGCGGAGCACACATACTCTGCTATCCATCCCGGTACATCACGTACATAAGGATCACACATTCCGAATCTCTCAGGAATCGTTCTCAGATAACAACAATCACAATCAATGGAGGCGAACACAGTCACGTCACATGGGTCACACACATACCTACGCTCCTAGGATCAGCAGACTTATTAACTTCCCAATAAGTCCTTCTCTGACCTATGTCCTCGAGGTACCAATCTATATCCCCCCGTAGGCACACAAAGATTAGATGGTCCTAAATGAACGCAAACGTCCCGTGATAGCAAGTATGGTAGGTATGTCATACACATAAGTTATATACTAAGCATTCACACATCTTAGATGTCTCAATATTAATAAAGGTATATTCTACATCCTTATACCATTATTCCAATTTTATACATTTTAAGTCTTCCGATAATATATAATGTAGACTGTCGACACATCTCACGTCATAGTTTCTTGTACTTAAAACCTATCTCAAAGGGATTATTAAGTTTCCTATTATTCCCACATATAACATCATTATTCTTAAGGTCCTTACTTCTGCCCCAAACCTCATTACATCAAATTATTCAAATTTACTCTTTTAACCCTAATATTATCTCACTCGTCGAATTTCATTAGATTTTAGAATAATTCCTCAAATTGAATTCTAATTAAGGTCCAAATTTTATAACCATACCTACTGGTCTTCCTTAAGTCTAAGGATATTCATAAAGTCTCTAATAATAATTTTCTAAGGGTTAACATCATTAAAATTTAACTAGGGAAAATTTTACTCATTCTGGGAAGGTCGATCGATCGATCTTGAACATCGATCGATCGATGGTGGTCGATCGATTGACTGATGAATGTCGATCGATCGATTGCACCAGATAGGCTACAGACTGCTTCGTTTTGCAGTCCTCAAATCGTCCCAAAAATTCAATACAATGCATGAAACTTCATTCTAACGTTATAATATCATCAAATAATCATCCTACAACATTGTTAACGTTCTAAAACTAATTAATCATCACCCAAAGGCCTTATTTTGATCAAAACATCCTCAAGAACCCTAGTCTTCTATTTCTTTCAAGAACAACAATAATTCTCTTCTTTAATCCATTTTTAGATCATCAAGTATTATGTTTTGGATTCATAATTCGTCCAGAATATGTCTACATGCAATTCCTAACATGGTTTATAGTTTTGATCCTCAAATTCATGGGTCTATATCAATCTTCCAAGACAAAATTCGATAATTACACTAAACATGGAAGAACACATTCATTAAATCAATTGTAACTAAATCACTTACCTTATGTTCTTCAGATTTTTGTTGTTGGTTGAAGAAGGTTGAATTGCTTTCTCTCTCCCTGCAGAATTCTCCTCTCTCTCTCTCTCTGTACAAGTTCTTCTCCAAGATGAAAATGGTGGTTTAGAGGTTGCCTTAGGAACCTCTTAAAATTTCTTCCAATAACTCTCGTAGCCCATTAAGTCATTTAGTGTTGTTAGTGGGTTTAGTGGGTAAAGACTAAATCATATTTTAACTTCTAATTTTCGTGGGTTTTAATTCCCAAAATTCTGAAATTACCAAACTACCCTTTTAGGCTGCCGGTATGGCCTAAAAATGCCCCGGGACCCAAACTAAACCCTCGGCTAGTGTTTTCTGACTATTTTGACCCTTCCGGACTCGTTAGCGCACTCAAAATGACCATACGGTTGATAAAAATGAAATTCACTTTTTAATTCAAATAATTACATTCCTGACGCGACTGTCACGTGCATCCCAACTAAATTTTCCAAATTGCCGTATTTCAGCCTCGCGACAATTTCAATATTTTCAATATTCATATATAACCATATATACACATTATAATCAAATACCAACTCACATCTCGTTAGTATTTTATCCGAATTAATTCTCAATTAATTCACATTTAATTTAATTAAACCCATAAATAAATATCGATAAAAATGCGGGGTATTACACTCGTCTGGAGCAGTTGAAGATCAGTGACAGCCTGATAGGTCATGGTCTGAAGGCGATGGATGCTATTGGCTCTGTAATGACCGATGCTGATAAGCGCTTCTTACACTCTATAGATACCCCTCTACTGGCCGAGTTTTGCCTTCATAGGTCTATTCAGGTAGAGATTTTAGCTTTTTTTGGCTCCAAGTGTAACCTCATCCTTGATTTGGGTTATCTTGATCTCAAACATTTAAATTTTTATTACAGGGTATCCTGTCCATGCAACAGCTCATTGACTGGACCCTGAGGAAGCTACCCCTTATTTAAAAGGGAAAAGAGGCCTAGAATGTGGAGGCCTCTCTAAATGCTGAGGTTGAAAGTCTAAAGATCACCCTGGAGGGGTCTAACAATAAGGTGAAGCATAGGGACAGGGACATAGCTAAGCTCCAAAAAAACTACACCTCTTCCCTAAAGGCCAAGGATGACGTTCTTCTACAAAAGGTCGATGCTGTTGTGAAAGCTGCCCTTGAGGATGCCTCTGAGAAGATTTTGTCCGACTACAAGGTCTCTGACCAATTTATAAGCTTCATCTTTGAATACCTTGAAATAGGTGTTAAATCTACTAGTAAATGGGCGACCATTAAGGAAAAAGAATCAGGGAGCTTGACAGCCTCAAACTTCATTGGTGTCGGTTTTGGTAACCCTCAGTTTTCTCAAGCCTTATAAGAGGTTGAGGAGGAAGGAGAAGGTAATGCACCTATAGAGACTGCATAATCGGAAGCTACCGAGACTGAGGATGTCAACCCTCAAGATAATGGGGACAAGGTTACCAACGTCGGCTAAGAGGATACCCTTGTTGCCGCAGACCCTTAGACTTTAATTTGTGAAGCTTTACACTTGTAATTTTTTGCTTCTCATCTATAATTTTGTAAACTCTGATATTTGTAACTCTGACTACTTCATGTTATATCATCCTTTTCAGAGGATTTTGCTTCTTTTAATGAATGCTCCTTTGAATAGTCTTATAAGTTATATGATGGTTTTTATATTGAGGTCTGAAGTCTTAATATAATGGTGTCTCTATTAATTTTCCCAAACTATTTTTAAGGTCTGAAGTCATCAAACTAAGATGTTACCCTCATAAATTTCACCAAATTAATGATGTTTAAGGTCTGAGGTCATCCAATTATTACGTTTTACCTCAGACCTAGTCACCAAATTATGATGCTTCAGGTCTGAGGTCATCAAACTAAGATGTTATCCTCATAAATTTCACCAAATTATGATGTTTAAGGTCTGAGGTCATCTAATTATGATGTTTCACCTCATAAATTTCACCAAATTAATGATGTTTAAGGTCTGAGGTCATCCAATTATGATGTTTCACCTCAGACCTTGTCACCAAATTATGATGTTTAAGGTCTGAGGTCATCATACTAAGATGTTTTCCTCATAAATTTCACCAAATTAATGACGTTTAAGGTCTGAGGTCATCCAATTATGATGTTTCACCTCATAAATTTCACCAAATTAATGATGTTTAAGGTCTGAGGTCATCCAATTATGATGTTTCACCTCAGGCCATGTCACCAAATTATGATGTTTAAGGTCTGAGGTCATCATACTAAGATGTTTTCCTCATAAATTTCATGAAATTAATGATGTTTAAGGTCTGAGGTCATCCAATTATGATGTTTCACCTCATAAATTTCACCAAATTAATGATGTTTAAGGTCTGAGATCATCCAATTATGATGTTTCACCTCATAAATTTCACCAAATTAATGATGTTTAAAGCATGTGGTCATCCAATTATGATGTTTCACCTCAGACCTTGTCACCAAATTATGATGTTTAAGGTCTGAGGTCACTATACTAAGATGTTTCCCTCATAAATTTCATCAAATTAATGATGTTCAGGGTCTGAGGTCATCCAATTATGATGTTTCACCTCATAAATTTCACAAAATTAATGATGTTTAAGGTTTGAGGTCATCCAATTATGATGTTTCACCTCAGACCTTGTCACCAAATTATGATGTTTAAGGTCTGATGTCATCATACTAAGATGTTTTCCTCATAAATTTCATGAAATTAATGATGTTTAAGGTCTGAGTTCATCCAATTATGATGTTTCACCTCATAAAGTTTACCAAATTAATTATGTTTAAGGTCTGGGGTCATCCAATTATGATGTTTCACCTCATAAATTTTACCAAATTAATGATGTTTAAGGTCTGAGGTCATACAATTATGATGTTACCCTCATAATGCTTGATAAAACAAAGTATTGACATCGAAACCGCTCTTTTCATTAACATTATCTTTATAAAATGATACACGTAATGCAAGAAAAGAAAAAAAAACGGCAACATCATATGTAATACTTCTTCAGATGATCAACATTCCATAAATTGGAGAAAGGTTCCTCTTTGAGATCTTCTAGCCGGTAGGTGCCAATTACAACCTCATCGACTACTTTTTAAGGACCATGCTAGTTCAGTTGGAGCTTGTTTGCCTTCTGCAACGCCTTTTTCAGCACCAGGTCTTATACAACTATAGGTCTTGATTTCACCCTTTAATTTTATAACTTTGTTTTTCTCTTCAAGTAGGTTGCCTGTGTGATCTTAGCTTCTTTCCTTCTCTCCTCAATCAAATCTAGGTCAAGTCTTCTCTCTTACCCATTCTTTTTGGGGTCATAGGTATGAACTCTGTGAGTGGGGAGTCCTAGTTCTATAGGTATGACGGCTTCTGATCCATGTGCTAACATAAATGGGGTCTCCCCCGTTGGTGTCCTTGTCATTGTTCTGTAGGCCCATAACACTGCATAAACCTCTTCCATTCATTTCCCCTTAGATTCTTCCAACCTATTCTTAATCCCATCGAGGATTTTTCGATTCATGACCTCAGTCTGCCCATTTACCTAGGGTCGGCCAGGAGAGGAGAAGAACTACTTTATCCCCACTTTTTCACAATATTTTTCTAAGGAAGAATTCTTGAACTAGGTTTCATTGTCTGAGATGGGGGTGTTTATAAGACCATGTCTGCATATGATGCTCTTCCAGATGAACTGGAAGGTCTTATGCTCTTTAATTGTGATCATTGGCTCAGCATCCACCCACTTGGATAAGTAATCAATTGCTACTATCAAAAATCGATAATTGTTCGCAGCTCTAGGTAATGGTCCCACCACGTCAATCCCCCATACTGTGGATGGCCAAGGAGAACTTATTAACGTCATAGGTTGATGAGGGATAGTAGAGAATCTTTGGCACTTGTCACACCTCTTCACGTAGGTAGAAACATCGTTGGCCAAGGTCGGCCACCAGTAACCTTTCGTAATTATTCTTTTGACTAAAGGTCTTCCTCCTATGTGACTAGAGTAAGAACCCTCGTGTACGTCCTGTAGGACGTGGGGGACTTCTTTAGGATGGACACATCTGAGGAGAGGTAGTAAAAATCCTTTTTTATACAGGACGTCTCCTATTATTGAGAACTTAGCATCTCTGTACCTCAATTTCCTCCTTTCTAGCTTTGATTCCGGTAGCTCTCCCTCTCTGATATATCTGACAAGGGGGTCTATCAATGAGTCTCCTAGGTTTAAGTTAAGGCAAGAGTTGGTGACCTTTTCATCTTCAATAGTCGATTTGAGCTGGATCTCGACTGGTACTGTCCTTCTGATGCCTATCCTTGTTGTTGAAGCCAACTTTGCTCGTGCATCTGCACGACTGTTGTTTTATTGAGGTACCCTCTTCATCTTCACCTCTTCAAATCCATCTAGCATCATTCTTACCCTCTTCAGGTATTTGGCCATCCTTTCATCCTTGGCCTCATATACTCCAAGTACTTGGTTGATAACCAATCTCGAGTCATTGTGAAGTAGGAGTCAGCCAACTCTAAGGGCTTTTGCTAAGGAGAGTCCCGTTACCAAGGCCTCATATTCTGACTCGTTGTTCGATGATTTGAAGTTGAACCATAGCGCATATTCATTGTCGGTACCATCCGGAGCTGACAGTATCAACCCTGCACCGCTTCCACTTTCGCAAGAAGACCCATCAACGAAGAGGTTCCAAACTTCTTCATTTGACAAGAAGCTCCCCTCTGACAAGGTTCCTTGCATGAAAAGGTATTTATCTTCCTCATTCTTAGCAACTCCTTTTCTGGCTCTGCTGGACACAATCTCTTTCGGATCTTAAAAGATGTTATTATTTGATCCCTCTGCAATCTCTGGATTATTCTCAACCTCAGCCTTTTCCCATGTGAACTCAGCAACAAAGTCTACGAGTGCCTGCCCTTTAATGGCCACCCTGGGTTGATAAATAAGGCCATACTCTCCCAAATTGATGGCCCAGGTCATCAATCTACCTGACTTCTCAAGCTTATGGAGGACTTGCCTTAGTGGGGAGTCAGTGAGGATGACCATAGAGTGGGCTTGGAAATAGGGTTTCATCTTCTTGGAAGCGTGTATTAAAGCGTAGGCCAAATTTTCCATTCGAGCATAGTTTTGTTTAGACCCTTAAAGGGCCTTATTATTAAAGTATACAAGCCTTTGTACCCCCATCATCTTCCCGTACTATGGCTGCACTTATAGCTAAATCTGAGACTGGTAGATAAACATACAATATTTCCCCTAGAATGGGTCGAGATAAGAGCAGGGGGATCCGAGTTAGGACTTGAGTTGTTTAAAGGCCTTGTCACACTCTTCGTCCCATTCAAAGGCCTTTCTAAGCACCTTAAAAAACGAAAGACACTTATCCGGAGCTCTGGAAACAAGTCTGTTGAGCGCAGTGACTCTTCCAGTGAGCCTTTGAACGTCTTTTATACTTCTTAGTGTCTTCATATAAAGCAAGGCCTTGATTTTCTCGAGGTTGGCCTCTATTACCCTCTGATTGACTATGAATCCAGGAAACTTTCCAGCTCCTACTCCGAAGACACACTTGGAAGGATTGAGCTTCATCCTGTATAAGTCCATGGTGTCAAAAGTTCTCTCCAGGTCGGCTACATGAGTGCAGGCCTTCAATCTCTTCGTCAACATATCCTCTACATATACCTACATGGTATTGCCAATTTGATCTTGAAACATCTTATTTTCAAGACATTGACACATAGCCCCTGCATCTTTCAAGCCGAAGGGCATAACCTTATAGCAATAGGTCCCCTTATCTGTGATGAATGTTATCTTCTCTGAGTCTTCAGCATCCATGAAGATCTGATAGTAGCCTGAATACGCATCCATGAAGATCATAAGGTCATGTCGTACCGTGGCATCTACCATTTGATCAATTTGAGGTAAGGGATAGCTGTCTTTCGGGCAAGACTTGTTTAGGTCAGTGAAGTCTACGCACATCCTCCATTTTTCATTGGCTTTGGGCACAATGACGGTGTTTGATAACCATTCTGGGTATATAACCTCACTGATGAATTCTGCCTCTTCTAACTTTCTGACCTCCTCCCTGATGACATCATACTTTTCCCTGGAGTAAACTCTTTGTCTTTATTTGATCATCTTAGCATCTTCTGCCACAATGAGTTTATGGCACATAACCTCCAGGTTGATGCCAGGCATGTCTGCATGACTCCAAGTGAAGTCACTCTGACTTTTCTTCAAAAATCCTATCATCTCTTCCTTGATCTCTGGTTTTAAGGCCTTACTGATTTGGATGGTTTTTTCCAGTTCGTCCTCATTGTGGACGATGGATTCTACCTATTATATGGCCTCTCTTTTCTTTAATTTTATTTCATCCCTAAGATCAAGTGTATCAATGTTATATGTGGTTGTTGCCCTCTTATGTGCCTCTCTCTCTTCCGCCGAGTTTATATAGTATTCTTGTGTCGTGGTCTGGTCACCTTGTACTTCCTCTACCCCATAGGGGGTCGGGAATTTTAGCATTTGGTGGACCATTAATGGCACGACCTGAAACTCCTTAAGGGTAACTCGTCATATGATGAGGTTGTAGGCCGAGAAGACATTTTTATCCATAACGAAAAAATTGAGCTTTCGGGTCAACCTCTTAGGCCACTCGTCTCCCATTCTCACATCCATCTCATACATGCCCAATGGATGGACCTTTTCACCGCTGAAGCCAATCAACAGATGATGATAGGGTACCATCCTTGCTCTGCTGAGGCCTAGGCTCTTAAAATAGGGCCAGAACATCACATCTGTGAAACTTCCTCCATCTACGAGGATTCTCTGTACCTCACATCCTTACACTCTTGTTGTAATTATCAAAGGGTCATCATGCGAAGCCAAGATACCTTTGAAGTCGAGTCGGGAGAATCCAACTATAAGAGTATCCATATCCACCTTCTTTCTCTTCTGCTTGGCCTCTGAAGACGCTATATTCACAACCTCTACTTTGGCCACTGACTTAGCCTTTGCCACATGAGCTTTACGGTTAGCTACTTTAGAACCACCCCCTGCTAGTCCTCCACATATGGTGTTAACACCAAAGGAGATCATTCCAACACACTTCACAAGGGCATTATCGTCCTTCGGTGGGAGGTTTGGATCATCCTCATCATCACCATCTGAGTCCTCGTCTCTTCTTGTTGGGGTTTCATCTCGACACCTGTCATTTCTCTTCTTTTTAGGGTCATCTCTTCCCCTCTTAGGAGCTTTACCATCGACATACTTCCTCAACTTTTTGGACTTCAGCATCGTCTATATTTTATCCTTTAAGGTGAAGCACTTATCTGTCACATGCCCGTGGTCTTAGTGGAACTCACACCATAGGTTCTTCTTCCTCTTATGCGGAGGATCCTTCAGCTTCTCTGGCCATCTCAGGGACCATTCATTCTTGATCTCGTTATGGATGTGTTCGCAGCTCACAGTTAGAGGAGTATAGTGTGCAAAATTGTCGTCGACAGACCTCTTTTTTTCATCTTTATTTCTTTGGAACTTCCCGCTGCCATTTCCGTTCTCAACCTCATACTTTGCGTCCACAGACTCTTCAGCGTTCATAACCTTTCCTGCAGTTGCCAATAGCTCTTCCATGGACATGGGAGGGTCTTCCGCAAGCTTCCACAATAACTTCCCTTTCTCGAGTCCTCCGAAGAGGGCAGTCATATCTATATTCTCTTCATAATCTTCAACCTCTAATTTTTCTTTGTTGAATCTAGCAATGTAGTCTCTTAGGCTCTCGTTCTTGCCTTGTTTGACGTACAGCAGATGAGTGGTCTTCTTTTAAGGCCTTACCCCAAAACAAAAATTATGAATGAACCATTCATCCAAGCCCTTAAAGTTATCGATAGAGTTCTTCAGAAGAGAGCTGAACCACATGTGTGCAGCTCCCGTCAGAGTCCCAGAGAAGTCCCGACTCTTCATCTCATTTAGTATTGAATAAACATTCGTTGTAGACTGGTACATCTTGATATAATGCACAGGGTTGTTACTACCATCATACTTTGGAGACACTATAGGTGTCTTGAACTTGGCAGGGGTTGGAAAGCTCAATATCCTGTCCATGAATGGGGAACCCTCTGAGAAACCTCTTTGTAGTGGGTCCCGGCTTTTGATAAGGTCCCTTATCTTCTCTTCAAGACGTTGAATGGAGTCATTCGATGTCTTTGCAACTTCGGCCTATCCGAGGTTGTCCCCAGCCACCTCCAAGGGGTGGACTGAGGGTTCCCCAGCCACTGCACA
Organism: Sambucus nigra; assembly: GCA_949130495.1. Taxonomy (NCBI): domain Eukaryota; kingdom Viridiplantae; phylum Streptophyta; class Magnoliopsida; order Dipsacales; family Adoxaceae; genus Sambucus; species Sambucus nigra. The sequence continues at coordinate 486,601,766 of OX422216.1, forward strand.
ATGTCAGCTATTGACCTCCTCTTGATCCCTATCTCGGCCTTACTGGGGTCGACCATGATGGGGTCGGCCATGATGAGGTCGATGTTCCCCCTCTTCCCTTTGTGGGCCTGCTATACTTTTTGACCTGGACAACCTCTGCCTCAGGTCATTGACTGGTCCGAGCCTTTCAAAGGCCGACACTCTGCTTAAGCGATCAAAGGTTGATCCTCTTTGTTGGGAACCGCCATCTCTTCTACGCCCACAACCTCAGCTTTGCTGGATAGGACGTACAGTGTTGTTCGAAACCTCATACGGCTCCCAACAGCCCTCTGGAGCACTTTCTACCTCTATATCATCATACTTATCCTCAGGGCAAGGGTGTACATGCCTCCCCAGGCGTAAATGCCTAGGGTCAGCAACGTCCCTCCTCTGTTGAGGAGTAGGTTGGTCTTTTTGCGGTGCCTGGGGTGGTCCCCTTGCTTCAGTATGGGGTTGAACTTCTTTCAGAGTAATCATCTCCGGTGAGACCCCAGGTGGTCTCATCATATTTTGGCTGAGATGTGCAAATTGTCCTTCATCGCTTGTTGCGTTGCAGCCAAGGACTTCAAGGTCGCTGCCACCTCAGCCATTTCGGACTGGGGTGGTGCCTAGCTGGAACTAGGTCCTCCAACACCAGATGGTGGAGGAAGTGGTGTCAACTCTGGTGCCATATTTTAAAACTAAAGAGTTGGTGAAGAAAATGAGCTTAATACCTTTTAAGGCCTCTTTTCAATGGTGAAACAGCTCCACACAAGGGGTGAGGCCTGGTTCACCACCAGAGGCTCCGGTGAGGCTAAGCAGAAAAAGAGGGAGATACAGCTTCTCGTTACCATTAACGGCGCCAAAATGATGATGCTGGAAATAGCACCACCAATCAAGGTGTTTGTATGCTCAAACCAGTGATAATAATGGCAGCACAAGTATATGCTGAATGTAAGAGATTGAGATGAGGAGAAGGGGATGAACACCAATATATAAGTGGTTCAGCTAATTAGGCCTACGTCCACTGTGCAAGTGAGTGAGTAAGGTCACTAAAATAAGGCACTAACATCCATGATACAATCTCTTAAGCTCTCTCTCTACTGTGTAATTTGACATAGTTTCAGCTAGGGTTGTAATTCTCGATCCCTTTACAAGTTAGAGGATGGCCTCTATATATAGTGCTTGGGGTTGTAATGTACCCCCAATCATGCAATGAGCATGTGCATGGAGATCCAGCCAATGAAAGGATGACACCCGGTTGACCTTCATCTAAGTAATGATGACTTTAATATTCCCTCACGTGGAGGGAATGATTCAGTTATAACAGATTTGTCCACGTGCTCCAAGCCATACATGTATGCGTAGAAGCTCTGCTATCTTTATTTGGCACCAACCATGACCTGAGTGAGTACGAGGTTGATGAGGTACGACCCCTGCCTTAGCTGGGAATTATATGATGACCTTGGCTGGGATGTCGACCAAGGTTAGATATGTGGAACGTCGGCCAGGGCCGATGTTGACCTGACACTTGGTGTTGAGCCTGTAGGGCTGCTGATTTTAGGTGAAACCTATAATGTCGGCTAAAGTCGATGATAGGATTATTCATTGAGCCTAAGAGGCATTGTTGATTCTTGTATGGCGCTTGCAATGTCAGTTGGGGCCGATTATGATGCTGAAGGGTGGTTGAACCCATAAGTCCTTGCTAGCCTCGGCTGATACCCAGCCGAGGTTGATGTATGAGGTAGATGTGATGTCGGTTGTGGATGACTCGATGGATAATTGACCCCATGAGTCATGTAGACCTCAGATGTTGCCTAATTGAGGGGTAACTAGTAACGTCGGTCATGGACGACCTTATGCTGGATGAGATTGATGATCGTCACTCTTGAGCCCTTGTTACCTCGACCGTTATTTTGGCAGAGGTTGGTGCCTCCGAGCTGGCAGGTACACTTTGGGAATATCATAGTATATGTCAAATAGGTAACCACCATCTCACCAACACCATTATAGAAGGTGCGGGCGGTGTCCCACTACTTATCCCGCATAGTGCATAACATAACGAAAGTTCGTGATGTCTCTTCCAAAGCCCATGTTAAGGCACCAAAAATCATAATGTTCACCAAATTCTTCATCTCATCGGGGAGGACCTCCCAAACTTCCTTCAACCCTATCAACCCACGTGAAGGAATCTTCTTCGATGATATGATATGTCCATATGCAAAATGCACATACACCATAAGAAAAAGAAGAAGAAAAGGAACCTCAAAATAAAATTAAATAATACACTTACATAGCCACTAGGGCTTCTTACTGTAGTCGAGCGATGCTTTTGAGAGTCCCTTAACAAAAAACCGCTTGTCCACCATCGATTGAGCAACCTGATAAACATTCTTTATCCCCCACCGGCATACCATCGAGATGTGACCACTCCATATCAGCCCAGTCATTAACATCCACAATGTTCACCATATGCCTTTTGGGGAAAAGTCATAAAAAACACTTGGAGAAACTCTTATATATATATATATATATATATATATATATATATATATATATATATATATATATATATATATATATATATATATATATATAGAGAGAGAGAGAGAGAGAGAGAGAGAAAGAGAGAGAGAGAGAATTTGAATTTGAGTAAGGAATGAGGGTTTATACGGATCGACACCCCCCATTCTTACCAAACGATAGGTCCCCCTTAGGAACCCTCAAAACCCTTAGACACCATGCCACCTGTCGACTGGCATATGCAACCCTTGTCAGCAGGCACCCCCTCTAATTTTCATTATAAATATTCCATAAAATTTGAAAAATACGTCGTAGAATCTAAAAAATCACAAATCACAAAATCCTCCCATTTTTGCAAAAAAGCATGTTCTTTATAAAAAAAACAATCATCAAAATTCAAAATTGCACAGGCATTCAAAAATTTATCAAAAATCTCAAACATTCTAAAAAAGTTACAAAAAATCACAAAATCCATAAATCTCAAAACTTTGCAAAAAATAGCACATTTTTCATAAATGTCATCAAATTTCCTAGAGGTATAAAAAAATCATCAACTCATGAAACCTCTTAGAAAAATTTAAAAAAAAAACTTTAGACGGTCTCATATTATCATTTATTTACTAAGCCATCAGTCTCTCTTTAAATCCTCGAAATTAACCTTAGCCCTTAGACTTGCCTGTGATTCTATATTAGTTGCATACACTCTTTAAGTCCTCATAATTGACCTTGACCCTCATAATCGACCACAATCGTTGTATTAATCACACCCACTCATTAGGTCCTTAGAATTGACAGTTGACCCCTATAATCGGCCTCGATCCCCATATTGGTCGCACCCACCTCATAATGGCCCTCATACCTCAGAATCGTTCACGACCCCCGTATTGGTCGCACACACTCTTTAGGTCCTTAGAATTGACCTTGACCCGCAGAATTGGTCGTGATCCCTGCATTGGTCACATACACTCCCTAAGCTCTTAGAATCATACATTTACCTTCAACATGATCAAATCTTACCTTGGGGTCTCTACAAATTTCCCAACTTTCAATCCCCACTAGAGTTCCAACTCATGGAAACTCAACACTCTCAAACCTCCATCATGGTATCTATATTTTAATGACCTTCGCTTATCCTAAACTCTTCTGTCAAGGTACATTATAGACACCCCATTCTCATATCTTCACACTCTTCCATAGGGCCCAATCAAGGAAATAATCGAGTTTTTGCTATAAAATGCAAACTGTAAGTCTAATTCATGCACGAATGAGGCAATTGGAAATAGGCTTCAAAGCTCTATGAAAATGTGTTAAGATACTCCCGGGTCCAAGTGTTGACTAAAGTTAAACGGGCATAAAAAATCATTCAATTGTTCTTCGGTTACGATTTGTAGAAGGATCGGGGTCTTGGACTTGAAGTGACTTTGGTCACCATGCCGACAATAAAGGAAACCCATATGTCCCCCCCCCCCCCCCCCCCTGGAGATTAGCTTGGTAATTTTATCCTTTTAGGGTTCCAATCTAAATGAACCCTGACCTTATTAATCAGGATCTTCATCCTCATAAACAGTATGACAAGTTATATTATATCTCCCTCAAAAACATTATCCTTAAATTATTTTACACCACCCAATGCCCCACATTCCACAATTCCACCACCATCACAAATACCCACAAATCAGATTGTAAAAGTCCAAAATTTAGAATTGAAATAACTTAGAAGCTATAAATCCTCTTCACTTTATTTTGTCAATTTCACATACTTTGTTACGTTTAGCATATTTCTTCGTTCATTCGTTTTTTTTCCCACTATTAGTATCACTTTTTATTATATATATAGTTATAACAAACTTATTTTTATAATGAAACAAAAAGTGGATTTATCTTATAAATCCCAAAATTAAAGTTTCTTCATTTTTTTACACTTTCACTACCCTTTTCACACACTTTTTTCACCAATAAAAGGAGAAAATCCAGTTTCAAATTATGGGTGAGACCCCACCTCAGTTCCCTAATGAACTACATGGACTTTGATGCCATTTTTGGCATCTCAAAAATATTTTTGGAATTTGAGTCTTATTTATGCGTTCATCTTTGTGTTGCCATATCACTCACACACTTTACCTCGTTTTATTAATATACTTAGATTCTCTATATTTGTCAATATTTAGCGGTCATTAACATGCGTACTCACTTTTCTATAGAGACATCATGATCCGGTGTATCACTCATATTATAATAGTTTTCACTTATTTTTTCCACATGCAAAATTTTTATAGTTACTATCTTTTAGCGGCCCCATTGACATGCATACTCACTTTTTCATAGCGACTTCACGATCCAGTACATCACATATATTTTACTAATTTTCACTTATTTTTTCCACACGAAAGACCATATATATATATATATATATATATATATATATATATATATATATATATATATATAAATTGACTACTTCATAAAATGGACCCAATCTAATGTCTCCCTCTAACCCTACCTTGGCCGACTCTCCTTCCTCCTCCCTTCCAAACCCTAAGCCTCCTGATCCCCCAAACCCTTGGAAAAAATCCTTTGCAGATGTTCTGAAAGAATCACAACCTTCCCATGCAATTGAAATTCAACCCCTTCAAAAATATAAAGGAGAACCAGCTGTCTTATTCACCCCCGCTCAGATGCAAATATTAGCCTCTCCTTTCAAGCATGCTATTGTTGGAAAGTTCTCTCATGGATTATTGGATTATAAGCATATCCTTATCAAAGTTCACTGCGAAGAAGATTTTATTAGGCTCTGGATGAAAGATTTATGGTATGTTGGAAAAAGTCCCATGCGTACGTTCAAATGGTCCCCTAGTTTTAGGGTTGATCAGGAAAGTTCTATAGTTCCTTCATGGATCAGTTTACCAGGGCTACCAGTACACCTATTTGCTAAAGAAGCATTATTCTCTATTGCTCAAGCTGTAGGGAAGCCTTTGAAGCTGGATAACCCAACTCTAAAATGCTCTAGACCTAGTGTGGCTCGCATTTGTGTGGAATTGGATCTTCTAAATGAGAAACCCTATAGAGTTTGGATTGGATGTGGTGATTATGGATTTTGGCAACCCATTGAATATGATGAATTTCCTGATTATTGTTCAGGTTGCTTGAAGCTAGGGCATAATATCGAAGCATGTAAAATTGGTGCAGCTTTGAAGCAGAAGGTGGAGGCTAAGAAAAATGAGGAAGGGTCTGGTCAGATACCTATAAAATCAGGTCCTAAATATAACTCTTTCAGGTATCAGGTTAAGGAGAAAATATCTGATAAGAAGAACTTAGAGATGGTGATTGTAGAAGAAGAAAATGAAGATTTAAATGAAATTGAAGATGGGGAAATTTCTCAACCAGAAATAATGGAGAACCTGTCTAGAAAAAATTCTAGGGTTGTTTCCCCTTTAAGGGAGGATCAAACAAGGAGCAATCAAGAGGGAATCAAGCCTATTGGAAATAACAACAAGGAGGTAGTTAGTGTTGATGATGCAAATCAAAGACCTCTTAGTATCATTAAGAAGAAATTGGATTTTAGCAGCAGACCTGTTATGGTAGATAAGGGTCTAAATTCAGAAGTCTATCAGGTACGAGGAGCCATTTCTGATTCAGAGGAGTCCAGTTGGAAAAAAGTTCCTGAAATTGATGAATTAACTACATTCTCAGCCTTGTTGGAAAAAAAAATTAAACTTCAAAAGGAAAGGAGGGATCAGATTCATAAGGATGTATCCAGCCCTGGAGTGAGAGGAACTGCTGGGAAGAAAAAAATTTGCAGGCAATTGCACCATTCTCAATCCCCTCGAAGATCATTAAGGTTAACTCCAGTTGCTATACTTTCTATTAATAAATGATTAATATTCTTATTTGGAATATAAGAGGTATAGGGAATAAACCTTCTAGAAGGAGATTAAAGAAGTTGTGTAAAATTCATAAAGTTTCATTTGTAGCTGTTCTGGAACCAATGATAGATGAAGGCAGAATTGAATTTCTGAGAAATTTTCTTAACTTTGATGAATGCAAGGCCAGTGAATCTAACAAGATTTGGTGCTTTTGGAGACATGGTATTAATCTTAATTCTTTTTCTGATAGAGGGCAATCCTTTTTTATGATATTAGAGCACCCTTTAATCCCAGTTAAGGTTGATATTGGAGCTGTGTATGCTAAATGTTCTAAAGTGGAGAGGAGAACTTTATGGGAGTTCTTAGAACAAACATCTGCTGTAAATGCCTCTATACCAATTTTGTTTGGTGGAGACTTTAATGTTGTATGCTCAGTAGAGGAAAGAGCTGGAGGAAATGACATTGATATGGGAGCAGCTAGTGAGCTAGTAGAATGTATTCAAAATAGCTCTCTTCATGATATGGAGTATAGTGGTTCCAAGTTTACATGGGCTAAATCTATTAATGGTTCAATGATATTTCAAAGGCTGGATAGAGGCCTTCTAAATCATCAATGGATCAATACATTCCCTCTTACAAAGCTGCAACATCTGAACAGAAGCTGCTCAGATCATTCTCCATTGCTGTTCTCTATTCCAAGCCCTGCTGATTCTATCATTAAGCCTTTCAAGTTTCTTAATTTCTGGTCTACAAATGAATCTTTTATGCAGACAGTTGAGGATTCTTGGTGCCAAAATGCCTCTGGCAGACCCATGGAAAAGTTTGCTTTTAAGCTTAAAAGGTTGAGACCTGTTCTAAGAAACTGGAGTAAATCAGTTTTTAAGAACTTGTTCCAGCATATTCAAGATCTAGAAGACAATCTTATTCAAGCTGAAAGGAGATTTGAAGAAAATCCTTGCCCTTCCAATAGAAGCACTTTGTCAAAAATTCAAGCAGACTTAAAATTGTCTCTAGCTAATGAAGAAAGTTTCTGGTATCAAAAGGCTAAATGCAAGTGGATATCAGAGGGTGATAGAAATACTAAGTTTTATCACAATTTGGTTAATCAACAAAGAAGAGCCCAATGGATTCATTCTATTCAGGTGGAGGATGGTAGTGTTATATCCTCTAAAGAGGATATTGCTAACAAATTTCTTTCTTATTTTGAATCTCTTTTTTCTGCAGGACAGTGTAGCAGCAATACATTTATTCAGTATATTCCAAAGATTGTTACTTCAGAAATGAATAGCCAGTTAACAAAGATCCCAGAAGAAGATGAGATATTGACAGCTATAAAAGGCATGAATCAAAGCAGTGCAGCTGGTATTGATGGCTTTAATGGCCATTTCTTCATCAAATGTTGGGATGTGATCAAAGTTGACCTCATTCAAGCCATTCAATCCTTCTTTGTTGGGGGGGAAATACCAAAATCCTGGAATACCTCTTTGATTTGCCTCATCCCCAAATCTCCAAATCCAAAATATTGCAAAGACTTCAGACCTATTAGTCTTTGCAATTTTTCTTACAAAATTATTTCTAAAATCATCAATTCCAGATTGAGTTCTTACCTTCCTCTTCTGATTTCCCCTTACCAAACAGGATTTGTGAAAGGCAGAGGCATTTTAAATAATATTTTGCTTGGGCAGGAGATGATGCAATTATTGGATAGAAAAATTGAAGGGGGGAATGTCATATTGAAGTTGGACATGCTCAAAGCTTATGATAGAGTTTCTTGGATGTTCCTTATCCAAACTCTTAGATCTTTTGGTTTTGCTGAGAATTTTATTGATATGATATGGAGATGCATATCTTCCTCCTGGTTTTCAGTAATTATTAATGGGAGCTCATATGGTCACTTTCACCCAACTAGAGGAATTAGACAAGGAGACCCATTGTCTCCTAGTCTCTTTATTCTAGCTGCTGAAACTCTTTCTAGAGGCTTGCAAAGTTTAACCTCTCATGGAACTATAAAACCTTTTTCTCATCCTAGAGGATGTAATTTAATAAGTCATCTTGCTTTTGCAGATGATCTTATTTTATTTACAAATGGAGGTAAAAGGAGTCTTAAGAATCTAATGTCTTTTCTCTCCTCTTATGAAGCACAGTCAGACCAGCTCATTAGTGTGGATAAAAGTCAGTTTTTTGGAAAACATAAGTCCTCCCATTTCACCCAGTGATGTTTTTTCCCATTCTCTTTATTTATTCCCCACAAAAAAGAAGAACAAAGTTTATCAATTAATCTCAAGATCTTTTTAGGGGGAGATAAAGCAAAAAGAATATAAATAGGCATAGATCTCAAAACTGACTGCAGAAGAGTAATTTTACAACCCAGAGATAGAAACTTATTCTTCCAGCTCAGAACTTTACCTGTAATTCCTTTTAAAAGAGAATCAAACATAGCAGCTTTCATTCTGCCTCTAAACAGAGGAGCCCCCAGATATTTGATTGGCCCAATCCCATGAGAGAATTTAGTAATTGCAGCTATAGAGTGAACAAATCTAGGAGAACTTTTAGATCCAGTGATTTTGTTGAATTAAAATTTGGGAAAGTTTTTAACACCAGCTTAATTGGGTATTGGGTGATTTGTAAATGTTTTCGACAGTGATGCTAAGAATGAGCCAACTGTATATTATGTTTTACTTTGGTATGGGACTATCCCCCCGGTATTTAATTAGGCGGAGTGTTACAGGTGGTATCAGAGTATCAGGTTCTAGTGTCCTTTAGGATCTGTACGGCTTATTGTGTTTCAGCTTAGCATTCTTTGATGTAGAGCCCAATGAGTAGGATTATTTCTTTTTTAATTACGCCTACGTTCTTCAGCTATGTTGTTGATGAAGGAGGCTTAGGCATAAGATCTCTAGATTCTATAGTTCTTGCGAGCAATCTCAAAATAGCTTGGGAATATAAAAAGGGTTCTTCTATATGGTCTGTCTTTATGAGGAACAAATACCCAAATATGCCAATTTCTCAAGGCTCTCGAACTGCTATAAGAATAAGTAGAGTGTGGGGAACTTTGGAAGAGAACTCAATTAAAGTGAGGGATGAATGGATTTGGACTCCTTCAATATCCGGTGAATTTTGTTTTCTTCAGCTGTTGAGATAGTTTAGGGATCAAAGCTGAGATCAGTATCAGATAGCTTCATTTGGGATAGTAAAGTTCCTTCTAATCTGTCTGCTTTTGCCTGGAGAGTGGTGCATAATGCAGTGGCTTTAGATCTAAATATCAAATCAGTTGGTATTAAGATTGCCTCTAGATGCCACTGCTGTTCTAAATCTGAAGAATCCATTCCTCATCTTTTCTTCTATGGTCCTATTGCCTCTCAAATTTGGCTCTTCTTTGAATCAATGTTAGGGATTCAACCTCTTGGGAACTATAATTCAAAGATCATGACTTGGTGGCTGAATTCAAGCTCGGAGCTACTCCTAAAATGGTTGTGCAAAATGCTATATTGCTGTATCTTATGGGAGATTTGGCTAGCTAGAAATAAAGCCAGATTTGATAATGCTTCAATGCTTTCTGCTGATATAATCCAGAAGATTATCCAAAGAGCTCATGATATTGTTTCTTCCTTTCAGATCAGTCCCCCCTCCTCTCATAGAAGTATTGAGGCTTGTAAAAGTCTTCAAATAGAATTTAAAAAGAGGGTGCATCCTACTTTTATAGCAGTTTCTTGGGCTAGACCTGAGCCTATGAACTATAAACTAAATACAGATGGTGCTTGTGATCCTCTAGGTCGAATGGGCATGGGAGCAATATTGAGAGATTCTAATGGCGCGTTTATCTGGGCATATGCAGATTATGGAGATAATGGTTCTAATAATTTGTCAGAGGCTAGGGCAATCAAAGAGAGTTTGGAGCACTGTATTTCTCAGAGATGGACAAATCTAGTAGTGGAATCTGATTCTAAACTTCTAGTAAGTTGCATAAATGATCAGCTCAAAATTCCATGGCGGATCAAAGATCTAGTTCTTCAAATTCAAGATTTAATAAAGAGCTTTGATATCAAAGTTATTCATTGTTTCAGAGAGTCCAACTCCACAGCTGATCTTCTATCCAAATATGGCCTGCAATCTCAAGTTAAATCAAATTTCTCTACAGTTCTAGACCTTCCTAGAAATATTAAAGGTGCAATTAGACTTGATAGGATCTGTTATCCTTATCTGAGGAAAATATCTAAAGATGTATAGGAATTTTGGTTCTCTTCTTCTTTGTAAAGGCCATGAGAGAGGCTATTTCTCTCTTTCTTAATAAAGTTCTAGTTCCTTAATAAAAAAAATAAAAATAAATAATATATATATATATATATATATATATTAGCGGTCTCCTTGACATTCGTACTCACTTTTCCATGGTGAAATCATGATCCGCTAAATCGCTTATATTGTAGTAGTTTTCATTTATTTTCCACACATGGTAAAGTTTTCATATATTTATTATCTTTTAGTGATATCGTTCACCTGCGTACTAAATTTTTCATAGTCATGTTATGATCCAATGCATAGCTCACATTGTAGTTACCTTCATGCATTTTTATTTTAGTCTTACTCTTTGGAATGATTCGTTCTCGTCTTCCCCATGATGTGGACACAATGATTTCGTTCCTCACCCATAGACATATGTGAACTTTTAGTATGTGCATCTTGCGCACATGGATAATTTCACACCTTATACACATGTACACACACTTTAAGAGAAGTAGAATACTTTTTTGCCTATGAGAGACTGAAATAACCAAATGGGTGCCTAACCTTTCCATTTCGTAGCATATTCTTCGAGTTCATATCTTTTTGGTTTCACATGCACCAGTAGTCTTTTATGTCATCCATTTAGATATAACTATTTCTTTTATGTGTCTTGAGTAAAACTACTAGAGACTTTAATCTCTACACATTCACCCTCACACCACCGGTGAAAGCAGCTTTATGTCCTTTAGATCCCGAGACTCGCACGAGCGAGTAAATTTATCTTTTCTTAGGGGGGCCAATGATGGACACAATAAAGTTTTTCCATAGTCTAGTTATGAATCTAGGAACTTCGTGTGATATTGACTGGTTAAACCTGGATGAAAAACTTCAAGGGTACTCACACAAAGCTAAAATTAGATTTGTGAGTAGCCTTAATCAATACATATTTCTCAACAAAACAATCACATTTTTAATTTGTGGAACCCGTCAAGTGAAACACAAGCTATTCTCAGGACATATAACCTTAGATAAAAGAATGTAGTGTATAGCTTAAAATTTTCAAGCCTATATGACCGACTAATAACTTGTGTTTCATCTGATGAGCTCCACACAACATCGATAAAAAACTGCATTTGATTACCAAATAAGATTAATCCCCTATGAACAACACTTTGTTGTTGCTAGAAATATTTTGGTTTCACAGTCTTGATCGTTGAACACATTAATCAAATTAGTAATATGACATTAACATCCTAATTTTGTGTCATGATCGAACTGCGTGGACTTTGGAGTCAATTTATTTGGCTACGTAGGCGTCCCAAAGTCAAATTTGGATTCTAGTCGTTTCTTATGTATAATTATTTCTTTACTCTCTCTTCATGTGTACTCATTCTTTCTACGATGCGTACATAATGATTATACTCCTCTCATACATGAAAAATATTGTCCTTCACGTCAATGCACTATGCCCAATAAACTTATTATTATAACAATTCGAGCTTGGTAGTTATGATACAACTGACATGCAAACATGTTAAGAAAATTGAACTTTGCATATAAATTATGTTCAATACATTTCGTAATATTTTTAAGTTTGTTTCATGCGAGTAATCTTGAATTTTTTTTAGAGGATCTAAACTATTGAATTCATTCAGGATATCAAGCCTAACAAGGTTATATCATGATCTTGTTATGAATCTGTGAACCCTGGATGTATTGTACTAGTTAAACCTCAAAGAAAAAATTCAAGGGTACTTGTAAGAGCAAGTTTTATATTTGTTCAATTTAGTTTTTATTTGGATTATCCCATTACACCCCACTGCACCCTTTATGAATACTTCTACGTATTCAAAGATAAGAAGTTGATAACATTTTGGAAGATTAAAGATCATTTGTCTCAACATCATTCTGAAGTGGTATGAAGTGGTTTGGTAAAGCATTTATTTATCCAGGGGACTTTTAAAAATAGTTTTTTTTAAAATGTTTTTCAAAATATTTTTTAAATTATTTTAATTTTTTTTTAAAATACAGATGGATCATTAAAACGAGTTTGATATATTGTTTGAACGAGTTACACGGTGTCGTTAGAATGAGATTCCATCGTTCAAACAAAATCTGGGACAACGCCTTTTTGGTCAATTCTAGAATTTCGTTCGATGTTTTGTTGGAAGTCATTCAATGAGATTGGTTATTTCGTTAGAACGAGTTTTCCACGCTCGAATGAGATTTGAAGCGAAGCATTTTGATCAAGCACTGGAATATCATTCGAAGTTATATTGGAAACCTGTTCGAATGAAATAGGGTACGCCGTTCGAACGAGGTACCAGGTCATTCGAACAAGCGTGCGAATTTTTATTTTTTAATCAAATCTTAACCAAATCTCTAGTACCTACATTTTTACAAAAAACTTCCTCATAAATATAGATGCGGGCTTAGAGTTTGAAACAACTCATTTTAACCCTGTTTCAAGCCTTTTTAGAGTTCCTTTTGAGATCATATTCTACCGTTTTTCATTCAAACCCATTGAAAATATGGAGATCATTTTACCAAGTCAAGAATAACACATCCTTGTTCCAAAACCCTTGTATAGGTCGTCCCAACTGCTGATTTGTGGAGTCGAGGCTCTATTACTGAAGAAGAAAGTTGATCGGTGGATAATGAGGGAAGACCGTTTCCTATGGACGGTGCTAGACTGTGCCGTATCTGTAGAAGACTTGAAAAACTTTGCATTATACTTAGTGAAATAAGTATTATGTAAGTCATCTAGTGTCTGTAAACTCTTATATAATGCTAAAAAAATAAAGATTTTGCCTGAAATAGAGTTTTCCTTATTTCTTCACATGCTTACTTTGCTTGTTTAGTTCTGTTTATTCAATTTGGACTCATAATTTCATGCACACTAAATTAATTAAAGATAAAATTGGTTAAAATTTGAATTTGTGTGTGTTTTTCCCAGGATAACAATAAATCCATAGAATCCGCTTTCATAAATTTGTATTAGAGTGGGTTGTAGTAAAATATCGTGTGATCCTGATTTTTAGGGATTTTTTTAGATACCAATTTTTTCAAATTGGTATCGGAATGGGTTGCACTAAAATATCATGTGATCCTGATTTTTACGGAATTTTTTTTAGATACCAACTCTCTCAAATTGGTATCAGAGAAGATTATACTAAGTTTTTGTGGGATCCTTCAAATTTTGGATTTTATGGATAATTTGTATAACATGGTACCTGTTTTGATGGGTCTAATTATGCTTATTGAAAAGCTAAGATGAGGTCTACATTAAAATCCTTTTATGAAAGAGTCAGGCTTATTTGTGAAAGAGGGTGGACACCACCTATAGTGACTAATAACGATGTCATAATTCCGAAACCTATCTTTGCTTGGACAGAAGATGAATTAAAATGGAGTAATTTTAACTCACGAGGTTTAAGTGCCATTTCTTGAGCCATCATCCCTGAGGAGTTCCATGGCATCATGACATGCACCACATCTAAGGAAGCGTGGAATATCATCCAACTCACTTACGAGTGTACCAACACTTTGAAAGCTTCAAAATCTCACCACAAAGTTTGGGACTATTACCATGTTAGATTCTGACTCATTTAATGAATTTTATGTATGATTATCTGATATCGTTAACTCTAGTTTTAATTTAGGTGAGAAAATTCCTGAGATGCGTGTAGTTAAAAAGATCTTAACATCACTTCTAACCCATTTTATTCCTAAAGTTATTGTGCTTAATTTATTGGGGATATTAGATATACTTAGGCTAGAAGAACTTGTAGCAGACCTTAAAACTAATGAGATCGACATGTTCCCCAAACTGAAAATAAGAAGGGAATATGGATTTCTTTGAAGGATTGGTCTAAAAATAAAAAGTAATAGGTTTTTAACTCTGACTCAGAGGTTGATTATGAACTTGATGATTTAGCCCTTTTTAAATTAAATTAAGAAAATTTCTCCAATTTAACTAAGAAAACTCTTCTAAAGAAAATATTTTTAAGAAAAAATAAAAATGAGAATGAGGGCAAGAATGTTTGTGAAAAAAATGAAGTGAGATGTTGTGAATGTGAGGGTAAGGGACACAAAGCCCCTGAGTGGGCCACTAGGCTTAAGAGACATGGAAAGAAAGTTGCACATAAGGCTACTCTTAGTGATAGTGATATCGATTTGTTGAATTTAAGAGATGAATCACCATATAAATCGTTTCTTGCGTTCATGGCCAGTCACGTTAGTACTTATAGTTTGTCCCACGTTGATGAGGACATTTCTAAACATGAGAGCCTCGACGATGTTTTGAATAATTTTGGAGAGAGTGAGAGTGAGGAAGAGAGTTTAAGTGAGGGAGAATATGGAATCCAAAAAGCCTTTAGTGATCTTTACATCGATATTTTAAAAGATAAAAATATTAATAAAGATTTATCTCTTGGGTTGGTTGAATTGGAGAAGGAGATGAATGTTTTGAGAGAGTGTGAGGCGTTGGTGAGTCACCTCGAGAAGGCAAAAGTTTCTTTGTGTGAGTAGTTGATTGTTATCGATAGGGAAAACACCGATTTGACCAACATTATGGGTAGTCTTATGAGAGATCTTCAAGCTTCATTAGAGGCTTGTGAGAAACTTGAAGCCCGTGTATCCCAACTCAAGATTGATCTCGAACGTGATCGGGGGGTCAAGGTCATTTAAGAGGACATATCTAAGAAGGTTGAAAAGATGATAATCGGTTTAGCGTTAGGTAACATTGAGAGGCAAGGATTAGGTTATGACGGTGCATCCACTTCCCATGTCACACTCGAGCCAGTTCCTGAGTATATGATGAATCCTTATATCCCTCGAATTAACCTATATAGAAGACCAAACCTACTAAAAAGAGCTCGTCCTAGACGTTTTGAGTATGTTAGACCCAATATCGTTTATGTTTATTCCTAATATAAACGAAGAGGTCACTTTAGAGAGTTTTGTTTTAAACTAGGGAGAGTTTCTCGTATGTGTGTTCTCCGGTATGCCCGTACTCACATTCCTACACATGTTCCTGAATGCACTCCCACACGTGTTACTCCACATGCTCCCACACATCACTATAAAGATTTTTTTAGTTTTCGAGAGCAAGTAAAGTATTTATTCGAGACTTCATAATGTTTGATGGAGAAATTTAATAGGATGTCTTCTCCTTTTGGGAACTCATCTGGGCCTAATGATTGAGGTTGAAAGTTATTTCTAGAATGGGGTGTTTATCATATTCATATTTTATATTCCTATTTCTATATTGTATTATCATTGTATTGATATTTTTTTCTTTTTGATATATTATTGAAAATTTCCAAAAAGATTTTTGTTTTTATGAAAAAAGTTTGAAAAATTCAAAAAGATTTTTTTTTTTTATGAAAAAGTTTGAAATTTTTAAAAAGATTTTACTTTTGATAAAATTTTGAAAAAGACAAAAAGATGTTTGAATTTTCATTTTTCAATGTATGTGGATGAACGTTTAAGATATTCGGATCACCCCTACATTCCATCCAATCACCTAATTTTTTTCATATTGCTTTAAGACATGGCTTTATTTTGTTAGTGTGCTTAATAATGTGGGCATAACATTTCGTTGATGACTGATGATTAATTTTTAAATGTTAGACTCTTTGTCACCTTTATTGCACATGTGCATGGACTTTTTGAACATTGTACTTACTTATCATGTGTTGAATATAATGTTCTCATCTCAATGTTGCTTAATAATGAAGCAAATGTAAAAAGAGATAAGTTGTGCTAGTAAGAACAATTGCCCAAATTTCTTTTATTAAAAATATTGATATATGTTAAGCAATGGAAAGGGGATATGAAAGAAAAAAAATACTTTTTGTGTTGAAAGCCACTATTTATAAAAAAGAGCCTAAAAATATTAACGGCATACAAAAATAGAAGTGCCAAGGCCATTTTTTTCATGGATGCTTTGCTACATATGAGCATTATGATTTTTTGAAAATGTTTAAGAGTGAAGTCTTATACATGTGAGATTTTCAGGAATTATAAAGTAAAAGATCAATGAGTTTTCACAACGGACTCTCTTGAACAGCACTAAATAGTATGTCATTATTGTTTTGAGAATCATTAAAATTCATGGCATATTGTATGAGTGAGCCAATTTCATATTAGTTCAACATTTTACACCTAAGGTTGAAATTGAGTTTCTTCTTTAGTTTTATTTCATGACTTCATACACCTATGTTATGAATGTGTATATTGATTTACCTTTGAAAAATGTTCACTCAATCACATTTCAGTTTCACGATTCGAATATTTTAGTTTTATTCCATGGTGACTATATGTTTTGTACCTATGTGCACTTTTTATACCTTATACTTTAAGAAAATTCTAAAAATTTCAAAAATAGGTGTTTGATAAGGGGAGAAACATATTATGCCTTTTAGATTATCATTACTTGTGCTTATTAATTATCTTTGTCATGATATATTTGTTTATTCATGTGATGCTTATTATTCATGTTTAGATTCTACTCCTTTGTCTATTATGGACAAAAAGGAGGAGAACAAATTGAGGGGGAGTTTTATTTATTTTTTACGAACTCATACGCATCACATTATTTCTTTTGTCTCATGTGTCTAGGTCATTTCGTCTTGATGATGATTTCTTGGACCGCAGAAGATGAAGGCTTTTCAGTTGAAGACTTATACATTTATGCATTTTCGTTTCTTAATTTGGGAGGGTATTAGTTGTATTTGTCTTAGGGATCAATTTGGATTCGATTTTTGTTTTATACCAGAATAGCCAAATGGTGAGACTTGTAAGAGCAAGTTTAATAATTGCTCAATTTAGTTTTTATTATGCTTATCTTGTTATACCCCACTGGACCCTTTATGACTAGTTCCATGTATTTGAAGCTAAGAAGTTGATGACATTTTGAAAGATTGAAGTTCCTTCCTCTTAACATCATTCTGAAGTGGTATGAAGTGTTTTGGTAAAGCCCTTGTTTATCCAATGTACTTTTAAAAAGAGTTTTATTTTAAAAGGTTTTTGAAAATTTTTTAAAATGATTTTTAAAAGGTTTATGAAAAAATTTTAAAATGATTTTTAAAAGTTTTTTAAAAATTTCGATGGCTTGTTAAACCAAATTTGATAGGTCGTTCGAATGAGTTACACTGTATCATTAGATTAAGATTCCATCGTTCGAATGAAATCTGAGATGACGGCTTTTTGTTCAGTTCTGGAATGTCATTTGAAGCTTCGCTGGAAGTCGTTTAAGCGAGATTGGGTACTGTGTTAAAACGAGTTTCCAATGTTCAAACGAGATCTGAAGTGAAGCCTAATGGTCAAGCACTAGAACTAGAATGTCATTTGAAGTTATATTGGAAACATATACGAAAGAAAAAAGGTACACCATTCGAATGAGGTACCAGGTCGTTTGAACGAGCATGCGAATTTTTGTTTTTTAATCAAATTTGTTTTTTAATTAAAGATAAAATTAGTTAGAATTTAAATTTGTGAGTGTCTTGCCTAGGATACGAATAAATCCATAGAATCTTATTTCTCAAATTGGTATCATTTTAGAGTTCTAACGAGATCACACTCCACCATTTTAGATTTTGAAGTTTCATTGGAAGTCATCCAAATGAGATTAAGTGCTTAGTTAGAACGAGTTTCCCACACTCGAATGAGATCTGAAGCGAAGCCCTTTGGTCAAGCACTGGAATGTCATTCGAAGTTACGTTAAAACCTGTTTGAACGAAAAAGGTACGTCGTTCGAAAGAGGTAGCAGGTCATTCGAACAAATGTGTGAATTTTTATTTTTTTAATCAAATCTAATATAAATCTCTAATACCTATCCCTTTGAAAAAAACTTCCTTATAAATAGAGGTGCGGGATTAGAGTTCGAAACAACTCATTTTAACCCCTTTCAATCCATTCTAGAGTTCCTTTTGTGATCAAACTCTAATGTTTTTCATTTAAACCCCTTCAAAATTTAAAGATCACTTTACCAAGTCAAGAATAACACTTTGTTGTTCAAAAACCCTTGTAAAGTTCATCTTTACTGCTAATTTGTGGAGTGAAGGTCCTACTACTGAAGAAGAAGGTTGATTGGTGGATACCGAGGGAAGACCATTTCCTGTAGACAGTGCTGGATTGTGCCGTATCTGTAGAAGACTTAAAGAACTGTGCCTTATATATAGTGCTAAAAAATAAAGGCTTTACCTGAAATGGATTTTTTCTTACTTTTATCACTAAGCCTACTATTTTTACTATCACATATACATTCACATCTATTTACATAAATCAAAAACCTAGAAAAGGGGCTTATATCACAATTACCAAATTAGAGTGTTCTCACAATTTTATACACTTTCGCAAAATTTTATAGCTTTTTCATTGTTGATACCAAATTTAATCTGCTGACATGGACCAATCATATGAAGACACGTGGCTATCTACATGGCAACAACAAATACTTCCGAGGAACCCACGCGCTCCGAGGAACAAGACTACAACGAAAAAGACTAGTTCCCCGAGGAACCCACAAGCTCCGAGGAACAATGCCTTTCCGAGGAACTCTTGAGTACCAAGAAGATTAGGCGGTTCGAGCAACTCAGGCGGTCCGAGCTGCATCTCGAACAAAGCATTAATAGCGGGATAACCAACAGTTCAACTGATTCATTAAATGCTTATCATTCAGACGCACACGCAAAGAGGGCATTAAATGTATTGCCCTTTCATATGTATATCATTTAATGTATTACCCTTTCCCATTACAGCCTCAGGGTTATAAATACGTTGTACAATCCTCATTATAAAGGGTACCTAGACCCTGAATCCATAAGGGAATTTCTTGATAGAATTTATAATCGAGAATTCCCAAACACTCAACAATAAAGCAACAGTGGACGTAGGCCATTCTTATAAGGCTGAACCACTTTAAAATTCTTTGTCTCATTTATTTATCTGTGATTGAATTATTAGAGCGATCTAATTTTTTACATCAACATTCATAAATCAAAATAGACACCCTATATTCAAATTATGGGTTAGACCCTAACTTTGTTCATCTTATGAACTACATGGACTGTGGTGCTATTTTTGGCTACGTAGGCATCCCGAAGTCATTTTAGATTTCAAGTTCTTTATTAAGATTTAAATTTTTTTGAAATATTTACATCTCTAGATGGGTTGAAGCGGATGTCGATTATAATGAGATTTCATATGCTCCGAGGAAGGAGCACTTTGAGGGTTTAAATATTATTTATTTTGGATTCATGTAATTAATTTGATGCTTTAATAAATTTTGTATAATTATTTCTGATTAATGTATTAGTTAGTCTATAATGGAATTGTATACAGGTTTGTAAACATAAACTTGAATCTTTTTGGAAGAAAATAAATAAAATATATTATTTAAATAAACCTATTATTGGTCACGGTACAAAACTGTGACAATATTTGTGACAAGATTAAATGAGTTAATAGATGGTCACGGTCAAGAACCGTGACCACAAGACCTAGGGCCAAAGTTCAAGACCGTGACCAACCAATCAAATTTCACGGAAGCTTATCATGGTCATAAACCATGACCATGAAATATATATTCATGGTAGGTCGTAATAATTCGAGATCGTGACCAGGGTAAATAAGTCACGGTGTGGTCACGGTTCATAATAATGATGAATCTTTTCTTTCAGATCCTGGCCTTAGTAGAAATTTCCTTTGATTGGGATTTCATTTGAAAAGATTTCCTTGTCATCCACCACTTGCTTACAACGAAACGCAACATCAATGAAAAGGTCCTTGCACTAGATTTAGTTGGAAAGGTGGGTATTCATCATATCCCTTAATTACGAACTTCTATAGTGGAGTATATCATGGGTATAGGTAGTTGTTTCAAAAGTCCATCATCATTGAACTTTGAGAAGAAAGTTATGTATGAAAGAAATTCATAGATACATGCCAAACAAAGACAAGTTCATAATTTGGTTCAAGGTGCTTATTCATTGCCTTTCATTGGAAGTAAGATGAAAGAATATATTATTCCTCTTTTCGAATCTCTTTAAGACTCATGTTTCCATTTTACTCATCTCGGGGGAGGATTACGTCTTATTTTATGGTTTTCCATTACATTATTGTCTCGTTTCTCGCTCGAATTCTGTATGCGTAGCTCGGACGAATAGGCATAACTTGCTAAACGACTTGCTTGTTTCAAATCCATGTTCATGACTATATCACCAGAATTAGGTTACGAAAGCGACCATGACTCTCTATATTGGTCATGGTTTTAACCGTGGTCATCTAAATGTTCACTATTAAAATTGTTATGTTCCAAAACCATAACCATTTTCGGTATTTGGCGTAGTGCTACAACCTCAAACTTAAACCTTAAATCGAGCTACGAGATGGTTTATCAACTACACACAATGACTAGTAATACAAACTTAACAGGAACTCTGAAATTTCTAAAACCCTAAATGGGGAGTGATGAACCTTAATGGGCTTAGAATATAATTTTTTTATAACACAAATATTCTGGGGCTAGGGCTTAAGGTTAAGGTTCAGGGGATTAAGGTTTTCATGCACAAGACTACACCCTCAAAACCTAAACCCTCGTCGCTAGACCAATTGTCCATTCCTCATAAATACCAATAATATAACAAACTTTAAGAAAATTATGCATGTTTTAAAACCCTAAACGAGGAATGTTGAAATCTAATGGGAAAAAAATTAATAAGGTTTTAAGATCCTAGTCTTCATAATTAAACACACACGATAAAAACAAACATTGGACGTAAAAATGAAATTTAAAAAAATTATATTATTCATCTAGCTCTTCAACTCTTTCCATATATCTCCAAAAGATCTTTTCGCGCACGTGGGGGGTGAGGGTGGGGGGGGAGTAAATCAAAATTGTATTCTGAGCGATATTTGATTTCAAAGTTTATCATACACAAAACATTAGCGGTAAAAATGAATTGTAAAACATTAAAATTACATATCCTTCATGAATGTTATAGATCTCTTTGAGAGCCCTCCCAAAATATAATTTTTCTGAACCCAACTTATTTTTTAAAAAATATTTAATTTTAAAGATTCGGCACAAAATGATAAAATAATGGAAAGGACCTTAATGGCTACCGCTTTTTTTTCTAACCAAGGGTAGGTAATCGTCAAGGAGCGTTGTGAAATTTTATTAAGAAAGCCTTTGCACTGGATAGAAGCCACTAGGAGG
Source organism: Sambucus nigra (assembly GCA_949130495.1). Taxonomy (NCBI): domain Eukaryota; kingdom Viridiplantae; phylum Streptophyta; class Magnoliopsida; order Dipsacales; family Adoxaceae; genus Sambucus; species Sambucus nigra. The sequence continues at coordinate 486,623,597 of OX422216.1, forward strand.
GGGACATAACAGCCTTATCTTTTTTTCATAGCGAGTGGAAAAAAATTCTATACATCCCCCGTAATTTGGCCAAAATGCCCACCAAATATTACTTACTCTAGAATGAATAAAAATTATGTCTTTTAGCGCTAAAAAATATCTACATAAATGTAATAGAGCTTCCAAGGGAGTTCCACTTTATGATCAACCATAAAAACAAGGACTTTTATATCTAATTCCATGTGAATCGACTCATATATGTCTTTATGGCCTAAAAAATATAGGGCAATTTACAATTAGGACCTTCGGAAATAATTTTTAAACATTTAAGGACAATCTATAATTAGGTCCACTTGTTATGACACTAGCGTGAACTTCTACAAGAAGAGAATTAGTGGACCTAAGTATTTCAAATTTGTCAAAATTTCTTTAGTGTTTAAAACTTGTTTGTGAAGGACATAAGAGTACTTTTTCCAAAAATATATGCAATAATGTAATAGATTTTCTAAGGGAGTTGCACTTTAAATTAACTATAACAACATTGATTTTTTAATTAGACTCCATGTGAATCAACTCAAGTGCCATCACCTGATCCCATTTAATACCACAATAAAAGATGCACATTTCAGCTTCCATATTAAAGTAAGTTCCATAAAATTGAGCCTAACGAAATATGAATTCATCAACAATTTCTAATAATACATCCCCCAACACACCACTGACACCCGAGTTTACTTTCAAGGCCCCAATTGCAACTACTTAAGTTGTTCCTATTGAGGAAAGGTTTGTCCCATTTTAAAATAATCACTCTCTGAATTATTAACAGGTGGTATTTTAATTACATTGGCCGAAACATGATGGATGCATAGTAAGAAAATTTTTGTGGCTTTCTCTAATTTTTAACCACGTCTTGAATACTGCATTGTATCCTTAGCATCTAACGTAACTGGAACCCATCATTTAGAAAAAAATATAAGCATGTCACACCGCCCAAATCATTATAACGAGGGATTTACAAGTAAATTTCTTATATACTAATTGATTTGTTTCTATCTCTTGCATTCAGTTTACTTTATTGACTTTAATAATGTTATGTACAAAAAGAAGTTTTAAAAAAACTCATCAAAAAATAATGTGTTTATTGTTGTGATTGAGTAAATAGTGCGTTTAGAACAAGTAAATATGATTTTAAATTAAGTTCATCGACACTATTGATTTTCAGTATGATTCTTATGCGTTGGTGCATTTGTGATTTTTATGAGGTTTATGTGTAAATTTATAATCTATATAATAAAGGAGGAGTTTTTTTTGCCATGTCACAAGTTAAGCCCACCACGTCATAAGATAAAACTTATGGCATGGAAAATGAGACTTGATGGTCCACAACAATTTTGTCAAGCTTTAGCACAAGGCTCGATGATTTGCCTTAATAATTACAATATAAGGCTCAAGAAAAAAATAGGTGTAGAAAGTACCAACGTGATATTGTCCCATTTCAAACGCCTATCTCTATTTTTCTCCATCTGCCACTTCCTTCCAAATGACTCTCAATCTTTCACTTCTTACCCACCTCCATTCTCTACTCTTATTGCTTCCCTCCGAACGCAAAAGGTATTTTTTCTCACTCTAATATATTTCACTTCTTCATGTTTTCCAAAAATCTTTGCATCGTCCTCTCCTTTTGGTATTTGACTTTCGATTTTCAATATCTGTGGTTTTTTCAGGATATTTTGGGGGCAAGGTTTTTCAATATTATCATCCATGAATGTTTTGGGGAAAGTTTTGTCAGATCCATTTTTGCTATTGATTGATCTATTTTTGCTTTTCACCTCTGTGTACACAGCGTTCACTGACATCGTAGACGGAGAAGGGTTTCGTCCATTATGACACAAAGGGTTTCGTCCAGGGGTTCCACTTGGAGTAATAAATCATGATTTAAAGCTTTTACTTTGGTATTAATTTTGTAATTGACATTTGTGCCCTTTTTAACTGTGATTTTGTTTGTTCATTTTTCAGGTGTCCTAGTCATGGTTAAGCAATTAGATACAATACAGAGACTAACACAAAAACTCTCTCAGGTACGAGTCCTCTCTCTCACACACACACACACAAAAACCCTTATATATGGCATCAAACTACGAGTTTACGAGAATGGGGCTGTTTCTTTGTCTTTTTTTCTCTTAATATGGTTTATGGTTTTCTAATTTCCTCTCTTCAAACTGAAATTTGAAATTTGAAAATGGGGGTTTTCTGTTTTTCTTTCTTCAATGATGAAGATAAGAGAAATAGATATGGAGAGAAATTGATATCAAGGGCGAGACTGTAATCACTAAAATTGGTTTGCCACATTGTGTCGTTGTCGAATTCGATGATTGGGAGGTTACTCGATGCATCTGTGAGAGTGAGTCCGAGATGTTTAGTTCGTTTGTTATTAGGTTTTAATTAAGTAGAGTTTGTATAGGCATAATTGTGTGTTGTGTTAAATTACATGTTTCTATATTGCAGATTTAGCTACTCTTTTGTAACATTATCCGGTATGTTCTCATTTTTGGGGGGGGTGTTTTGAAACTAGAAGATAGTTCAGGTTATTACAAGGTCAAAACCTTTATTACACTTTTGGTTTGATTTGAAGTATTTTTCAATACACTTTAGTTTAGGTTATAGTTGTCTAAGTATTGTATAAATTATATTATTTCTTTATGTCTAAGTATTCTGTAATACATTTTGACAAAATGTTCATGTGACCATTATAATATTATTTGACTAACTATTTGATTGAATTTGTTATATTTGTGCATTTCATCAGAATGAGACTTTGTGATTATTTGTGTTGTATATAGACTCTATACCAAGGTTAGATTAGTTTTGTTTGTAACATATGTGTTTATCAGTTGTGTTGAATTAGTTTTTTTATTTTAATGTATAAATTATGTTGTACTTTGTTGTTTTGAGTATTTTTTTTTTCAAAGACCAAAGAAATCACACTTTTGAGTTAATGTAAATGTTGTAGAATCTATTGGATAAGATAAACAATATTAATTGACATTCTTGGATATTATTCAAAATCTTGAAATTTCTTGGATCCCCTACTCATGGTTCAATTATTTGGACACCACTTGAAAGATCATTCAAGTTCTTTGACTATTTTATTAGTAGGTTTTTAGATCATTTCTCAATGGAAATAGTTTCTAGGTAAATAATAAGAACGGTCATAGCTTCTGCACCATTTTTATTATTAATAACTGTCACCATTGTCCCATCTGCAGACATGTATGAAGGGTAAGGAAACACCAGTTCAGTAAGCAAGCTCACTGTACTAATTTACTACGGATTGAAAAATGCTTGTGAGGGTATTAAAGTTATATGTATTGTTCTCATCAATCAACAATAAATGAGTTTAGATCTATTAAAACTACCATATAAATTTAGTGCGACTTAAGTTCTCAAACGTTAAAATTTATTTGAAATTTAAAATCCATTTGCGACAGAGTGCGTCTCAAATGTAGTACCTACACACATGAGATAAAGCAAAATACTAAGTGACGTATCGAGTTTGAAATGAGATAAACATATATACCAATTTAACTCAAATACTCCCCCATAATCGGATAAGTCTTTCTCCCCCTTTTTATGATGTCCCCAAATAGACAAATGAGAAGAATAACTCAACCAAGCAAGGCCGGGGTATCACAAGGAAAGAAACTTCTATTTTTGAATTTTTCAAAATTTTGCAAACAATATACAAACAAAGAAACACACCATGAACGAACAAAAAACAATCAAGTCGATGATAGCGTAAATGAAGAGATGTGATTAAATTCGATAGGAAAATCAATGCATGCAAACATGACATATGTGCACGATGAATATCGGATACTCCTAACGAATGAACTCTAAATCTTCCTTTGGTGTAAAAAATTGGAAATATTATACATTGACTTAATCAAATCAACAAATCAAAGCTCAAAGTGATTTCCACACCAATAACGTCCAAAACGATTTAATGCTTTTTCAGGACTTTCAAGGAGGTGCAAATCCGTTTATATTCTCCAACCAAACTCCCTAAGATTTATATTTTGAATAGAGGCGATCTAAATTCTCAAACTTTGGAGAATTGGTAGTGAAACCTAATGACCCATATTTGGCATATATTGCTTTTTATTGCCTTTTATTTTTTCGGGCTCTTTTAACCTCTCTGGACCTCGGATAATAAAATTCCTCCATTTTTTAGGTCCTTTGGAACGGTGGCTTAGAATCGCAAAGGCTAAATGAACCTTTCGTAACCCTTCCCCATTTTCAAATAAACACACAGTCTCACCAAAATGGTTGTTACATGCATTCCAATCTTGTCAAGTTTTATACCATATTATTAGTTATATAGACAGAATTGAGATGGAAACACTCAAGACAATATGTGATAGACAAGTACAATAATCAAATAAAGCCGTGCATGTGTGCAATAAAGGAGATAGGAGTCAAACATATAGAAAGATACCACTAATCACATCTAAAAGACTCCAATCAATGTAAAGCACATGGATGAAATGATGTAGCGTCTCAAATCTCTATCAAACAGTCACATAGATAAATGGAATGAAATTGTGACTTGGCTATCTTAAATGCTCATCCATAAAAGGTGCAAATAAAATACAAAAATCTTTTTGTGCTTTTCTAAAAATTTTATTAAAAAAAATCTTTTTGGATTTTTCAAAAAATATATAAAAGGCAAAAGTAATAGTACACATGATAAAAACTAGCTATAGGAAGCATATGATATGAACATAAAAAAGCATCATATCCTATACACGGACCAACCCCTCAGTCAACTATGCAAATTCCTAAATACTTCCTAAGACTCTCAAATCTAAGGGAATCTAAACGTTTCGTGAAAATATCTGCTAACTAACGGTCGGTGGGGACGAAACTCAGGGATACGACATTCTCCTCAACTAACTGACGTATAAAGTGCTCGTGTATCCTGATGTGCTTTGTGCGTGAATGTTGGACTGGATTTTGAGATATGTGTATCGCACTCATGTTATCACAAGAAATAGTCATGGTGTCCTATGAAATCCCATAATCCTCCAACATTTTCTTCATCCACAAGAGTTGCGTGCAACAACTCCCGGCGGTGATGTACTCAGCCCCCACGGTGGACAAAGAGATGGAGTTTTACTTCTTGCTCAATTAGGAAATAAGAGCAGAACCAAAATAGAAACACCCACCAGAAGTGCTCTTACAACCATCTACATCCCCGGCCCAATCGACATTCGAATAGGCGGACAAACGGTCATCGGTATCAAAGGAATACCAAATACCATATGAGAGAGTCCCACTCATGTATTTAAGAATACGTTTTAGATCAAGTCAATGTACTCTTTCGGGGATGCCTGATATCGCGCACAGACTCCAACATTAAAGGCTATGTCAGGACGACTGGAAGTCAAGTAGAGAAGGCTACCTATCATACTCCGATATAAGGTTTGCTCTACATCCTTGCCTGAAGTTTTCTTAATAAGCTTGGTAGTGGTACTCATAGGAGTACGTGCATGCTTAGCAGAGTCTAACACAAATTTCTTCACTAGGTCTCTAGCATATTTAGATTGGGAGATAAACATCCCATCCTCTAGCTGACGAACCTGGAGACCAAGGAAGAAAGTAAGCTCACCAACCATGCTCATCTCAAACTCACTTTTCATCTCCTTCTCAAAGTGATGAGCATGTTGGGAGCACATGGATCCAAAGACTATGTCGTCCACATAAACCTGGGCAACCAAAATAGCACCATCATCTCTCCTAACGAACAACGTCATATCAACTCCCCCTCTCTTGAAGCCACGAGCTAAGACATAGGAAGTAAGACTCTCGTACCAAGCATGGGGTTCTTGCTTCAAACCATACAAGGCTTTCCTCAGATAGTAGACGTGCTACGAGTGCTTAGCGTCTTAAAACCCTTTCGGTTGTTCCACGTAAACCTTCTCCTGTAGAATGCCATTTAGAAAGTCACTCTTGACATCCATCTGATACAACTTGAGGCGCATATGACATGCGATGGCGAGTAGTAAGCGGACGGACTCAAGCCTCGCAACAGGAGCAAATGTCTCCCCAAAGTCTACACCTTCTATATGTGTGTAGCCTTGAGCGACCAACCTAGCCTTGTTTCTGATTATGGTACCATTTTCATCCATTTTATTCTTGAAAATCCATCCGGTACCTATCACATTAGTCTCACTAGGTCGGGGGACAAGTTCCCAGACATTATTCTTTTCAAACTGAAGCAACACATCCTGCATAGATGATATCCAGTGTTTATCCTTGAGTGCTTCTTTGTGATTCTTGGGCTCGACTTTGGACGTGTTGCAAAAATGGCTAACAACGTTCTCGAGCTGAGCACGAGTCTTGACCCCTAGAGTGGGATCACCAACAATGGCAGAAGGGTCATGACTCTTGCGAACCCAAGCAGGTGTGTCCCCTAACACAGGAGTAGGGTCCACAGAGTGTGGGTGAGGAACAAGTAAATTACTAGCAATAACATCCTCACCCTCACACTGAAGGCTAGAATCAATAAACGCCGAAGGTTCGTCATCTTGCACGGTGACATTTATTGACTCCATAACCTTAGAGCTCTTCAGGTTAAAAACCCGATACGCTCTACTATTCGATGAATATCCTAACAGTATTCCGTCGCCGCTTCGGGAGTCAAACTTTCCTAATTGCTCTCTATCCCGTAAGATATAGCATTTACTCCCAAAGACACGGAATTAGGCAAGGTTGGATTTCTTTCTAGTCCACAATTCATAGGGCGTCTTAAGCGTGTGTGGACGCAGATAGACCCTATTCACCATGTGGCATGCAGTAGACACTGCCTCTGCCCAAAATCTCCTAGAAACCTTACGACCTAGAAGCATAGATTTATCCATTTCCTGGATCGTCCTATTCTTTCTCTTAATAATCCCATTTTGCTGAGGAGTCTTCACAGCAGAAAACTCATGTTTAATCCCAAGGCTATCACAGTAAAAATCTACCTTTGCTTCCTTAAATTCAGTGTCGTTGTCACTACGTATCCTGTTAATAGTGACACTGCACTTGGTCATTAAAAACTCCACAGCATTGAATTTCTCCCTCAAAAAACCTACAATCGAGTATCTGGAGAAATCATCCACCATCACGAGGATATACCTCTTACCACCCAGACTCTCAGTGCGAGTAGGACCCATAAGATTCATGTGAATAAGCTTAAGTACACGATAGGTGGTAATGGAATGCAACTTCCTATGGGGGCTATGAATTTGTTTTCCCAACTGACAAGGTCCACAAACCGTCAAAGTTGGCTTTCCAAGTGATGGTAAGCCACGTACTGTGTCCTTTTTAGCTAAACGAGATAAGTCTCTAATGTTCACGTGACCTAGACGTTGGTGCCATAGATCCATAGGAGTGATCGTGGCGCTGTTGCAGACGAGTGAAGATGTGGGCTCAGTCTCATAGCAATTATCCTTAGTCCTCACCCCTCGCACTAAAAGTTTATCGGCTTGATTATAGACATTACATGCGTCCCGGTTAAACTTTACGGTAAAGTCAGCGTCACACAACTGGCTAATGCTGAGAAGGTTTGCTTTCAAACCTTTGACGTACAAAACATTCTCTTTCTTAGGAAATCCTGGTAACTATACAGTACCACGTCCTATAATGCTAGACTTGCTCCAATCCCCAAAGGTGACTCTGCCATCCTGATAATCCTCAAGAGACGTAAAAAATTAGGCATCACATGTCATATGTTTGGAGCACCCACTATCAAAATACCACAGTGAGGTATTATGTGCTTTGAAAGTGACATGAACAATAAAGGCCTTTTTATCTTTCTTAGGTACCCAAGTAGTGGTGACCTTTTGTTTACCTTTATTGTTATTGTTTTAGCCGAAATGTGAGAAGCATTCACTGACGGTAATGACATCCGTCGGAATTCCTCCATCAAACTCTGTGATGTGGCAGCTAAAAACTCAACTCTCTCTCTCAGACTGGTAAAATCATCAGTATGCTGTGGTGGAGCAGTAGTACGTCATGTCCGACCCATACTATAGCAAAACAACCTAAGGTGGCCTTTTCTTTTGCAATATATACAAAACAACGCAGTCAAAGGCGGACCTTGGTTTGCTTTTCTTGGTCGAACTCTCCTTCGAGGTTTTTGACGATGGCCATAAGGAGTCGTAGTAAACTCAGGAACTGGTCCAGGTGCAATTTGGGACGTGGAGGCACCATCATAACCTATTCCCTGCCTATTACCAAAACCTGAAGCGGGGACGAGGAGCATGTTTCCCATCTTCCCAGATCTGTCCTCGATTTGAACCTTGATTTTCCGTGCTCTCTCAAGATTATGAGTAAGTTGGGATACAAGGGCTTCAAGTTTCTTTCGAGTCTCCATGGAGGATTAGAGCTCACTCGTAAGACTAGCCACTTGTTTAATCAAGTCCCCTCTCTCTCTCTCTAAACAAACACTCTCTATCTCTCTAAACAGACTCTCTTTCTCAACACAGGCAGACTCTCTCTCTCTCTTAAGATAGTACAGGTGGAGGACTCTCTCTCTCTCACTTTTCTTAAGTCTTCATCTAAAGCGGTGATCCTAAGAACTAACGCTTTGTTACGCTTTTTAGTTTTAAATGACTTAGAATAAAGCTCCGCGTAGGCGCATTGAAGATCACCCTCGCTCTCACTTGTGTCATCCCCCCCCCTCACTCACATCGATCTCACTGTCGAGGTGTCCCTGTGAAGCAGCATCCTCATCGTCGTGAGGATCACTAGAGGTACTCACATGACTAGCCATGAATGCGGTGAAGTTACACTCATGCGGTGATTCATCTCCGGAATCCACCGACTCGACCTCACTGTCGTCACTAAGGTTAGCATTAAGGACAGCTTTGCCCTTTTCTTTGTTCAGCCTAGTAGCACACTCAAAAGCTCTATGACCCCTACCGTCGTACTCAAAGCATCTATCACTTTCTTTCTTAGGAGGATCTTTAAAAACTTTTTCATTTTTCTGTTCAAACTTATTTTTCTCAAACTTCTTTTTATCTTTAAAATTGCCATTTTTCTTGAATTTGAGAATTCTTTTGAAATTTTTAGCAAACAGGGCCAAATCATCTAAGTCAAAATCACACTCAAAATCTGACGTATCAATCTTTATTTTTCTAGATGACTCCCTCTTTCTTGCCGACCCCTCACCTTTTCTCTCCTGGGCATTAAGTGTAATTCCCTTATCTTTAGACTTGACAGATTTAGGAAACATATCAATCTCATAAGTTTGCAAATCTCCTACAAGTTCCTCTAATTTTAGCGTATTTAAATTACCCATAGAATTTAGCACAGTGACTTTAGGGATAAAACGCTTAGGCAGTGATCTTTGAATCTTTTTAACAACTCTAGCATTAGGAATGTGTTCACCAAGATTGAAGCTAGTGTTAACAATATCAGACAGTCTAGCATAAAATTCATCAAAACATTCAGATTCAAGCATGGTGATTGTTTTAAATTTAGTTGTTAAATTTTGCAGTTTAGAATCTTTCACAGCATTAGTACCTTCATGGGTAAGTTGCAAAACATCCCATGCCTCTGTTGACGTGGTGCACGTCATTATGTGTTTGAACTCATCAGGTGTGACAGATCAAGAAATAGCACTTAAACCCTTAGAATTAAAAGATGACCATTTAAATTCTTCTTCAGTCCATGTAGTGTCAGGTTTTAAACTAATCACGTCATTAACAGTGACGGAGGGAGGTGTCCACCCTCTTTCAACCAAAATCCAGACACGTTCATCAATTGCTTTTAATGCAGATCTCATGCGGGCTTTCCAATATACATAGTTTATCCCGTCAAAAACTGGCATTTGCTTATATAACTTCTCCATTATGAACACACTCGTTTTCAAAAATCAATTTTTTTAGAAAATTCATATCTTAGAAAATTTTGCGGAAAATTACACGATAAAGTTGTGTAACTGGCTCTGATACTAATTTGAGACGGAGTGCGCTTGCATTCAAATAAGGAAGTTATTTAATTAAACTCAGTTTTTATCAGTTAAGTCCTACACATGCATCTAGGTGTGATTGATGATGATAAAATCAAGTAAGAACATTCAAACACACATAAATGAGGAAAAATCCCCCAAAGGGGAAAAATAATTTATTTTCATTATAATATTGTAACATACAATTTTTCGAATTACAATGAAAATACAGTGATACAGAATCACCCGCCGGCGTCGGATCTGTAATCGGCGGCTGGAACTTTTCCTTTCCAGGAGGGAAGTAATGAAGAAGAAGGGCGGTCTTCTCCACAAGGGTATGAACAGACACACGGTTGTGTTCTTGGGTTGCAAATGGATTCACAAGGGTTTGAAAAGTTGTGTGAATCAAAACATGAGTCTTGGGACTCACAAAGGTGAAGGCTTAGAGTATTTAGGACTCCTAAAATCGTCTATGAAAGTCTTACTAAACAACTCCCCGAAGTTGGTTTATAAAAGAAAACCTGGGCCGAACATATCTCAGCACGATCTACACGATTTTATCTCAGGCGGATCGGTTCTTTTTTTAATAGGGCTTCTTTGGTTTGCAATCGGTCCGGGGTTTACTGATTTGAGGCAAATATCGAATCGGTCTGACTTGAGGCGTATTGGTTTGTTTTTAAAATGGGCGGACCGGTCCGGTATCCCAAAAAAATGATTCCACGGATAAGATGTTTTGATATTCGGATCCGTTGATGTAGATGTGATCTTGAATTTATTCAACGATGTAATGGCTTACGACATACAAATTGATAATGGACAAAAATGTCCTTACACCATTGTCACAAGAGCAGAGGTTTTGATCGGTAGAACGCAGATAAGCTTTATTTTAATGAGTTCGTATATAATTTTTCAATGGGTGTAACAGTTTTTTTTCCTTCCATGTGTTTGCTTTGTGCATTTTTTGGCAACTTTATTTATATTTCATTGAGTGTATGTTTACCTTTTCCTGTTGTGTTTTTTCATTTTTTGGTGTGCTTTTAAATTTTTTTGTATTATATAGTGATGGTTACTGATAATAGAACATGTTTGGAATATTTGACAAAGGACATTTTAAATATTTGACAAAGTTCATTTTTTATATTTGAATTGAAAGGTTGTCAGATATACACCAATAACATTAGTCTTGGTACAAAAAACTCAAATATGCTATTTTTGGTAAATTTTAAATTTGTTATTACATGTTTTAATAGATAAAGTTGAAATTTATATGAATGACATTCAAATGTGAGATTTTGGTAGCACTCATGTGGTATTAATGTGACACACATTTCATTTGGGCAAATTTTCAATCGTGGTAGTACTCGCGTGGTAAACCGAGACAAATATTTTTAATAATATTTATCACATTAACTTTTTTTGAAATACATGCTTGAGAAAAACACGACGGAATGTTTTAGTTCACTAATCTCTCGACCAACATAAAAATGATCCATATTACTATGTAATTTTAAGGTGCCTTATTTAGTTTTTATGGGACTTATTTCATGAAAAATGACTTGAGTAATACAAGTGATATAAATTATTTAAACTAACTTTTAGGTTGAATATGTAGTATTACAAAAACATGTAGCTAGAATGTGTATGTTACAAAAGTATCAAATAAATAATACCATACATGAGAGTGTGAGCGTTCTATAACCACAAATACTCGGGAGGAAAGTAAGAGTGCTATAACGACAAATACTCGGGAGCAAATTTACTATCGTTCCATTGGCACGGGTACATCCTAGTATATATATATATGTGTGTGTGTGTGTGTGTGTGTGTGTGATGTGTGTGTGTGTGTGTGTGCGCACTAACATATAATCTATCCATTAAGAAAACACTACCTTAAAGTAGAAAAAATATATAAATATACTAGAGTAAAAAAATATTACTCAAGGACTAATAGCAAAAAAATATATAAATATACCAGAGTAAAAAAATATTACTCAAGGACCAAATAACCAAAATTGACTACATTTAATCATAAAAAAATTACTACAAAAAAATCATAATATAAAATGTTTCGTACATAACCAAAAAGATCAAAGACACACGATTATTTATAATATTCCCCTATGAAACTTCATTTTCTAAAAATATTGAAGGACATCTTCTTCATCAATATTCCTGAATATATCTTGTTCAACGTACGTTACCAAACAGCCATTCATAAAATCATTTCCCATTCGGTTACATAGTGAACTTTCAATGATCTTCATTTCAGAAAATGCTCTTTTGACACTTGCGGTTGCAATTGGCAATATTAAGGCATGCTTTACAAGAATGTATAGTAATGGGAACAATAAATGTTCTTCATTCAACCATTTTTTGAGCAAGCCCACCAATCCCTTTCAAATTATGGAATACTTCATCATCGCGTATAATATCTATAATGTTTTCGAGTTAATCTCCAAGTGTCATGAGATCTAGTGGTGAAAATTCAGTCGGGTAGAATTTTTCAAACTGAAGTAATCTTTCCTTATCAAATGTGGAGAATGAATCACTTAGATCAATACATGACGTACCCAAAAGAAAATTCGTATTCACCTCATTAAAGTAGGTATTCAACTCTTGAACTTGCATATTTCTCACTAAATAAAACAATTCAACACGATAGTAGTGAAGGTTTGTTATTTCCTAAGTGTTGTGACGTGATCTTTCGGGTTTTACAAACAAGTCTTTCATATTTTGGATGGGTATATCATGCTTATTATAAAATAAATAGACTTGATTCAATAAAGAATCCCATTCATCATCCCTCATTATTTTTAGATGTCACTTAGACACTTTAACTAGAGCCACATCATTAACAATGTCTTGATCTTCCCTTTGTAACTCTTGTCACAAGTCATTTGAAATCCCAAAAAATTAATTTTATCACGTGTAATTTGAATGAGAAGTCAAATCATTGCAAGATGCCCAACAAATCATGTGCTTCAATTCTTTGTTTTCCAAGTGCCTCGTCCTCTCTAATAACCTCAAGTACATGAATCACGAGGGGGATAAACAAATTAAACTCATAAGTGTACTATATCATAAACCCCGATGTGTGTCCCACGCCCGTTTGATTGTTGTTTCTTGGGAGCTCATCTAAATTATTGGGAGCTCATAATCATATATACTTATTTTTCCTCAAAGGAGGATCGGATGGACGCTCATCTAAATTGATCTCAATACATTCTCTCTCTCTCTCTCTCTCTCTCTCTCTCTCTCTCTCTCTCTCTTAACCAACTCTTTTACAAAAGGATTGTTTTCACGACGGAAAGTAGTTGATATGATCAGATTAATATTCAGTTTTATTGATATCTAGAAACTGGTTCTAGGTCAACTCATGATTGCAACATAAAACGCATTGATCTGTGTCTGGGTTTCATTACTTTTGGACCCAGACACAAGTCAATACATCTGCGACACGTTAGTATATTGTACCAAATGTGTTGAGATCATGAGTCGCCGTAAAAAGACTCTAATTATAATCATATTAATATTTCTTTTTATTCTCATAAGAACTAAATGTAGAAATTAATATACTATAGTTTTTTATCATATATATTATTGTTCACTAATAACAATATTTAAAAAAAATATGGCAGAGTTAAGAGGTTGTGGATTTATTGCATATATTGAAAAAATAATTATAAAAGTGTGGGACAATTTATAAAGATTGACTTTAGATATTATTGTTGACTAATGATTTAGATGAAGTGTTAATAGAATGGGAGTGTATTGTAAATTATTAAAAAAATAAAAAATTACTGCAAAACTAATTATAAATACAGGAGGAAAACTTAAAAGGGCCATTTACAATTAGGGCCCTTAGTAACTGTTGATGTAAAAAATTAGATCACTCTAATAATTCAATCACAGATACATAAATGAGACAAAAGATTTTAAAGTGGTTCAGCCTTATAAGAATGGCCTACGTCCACTGTTATTTTATTAATGATTGTTTGGGAATTCTAGATTACAAGAAATTCCGTTCTAGATCCCAAAGTTTGGATTCAGGATCCGATTCCCTACAATGAGGATTGTACAACGTATTTATAGCCTTGAGGCTGTCATATGAAAGGGTGATACATTAAATGATATACATATGAAAGGGTAATACATTTAATGCCCTTTAAGCGTGTGCGTCTAAATGATAAGCATTTAATGAACCAGTTGAACTGTTGGTTATTCATCAATTAATGCTTTGTTCGAGATGCAGCTCGGACCGCCTGAGTAGCTTGGACCGCCTAAGCTTTCTGATATTCAAGAGTTCCTCGGAGAGGTCTGTTCCTCGGAGCGTATGAGTTCCTCGGAGAGGTCTGTTCCTTGGAGCGTGTGATTATCTCGGAAGTGCTTGTTGTTGCCATGTAAATAGCCACGTGTCTTCATATGATTGATCCAAGTCAGCAGATTAAATTTGGTATCAACAGAAGCCCCCAATGTTTCGTAGTTCGAAATTTGAGGAATATGGAACATTCTTTCTCGGAATACGGTAGCTTTAAATAGTTCTTCCTGTTTTTTAGGATCATCTCCCTTGTATTTATTTCTCCATATCAATTCGTAGAATCATGCTTTTTTGGACTTTTCTGCTCACTTCGGTTCCCGCGTCACTTTTCGTCTTTTTAGCCACTGTTGTTTGCTTTGATTTCCGCGCCAATATTTAATGCCTTTTTGGCCGCCGATAATGTAATCATCCTTTTTATAATTATTACTTCGCCAGTTCCCAAGGTAAGGTATTTAAACTTCACAGAGACTCCCATCGTCTTCTATCTTTTCAAATTTTCATCTTTGAGTTTTTCATTGTCTTCTACTCTCTTGTGCGTTCATCTCTTCCGTCGTTCATTGTCAACAGCTTCAGTCTTTTTTCTGTAAGATCTTCTTTCTTCTTCATCTTCATTTCTTTTAATTCATCATCATGGTTTACCCTGTTGAATCTCTTGACAAATTTCGATCTGATTTTTCCATTCCTTCTTGGGTTGTATTGGAAGAGCTTTCTGAGCCTTCTAATTATTTCAATTTGGCTGAGGGACATTGGTTCCCCAGTCTCTTTTTTGCTGAGTGTGGATTTTCTTTTCCACCAAATCCTCTGTGTCTGGAATTTTGTCAGTACTTTGATGTTGTTCCTGCACGAATAGCCCCCAACACATGGACAATAGTTAATGGGGTGTATAAATTAAATCAAGTGCATGGAACTCGTATAGGAATTCCATAAATCATGTACTGCTATAGATGGGCAGTTAATGATAATATTTATTATTTGAAAACTAGGTTTATAAATAGAGCCTTAGTAGTCAATCTCCCTGATGCCAACAGGGATTATTTTGAACATGGGGTTGTTGTAAAAAATTGGCAACACCCTCCTTTAACCGGAGATGAGGTTTACCAGGGTCCCAGATGCCCTCCTTATGGCAATGGGATAGGTTATTTTTATTTTATTTTATTTTGAAATCATGTTTGTTTTATGTTTGATAAAATGTGTTACTGATAACAATGTATGTTTATTTGCAGTTAATAGCAAGAGAAAGTGCCCAAAAGAAACAGATGTCAATCTAAGGCATTTGGGACTTATCTGGGGTCTACATCAAAGGGTTGCTGACGAGCACATTCAATCAGCCTCCTATCTGTTCCAATACAAGAGCTATACAACTTCTTTCACTGCTCGTCCAGTGATCAGTGAAGCAGAGCCAGTACCACCCTCTACAAGTTCTTCGCCAGAATCTCACGTTCCGTTGAGCGAAAGGATGAAGAAGAGAAGGACTCCTGCTCTGTTTAATAAAACTGCCTCCGGCTCTGGGGAGGTAAAAAGGATTAGGATTGACGTCCCAAGGGAGGGGATAAAGAAAACTGTTGCAGCTCCTCC
Organism: Sambucus nigra; assembly: GCA_949130495.1. Classification (NCBI taxonomy): domain Eukaryota; kingdom Viridiplantae; phylum Streptophyta; class Magnoliopsida; order Dipsacales; family Adoxaceae; genus Sambucus; species Sambucus nigra. Next base: position 486,639,466 of record OX422216.1, read on the forward strand.
AGCTGCTCCTGCGAAGATTGCCGAGAAGCCCGCAGTGGCTCCGAGCAGCTCTGCTGCTCCTGGAGAGGTGATTGTGATATCACCGACCAAGGATTCTTCCTTGGTTATACCTGTTCCCCCGAGGAGGCTGAAGAAGAGCTCCTCGATCAATTTGGCTGACACCACCATTCAGCCCCCTGCTGCTGAGACTGGGGTTCCCACATCTGTTCCCCCGAGCTCTGACATTAGCTCGATAAAGTCCTTGACCATTCCCGAGGTGTGAGGTAATGAAGATAACCTTACTCGGGATATGGTTACTTCTTTGGTTGCTCGTCATCTTGCTTCAGTAAGTACCTTTACTTTGAACTCTTCGTATTTTCCTTTGTTATTTCTCATATTTGTTTCTGACTTTTCTTTCTTTTTCTGTTTACAGTTGACTAGATGCTTCAACATAATCCTTAAGAATGATGAAGCAATCAAAGCTTCTTGCTCCTCGTCCAGTGTGGAGGGAGCTCTGGAAGAAGCTACCAAGTCCTTGGAGGAATCTCGCCAAAGGTACGATACTAATAAGGCAGTCTGGGAGAAGAAACTTACTTCCTCCGAGCAGGAGAAAACTCGGGTTGCTGAGGCCTCCAGGGATTTGGAGAGGAAAGTGAATGCCTTGGAGAAGGCTAATAAAGAGCTCGATGTGAAGCTCAAGACTGCTGGGGAATTTGAAAATAAACTCAAGGCTGCTGAGGAGAGGTTGGTCCAACTCCAGGAAATAACTCGGCAGAAGGAGGAAGCTGAACAAAAACTAAAAGCTGCTGATGTTTTGCTGTCCGAGAAGCTTGCCTTGGAGAAGGCCAAAAGGAAAGCTGTCGTAAAGAAGTCCTTCAGCTCTGGTTGGGACAAAGGTTGGGATAAGGGGTGTGCTTCCATGGTCTCTCAAGTGGATTATGGAAGGGTAAATTATTTCAGGGACGGATGGGTTGCTGCCCTTCAGGAATTGAAGGTCGACGAGTCATCCGAGCTCTTCCAGAGACACATCCCTGGTCCCCCTCCTACTCCAGAAGAATTAGAAGAGGACGAAGCTACCTCTGAGGAGTCCTCAATGGTAGTGGGAGAACATGCCCTAACCAGCCAGCCTGCTGCCGAGCAAGTAGTTTCTTCTTCCGAGCAACAGCTGGTGCTTTCCAAATAAGTCACAGTTCCCTCCGAGCAACCTGCCTCCTCTTCCCAACCTCCCGAGAAGGTTTTGGGAGATAAGGAAAAGGTGTAGTGTTTTTCGGTTTTCTCTTTCTATTTTTCTTTTTTGTTAAATGTAACCAAGATCTTTTTAACTCTGCACTATGATCTAATAAAATTTGAGTTTTCTTCCATACGGTTGTCTCTTTTCTATTTGTATTCTGTCTTGATCTTCTTTTTGATGATTATTTTTTCTTTCTCTGCTAGTTTCTGGCCAGGATGAATATGCTATCTACCAATGATACAAAGCTGATGCAGCACTGTAATGAATATTATAAGGCTAGTCATACAGACCTGAGTGCATCAGAAGTTGCCGACATCCTTGGTCATGATGCTTCAGAACAGGCAGTCGAAGCATATCAGTACCTGAAGTGTCTACTTGATCGAGTTGTAGCCAATAATGTGGCTTACTATGAAATGATCGAGGATCTCCAGTGTACCCTCGAAGACCTTCAGAATCAGTACAAGGAATCAACTTCCTTACTGCATGAGGGGTACGAGAAGAAGTATAAGCTGATCGTTGTTGACAAGGGCTACGAGAAGCTTTTTGCTGGGTATGATCTGAGGGAGAGAACATTGAAGGGTGAGGTTGAACAGTGCAGACAGATTGCCGAGCTGCTGGAGCAAGAGAATAACAATTTACAGAAGGAGCTAGTGCAGTTGAAGTCTGCAGCTTCTTCTTCAACAACCCTAATCCCAGTGACTGACGAGGGATTTTCATTTTTAGAGGTTGAGAATGCCAAATTAAGGGAAGAGTTGGACACCTTGAGGAGGTCGGGCACTTCCACATCTCCTCGTGGATGAGAAAGAGCTCCTCGGGGACGAGGAGGAGCATCTCGGGTGCTAGTCGAGGAACAGAGGACGGCATCTGCCTTAGAGAACCAAGCATTCCAATTAATGGATAAGAACTATGCATTATCTGATATGTCAAAGAAGATTCGAGACATGGAAAAATATCTCTCTGCAAAGAAATCATTGTTGGAGAATAATGAGCTTTTTGTCAAGAGTCTCCACGAGAAGCTTGAAAGGCTAACATATCAATTCCACAAACAGCCCAGGGAGTTCTGGATGGCTGGATATAATGAAGCACTATTCCACTTGGATGATCGTATCCAGAATGCCAATAATGAGGGCTACAAACAAGGCTGACTGAATGCCTTAGACGTGCTGAAGCTCGAACAAGGACACTATTTGTGGGACTACTATGATTCGGGTTGCTCGACTTGCATGTGCCACCGTACAAATTGGACATGGAATGGATCCCAGCTCGTGCCATTCCTCAGAGCTTAATTGCAAAATACCTCGGTGACTACAATTTACATTCTCAATTTGAGGTATCTCATCCCGAGCATCTTCTAGATCGACCTTCTGTGATGAACGTCAGGATGTTGAAGGATTTGAACTTCACCAATTCTCCTCAGTATTTAAATGATCCGCCTGCTGGCGAGGAACCTGCATCGAAAGCTGAGGGGAAAAGACCAATATAATAGGAATTTTTTGATGTAACAGTTAGTATACATATCCATGTAATTTTCATTTTATTATCAATGTCACTTGTAACTTATTTTGAATTTAATGAAAGACTTTCATTCTTGCTTGCAAATCTCAATTGCTATTATCTTGTAGTTATCAAATACTTTATATTCATGTATCTCTGTTAAAAAGATAATAATATTGTGCTGTTCATCGACCAACTTAAAAAAGGTTACAAGTATCAGTAATGTTGCTCGATTACTTAATAATAAAGTAATGAGTATAAAAATGTTTAAAATTTTTCCAACCAACTAAGGTTGTTAAATTGTGCTCGTCGACCAACTATAGTTAATGAGAGTTGATCCCCGACTAACCATACTTGGTAAATTTTTATCTTTTTCATAAAATGTATCCGACTAACCAAAGTCGATAAATTCTCATCGTTGACCAACTATAGTTAGTGGGTTTTTATCCCCGACCAACCATACTTGGTACATTTTGGAATATTTTCTCCTCTTCGACCAACTAAGTTGGTACAATTTGGAATATTTTTTCCTCGTCGACCAACTAAGTTGGTACAGTTTAGAATATTTTCTCCTCGTCGACCAACTATGTTGGTACAATTTGGAATATTTTCTCCTCTTCGACCAACTATGTTGGTACAGTTTGGAATATTTTCTCCTCGTCGACCAACTACGTTGGTACAGTTTGGAATATTTCGTTTCCTAGCCAAACAGGTTAGCATTTTTAGTAATATTTCGTTTCCTAGCCAAACAGGTTGGCATTTTTAGGAATATTTTTCCTCGTCGACCAACTATAGTGAGTGGGTTTTTATCCCCGACTAACCATACTTGGTACAGTTTGGAATATTTTCTTGAGTAGTCTGCCGAGCTGTGCCGAGCAGTGCATAGCACTAATATTCTCCGAAAAATTTTCAATAAACAGAGAGACTTGCAGAATATTTTTATTTTATTCATACTGATGGAAACTGCGTTACATATACATCACTGATAATACTTGCGCAGGTGCTCTGCATTCCAGGCATTTTTAAACTCCTCGCCTTCTAAAGTTGATATTCGATAAGTTCCTGATCAAACAACTTCTGTAACTAGGTATGGTCCATGCCAGTTTGCCTCCAGTTTATTATGTTTTTGAATTACTTTCTTCAGCACATAGTCTCCTTCTTTCAGGTCACACTTCTTCACCCTCTTATTGTAAAACAAAGTTGTCCGCTGCTGGTAAGCAGCATTTCTAATGGCTGCCTCCTCTCTGACCTCCTCGAGCATGTCTAAATCCAGTCTTCTCATTAAATCGTTGACAGGGGAATTGAAATTCAGTACCCTGTGTGTTGGGAGACCCAACTCGGCAGGTATGATAGCTTCACTTCCAAACGCCAGCATGTATGGTGATTCTACAGTTGCTACTCGGGGAGTAGTTCGGTAAGCCCAGAGTAGTGATTGTAACTCGTTGATCCAATTCGCTTTCTCATCATCCAATCTTTTCTTCAAACCGTTCAACAGCGTTCTGTTTGTCACTTCAGTTTGTCAATTGCTTTGAGGATGGCCTGGTGCTGAATGAACCTTCAAATGTTTGATTGATGACAATAGGCAGCGAACTCCTCGTTATCAAATTGTGTTCCATGGTCTGTGATGAAAGCATGAGAAAGACCATATCGGCAAATGATGTTCTTCCAAACAAATTGGTACACCTTCTCGTACGTCATATCAATGAGTGGCTCAGCTTCTACCCACTTAGTAAAATAATCCACTGCGACGACGAGGTACTTGAACCTTCCTCGGGTCGTTGGCAGTGGTCTAAGCAAATCAATTCCCCACATGGCAAATGGCCAAGGGGAAGTTATGGGTGACAACAATGCTTGTGGAGTTCTTCGGATGGAGTAAAAGCGCTGGCACTTGTCACATTTCTTGGTATATGCTATACAATTTTCCCTCATCGTCGGCCAATAGTATCCCTGCGTCATCACCCTTTGTAAAAGTGTCCGACCTGCTACATGTGCTCCACAAGACCCTTCATGGATCTCTTCAATCAAATCTTTCACCTCGATGGGATGTACACATCTCTGCAAACCTGCCATAATTCCTTGTCTATATAAAACACCATTAGTTAGTACATACCGAGCAACTTTGAACTTTAATTTCTTAGCTGCAAGCTTGTCAATTGGCAATTCTCCCTCCTCGATATATACCTTGATGGGATCCATCCAAGATGGTCCTAAATCAAGGGTGATAAAGTTCATCTTCAGATCTTCATCTATACTCCGACCAGCTAACACTTCAATTGGGATTGTTCGTCGTAGCTCGGTGCGAGTAGCTGATGCTAATCGAGCTAGGGCGTCTGCTCTCGCATTCTCCATTCTTGGTATTCTGACCAGCTGAATAGCGGCAAATTCTAACACTATCTCATTTGCCTTTGCATGATATCTGATCATTAAATCTCCTCTAACTGCATATACTCCCATCATCTGGTTTACAATCAGTTGAGAGTCACTGAAGATCATAACTTGCTGCGCCTCTATAACTTTTGCCAAATTTAACCCTGCAATCATGGCCTCATATTGAGCCTCATTGTTGGAAGCTTTAAATTGGAAACGCAAGGCGTATTCCATATAGACTTCTTTCGGAGTGCTCAAAACTATCCCCGCGCCACATCCTGTATTGCAAGATGAGCCATCTACATATAGCCTCCATATAGGTAACTCGTCTTCAAATGTCGAATCAGTTAGAGTTCCTCGGTGAAATATTTGCTGCTTCTTTTCATCTTCCCCAGACTTTTCTCGCTCCTCGTCGATCATTTCTTCTTGCCCTTTTACCAACCGAGGTTGGTCTGAGCTCGAATTTAATGATCCTGTAACATCCACTTGCCCTTTTACCAACCGGAGTTGGTCTGAACCAGTGTTTGTTGACCCTGTAACATCCATAGGTTGATCAGCGAGCAACTCTTGTTCCTCGTTTGGAGTCCTTCCAACTATCTCTGCATCACATCCTGTAACATCCACACGCCCTTTTACCAATCGGAATTGGTCTGGGCTTGTGTTTGTTGATCCTGTAACATCCACAGGTTGATCAGCGAGCAACTTTTGCTCCTCGGGGGTATCAGGATAGGTGAACTCCGCTATGAAATCTGCTACAGCCTGCCCTTTTAGTGATGAGATGGGTTCATAAATTATATCATATTCTCCGAGCTCTATTGCCCAGTACATCAATCTCCCTGATTTTTCTGGCTTATGAAGGGCTTGTCTTAATGGCACATGGTGTATACTACTATAGTATGAGCCTGGAAGTACGGCCTCATTCTCCTACTCGCCTCAATCAACGCCAGTTCCAATTTCTCCAGTCTTGGATATCTGATCTATGCTCCTCCGAAGGCCTTACTTGTGTAGTAAATTGGCTTTTGTACTCCATTCTCCATTTTGATCAACGCCGAGCTAACTACATTCTCGGACACAGCAAGGTATAAATACAATTTTTCTCCCATCACCGGCCTGGACAACAGTGGAGGTGCTCCTAAGTATTTCTTCAAGTCTTGAAAAGCCTTCTCACATTCATCATTCCACTTAAAAGTTTTTCTGAGTGTTTTGAAGAATGGGAGACATCTATCAGTTGCTCGTGACACAAATCTATTGAGTGCTGCTACTCGTCCTGTGAGACTCTGTACTTCCTTCTTCATTGTTGGAGATCGCAGCCCTAATAGAGCTTTGATCTTTTCAGGATTTGCTTCAATGCCTCGTTGATTGACAATGTACCCGAGGAACATGCCTTCTCGTACTCCAAATATGCACTTCGTCGGGTTCAGCTTCATTTGATATTTATCTAGTTGATTAAAATTTTGACTTAAGTCAACTAGATGATCTGTAGCTTTCTTGCTTTTTGTCAGCATGTCGTCAACATAGACTTCCATATTGTCACTGATTTGTTCAGCAAAGACCTTGTTCATCAGCCTCTGATATGTCGCACCTGCATTTTTTAAACCAAAATGCATAACATTATAACAATAAGTTCCCCTAGGGGTAATAAAAGAAGTACTTTCCCTGTCCTCAGGTTTCATTTTAATTTGATTGTAGCCAGAATAAGCATCCATAAAGCTCAGTAACTCGTGTCCCGAGGTAGCATCCACTAGTTGATCAATTTGGGGCAATGGAAAGTGATCATTTGGGCATGCTTTATTGAGGTCGGTGAAGTCTACACACATCCTCCACTTGTTATTTTCTTCTTTACCATAACCACATTGGCTAACTAATTTGGATATTTAACATCTTCAATGAAACAAGCTTTCTGGAGCTTCTCGACTTCCTCCTGTATAGCCTGGTTCTTCTCGGGACTGAATACTCTTTTTCTCTGCTTCACAGGCTTGATTTCCTTATTCACATTGAGCTCGTGACATAAGAAGTTTGGGTCTATCCCAGGCATATCTTCATAACTCCACGCAAAAGTTTGTCTTCTGCTTCTAAGGAAAGTTATCAATTCCTGTTTTAGTGAGGCCTCCAATGATGAACCTATTTGAGTAGTTCGTTCAGGGTGTTCGTCGTCCAGAATGATATTTTCAGTAGCTTCCACCACTTGACCCTTCACGAGTTGCGAATCAACTCGAGGATCCAAAGTTTCGATTTCTGCACCTTCATCCACTTGATAGGTAGTAGTCTTTTTCTTTGATTCTTCCAATTCATCTTGCTCGGCGGATGAATAATAGCACTCTCGAGCTACTTTCTGATCACCTTTCATAACTCCTACTCCAAAGTTTGTTGGAAATTTTAGGCATTGGTGCACTGTAGATGGTACAGCCTCGAACTTCTTCAATCCTACTCTTCCCATGATGATATTGTACGATGACTGGACATTCTTATCCATCACGAAAAAGCGTATTCTTTCTGTCCGACAAGCAGGCCGCGTACCAATGAATATATCCAACTTGATCGTCCCAAGTGGAAATACTTTCTCGCCAGCAAAACTGATGAGGGGTCTGTGGTAAGGCTCCGATTGAGATAGCTTTAAATTTAAACTATCGAAACACGAGTAGAACATGATGTCTGCCGAGCTACCGTTGTCGACCAGCACTCTTAAAATCATGACCTCCTTCATCCTCATTTTGATCACCAGCGGATCATCATGAGGATATAGAACACCTTCAAGGTCGTTCTTTGAGAACCCAATGACCAACTTTTCCTTGTTCACCTTTCTCGGGCGATCTTCCTTAGCTAAATTTATTCGCTGAATGTACGAGCAAGCTTGAGCCTCACCGAGGTAGGCTTTTCTTTCTGCAGTAAGGTCTCCTCCTCCTGCATCTCCCCCTGTAATAACATTACAATCAAATGACCCAAAGCGTATTGAAAATACCTCTCGTTCTGGCTGCCTTGGTTTCTTGGGAAGATCGGGGTCATCATCTGGATCATCTTCATGGTTTCTCTTCTTTTTCTCCTCTGCTCGACGAGGAGATGTAGACCTCTCTCTAGTTCGGTCGTTGTTTCTTCATTCGCCTCCCCGATCAACATACTTTGTTTGCTTTCCTCGTCGGATGAGTGTTTCAATCTCGTTCTGAAGAGCTATGCAACTTTTGGTCATATGGCTATGATCCTTATGGAACTCGCAGTATTTCTCCCTATTCCTCGTGTCAGGGTCTGACTTCATTTTCTTTGGCCAGTTTAACTCCTCGCTGTTCTTAATTTCCTCTAGGACGTGGTTGATATTTGCCTTCAAAGGCGTGTAATTATCAAATTTCTTCAAAACCTCCCATGACGACCTACTTTTGGAGTGTTTGTCACCACCATTGTTCTTATGCTCTTTCTTCTTAGTTTTATCACCTTCCACCTTGGTTTCTTTGGCGTCCATATTCTTCTTCGCAGACATAGCCTCCTCGGCATTCATAATCTTGGACGCTTTTCCCATCAGGTCCGATATGGTTCGAGGTGGATCTTTGGCCAAAGTGTAGTACAACTTGTTCGGCAGCAGTCCACTCATCAAAGCAGTAATCGCTGTCTTCTCCTCATAATCAATGACTTCGATCTTCTCGTTATTAAAACGATTTATATAATCTCTAATACTCTCACCAGCTTTTTGTCTAACACTTAACAAATGTGCTACTCGTTTAACTGGCTTTGCTCCGAAGCAAAAATTACCAATGAATAACTCGGCCAGTTGAAGAAAAGTTGAAATCTTACCCCGAGAAAGATTATTATACCATATCTGAGCAGATCCGGTAAGAGTTCCCGAAAATGCCCTGCATCTCATCTCGTCTGGGACAGCATAGATGTCGGCAGCAGCTTGATATTGTTATATATGAAGAACAGGGTCAGTCTTCCCCTCATACTTAGGAGTCACAACAGGTGCCTTGAACTTTGATAGTGTTGGAAAATCAACAATGTCCTAGACAAAAGGTGTTCCTCGAACAAAGGTTCGTTGTAGAGGGTTCTTAGCCTTAGCCATTTCCCCTAATCTATCCTCCAGCCTTTGAATAGATCCTTTCCATGCATCATTCCCTTCCTCGGGCCTATTGGTTCGAGCGACTGATCGCGTTGAAATGATTTTCTGGGATTTATCTTGACGAGCAGCTGGTCGGTCAGCGGATCCATCTTGACGAGCAACTGGTCGCGACTGGGCAGATCCTTCCCTTAAATCTGATGGTCGTCGAAAGCTCCTCGACGCTGCGTTAAGAGGACTTTTGTTCCTCCTAGGGCCTAATCGATTAAAAGGAGAGGCCCTACTTAATCTTTCTAATGCACTGGCCCTTTCTGGGGAGAGGGTGACACGTTGTTCAGTATCTGTGGCTCGCACTGACGAAGTTCGTCCAGGTTGATAAGAAAAATCTTCAGATTCCTCATTGCGATATGAATTAGTACGCCTAGTATGCACATAAGGCGCACGGATATTTCTTTGAATACTTCGTGATCCGGAATGGGCTGGCGCACTGCCATGGAGTGTTTGGATGAGTTGCCGCATCGTTTCCTGCATGACGGTTTGGCCCTGAGCTAGATTCGCCATCATTCCAGTCAGATCTGGAATAATTGGTGGAGCAGATGGATTTGGAGGGGTTCCAGTGTTTCGATTGCTGGATTCAGGTATATCAGCCATTGGTATTGGATTGTTATTGGTATTGGATTGTTATTGGACTGTTATTGGTATTGGATTGTTATTGGTGAGAAAACGATATTACCAGTCGTTTCCCACAGACGGCGCTAATCTGTTGATGTAAAAAATTAGATCACTTTAATAATTCAATCACAGATAAATAAATGAGACAAAAGATTTTAAAGTGGTTCAGCCTTATAAGAATGGCCTACGTCCACTGTTATTTTATTGCTGATTGTTTGGGAATTCTAGATTACAAGAAATTCCGTTCTAGATCCCAAAGTTTGGATTCAGGATCCGATCCCTTACAATGAGGATTGTACAACGTATTTATAGCCTTGAGGCTGTCATATGAAAGGGTGATACATTAAATGATATACATATGAAAGGGTAATACATTTAATGCCCTTTAAGCGTGTGCGTCTAAATGATAAGCATTTAATGAACCAGTTGAACTGTTGGTTATTCATCAATTAATGCTTTGTTCGAGATGCAGCTCGGACCGCCTGAGTAGCTCGGACCGCCTAAGCTTTCTGATATTCAAGAGTTCCTCGGAGAGGTCTGTTCCTCGGAGCGTATGAGTTCCTCGGAGCGTGTGATTATCTCGAAAGTGCTTGTTGTTGCCATGTAAATAGCCACGTGTCTTCATATGATTGATCCAAGTCAGCAGATTAAATTTGGTATCAACAGTAACAATTTTTAACCATTTAAGTACGATTACTATTAGATCTACTTGTTATGTCACTAGCGTGGGCTTATACAAGAAGAGAATTAGTGGACTTTAGTAGTTAAAATCTGTCAAAATTTCTATAATATTTAAAATTTGTCTGTGAGGAACCTAAAAGTACTTTCCCCAACTTAAAATAACCCAAAACAATAGGTAATATGAAGTTAAAAATGTCTGCTAGCAATTGCCTCAATCTCAGAGTTCGACTTGAAACTCCAAAGGTGTTTTGTCTGTTTTATTGTAAGCATTAGAGGCGTAAATAATCAGAGCTTTTGGTCCAGTGGTATAAGGATGTCAATTGAACAATCTTGGAAGTGAATTGGGTTTGATCCCCAATTCGATATCTGACATTGTTAAAATAATGTTTGGCAACGAAAGTCACAAATCACAAATAAAAATTAATCGAAGTACGCGCAAACTAATCGGAACACTTTATGATGTACAATAAAAAAAAACTAAGAGAGATAAATGGTTCAGCAGTTTATTACGGTAGAGGTTGAGGTATATATTTCATTTGAGAGAGATGACATCAACAACGTCGCTAATTTTAAAATCTACTATTAAACTTAACAGAATCTGAACTTGTGATATAATATATGTCTTATGCATTTGGATTATTAGAACCGCAGCCATCTAAATTGGTCTGGATTCAATGTACATTTCCTTAATTCCTTGTGTTCCCTATTGGTCAAGATAAAAATCAGAGAACATTTCCCCAGTCTCATATGATGGTCACAGTCTCATATGACGACTACTACTTTTGCTAGTGGAACAATTAGAAGCACGTGATCTTTATGGGATACATGTTTATCAACAAATATTTTTTGATTTTAGTTTTGATTTTGGTTAACAGACTTTTTTGTCCGTGTTTGTATGGGAGGGTTCATTGGGATTTAACATAATAAATTGAAGATGGCTTTGAAAAAAGTAGAAAGAGACATAAGGTGGACACAAAGTAGGTCAAGATGGTCAAAAAGCAAGCCTTGATTAAGTAATTAAACACCCAAAAGAGGGGTATTTAACAAAACCACTGCCCTATATATTGCTCAGCCACCGATCGCACTCCCTCAAAAAACTCCCAAGACCAAACCTTCATTAAAACACTTTTTAACATCCAACACCAACACTTTGAGATGGCAGCAGCAAGGAGAGAGATGATCAACGGTCGGAGTTTGTCGAGGTGTGATAGCCGTCTGATCCCAAGGAGAGGGCAGGTCACGGTGGCAATCGTGTTGGGACTCGCCCACTCTTTCGCTTCCATTTTCCCTGCGCGTTCTCGGTTATGCCTTGGAAATAGAACCCACTTCTCAGAATTGAATTCTCACACACAAAAAGAAAAACAGAAACAAGCTGAACGCAACAGTTTTGATATTAGAGAGTTTAATTTGGCTGGAAGGACTTCTGAGTATATGTTGGTTGATTAGTATTTCCAACTATTGTATAGTTAAAAAGTGTAGCTGATCAGAAGTCCTTTCTATTTTCAAGGTCTTCATGATATTATTTTTGTTTCTTTCTTATGACTACACTTGTTAGCCCCTATATGTGAAATATTGAGGATCACCGTTTTGTTGATGAAATAATTAGCTACGTCTGGCGTTGTATTTGATTATTTGAAAAGTTAATATATATTTTTGGGGGTTGAATGAGCAGTTGATATAAGTTTCTAGTATATTACCCGCTTTAAGTTTAAGCAAATAGGATGATGGATAATAGTTTAGTAAAGATGATTTTTTTTTTTACTCAACAAGTCAACAATAATCTGTTGACGTATACTAGCTGTCTCCCTATGTGGAATAGATACAATCCAAATTGAGAGGGATTTTTTGGGGTTTTCAAGATAAAGCATTTCTTTTGGCAACCACTTAATAAATTTGTGGGTCTTGCAGCCACCAAAGAACGAATCTTTTGAAAAATCAGAAGACGAAAACGTAACGAGGTTTTAATTAATAAGGGGGGTTTTGGGAAACATTCTTCTAATTTTTAAAGTCTATAAAATAAGATATTTCACGTAATTTTATAAATTTAGTTTATGTATTAAAAATATTTTTAAATATGTTGTCGTTGGTGCAGACAAAAAGATGAAGGGATAACTCAAAGCTACTTTTATTTATTGAGTCAAAGATGCATCAAATCACATTGACTTTTTCTAAATTCACGAAGTGATTTTTCATTATAAATTACATATATTTAGACAAATATATAATCACATGTACTCATTTTAAACTCACTTACTCTCTCTCTCTCTCTCTCTAAATAAACACATAATCTCACACTCTTTCTCTCTCTAACAATCACACTTCCACCTTCACCCCCACCCCCATCCCACCGGAGGCTCACCGAAAAACCTCGCCGGAGGCCGCTGTCTCTCTCTCTCTCTCTCTCTCTCTCTTCGTCTATTTCTTAATTTTTTTGGTCCGCGCTAGCGGTCCATCACCCGCGCCGGAGAAGAAGAGTTTTTGCCAAAAAAAATGGAAGTTTTACAGAAACATATAAATTTATCTGTTTCGATTTTTTCGTCAAAAAATATCGAATATGGGTGTTGTTTGATAGAGCTCGACGAGTAACTTCCAAATATATAAATTTTATGAATTTTGGATTTGTAGATTTGAAGTTATAGACTTTTAAAGATTTGTTTTTTTTTAAACGACGTGAAGCGCTGTAAAGAGTTGTGAGAGTGATTTAAGGTTGTATTTGTCATTTTAATGTGTTGAGTTGGCGAAATAAGACCTTTGACACCATTGACTCGGTCGAAGAATCTTTTGCATCATTGACCAAGTCAATGGGACTTCAAAATAATAACCCCAAAAATGAACTCCTAACTCTAAAGTGATTACATAAATAAATGTTATTGTACCATAGAGATTAGATTTATAAACTTGAAAAACATTGTCCTAAAAATCCAAATATAAAAATGAACACGACATTTTCCTTAATTCTCCAATTAATAAATTAAGGAAGCTTAACTTTTAGGTCCTAAGTAGGGTTTACAAATGGCGGATGTGAGCAGATTTGGTCAAGTTGTTAACAGGTTAAGAATAAATATGGATAGATTAATAGCAGAATGATGGTTGTTGTGGGTCGAATGTAGATTGAATTAATCGTCGGTCCGTTTTCTCATTCAAATTTTTAATTACAGATTCCTAATTTATATGAGTAGGAATAACAGCGGGTCATTTTTCAACTCGCCTAAACTTGCAAATAATCGGTGAGTTTTTAACGATCCATATGCTATCCGCCTAAAACAAATATGATGGTGCTCATTACCAATCATTGCGGGTATAAATGGATGGACGATACTGTTTTAATATAAGTTCCACCCAAACTCTCATCGGCTTTTGTTTTGACAGTAAACCCTCCAAATTCAAACACGTTCATACGACCTAGGCACAAACACCTTTTTGCAACCATATCTGCACAAAAAGCATCTCGTCAAAATCAATTCTCACATACGTCCGCAAGTTACCTTACCCTAAGAGACAAAATCGGGGAGTATTAATCCTCATTCGACTTCTATTTCAAACCTACAATAAAGAAAAATATCCCCGAGTTGATTCAAAAAAGGATTCATACCGTAAAATGGTACAAAAATCTAAAATAACCTCATGTTCGAACCTAATTTGTTTACAAACTAACATGCGTGATACGATACTTCTCGAATTATCTCAGATTTAGAGATCATATTTTAATTAATATATTAGACAAACTCATTTAATAATTATCAATTTATTAGCGCTGACAATTTTAGACGCGACACTGAAACACGACACGAAATTGACACGATATGTCGTGTTCATCAGGTTTTTTTACACAAAGTTGTGTCGTGTTCGTATCAAAATTATGAGTCGTGTTATCGTGTATTTTGTGTTAATCGTGTTTTTATTCTATTAATTGTGTCTATTTATGTTTAATTTAACGTGAAATTTTAAGAAATCTTGTTATTCCTGTTATGTCATTTTTATTTAGGTCGTGTTCGTGTCAACTAAAAAAATACGAATTCGTGCCGTGTCGTGTTGTGTCATGTTCATGTTCAAAAAACTCTTGTAGTGTCGTATCGTGTCAGGTCGGGTCGAGTCAATCCGAAACACGACCCAAATATACGAATTGACACCCTTACAATCTGTTGCAAATAATCCAAAAATCGAGTTTCAATTTTTTTTAACAAAAAATGACTAAAATACCCTGGACCAAATATTTTATAAAAGGCAATTACCTTAATACCCATACACTTTCTAATACAATTACCATATGAATCTCCAAATTCAAAACATAAATTAAAAGCCAAACCTAAATTCATGACCACCACCTCATCATCATCATTTCCAACCCACGTGCAAAATCCATCATAAACGGGCGCCACCAAACTCAACCCTCCTCAAACCACCACCAACACTTGACCGGACAACAAGTGCAACCCACCAGCCACATCAATTTAAGCGGTCAATTTCCAATTGGTGTTATCTATCAAATGATTGTGGGAAATGTAAGATATTTCTTACAGCCTCACCACCTCTAAATGGCTCCCTCACCACCATCATTCATACCAACTGTCTGACATCAAATACTCCCACCCCCACTGAAGATTGAAAAGTTATAGAGAGAGACGAAAAGATATGTATCAGATCTTGGCGAGACTTTCTCGTCAACATTGTCACCACCTTTTTCAACCTTCTTGATGAATTGACATCACCATCGTTCAACTTTGTAATTGCCTTGTAGATCGTGAAATCCCTACCTTTGATGAAATAAAAATTATGTACAAGTGCACCATATATTTTAATCAGTTGAGTTTTTATATTTCAATTTGCTGGATTATAACCATAACATTCCCACCCACTCTACATGAGTATGTGGCTTTGGTTTTGTGCAAAGGTTTTGAGCAGATTGGGTGAGGGGAGAGAGAATAAAAGAAGAAGATGGTGAGGAAGATGAAAGGGGGAGGGTATTAATATAATTTTATTTTATAAAATATATAGTACAGGAGTATTTTAGTCATTTTGCATTTAAAAAAGATGAAATCCTATTTTTAGGTTCATTTCTAAAGATTTTTACGGGTATTTTAGTTGAGGAGTGATGTGTAAATTTGAGATAATTTATGAGATTTGGTATAATTTGTTCTAAATTATATTGTATGTTTTTAGAAAATTTGTTTGTGCAATTTCTTGAAATAAAAGACGAACCATGCTCTAATCTGTCATGTTCTAATATGCCATGTTCAATTTTATCCTGGTCGTGCCTAGAGCTCCTTCCTTGGCTGTGAGTATTACTCGCCTGATGACTAGGATTCCTATCACAACGTTTACTTATATCTCTATGGATATCTCTCTCCATTCTTTCAAGTCGCCTATGAAGGCGATCATTTTCTTCCACTCGGAGGTGTGTGGCCTCCTCTTGTTCTCAAAACTTGGCTTCATAAGCGTCAACTAGCCTGGAGATCTGAGTAGACTTAGGTGATCCTTGGCTTTATTCAGAAGGCTTCCTTTCTTAGCGAAATCTGGGAGTTGTATGCTGTCAAATCTCTTACCAGACCATAGGTGGGACTGGGTCTCCTTGCATGTCTCCAACGTGGGGAATATTGCTGATGTGGTGAGACATCATGGGCTTTCTATTAGTAAATATTTTCTCAGGAATAGAATTTACTTTCCCATGGACGGTGCCAATTGTGAGTGCAAGAATTATCATAATAAGGATCTACGAAACAATCACAAATAACAGAATGCAAAATCACACACACAACAACGATATACGTGGTTTGACAACTTACCTACGATCTCGTTTAAGATCAAAACAAAATTTTCTAAGATGACCTTTTCGACCACAATGTGCACAAGTAAAAACACCTCGAAAATTGGTACCTAAGGATTGTTCTCTAAAGGCTTTCCTAGGTGGTTCTCCTAAAACATTGGTTTTGACTTTATAAGATGATTCATTACATGTATTGAAGCCTAAACCACGAGTGTTATTTTTAATATGGACCGTTCCTAAATTTTATCTAATTTCTCCGAACGATACTCCAAATCAAATTTAACTTTGCTAGAGTCTTTTAATTTATTTTGTAATTCTAAAATGTTAGACTCTAATAAAATATTGTGCTCTTCAAATGCGAGAAGCTCCTTTTTCAAGGATTCCATTAAACCTTTAAGGTTATCTCTCTCGCCTTCTAAATATTCAATCTTCTCACGAAGAGCTCTCTCACATGTCCTAAGGTCTTTAACCAACACGCTATCATCAATGACCTTGACACGCTCTCTTAAGCTAGCTTCTAACTTCAAATTAGCTCTTTTTAGTTTAATAGATTCTTCATAAAGTTCTTGAAAAGTATTTTGAAGCTCACTCATAGCAACCTCTTCTTCATTTTCACTCTCTCTTTCTTCTCCACTCTCACTACCATGAAACACAAGGGAAATTTTTAAAATTTCTTAAAAACATTTTTAAATTTATCTTTGTTAAATTTAAGAAATTTTCAAAATTTTCTAGCAAACATAGCCATATTTTTCGAGTCACTATCACTTTCACTGTTTACTACTTGTTTTTCCTCTTTTCGGGCTTTCAAAGCAACGCCCTTTTCTATTTTCTTTTCAGTTTTGGAGGGAAACATGTCTAGTTCATAGGTTTGTAAGTCACTTACGAGCTCTTCTAATTTCGTAGAGGCTAAAGTTGGTAAAGAATTTAAAACGGTCACTTTTGAAAAAAATCTATCGGGTAGGGACCTTAAAATTTTCTTTACTACTCGATTGTCGGGTATTTTCTCTCCCAAATTAAAAGATGAATTAACTATATCGAAAAGTCTAGCATAAAACTCATAAAATGTTTCTTTTTCGTTCATTTTGATGGTTTCAAATTGAGTGGCGAGGTTTTGGAGTTTCGAAGCCTTAACGACACTAGTTCCTTCATGAGTGAGTTGTAAAATATCCCAAGCTTCTTTAGCAGTTTCACACGTCATAATGCGTAGGAATTCATCCGGTGTGATCGCGCTAATCAAAGCATTTAAACCACGGGAATTAAAGTTTGCAAGTTTAAATTCACTTTCACTCCATCTATCGGCGGGTTTGGGTACACACTCATTATCTACTAAATGTGTAGGTGGGGACCACCCGTTAACGACAGACATCCAAACTCTCTCGTCGATAAATTTTAGTGCTGATTTCATTCGCGCTTTCCAATACGCGTAATTAGAACCATCGAAAATAGGAAATTTTGAAAATGGAGAAAATTCTATTTTTGTTAAAAATATTTAAAGGATCTTAAACGCAATAATTTAGCGATCCCGCTCTGATACCAATTTGAAAAGCGATAGCTTTTCTCAATCAATGCTCTGATATCACTTGTTGGAACACGAGGCCTCCAATTTTTAAATCTTATTACAAAAAGTAATTTCAATCTCCTTTTATAGATGCGGAAGGGAGATGGTTCAATTAAACAAATTAACTAATTTGAATTTCTTTCCAAATTAAAGTTAAACACAACTCAAAGTGAAGTTAAATTAATTAACAAATGAATTTTTTACTTTAACATATTAACTCAACTCAAGTTCTAGAAATTTGCCTAAAACATATCTTCAATATAACCAAATTAGGACAAACCAATTTTATCAACTTAAGTGATGACTTGAATTAAATTAACATAAACATTACCCAAATTAATTTAGCACCAATTTAAGTAAGTAGTGGTTTAAACCAAATTTTATCTTTTTACCTAAGCATGCGTTCTAGGTGATTTTGCAAAAGATAAAATAAACAAAGAACCACTACGCCGCGAGGTACGAGGAAAAACCCACAACGGAAAAAAACCTCGGACGACCCTAGTCTTAAGTCCACTAAGTACGGAATTACAATTATAAGCAAGATGACTTACAACGCTCGACTCGACTCCTTCAAGCCCTGACGCGTCTTGTTGTAACTACCTCTGCCTAGCAAATAATCCCGGAACCTTCGAATCCACCAATGAGACTTTAGGAACACCGTCAACCACACATGGTGCCTTTCACCATGTGAGAATGCCGCAGCAAAATCCGAACTTATTCTTTATGGGATGTAGAAGGAAACCCAAACGAACTCTTCAAACGGTAGAGTAAAACCCGGTGCCAAACACTCCAAGCAATGATATATATATATATATATATATATATATATATATATATATATATATATATTGAAACTTGGAATAAACATTATGGGTGAAAACAAGAGTGTTTAATGATTTTTTTCTTCAAAAATAGACACTCAAAACATGAACTTTTTCTTAAAAAATTGAACTCTCAAAACTCTCTCTAGGAGATGGAATAATATGAAAAAGCTAGTTTTTCAAAGTTGGTTCCCGCACTTGATAAGTCTGTCAAAAGTTAGTGACGAAGAGTAGTGAGAAAAGTGGGAAAAACTGCTCAAAACTGCCAAAGAAATTTTCCGCCTGAAACCTCTTTCGAACGAGATTTTCGTTCGAACGACCCTTCTAACGAAGTTCCAATGGCCAATGGGAAAATCTAGTTGCTAAACTCGTTCGAACGACATTCTCGTTTGAACAAACCAACTCGTTCGAACGACAATATCGAATGAAGTTCCAGAGGCAATTCATTGGCAAACCTCGTTCGAACGAAAAACTCGTTCGAATGACAATATCGAACGAAAATCCAGAAAGCTTAAAAAATTAATTTTAGCCCAGAAACTTTATTTTAAAGTTTTAAAGTAACTTTCTGAAAATAAACAACAGTTTAAACAAAAAACACCCATGTGGATATTGTTCCAAGCTCCTATATATATTTAACATGCATTCATACCTTAGGAGCAATGAAACCAATATTGTTGACGTAGAAACGAGGCACACTAAACTCAGCACTTGATGAAGCTTTGATTTTGGTCGCTACGTCTTCAACTTTAGTATGTCATAAGCTTGAAGGATGGTCAATAACTCTATCCTATAACTCAAACGTTTTTATCCGGAATTGAGTCAAAACAACAAAGGACTCAATTGGAAATTTGTGTCCTTACAATAGTGCGTAAAGTCAGATATTGATAACTACATTATGGGTAAAGTCAAAATATTCCATATTATAGGGTCTAGTTTTATGTTGTAAATCAGAAACACGAGACGAAAAAAAAGCCGGATGACATGGCATCACTAAATGAAAAAATAAAAGGAGAATGGATATAAGATCCAAACCTTTTAAAAAGTACACAATAAAAACAAGCTTTTTATGTCTTTGGCTTTCATTTTTTATCACCTAAGCTTAACAATTAACAATTAAAAAAATAAAAAAGTTGTTTTGAGTTAAGCTCCTAATAATTTTTTTCATTGAATACCTCAAATTTTTATTTAAGGTTCACTCACCATATTAATGCTTTCCATAAAATGAACGTGATTGACTATGAATAGCTTTATAATTTTGGATATATCTAGTCTCACACGCCTTCATTCCTCCCCCGTTCCATTTTTGTACAAAATACACTTTTATCTTTACATTCAATTCCTCTTTCACCCCACTTCTATATGTATGCTTTTTGTTTTTTACTAATTTCAAAACACAACTTCAACATGCAATTATACTACACGAAATATTATTTTTTTAATTAAAACAAATACAACCCACATAAAATGTGACATGACATAAGAACGTATTCATAAACTATCACAAATACTACCCAATTAATACGACATGTTGCCATTTTTTTACCTAATATGAACATAAGCGAAATAAATTTGATATAACATAAAGTCACATTTTAACCTCACATAAACACAAAACACATCTATAATTTTAATAAAGTGATTTTACTTGAATCGCCGTTGAGACCACATACTTACGTGAGATATCAAGTTTGATCAATATCTTTGACGCAAATTTTCATTCATAAATAATTAATCAATCCCATCACGCCACATAAGTAGGATGATTTCAAATCAATATCAAATGATGATTCACTTAAAAGAAAAATCATTTTAATATCTAGTACTAAAGTTGACCGAATCTGAACTTGTGATATAATATATACGTATACATTTGGATTATTGGGACAGCTGCCATCTAATCTTGTCTGGATTCAATGTACATTTCCTTAATTCCTTGTTTCTATATTTGTGAAGATAAAGATGAGAGAACATGTCCCACTCTCATATGATGAATACTTTTGCAAGTGGAAAAATTATAAGCACGTGATTTTTATGGGATACATGTTTATTAACAAATACACTTTGGCTTTTGCTTTGGTTAACAAACTTTTTTGTCTGTTACGGGATTGGTGTTGATTTAACAAAATAAATTGAAGATGTGGCTTTGAAGAAAGTGAAAAAGAAAAATGAAGAAAGGACAATAAGGTGGGCACAAAGTAGGTCAAGATTGTCAAAAAGCTAGCTAGCCATGAATAAGTAATCAAGACCAAAAGCAGGAGCATTTAACAAACCATACACACTCCCCTATATATATCTCAGCCACCGGTCGGACTCCCTCAAACTCCCCAAGACCAAACCTTCATTAAAACACTCGAATACAATTGTTTTTAACATTCAACACCAACAATTTGAGATGGCGGCAGCAAGGAGAGAGATGATCAACGGTGTGAGTTTGTCGAGGTCTGATAGCCGCCCGATCCCGAGGAGAGGGCAGGTGAAGGTGGCGATTGTGTTGGGACTGGCACACTCTTTTGCTTCCATTTTCCCTTTGGGTGCGCGTTCTCAGTCATGCCTTGGAAATGGAACCCACTTTTCATAATTGAATTCTCACAAACAAAAAGAAAAAGAGAAACAAACTGAACCCAACACTTTCGTTATTAGAGATTGAAGTTTTGAGTGTTTTTGTGTATATGTTGGTTGATTTAGTAATCTCAATCCCAATCCCAACTGTTGTATAGTAGATCAGAGGTCCTTTCTATTTTCAAGGTCTTCATGATGTTTTTTTGTTCCCGTATTATGTCAAATATTGAGGACAACCGTTTAGTTGATCTGAATGTCACATTGATTTTGAACAGTGATATAAGTTGATAGTATATGACCCGCTTAAACTTTTAAGCAAATATAATGGTTTAGTAAAGACAGAATTTTTTACTGAACAAGTCAACAATAATCTGTTGACTAATACTAGCCGCCCGTCTCCCTTTGTGGAATGGATTTCTGTGTGTCTAAACTACCTTCTGTATTTTAGGGGTTTTCATGATAAAAGCATTTGTCTGAGACTCTGAGCACCCACTTAATAAATTTGTGGGTCTCGCCGCCACCGAAGAAAGAATATTTTAAAAATCAGAGGAAAAAAATAAAACAACAGAATGTAACCAGTTTTTTATTAATTAATGGTTCGAAGTGATCTTTGATATTTTCACTAGTAGGCTATGAAAATACAGTAATTTCATTAGTTTTGTTTTCATAAATTTTATCGGTCGTGTTTTTTTTTGGGTCTTTGATCAGGTGGTGCATCACCAAAATTTATAACCAAGAGATTAATCACTGTCATAGAAGGTGAGAATTAGGGGTGCAATCGGTATGGGCTTTTATCGTACCGTACCGTTTTGATCGGAAAAAAAATAGTTTTGGTTTCATATTATGAAATACCGAAAATCGATTTTATTAAAACCGAAAATACCGTAAAAAATTTGGTTGGTTTGGTTTTTCGATACAAAAAACCGATTTACCGTACCGATATCGTACCAAAATTATCGTACCGAAATACCGTACCAAACTTTTTGTGCAATGTCAAATTATTTTGGGTATCATACTACTTCTATTTATTTTATTTCTCATGAGTGAGTTTTTATATTCTTTTTGAATTTAAATTTATTTATTTGAGTACTTGGTTTAAGTGTTAAATAATCATGTTAATTAAACATATATTTTGTTTAATTAATCAAACATTTAACACAAAATGAATTAGGCAGTATTTTGTTAAAATAAAAAGGGCCGTTTGTTTTGTTGACTATATTTTCGTTTTGCCCTTATTTCATTTGGCTTTATATTGTGGTTTGTGTAGAGATATTTTTTTAGGGTTTTCATTTCAATTTTTTTATCTCTTTCTCTCTCAAAAAGTGTGGCCGTCATTTTTGTTTGAGCTCTCTCTCTCATTTTTTTTTCTTCTTCAACCTTGGGTTGATTTTGAGAAATAATTTTTTGGGGACTTTTATTTGAGAACACCATTTTTTTGTTTTGAGATTTGGCTTTCGATTTGGTGTGGTTACTTCGTTTTGAGATTGAGTTTTCGGTGATAATTTTTTCGGCGCCAACTGTATTCAGATTTGAGTTCCCTCCATTTTTTTCGATGATTTTTTTTCCCGACAAGTTGGCTTTTCCGGTGAGTTGGCTTTTTCGGCGAAAATTTATTTTTTCGGTGTTGGAGATGTGGATGATTTTACTTTTCGGCGAACATTTTTTGAGGTAACAGCTCCCTCATTTGTTTAGGCTCATCATCTTGGCTCACTCTCCTCATGCACCAGCTCCCTCATCTCGTCTCAGTCTCCTCCGGCACCGACAAAAGCAAACCGATTAGTTTGGTCTCGTATCTATTTAAATCTATTGTTCCAAATGCTACAAATGCTAGAAATTGTACCTGTTTGTGTATGTTTCCAATTGTTCCAAACAACTAGAAATGCTAGAAATTGTAATAGCTAGAAATGCTAGAAATTGTAACAACTAGAAATGGGGATATCGAAATATATACCAGATTTACAGAATGCATAAACCGATTTGAAATTCTAGTATTTACCGGGAAAAAACCGAATTGAAACCGAAATTACCGAAACCAAAAAAATCCGAAAATACTGAAAAAAGCGAAAAACCGGTCGGTTTAGTTTTGGTTTTTGTTTTGATGTACCGGTTGGTAAATTGGTACGGTACGGTTTTACCATATAGAATGTGGTTTTGGTATTGGTAAGGGGTCGTTACCGACCATACCGTACCGGTTGCACCCCTAGTGAGAATCCATGGAGTTGTTTTAGGTGCCGAGGCTCGAATTCGATATATTTCACCTCCACTCGAGCTCGTGCATTTAAATTTGAGGGAAACCCCCACATTTATTATTTTTCCAGGACTTAGTTGCACGTCCACGTATGCCTTAAATATTCTATTGACTTCCCAGTTCTATCCTTACAAGCATCTATGTCCGATTAATTTGTTGGTAATTTCTTCAAGAAAAGTGTGGAAGCAAGTGCAAAATAAAATAAGGGTATAAATGGAACCGATTCGGACCGGATTAGGGGTGATCCTAATTCAATTTGTCTGGATCTTTAATGGATTCATATTTGATCCGATAATTCGACGAATCATCGATTTGGTATATCGACTCTGAATCCATTAAAGATCCAGAAGTTTCAATTTGTTCAGAAAATCCAATTATCCTATTTTTTTTACATAATTATGTATATTTAAAATAAACTATATATATGGAAAATGATAACATGTACCCTTATGATACAAGTTTTGAGCCTCAAAATAGTAAGTATTAGAGCTCCATATGAGTATATGTTCCCTATTAAATTTATGTCGGATTCTGTCCCTACTATTTTTGGGATCTTAATGTGTGCGCTTAGGGCACAAGTTATCAAGACCTATATATATATATATATATATATATATATATATATATATATATATATATATATATATATATATAATAAAGGAGGAGGGATTTTTGTCCTTCCCAACTGATGGCTCAGATCGAAAGTTGTTGTGTTTGGTGTTTATCAACTGGCGGTTGAGATTTAACCAACTATGGGGGTGAGTTTGGGTCTTATTAACCGGGCAAAAAAGGCACAAGGATCAAGAAAATCCGTAGATGACCATCCCTTCCTCGAGCCTCTCACCCACCCTGCCAAACTGTCGAGTCTTTCACCCACTCCATCTTACACACCCACTGCCTTCTACGACTCCAAAAAAACTCTATTTTCTTAGTTTTTTCTCAGTTCCGAGCTTATCTTTTAAAACTAAAGGGATTTCATTTTCTGCATTTCTCTCTTACGGTGGTGTACTTGCTATTTTCTTCATTTCTCTCTTATGGTGGTGTACCTAAAACAGAGATAGGTGAGCTTATCTTTTAGTTTTTGAAACGTGTTCTCTCACGCGTTTGTGTTTGTTGGTGTGTATTTTGATTTTGATTTCAGATCTGATGTGTATTTTTTATTCATGTTTCATGTGTTTTAATTTTTATTTTTATTTTGGACAGATACTTCGAGTTTTTTAGTAACTAGGACACAGAGGTGGAGCTGAAATGGGTTTGGGTACGATGAGAGAGAGAAGGAGGTTCTGGGTTTGGGTCTGATTTTTCCATTCGACAAGCGGTGTCTCAATGCTAAGACTTCTCAGCTTTATATTTATCTCGAGCCACGAAATCCTTTCACTGTCATGGGCAGTTGAATATGAATGTATCTTTTAATACAGTAATTTCACTGCCATGGGCAGTTGTTCCTTAATGTCTGCCTTTGTTTTGATTACTTTGACCTCATTGAAGCTATAAACAAAGTGCAAGGCTAAAACGAGAGCGAAACCCATCAACCCACCTATCTCTGTCATCCTTCACTCTCACATCCTTCCTGATATCCGGAGAACACCAGTTGATCCAAAAACTGATGAAAACCATTAGAGTATGAACAAATCAGATCTGCACCGCTACACCATAAGATCTGCAATTTCTTATGTGAGTTTGTGCGCGTGTGCTTTTGTGACTTTGTGTGTGCATTGGTGAGTTTGTGCGTGTGTATATTTTTTTAACACCTTCGCGAAATTGGTTAGTTGGTCATGGGTTAGAAACGATACAAATGTAAAGTTGTAAAGTTTTATATAGGGGCGTGCAAACCATGGTTTTAAGTCGCCTCTATTCTTCCTTCAACTAACTGGGTTTACTTCCATAGTTTTGGTGTACTATCTCTGAGGTTTTTGGCCTTCTATCATAGTATTTTCTCCTTTTTAGAGTTTATGATTCTTGGGTCTGGATTTTTTTAGTTTTTAGATCTTGAATTTTTAGATTTTGCGTTTTCAAATCTTGAGTTTGTGGGCTTTTTTATGTCTGTGTCTACACTCTTCTTTTTTATGTTAAATATCATAATTAATACGTTTAGAATTTATATTTTTCTTCACATTTTGGTGGTGCAAGTAACAAATGGATGCTTATTTTATAAACACATGGAATGTGAATATATTTCAAACAGCCCAATAACCACAACCCAGGTGTTTCCATGAGAGCGTCAAAATCGGGTACTTATTTTATAAAATTTACATTTTGGTAATAAATTTAGTTGGCTATTTCTTCTTGCTATATGTTTTGGAATTTTTGGTATTTTTGATATTGTTGCAGAAGAAAAAAACAAAAGTGGATAGAATTTGGGATTATCTTCCCAGAGGATGGGGTCTCCTTTTTTGTGTTGTTGATGAAGCATTTTTATAGGGAATCTATGTGGAGGGCATTTTTTAGATTTCTCATGATTGTTTATGTATATAATATGATTTTATCAAGATTGGTGGCCAACTGCTGATACATATTTTTCGGGCCAAGTAAGGAAATATAGTTCGTATATGATCAAATGTCAAATAGTGGAACACAGATGAAGAATGTTGGTTCTTCAAAGTACTTGATGTATATGGTAATTTTAGACAGAACTTAATGTCTTTGTTTATTGTTATAATTGCTGTTTGGTGATTGTCAAAATGTATTAATTTATTGTGCTAAGAGGTTTGAGTTATTGTGAGGTAATTAAACTTCCATGTGTTTGGGTAATGGGACATATTTATATCCTCGAAAAAATTTAGGGAAACTCAGAAAAAATCCAATTTTGAAACTCGCTGCATTAAAAGCTTATACCTTATTGTTGTGGGTTCCGCCAGTGCATCAAAATGTGCATTAAAAATTTGTATCCATTTTTGTCTTATGTATGGGTTTCAAAATTGGGTCCCAAAAGTGGGTCTCTCTATCACTACTCTTATATCCTCATTGATGGAATATGTTGGTGAATCGAAATATTAACTTCTATTATGAAACACCACTCGGTATATTTTTTTACCCTATTTACATATTGGTGTTCGTTCTGTACAATTTGTTTATATTGTTTTTATCTTTTCTATTGATCTAACTTTATTTTTTGTTATTTTCTACGGGTTCGAATCTAGGGATTTATGAAGGAAATTGTACATTCATTGTACATGATCTATATAACTTTTTTGAGCTATAAAATTTGAATTATAATATTGGGAGTTTGTTTAGTTTTAGGTTTATTTTTCTTTTTAACTTTTGCAATCTTTAACTAAAACACTCCATGTTTGGTTTCATTAGTTTTAATGTTGTGTGGGTGTGGCAATGTCTTTCTATACAGTGGGGCTATTGCACTTGGTTACATGAATGCTATATTTTGCCTAATTTTGGTGGAATGTAAATTTATATTTAAAATAATTTATTACATTAATAGGTAAAT
This sequence comes from Sambucus nigra, assembly GCA_949130495.1. NCBI lineage: Eukaryota > Viridiplantae > Streptophyta > Magnoliopsida > Dipsacales > Adoxaceae > Sambucus > Sambucus nigra. The sequence continues at coordinate 486,666,321 of OX422216.1, forward strand.
ATGGATGAACATGATACTACACGCCACATTAAAAAACATTAGTAGATCTAATAATTTTTCTTATTTTACCAAAACTAATGGGTTCTAATGGTTATTAACGATTGATGCGGGTCAACGTAATACCAATCCGTTAACTATTGTCTTTTATCAATTTGGCATAGATTTAATTTGAAATTAGTAAGGGTCCACACATTAACATAATTTCGTTTCAGTTCGTATCATGTTATCGCGTCGTGCTTTCTTTTGGATTTAATCACTGTTGCGAAATTTTCAACCATGCTTGGATGTAATCACTATGAGGAAATATTTGGATCGTTTTTTCAACTGTGAAATCCGCACGGGTACACCCTAGTATATATATATATATATATATATGATAGGGGTATGTGTGATATTTTTTCATGATATTTTCATGCATGACATTTTTGGGTGCATGGTCATGTAGGGGTGTGTTTCGGATGGATCTGATCGTAATAGGGGGTGTTTGAAAAAAATTCCAAAATTTTTGGAATTTTAAAATCCTTTCCAATTCGGAAAAAATAAAAATCGAAAAATCATTTTTTTCCTATTCGGCTGATTCGGAATATTTGGAAATTTCAAAAATTTTATTATTCGTAAAAATATAAGAATAATCGGAATTATCAGTTATAATATTTTCGAAAAATATCGAAAATGTCATTTTTGAAAAGGATATTTTTAAAATAAAAATAAAAATTAAACACTCCATTTTACTTCACCTATGCAATAAACTACAGAGCTATGTGAATGATAAGACTATACATCTTATACCATTTTGAAAATGCAATAAACTACAGAGCTATGCATGTCTTATCATTTTGGAGAAAGATCAATCAAGACTTGACTATGATACTAAAAAACTACAAAGCTATGTGAATGGGAAAAAATTATTGTTTACCTACTTAAAAAAAGGAAATGCAAGAATGGTTAACAGCTGTAGTAGAGCCTCTGCATCAGTATTTCAGATACAAAAAATGAACAAAAGGAAGATGAGGGAAACTTAATATAAATCATCATTAGAATCTAAATTCGCATAACAATTGAATATAATTCCGGATACTGTCTTTCGATTTAGGGTTAGTGTGATGTAGAAGGTTAATATATATGGGTATATATTAATGGTTGATATGGTTTTAAATGGAGGGTCAAGATTAAACTAATGAATAATAAATTTTATATATAAATGAGGGTAGTAAAAATGTATTAAAATAAACGAAAATATTATTATTTTGGATCGATCGGATCGGCGTGATATTGAAAAATTTGGATCGGAAATTCGAAAACCATATATGATTTCCAATTCCATTCTTATTTTTCTCGAAAAATTCGGAATCAAAAAATTCAGAAATCGAAAAATAAAAAAATGGTGCCAAAATTGAAAAAATTCAGATCGGAAAACGGAAAATTCGGAAGTTCAAAAATAACTGACACCCCTAGTCATGCATGAAATTCCATACGAAAAGAAACTTTTTATTTATTTTTTTAAAATTTTTATAAAAAGGGTTTTTTGTTTTAAAAAAAAAAGGTGGGTTAGGTGCACCCTGGTTGCTCCAGCGGTAAGGGACGAGTTCAAATTATGTGGGTTAGGCGCACGATCTCGAATTCGATTCCCCCAAAGTATACCAGGCTTTAATTGAGTGTGTGTGTTAGGATGGCTCTTGCACTAGCACCCCCCTGTTTAGTTTGTACAGGGGAGTCCAAATGGCTCGTTCGTGTGGACGTTCAGGGTTATATAAAAAAAAGGTGTGTATTTGTGTGTGTGTGGTGGTGGTGGTGGTGGTGGGGGGGGGGGGGGGGGGTTGTTAAGCCAAAGCATGATATTTTATTTTATCCATGTTTTTAATACGGGGGCAAATTTATCGATGTGTCGTCGGCACGGGTACACACTAGTATATATATATATATATATATATATATATATATATATATTGTAAGAGGGTAGTTTAGATTAGATGGAGGCGTAACCCCTTTTGAGTACAGTAATGACAAGTTAAACATCAACACTATTGATTGACCACCAGACACGAAAACACAACTCAGTGAAGATAAACTTGGTTAAAACTCACAAATCGCTCGTGTATAACTCAACAAGATAATAACGAACTCAGAAGTAACTCATTTAGAGGGAGAGAGAAGTAAGCACCCTAGATACACCTTGGCAAATAGCTAAACGCATCTACAACCCTTAAAGATTCCTTTCAAGTATTAAAAGCTTCGTAATAAATGACAATGGTGGTTGAGTAAAATCTCTGGTTTGCAATAAGTCTCTCTTTCTCTAGTAATAACTTCCGAACTCTCAAAAGGAACATCCTCTCCTCAGAGGTGGTTGGGGTCCTTAAATAGCCTCCCACACCACCCCCGAGGCAACTCAGTCATTAATGCCCGTGAAAGACATACCTCCTACTTTATGTCACAAACATTAAATGCCTGATGCACTAGTTATCTCCACGTCATAAACATAAAATGCCAAGACATACCTTTTGCCTAACCACTATGTGTCAGGTGGCTGTCGTCACATAGGTGGCTCACCAACTGTCTGACCACCCCAAATACCACGGTGGTTTACTCAAGTGAAGATTTGACATTGTTTAGCTGGTTAGTGACATCACGTACAGTAGATGTGACATTAAGTAGATGGCTATTTGGTTCACAACTCAACGTCCGATGGAACTCTAAGCTTCTCCTCCCGAGGTTCCACGGTAAGGGTCCTTCGGTGTTTTATCAGGTGTATCTAAGATGGTTAGGACAAGCCCCAATGGTGCCTCACTTCTCAATCCTCCAAACCAAGTCCCTCTAAAGTTACCACAGCGAGATCGTTCGATAGATCATGAAAGCTCTCCCAGGCACTGCCAATCCTGATCTCTTGCGAGTATCGTTTGACCTCACACAAAATCATTATTCTCGTTACATCATTACAATCGTTATAGCTCATAGTCAATACAAACCAAAGATACAAAATGGCTAAGTAACACAACAAGCTAAAGTATGAGTTGCCACGCTAAGCTGCCTCGCTTGAGCTGCCGCGCTAAGCTGCCTTAATCCCAAACACAGTTGTTAATGGGGGGATTATCCCTAATCTCAGGATTACCTTCAAGCCCCCTCTACATTTGCCCCTTCATGGATGGATTTATTGTTGGAATAAGAAATTTCTTCACAAAAACTTCTCAATCCGATGAACCTTCTCTTCGTGAAAAAATTGTGGCGTCTTTTCGTTCGTTATAACCACTGCGTTAGAACCTCCAGGAAAAAGTAAAATTCTCCCCGAAGTACCTGAGACGAAGCGCTGCGGCTTATTGGTGCTTTGGCGAAGGGACATCACCACTTTTTCCTTACACTGAGCGTCAACTGTTCTAGCTTAATTATTTGAAATTCTCCCCAAAGGCCTACTAACCTTATCAAATACTCGTTGTGGCTCTGGGAAAGTGAAATTCTCCCGTTTTGTGCTGCTGTGAAGTATAATTGTAGGCAGTGAGTTTTTTCGATAGGTCTGCCCCTATCATTGTGACTTGTGAAATTCTCCCTTGTAATGTTTCGCTATGTTCGAAAAAGAAAAAATTCTCCCCGATGTAGTCGAGTCACGATTAAACGACGTTTGGACTTGTAGTGAGGGGACATCGTAGATTTTTGAACCATTGGGACATCTTCTTCGTTGGGAATTTATTGGATATGTTTCACAAAAATTATGGCGCTAAAACTCAAACTTGCTTAAGAAGGAAATCCTTTCTATTCCCCAGGCATCACTTCATTAATGACGTGGCACTGTCTTTTCAGCTATCAAAACACTTCCCGAAGTGCCACGTGTCCATTTGAAATGATTATTGGTGGCCTTGCACGTGTGGTGGTGGGAAACTCAAAAGATGGGTTTAAAAGGTTTCAAACGTCTCTTTTTTCAAAACCCTTCTCTTTCCTTCGTCTTCTTCAAGCTCCCATCTTCTTTAGAGAGAGAACTTTGTGCAAAACTCTATTGTTGCCAAGCTCTTACCTAGCTTTGTCCTCCTCTCATCTTTTACGCCACCACCTGCGGTTGTGATCCTCCATTTTCGTTCCTAGCCCTTATTTACCAAGCTTTTTCATTCATCTCCACTTACTATGGCTTCTTCAAGTGCCTCAAAGGTTACCACCACCGCTGCTCAGCCAAGATCCCCCTCTGCCACCTCTGGCGCCACTGTTACCCCTAGCACCACTACCCTGAATCTTGCTCGTCAAGAGCAACTAAGCTTTTATCGTCGGTCTCCTATTTATGGTGAAGACGATGAATTCTCTAATGCATGTAAGACCTGCCATTTCTCAGCCAAGTACGACCCTTTACTGCTGGGTGATGAAGATGAGGATTCGTCGAAGTGGGGATATCTTCCCCCAGAGGGGGCTCTGCGCTTTCGGTTGGACCGTGGTGACTTCCCCTATTCTCAGATCGATATCGAGGCACTTGGGGGGTCGCCAACCCATATTGTTGCCTGGCATGCACATATGCAGAGGTCTCACGCTGTTGCTCTTGCGAAGGTTAGTCTTCATCGAGCCTACTGGTTTGGGGAGTTCACTCTTTCCAAGCACAACACTGCGCTCCAAGTATTGGTTTCAAGATGGAACGTTACAACTCACACATTCTTTATTGTGTGGGGAGAGTTCACCATTACGTTGGAGGATGTCTGTGAGCTACTTGGGTTTGAACCCATGGGTGAGTTTGCATACCACGATGAGGCCTTGGATGCCGAAGAGACTACTGACCGAGCTGAGGTTGATCGAATTTGTTGTAGTTGCACTAGGTCTTCAAACAAGGCCACTTTTACTCCCCTCGTCAGCTATTTTTTCGAAGCTCCAACTCCGAAGGATGTCACTACTGCAATGGGATAAGGTAGAGGTACATCTCTGGAACTACCAGCCTATATTCTTGTGCTGCTTTCACGTTTCTTCCTGACTGGAAAATCCAATGACCAGCCCTGGAGGGACCTTATAAATATTTCCATCCGTTTACGCAGGGGTTTCAACCTTTCTCTGGCCACCATTTCTTTGGGGTCCCTCTATACCTGGATGGATTGAACTCATGCCGACATGGCGCGATCACTGGGTCGTTATAACTTGGATAATTTTGCCAACACCATTATCTTAATGGGCTTCCTTTATACCCGTTTTCCTTCCATTGTCGCTAAGTCTATCCCTTTCCCCGTAAGCCAAGGTATTAAGCCCCCACGCCTCTTATGTTTCCATTAAAAATAGAGTCAAAAGAAGATAATGGGAGTTTTTGATCGTTTTGACTCTTTTGTCATGAGGCCGTACAGCGAGTCTACCTTTGCCCATTCTTGGGATTTTTTTCCTTCTATAACTTCAACGGTCAATTTCATTCCAGTTGTAGAATATCCTTCGTAGGCCTTAGTGCTTCTGTTCACCCCTGGGTTTCTTCCCTCTTTCACTGAATGGGGGTACACTTCTGAACCTTAAAACTTCGATCGATATAGCAGAAAGTTCGGGTTTGATCAGGGGGATCATCGACCTGTGTTTCAACTGAGCAATACAAGGGCTACCTTTGCTGAGGCTTGTACCTTTTATCTTGCAGCAGCGGTACTTGGTGTGACTTTTACCATGGATGGGCGAGTCACCCTTCCCAGTACCACCAGGAAGGGGGAAGTATCTACCTCTTATGCCACCAAGTTCCGTTTGGTGCAACTGACCATGATTCGTGAGTATATACAGGGTCGCCCCTAATATCCCCTGGTCCTTTCTTTCTCTGCCTTCGATTTGGGTCTCAAGGGAAACTCCGTTCTTGGAGTTGAGTTCCCTCTGATTAAAACCGTTAAAGGTCCTCCCCACGAGCTACCCCCTTATTTCTCGATGATCCCTACTGCCACGCCCAAGCCCAAAACCACTGCAACCCCCAAACATCCTGCTCCTACTACCAAAGAAGCTTCTGGTGAAGGTCCTTCCCAGCCACCAGCCAAAAAATCTAAAAAGTCCAAGAGTGGGACTTCCTCGAAATCTAAGTCCCAAGATCCTTTGGAGGCATTCCCCATTGCCTCCGTTTCTCATCCCATGTCTGCAGAAATGAATGAGGAGTTGAGAAGGAGAGTCCAGGAAGAGGTGGAATGGATACATGCTGAGTTTAAATTATGCGCTCCCGTCGTTTCTCCTTCGACTTCCTTCTCCACGATCATGGTTGATCCAACTGAGCCGATGGAAAAGAGGAGAAAGAGTTCGAAGGTTCCTTGAGGTGCTGGTGCTGGTGCTGCGGGTACGAGGAAGAAGACTCTGGGAACTAAGTAGTAAACGAACTCTGGAGATACATCTCTCCCCAACTCCCTCTGTTGCTGCCTCCTATCCTCCTTCGCCAGTGGTTATATCCTCTTATTCTCCTTCTGGATCTGAGGTATGTGTGCGTGTTGTTGTTCTTATTCACATTTTATTAAGGCAAGCTGCATCTGTTTAACGCTTAATAACTTTGGTGTAGGGAGTTGAAGAAGAAAGACCCATCCCCCCCATTTCGTGGGGGAACGTTTTGGTTCCTCTTAGGCCGATATGAATCCTCTCCGTTCCCCTATGATCGAGCTTACTTATTCCCGCCGTTCGACCTCTTTGCGCATGAAGGACGCTGCTGTGGGGGGAGGTTTCGTTGAATCTGGGGGTGTCTCTTCTCAACCAGAGACAACTCTCCAAGCCCCTTCTGAATTATCATCTCAGCACGAGGTTACTCTGCCCCTCATTTCGATTGCAGAAAGTGCTCTTGCGATAACATATAATCTTTTACTTGTCAGGTCTCACATCTTTTTTCTTTTGCCATCGCTTTGCTTATCATGCTGAATTTTAATATATTGGGACGCCTTAGGTTGAAATGGCATCTTTGCTAGCTGACCTTCTGCTTCCCACCATGCTGACGAGACCCATAACTGCGGTTCCCCATTCTGGTGCCATAACGGAGGTAAGTAACACTTAGATGCATTTCTCCCTTTTTCCTGTACTTGATCCTCGTGTCTAACACTTGGCTTCATGTTTGCAGCTTTCTCTAAGTCTTACCCCACCTTTTTCTCTTAGTGTTCTTCCTCTTTCCAGGGCCAATGTTGATTCTTCTGCCCAGCGTGGTGGTTCTTAGGTGTCTACCTATGCTGGGGCATCGTTTGGAGGTCCATCGTCTTCTTTCAGCGAAACCCCTACGTTGGCCTTGGTACTTTTTGTTGGCGAGGGAGCTTTGCTGACCATTGAAGCTTCTTCAGTCAAGGGCGCCGTTGAGGCCTCTGAGGAAATAGGCCTGCCCCCAACGGTTCCTACCGTTATGGCCTCCACGGTGACTCCCATTCTCGCTCCTGCTCCTGCTGAGGTACTTCACTAATTTCTCTGCATTTCTTAACCTTTCAAAGTTCACCTATGATGGTGGCTTAACACACTGAAAATGCTTGTTAAGATTTTCTATAAATTTCACCTATATTGGTGACTTAACAACGCAAACACTTGTTAAGGTTTTTTCATAAACTCCACATATATCAGTGACTTAATAATGAAAACACTTGTTAAGATTTTTACATAAACTCCACCTATATCGGTGACTTAACAACGAAAACGCTTGTTAAGATTTTCCATAAGCTCCACCTACATTGGTAACTTAACAATGAAAAAACTTATTAAGGTTTTTACATAAACTCCACCTATATCGATGACTTAACAAGGAAAACCCTTGTTAAGATTTTCCATAAACTCCACCTATATCGATAACTTAACAATGAAAATACTTGTTAAGATTTTTACATAAACTCCACCTATATCGGTGACTTAACAACAAAAATGCTTGTTAAGATTTTTCATAAACTCATTATTTCTTCTACCTGTTCTCAGGTTGCTTGGGAGGATTCTCCACCAGTTCTTTCACCCATCACTTCACCCCATCGGGAGCCCGTTATCTCAGAATACTCTAGTCACAACGATCAAGGTTCCATGACTGGTGCTGCTGCTGAGAGTAAATCTGGTTGTGAGCTCCCTCTGCTCGACTTATCTCCTCATGCCTTCTACCTGATGGTCCTTCAGCGTTCCTCTCAAATGCCTGTCATCCATCGCTTGGTAGTTGAACAGCTTGCAAGCCACCATCCTGAGACTTTTACTATGGATTGCATGCGTTCCAACATCCATGTGATGAGCTATAGACTTCAGGGCATGGATACCGTTGTTGTTGAATTCATGCCAGCACTCTCATTTTAAACGTTACCAGAGCCCTCCTCAACCAATTTCTGGGCCATCTGAGGGAGTTGGGTCGCGATGGCTTCCGCTTTGACTGGCTTATTACGCACTTAAAAACATTCAAGAGCCAACGACTAGACAACCATAGGGAACTGCTCCGGAAACATCAGGAGGATCAACGGGATGAGGAAACTAAGTTGGCTGAGTTATCACCTCTTCTTGAAGCTGTAGATAAAGAGGTGGGGGACATCGAAGAAGCTCTGCGTCTGGCAAAGCTGAAGCGAGAAAAGCTCCTCATCGAGCATACATAAGTGCAAACAAGGATGGAGGTTTTTATAAATGCCCAACAGTCTTGCCTAGCAGCTTCTTCGGGCCTTCTTGGAGATTTTTTCTCTGCTCCAGATTTTTGGTTCCTCTTAAGTAAATGATTTATTGTAAATATTTTCCTTTTCTTGTTCTTATGTAATTCTTGGGCAGTAGCTCCCAATTTTGTAATGCCCCAAAGTTTATGAATGAAAAAAGAAGATGTATATTTTCCCATTTTTTTCTTTGTGCTATAACTGTTTGCATATATTATGAAGTTCTACAATTCTTTCATATGCACTCGAGTTATAATATAAAACTTGTATATTCATAACAACAGCTAGATACATCAGTGGTCCAAACCTAATCACTTACACATGATAGACTTTCAACCATTTATTATTAATCTTAAATGGCTTGTCTTCTTCCATCTTAGAAATTAAGCAATAACGTAAGCCATGAGCTTCTTTTACAATAAAAGGTCCCTCCCAATTTACTGTAAATTTAGGTAGGGGAGGCTCCCTGATGTGCTTTACTGCTACTTTTAACGCGAGGTCTCCCTCCACGAACTTCCTTGGTCTCACCAAGTTATCATATGCCTTGGAGAGCTATTTCGTATAGATTTGAAAGTGTTGCATCGCATTATCTCTGTGTTCATCCAACGCTTCCAACTGCACATGCCTATTCTGAGGGAGCATGCTACTTCACAAGGCATATCGAGCAGAGGTAACTTCTAACTCTACTGGAAGGATTGCCTCAACCCCATAAATAAGGTACAACGAAGTATACCCTATGGGCTTCCTCTTAGTTATTTGATAGGCCCACAATACAACTCATATCTTGTCATCCTGCGATCCTAGGAAATCCTCCATCATTTTAACCAAGATATTAACCAAAGTTTTGTTAGTTGCTTCGGCTTGATCGTTTCCCTTTGGGTATGCCACTGTTGAAGTATGATGAACAATGGAGTACTTGTCTGTGAGCAACGTTACCTCTAAATTGATGAAAGTGGTTCCATTATCTGAGAGAATAACCTTTGGAATTCTAAAATAGCAGATGATGTATTCTCTGATGAAGTTTCTCACCACCCCTGATGTTGCCCTTCTTAGTGGTATCTCTTTAGCCCACTTTGTAAAGCACTCCGTTGCTACTAGTATCCATATCTTCCCCCTCGAAGAAGGATGTATTGCCCCTACTAGGTCGAACGACCAAGTGTGAAAAGGATAAGGCGTTGCCACGGAGTGTATGTTGACTGATGGGTCATGGATCATATTTCTATGAAGTTGACATGCCTTGCATTTTTGAACGAACTCAGCAGAGTTCTTATCCATCGTTAGCCAATAATACCCCAACATCATCAACTGGTCATATAACTTATCTCCTCCTACGTGAGCTGGATCATGTGCCTATTTGAGGACCTCAGCTGCTTCTTCCCTTGTGATGCAACACAATGGACTTTTGAAGTAGCCCCTTCGATAAAGCTACCCCTCCTGAACGTAAAACCTCGGGGCCCTTCACTTAAGTCCTATTGCGTCAATATTTTCTATTAGGACAACTCCATCTTTAATGAAGTTAATACAGGGTTGCCTCCAGTCAGGTTGAGCGTCCACGAAATGACATTCAGCTGCTTTGAAGAATAACTAGCATTTATCGCACTTCCGTTGTAACTCTGTCGCGTCCTGTTTTATTCTAGGAAAAAAATATCCCTCTCTTTGAATTCTTCGGTAGAGAGGTATCTCAGTTGTCTTGCAGTGCTCTTCATGTGTTCTCTTCAATCTCCTCTCTGCTTCTTCTGGGTTGATGCACCTTGACAACCATCCTCTTGCGTTCCTGAAGTAAAGGTTTCCCTGGTTTGTGAAGTATTGGGATAATTCCCTCAGCTCCATCGCTCCTTCCCCAGATTCTAATTGCTTTCTAATCTCTCCCCTCCAGTTAGCGTCCTCCTTCATCGGTAGAATTGACTGTACTACCAAAGGGGCTGTTCGCCATTGGATCAAAATTGTGGTTGTATCGTTTCTCATGACCATCTTTTGGGTAATGGTGGCATAAGCGTCTGGATGGCGGTTCATCATTCGGGGATGTCTCTTGATCTTGGTCTAATGGAACTGGCTGAGAAGCCTCTAAATGATCATTCTGTATGGTTCCAAGCTTAGGTGTTTTTACGCGTATTATCTATTCGATTGCTGAATCACCAAGTTCAAATCACCCTTGATGCAAAGTGAACAAATTCCCCTTCGAAGAGCCTTTAATAATCCCAGTACCAATGCTTCATATTCTTCTTTGTTGTTGAGCAATGGAAATATAATTTGTAGGAAAAACAAATCTCTTTCGTCCCTTTTGAAAGAATAAACCCTGCTCCTCCTTTCCTTTTCGCCTAGGATCCATCAAACTGCATTGTCCACTCTTCATCACTTGCATCTAAGTAATTGGCCTGCAAGTCGTCTCCTGGAATATTTTCTTTAGGTGGCTCAAATGTTCCAGAGGGAAAGATTGCCAATAGGTCAGCGTACGCCTGGATTTTGATTGCGCGAGGAACCACACACTTCAAGTCACATTCTGAGAGGATGAGGAATCACCTAGCTGCCCTACCAATCAATACGGTTCTTGCCAATAAATACTTAATAGGATCACATATGGTTAAAATATGGATTGTAAAAGATAGCATGTAATGTCTAAGTTTCCGTGCTACAAAGACTAAGGCTAAATAATGCCTTTCCAAGCTACTATACCTGACCTCTGACCCATATATGATTCTACTGAGGTAGTAGACCGACCTTTCTTTCCCATCAATCTCTTGTACTAACAAAGCTCCTTTCAAACCTCATGGTGGATGTGAGATACAGCTGCAACGGTATTCCTGTCTACGGGGAACAATGATCTGTGGTGAAACGAGCAGCTTCTTTAGCCCAGCGAGAGACTCCTGGTTAAGCTCCTCCCACTTGAATTTCGTGTTCTTTCGCAATAGCTGTATCAACGGGTGTGTTATTTCGACCAATCTAAGCACAAATCTCCTAAGATATGAAACTTTACCGAGGAAATTCTTCAGCTCCTTCACCGTTCTTGGACTTAGCATCTTGCTCGTTGTTTGTCCTGGTCCATCTGCACTCCTTATCGATCAACCATAAGGCCTAGAAATTTTCCACTTGTTACTCTGAAAACGCACTTCAGTGGGTTCATCTTCAATTTATACTTCATGCATCGAGCAAACACCTTCCACAAATCACTCAGATGGGACTCCTCCCTCCTCGATTTGATGACTAAATCATCCATATAGAATTCCTCAAATTTGTGAAAGAAGTCATGGAAAATGTCCATCATTGTTATCTGGTAAGTATCCTTAGCGTTCTTGAGTCCAAACGGAATTACTCTGTACATGAAATTACCTAACGGGGTTCTAAACTCCATTTTTTCTACGTCCGTGGGGTCGATCTTGATCTGGTTGTACCCTACATACCCATCCATGAAGATATATATCTTTGAAGGGTAGGGGGAACTCATCCTTGGGGTAAGCCCTATTTAAATCTCTGAAGTCCACACAGATCCTTATTTGGTTTTTGTCTTTCTTTCCCACCGAGACAATGCTAGACATCCAAAGAGGGTGTTGTATTGGTTTCATGAACCCTGCTGTCAATAAGCGTTGGAACTCTTCCTTTATCTTTAAGTCTAGCTTAGTCTTGTACGTTTCATTGCTTATTTCATCGAAATGGCTGAAGGCATCACGTTCAACTTGTGGCACCTGACTCCTCATCCAGTCCTTCCATCCTTGTGTACTTCCACGCAAAAATATCTATGAACTCCCGAATCAACTCCACCAAGGCCTCCCATTTCTCCTTACTGAGATCTTTCGAGATGAAAATAGGCCTTGGATCCTCCTCTTCTTTCGCCAGGTTCAACTGCTCCAACTTTTATACCGGGGGCTTCGATTGATCTACCATGTAATCTAGTTCTTCGACAACATCTACCATGAACTCTTGTATGTTGGAGTTGTCTATCACCATACATTGCCCCCGTTGATCCACCAAAAAACACTCATATATCGGGTCATCCTCATTATCAGCTTCTTCGTACGCCCGTTCACACCATTATAATCGATATACCACTTTTCCCTCTTCGGTAATAACCTTCTTGCACTGCCTACTGGTAGATGCAACTGCCTTCCTCTTCTTCTCTCTAAAAGCCTCAGCCACTTTTTTTTTCTGAAAATCGGCTCAGCACGCTTTATCGTTGGACCTCATGTTCCATCGGATCCACTTTAGGCCCCATCCTGTCTTGAGATGCTTCGAGATGTTTTGGGGCCGAGGGAACACCTGGTCATCTTCTTCTGCCACCACTATCTTGCTGCTTGCAACCTCTTTGTTCTGCTCATTAAAAGGTCCCATCTTTTTTCTGATAGAAGGGACCCATACCCCCTCCATTCTTCTTGTTAGGACCCTGACGTCCTCCTCTAGTTTTGTGTAAAAGGATGCATCTACCAGGTGAGCTTCTTTGACAGCAAAAGGCCTTTTCGTAGCTCTACTGGTCACCTCCGATCCCTTGATATTTGCCTTGGCGCATTGGTGATACATCGAAGGAACTAGCCCTTAGTTGTGCATCCACACCCTTCCTATCAACAGATGGTAGGAAGTTACCCTCTCTATTACGTGGAATTTGATGTGGGAACTCAGATTTCCCATCACAATCCCAACGTTCACATAACCGATGGACTTGGAAGATTAGTTATCGTAACCCAAAATCACTAAAGGCATGGGGACCAACCTTTCTTCTGGAATATTGACTGTGTGGAAAGAGTTTATTGGCATAATATTGATGGAAGCTCCCCCATCCATAAGAGCCCTTGTGAAGCTAACCCCGTTAATGCTGGCGGTCACATATAATGGCTTATTGTGAGAGAACCTTACAGCCCTGTCTGCATCGCTAAAAGTTATCTCTGACAGAAACCTCCTTACCAACCTGGCCATGGGTCCCTTCCATTTTAGCGAAGGGACTGCGATCTTTCTTGCAATGTCAAGGATCTCCTGGGTTATCTCTAATCTACTCTTCTTTGGTATCCCTACCTGGTCGAATAACCAGGCAAACTTTGGGGATCTTGAGACCGCATAGTATTGATTTGCTTGGTCCACTTCCTCACCTTTAACGCTATATAAATCCTCCATATTTTTAGCTCTTGTTTCATCATAAGCCAACATTACGATAGCCATTCCCCTGGTGCAATCTTCCAAAGATTCTTCAAACTCTTCCTGATCCGTCGTTAGCTCCTTTCCTTCTCTCTTTGCTTCCTCGTCGTAGGCCATTACCAGATTGGCCCCATGTGCTGGGAGTGGGTTATTGCTAACGTTTTGCAGAGGGATTTGCAGTGTTCTTGCCTTCACATACTTATCGATGATTCTCCTTAACGTGAAACAACTCTCCGTTGGATGTTGGATCTTTCGATGAATCTGGCAGTATTTGGGATCCGCCCTAGTGGCAGCATTGGGTTCCCCAACGGGGATGCCCTTTGGTTCGTACACCATCCCTCCTTAAACTATTGCATTGTAATTGATGATAGACTCCTCTACTATACAAGGCAACGGTGGTGGGTCTTCCCTGTCTCTTCCAAACTTCCTCTTGTTATCCCTCTTTGGTACCTTACCCCCATCTGTTCCTTCGGTATACCCCACTCGTGGGGGCTAAGACCTTCCTCCCAGGGGTTGTATCGATTTCCTGAACATCATGGGCACCAACACTAGATTTGGTCATAAAACTAGCAAGATATTCCTTGCTGCTTTTATGAACGCCGCAAAAGTTCCCTCGTGTGTCTCATTTATAAGATGGCAGATATACTCAGGAAGCAATCCTTTCGCACAGATCTGCAGTAGTTTGGATTCTCTGGCCTCCCCCCTCACATCGAGGGGCCTTTCTCTGAACCTTTGAACGTATGCCACTACGTCTTCCCCTGGTCATTGCTTCTCCCTTCCCAGTTGGGTTAAAGTAAACTCATCTTTTGCCAGAAATAACTTCTGGACGAACAAAACATGCTTCTCCTCCCACGTAGAAACGCTCTTGGGAGCTAAATGAGAATACCAAGTATATGCTTTATCGATTAGGGATTTAGAAAATTCCATCAACCTGAGTTTCTTATTATTGCAATGCGCCCCCAAGTGTTTAACGAAGCGTTTAATATACTCCTTCTGGTTTCCACCCTTTCCTGTGTATTTTTCAAAAACAGGAGGAATATAATCTTTTGGGTAGCGCTCATCATTGTATTCCTGGGGGTAAGGTGTCCAAAAGTCATCATAAACCGAGGCTACCTCACCAGAAGATTGCGAGGAGGCTTGCATGAATTTCAGCATCTCTTTTTGCATCTCCTTCCTCATCTCCTCTATGGGTGATGACATTGGAGCAATAACCAAAGGGACCATAGGCTGAGTTCCCGTTGCAGCTGGAGTAATCGTCACAATTGGACCCGTTGATACTCCTGAGGTTCCCATTACTGGATTCACATAATATGGTATACTTGCTGGGACTGTTCCCGTTACGCCTTCACTTGGTGGGGCCGTTGGGGCTGCCCCTGGTTCCATGAAGGGGCTGCCCCTGGTGCCATGAAGGAGTTGGCTTCAAATCCTCCCAACACCGTTGAAGCTACGGGAATTTACAAAAACTCTTAAAATTTGTTCATGAATAATGCCACTTGGGATGGTTCCAGCTTAGTGCTCGTGGAAGCTTGTGTCACTTTTGGAACGCCTGTCGCCGTCTAAACTGGAGGTACCTCTATTCAAGGAGCCCCGTCCCTTAAAGCCTCCAGCTCTCTCGCCGCCTGTTATTCATTGTGTTGAATGCCATTAAAGTTAAGACTTCGATTAAAGTAATTCCGCGCCATACTCCTTACTTAGAATAATGCCTCCCCAGCATAGTCGCTAAATGTAAGAGGTTAGTTTAGATTAGATGGAGGCGTAACCCCTTTTGAGTACAGTAATGACAAGTTAAACAGCAACATTATTGATTGACCACCAGACACGTAAACATAACTTAGTAAAGATAAACTTGGTTAAAACTCACAAATCGCTCGTGTATAACTCAACAAGATAATAACGAACTCATACGTAACTCATTTAGAGGGAGAGAGAAGTAAGCACCCTAGATACACCTTGGCAAACAGCTAAACGCATCAACAACCCTCAAAGATTCTTGTCAAGTATTAAAATCTTTGTAATAAATGAGAATGGTGGTTGAGTAAACTCTCTGGTGTGCAATAAGTCTCTCTCTCTCTTTAGTAATAACTTCTGAACTCTCAAAAGGAACATCCTCTCCTCAGAAGTGGTTGGGGTCCTTAAATAACCTCCCACACCACCCCGAGGCAACTCAATCATTAATGCCTATGAAAGACATCCCTACTACTTTATGTCACAAACATTAAATACCTGATGCACTAGTTATCTCCACATCATAAACATTAAATGCCAAGACATGCCTTTTGCCTAACCACTTTGTGTCAGGTGGCTGTCGTCACAAAGGTGGGTCACCAACTGTCTGACAACCCCAAATACCATGGTGGTTTACTCAAGTGCATATTTGACATTATTTAGCTGGCTAGTGACATCACTTAGAGTATACGTGACATTAAGTAGAGGGTTGTTTGGTTCACAACTCAACGCCTGATGGAACTTCAAGCTGCTTCGCCCGAGGTTCCACGGTAAGGGTCCTTCGGTGTTTTACTAGGTGTACCTAAGATGGTTAGGAAAAGGACCAACAGTGCCTCACTTCTCAATCCTCCAAACTAAGTACCTCTAAAGTTCCCACGATGAGGTCGTTCGATAGAGCATGAAAGCTCTCCCAGGCCCTGCCAAGCCTGGTCTCTCGCGAGTATCGTTCGACCTCACGCAAAATCTTTATTCTCGTTACATCATTACAATCATTATAGCTCATAGTCAATACAAACCAAAGATACAATATGGCTAAGTAACAAAACAGGCTAAAGTATGAGTTGCCACGTTAAGCTGCCTCGCTTGAGCTACCACGCTAAGCTGCCTTAATACCAACAGTTGTTAATGGGGGGATTATCCCTAATCTCAGGATTACCTTCAAGCCCCCCCCTCTCTCTCTCTCTCTATATATATATATATATATATATATATAACATTTAATCGGATCGGATCGGGTTATAAACGGATTGTATGCTTTCAGTCGGTTAGCTTTTAGCCTCCGATTTCCAGTCATCTTCTAAGATCCCTTGTTCTTTAAAATGGACAGTTTAGGTTGTGTGTAGATATCAGATGTTAAAGAGAGAGAGAGTGTGTGTAAGCTTGTAGAGAGTAATATGTATGTGAGTGAGTAATTCCCATATAGTTAGGGGAATGGTGAGAGTTGTAATTACTAATGCAATGCAATAAAAGTATTTTCTTTTTTCATAAATCTCTTATCTTAAGTTGTTATTATTTTCCAAGTTGTCTCCAAATTTCTGTTCATAGAGAACTATTGTGTGGAACCTCTAGTGTAGCACACAAAGTGTTATACTGTTGAACCATCATCAGGTGCCGATTTTCCGTGAGCCGTTAGCCAGGTGAGCGTTAGCGTGGAGGCGTACAGGCAGGAAACGAGTACAATGCCAAAATAGTGGATTGAGGTGCGACACATAAAGAGAGAGTTGCAGGAGGCCAAGACCGGAGAAGAATAGTAACAAGGCTGAAGAGACGAAGGAAAGAAGATATAGATATTGCAGACCAGAAGGAAGGTACAACTCGAACCAAACCCTTAACTATTTTACATATTATTATTTTAAAATAAACTTGCATGAGCCTACAAATCACTATAGACTTTTTAGCATTTGTTAATCAAACGAATTTAGACTTAACTAGAGAAATCTAAGATTGGACTCTTACAGACCCTATAGATAAAGAACTTATAGAAACTGCTTTAACATACGCAGGTGGTATTTCAAATATATGGACCAGGTTATTGAGTCGTTAGTACATGAAGTACCTAGAATAGAAATAATTAGAACAGGTATTCGAGATCTCTTTAGACAAAAATTAAGAACTGAAGATTTTGCAGAAGAACTATCAAGACCTGAAAAATATCAAGAATATACTAGAATACTTGAAGACAGTATAGACGTATTAAAATATATTAGATGAAAAAGGCTAGTAGAAACCAAAGCAATTTTAATTAGATCCGGAGGAATTCATCATCTTCTTAGAAACGTAGAGATAGCGGCCCCTAGAACATATCGAAGATTTTTGTCGTCTTACAGTGATAATGATTTAGAAAAATTTATAGAAGACGATATCATTTATATTATTAATAAAATATATAGAGAAACTAGACTTATAAAACCTCAATATCGTATAAGGTATTTAAGACTAGAATATTTTCCTTCAAAAACACTTGCAATTTCTAGACTCCGTGAAGAAACTATTTATATAGACAATCCTCGCTATTCAGAATTCCAGTACGATAGTGACGGAAGAAGCTTGAGAAGTAGCAGTAGCCCTGAAACTTCTACACTTAGACTTTCAGATTAAATAGGCTTTAAAATAAACTTAGAAGACCATAGAAATCATCGGGGTAGAAATTCCTATTCCCAAAACATTAGAAAGAGACAAAGGCATAAAAAGACAAAGCGGTCCCCAAAAGGTGATCCTAAAAAGAAAAAAGTGGTCCCAAAATCATGTGGCTAGCATTAGCCCGTCATTTAAGCCCATTAAATTAGCCCATCGGAGAGCCTCACCGTGTATATATATATATATATATATATATATATATATATATATATATATATATATATATATATATATATATATATATATATATATATATATATATTAGAGGAGATTAATTAATTAGTCTAATGATGTAGACAATAAATTACAAACCCAATACTACTTAGCATGCATAATAGATGTTTATGCTACCTATATGGGTAGTATGACGGGTATACTTTGGGAAGTGGTAATATGAATGTATATGATTACATTTCAGTGCGTTATCTATGCTAGATGCATCTTATATTAAAGAGACACACTTATCAGTTATTATGTTGGAACTTGGGTGGTTATACGTGCAGTATTCCACTTAGATTAGGGGTGAGGTACTTACCGTATGGGAGAACTGGTGGGGGACACTTACTTTGAATTAATTATATTTTTGCATTTTAAATTCAATAAGTTAATTTTTTTAACTCTAGGGCGCTGACCCAAATTATAAATCTTATATCCCCCCATGTGCTCCTAGATAGGGATAGCAGGACTATTGAGAGATTACCCTTGGAGACTGATTTAGCTTATCGAAGTTTAAATTGTTGATTCCAGATTAGGTTGCTTCCCTATTATAATATTTTTACTTTTTGAATTATTGTATGGGCATAAGATCGAAGTCTATTTTATTTCAATCGGTTTGAGACACTTATGTTTATGTTGGGATTTCATTTATATTATGTGGATCTTGGATTTATCATTGCCTTGATTATTTGTAAGATGTGGGTTCTTCAAATACTATTAGTATTAAGTGAGGTGTAACCCCTTGTCAAGATTGGGACCAACACCGTTAGATATGGACCCCTATTTTAGAGCCACAGGTGAATCAGATACAAAAGGATGTACTTATTCAAAGTTTCACTAAAGAACATATTGACATGGGCAGCATGTGATAAACACAATAAATGAAATGGGACCAAAAGATGGCATAGTCGGAGGGAGAAAGAACAAGCACTCTAGGAAAAATAAAGACAAAGCAGGAACTTCAAGCTCAGTTAATGCCCAATGATGGGTGAATTCAATGTATAATGGGAGTTAATTCTCTTTCCGAAGGCTCTCTAGTGCAATAGGATTTGGCCAGCGATTCCAGGTTCTGGATGATCTATCTTTCTGTCCGTGTTCACTTATTTGTTTTGGTCGTATTTATATGGAGGGAGAGGTTGCTTGAGTTGGCATACCCTTGATCCCTTTGGCTGGGTGCATGAAATGTGTGAGATAGTACATTTAATGCATGGGATCTGTTAGTTTTGGTGGGAAAATGTTCTATTAGTTGGAAGTATTTCAGTCATTTATGAAGGATATGACTTGTCAGCTTGGGGCTTACTATAGGATGGCAATTTGGTTAGATTTGGTGAACTAGACCTGATATCCTAAGGATAAAGGCACTTGAGTGCTGCATTCTTGAGTTCCTAAATGTCAGGCGCTATGACGTCAGGAAGTGATTCAAACAGTGGCTATTATTTGGTATCTAGTCACGTCAGTCAGATAGTCTGTCGCCCGAGGTACCTCGAGGAGGTGACCAGCATTCAGGGAGATCGAACGACGCGAGGAGGTTCACTCGAATAAGTAAGCAATGAGTGGGCTCGCGTGACATTTGTCTTGGGTGAAGTTTTGTCCAAGTGTGCCAAGAGGGTTGGTAATAACTCCCAACGTTTCCTTATTCTCAATCCTCCAAACCATGTCCCTGCACAGTTCCTAAGAGAAGATAGTTTGATAGAGCATGAAATCTCTCCCATGCCTTGCCAGGTATGGTTCCTCGTGGGTACCAAGGGACCCCTCTAAACATATACATTCATAAGATAAAGTACGTAATACAACATTATATTTCTTATTACAAACTATTGTCATCTGGGTGACCTTTATTCTTTGAGCCAAGTCTTTCGAGCCAGGTCAGTCGGAGGATCTTCGGGGTAAAGTGCTGTGAGTCATTTTCTTGTGAGGAACCTTCGAGGTGGGTCCTGCGAGCTACTTACATGAAGGATCTTCTAAGTCTGTTTATGGGGCATCTTTCTCTGTAGCTGATCAATTCACTTGGCTAAGTTAATCATCCATGTGGGGGAACACCCGTCCACATTTTCCCCTTCGTAGAGATATTTGTTTATTTACATGAAGAAATATCTTTACGAAACTTTCGCTTATCTATGATTTTCCTTCTTGGGGATAATGAAGAGATTTTTTTAAATTTCCCACAAAACTCTTCGTTCCCCAAGGTTGACAAGACCCCCAGGCATGCTTCATTAAATACCGCTGCCGTTTATATTTTTGTGTATCACACGTGGAAACACCAAGGCGAGCGCGTGAATACAACGCGACTTATTGGCACGTAGTTTCTCGAATCAACATCATAGCAACCTTTAGTCTTCTACAATCATGCGCATTTAGCCAACAAGCCGGTCACATAATTGTTAAACGCTATCATTACTATTTTCCAAACGTCACCTTTGTTGCCGTCTTTTGAAATTCGTGTTGCCCTTATAAAAGGGGATGCACCTTTGATTAAGACTCACCTTTGGGTTTAACTTTTCTGAGTTTAAGCTTTTCTGTGAGAGTTCAACAAAGGCAATCTTTCCTTCTTCAAGCTTTCTTCAAGTATCTTCCATCCTCTATTCTCTCATTTGATATGGAACCAGTTAAAAGAACTCTTTCTGTCAGGGGTGTCTCTCCTGCTACCCAGGTACGTCAAGCTCAGTGGGCATGATATCATCGTGCCCCTTACTTTGGAGAGGATGATCATTTCTGGGCTACGACCAAACGGTTTCCTGGTGTTTTGGTGCCAATTGAGGAGCCAAACTTGTTAATGGATGAAGGTGAAGATTCTGAGGACTTTGCTTATATCCTTACTGCTACCGTCACCCATTTTTGCATAGAGTGCAGTGATTTACCCTACTCCAAGTTGGAATCTTAGGCGTCTTCTAGCACTAGTGAGGGGTTGGGTCCTTGGATGGAGTATATCCACGCCAAGTACTCGGTTCAACTGGCCCTCGTAGGTTTATCTTATTCTCTGTGGTTGGGTGACCTTACTTTGGCTAAGAATATCACTGCCTTACAACTGTTGGTGTCATGGTGGAGCCATAGGTCACACACCTTTGTGGCCGCTTGAGTCAAGTTTATTGTTACCCTTGACGACGTGTGTGAACTGTTGGGATTGGAAGTTGCTGGATATGACACCTTCTTTGAGGAGGTCGTTTCTAGCGAAGAGAAAACTCTGAGGAATGAGTTAGAGGCCATGGTGAATGATTTCATGGTCACTTACAACAAGTGCACTTACTCGGAGGTCATCCATTATTTTTACTTTATGGAAGAGAAGGAAGTCATCAGAGTCCGCAAGGCTGCTAGGGAGAACCCGCGAGGGAAAGAAGTCTTCGAGCAGCCTCCCACTGGGAAGGGCTACAAATCTAAAGTTGAGCTGGCGGGGTATATATGGGTGATTCTTTCAAAGGTATATCCTTCAGGTAAGCCCCAACATTGCCCTCGTAAGGACTTGATCAATCTGGCCGTTCGAATGGCCTGCGGTGTAAAGATCCCCCTCACAGCTACTGTTCTTGGATCTCTGTACACTTGGCTAGATCGGGTGTCTGCAGACTCCGCTCAAAGCATTGGCAAGTTAGATGTGTCTAACTATGCCAACAATATTCTTTTGATGGAGTTCCTTTATGCCCACTTCAAGGATTATTCCACCGCTGGCCATTTCCCAAGTTCACAAGAAGTGAGAGTCCCCCGTATTTGCTATTGGAAGAACAAGAGTGTAAAGAAGCCTGTGTTTGCTCTGATTGACCGCGCTGAGCATTTCAACCCTTGACCTTATGTTGGGGTAAGCCAGTTTTTTACCAGCCTTCTATTTGGTGAAGAGGAGCTCCCTGTTGCTCCTATTGAAGAAGTCTTGGCCATAAATTTCCCAGAGCACAGTGTCCCCCTATTGCTGATCCCTTCCTATTTGCCTTCATATACCCAGTGGTCATCATTTTATTCTAATTATATCCCCCAGAGGGTAGCATTGCAGTTTGTCTACGATCAAGGCCCCCCCATGTTGAGTCATTTTACTAGAGAGAAGCCCACTAACTTCTCATTTGCTTATTCGAACTTCCTTACATGTACTGTTGTCAGTCTGTGTGCCCATTATCCTTCCAACCCCGTGATCCCGAGTAAGGGATCTCGAGGAGGAGATCGACGATGTTCGTCAATGTGTTTTGGCAGAACCAGTTAGTACTTTTCCAAACTAATCTTCTCAAGGAGCCCCGTTATCCCGAGGTTGAAAGATTTCCACCCACTGAGTTGGGTTTGAGAAACTGCACCACCCAATCATCTGTTTTCCCCCTCAGCACAGCCAATACCAGTGTTCCTCCTGAACTGCCTCCCCTAGTTCCTGTGGATCAGGTAGTTGTGAAGAGAAAGAGATCCACTAAATCTTCCATTCTTTTGACCAATGTTGCCCCTGGTCCTTCGAGGCCGGTTGGAAGGACCGATTCTCCTAATGCTGCTTCCACTGGAATAGCAGTTAGGGACACTCGAAAGTCACCCTTAAAGAATCTTAAACCTACGCCTCAGCCTCCCTTAGTTTCTTCTCCTGACCCAAAGATTTCCAAGGCGGTGAGTCATATGGTAGAGCATCTTCGCCAGACTTGGGAGCATTTTAGTGAGTAAGACCAGGCTTTTAAGTCAGCCGAGATGCCTGCTCATGGATTTTCTTATGACCCTTAATCTGCTGAGGGTAGTAAAAAGAGGAAAGTAGTTATCCCCTAAATCTTCTGATGGAGGAGTCGAGCGGATCCAGTGAGGAGGAGATTTTTGAGGAGCATTTGTCTGGTGGAGATGTCGATGAAGGTGATGATGATGATGATGATGAGGAAGGAGAGGATGAGGAAGAACTAGAAGATGAGCAAGAGGAAGAGGAAGAAGAGGAGGAGACTTCCTTAGTGAGTAAAAGTAGGAGTAGGTTGAGGGTAATGGTTTCTTCCTCAAAACTTGCCTCGCCCCCTAAGACTATGAGATCATTGAGGATGTGATGGAAGAAGAGGTAACTTTCTTACATCTCTTACTCTAGGTGCCCTCCTATTATTCAATCTTTGTCATGTTGATGTACCCTAGTTTGTTGTAATTTTCTTTTTTTCTTCTATTCAGGTTGGTGTACAGGTTGATGCGCGTGATGGTGTTGAGGAGAATCTCCTTCTCGAAGTAGCTGCCCCTACTATTTCTCAAGTAGTCACCCATTTCCCCCTACGGGCAGTTTTATATGATATTTCATCTAGTGGTGGCCATTACCCTAACCCTTTTTTTTACGCGAGCAGGATGGCCTTGAGAGCGCTGTGCCTTTGGTCAAAGTTATTGAAGCTATCTCTGTACCTGTTGTTGCTGTGACTTCGATGCCTTTGGTAAGTCTTTACTTTTTCTGCACTGACCTCCCCCTTTTACTGCTTCTACAGATTGTTCTGATTCAATTCATGCTTTTTTTCTTTCTTAAGGCTCCCACGCCTGTTTCAACCGTCCTTATGGTGACTCCCCCTTCGAATGATCAAATGATTATTACTTTATTTCGGCATTCAATCTCGAACCCCGAAGGTGTTGAGCCAACTGATGTTGCCCAAGGAGAGGGTGAACAAGAACATGTTGTTGAGGCAGTGGGGGATAGGGAGGAGTAGGTAGCTGAGGTTGGGGAAAATGTGATTACCCCTCAAAGTCATCTCCCATTGGTGGCCCCCGAGGTGGTTGAAGATGAGGACGTGGTTCAGATGGCCACACGCGAGTTTGGTGAGGAGCAACATCCTGAGGTATCTCCTCTATTCTATCTATCTTCTGTATATAAATATATTAACTTTATGGCATAAATTTATCGTAACGAAGGGTCAGGCGGGCCTAGTATTATAGGCATAAATCTCCCATAACTGAGGGTCAAGCGGGCCTAGTCTTATAAGCATAAATCTCCCATAACTGAGGGTCAGGCGGACCTAGTCTTATAGCCATAAATATCCCATAACTGAGGGTCAGGTGGGCCAAGTCTTATAGGCATAAATCTCCCATTACCGAGGGTCAGGCGGGCCTAGTCTTATAGGAATAAATCTCCCATAACCGAGGGTCAGGCGGGCCTAGTCTTATAGGCATAAATCTCTCATAACTGAGGGTCAGGCGGGCCTAGTCTTATAGGCATAAATCTCTCATAACCGAGGGTCAGGCGGACCTAGTATTATAGGCATATATCTCCAATAACCGAGGGTCAGGCGGGCCTAGTCTTATAGGCATAAATCTCTAAGTTAACATATGTAATTTTTCATGATTTCCGCTGTCTCTATTTCTAACTTCAACTATTTGCTGCATTTTAGGTGGAGGTTGATCAATTAGCAGCTCATGGGCTCGAAGTGGAGCTAGTTGTTAAGGAGTATATTCAAGCACCAATAATAGCTTCAGCTACTTCTTTGGGTGGGGCCCGTGTTCTTGGTGATTCATCTGCACCCCGCATTCCTCAAGTGCAAGCCAGTGATAGTGCCTCGCACACCCGACGACCATCCACTAGTTATAGCATTTTCAGTGTTCATCCACCTGAGGTATCCCCCGAGGTGGTTGTGCGACAAACTTTAGCCATCTTCCCTTTTTTCTCACTGAGGGTCCCTGCTTGTTGATCGAGCGATTGCTAGCTCGCTTTCCTTCGACCTTTACAGCTCGATGTCTTCATGCCCCTCCTGGAATGATGGCCGATCGGTTGTTTGGGCTCGCGATGGTATTAGAGGACATTCTCAGCACCCCACTTATGTCTCTTAGCCCCGACACTGTCAAAACTTTATTGGACGAGGTTAACGCATTAAAAAATAATGGGTTTTCCTTGACTCGGCTAGTGGCTCTGTTGCGGAGTTTCAAAAAGAGTGATCTTCCTAGTGTTTATGACCGCTTACAGAATTCCCATCGCGAGAAAGTGGCTGTCTTTGAAGAACTTGTGGGTCAGGAGTCGCAGTTGCTGGTGGCTGAGTAAGTAGCTCAAGAGGCTCGCGAGGCATTTGCTCGTGCGGAGGCGCAGTTGGTTGAAAAAGAGCATGAGATAGAGACCAACTACCAGGCTCAAGAAAATTAACAGAAGAAACTAGCTGACCTTATTGTAGAACAAAGCCAACTTGATCAGAATCTTCCCCCACATCACCACCGTCTGTTTGGTTCAGAGAATCTTTGCTTCATTATGGACGACCCCTAGCTTCCTTATCCGATGTGTCTTTTGTTTGTTCTTGTCATTTTCGTCAAAACTTTTGAATTTGTTTTTTATTAACTTGGTTGTAACCACAAATGATATCGTTTATTTGGAATAAAGAAACATTGTCAACTTTGGTGCTTCCCTTATTTCTATTCTTTAATTTATTTCGAAATATGCTTAGGCATCGATGCTAATTAGATCAAATATAATAAATGAGTCAATCGGTGGACTCGCGAAAATAAAATATTGATCTAGCATATGCGTAATGAATTTTACTTGTGACTATATTAAATGGGAAAGCCCAATTGCCTTGAAGCGTACATTTATAGTTTAGTAACAAAAAAGAAACAAGTCATTGAGCATGAGTGACAAGACATACATTCAGATGTAATAAATCTTTAGCCACTTGTTGTTCAATTTGAAGGTCACATCATCTTCCAACTTAGATATCTTGCACTAGCCCGAATTATAAGCTCGAACGATATAAGGCCCTTCTTAGTTGGCCTCAAACTTTGGTAGCGACGAACCTCTTATGTGCCTCGTGCATGCTTTTAGGACCAAGTCTCCTTCTTTGAACTTCCTTGGCCTTACCAGTTGGTCATAGGATCTGGATAACTACTTCTTATATATCTCGAAGTGCCTTGTGGCATTATCCCTATGTTCTTCCAACGCTTCGAGTTACACATGGAGACTGTGTGGGAGCATAGGGCTTCATAGGTCGTAGTGAGCTGAGGGTACCTCGAGTTCTACTGGAAACATAGCCTCTACCCCGAACACCAGGGAGAATGGCGTGTACCCTGTTGGCTTTCTCTTCGTCGTTTGATCGGCCCATAAAAATTCTGGATCTTATCATCCCATGTGCCCGGTAAGTCCTCTATCATCTTTGCCAAGATATTCACCAGCGTCTTATTAGTGGCTTCTGCTTGCCCGTTGCATTTTGGGTAGGATACTGTTGATTTGTGATGGACGATGGAATACTTTTCCATTAGTAAGCGCATGTCTCTATTCACAAAAGGTTTACCATTGTCCGACAAAAAACCTTCGATATGCCAAGGTGGCAAATAATGTATTCCTTCATGAATAGAGCTACTACCCCTGCGGTGGCCCTCTTCAGCGGTATGGACTCCGCCTATTTCATGAAACATTATGTGGCTACTAAAATCCATATCTTTCCCCGTGACAAAGGGTTGATGTCTCATACCAGATCAAAATCCCAAGTACGATATGGGAATGGTGTAGACAAAGAGTGTAGGTACATTGACGACGCATGGATTATATTTTCATGTAACTGGCAAGCTTTGCAGTTTCTAACGAAATCGCCTGAGTCTTTCTCCATCGAAGGCCATTAATATCCCAAGGTGATTAGCTGGTCGTAAAGTTTGGCTCCCCCAATGTGACCTGGTTCATGAGCTTGCTTCAATACCTCTTTAGCCTTTTCTCTTCTTATGCACCTTAGGATCCTGTCGTAATAGCCTCGCCGGTACAGTCGCCCATCCTGCATGAAGTACCTCGATACTCGCCTCCTTATCTTCATAGCATCTTTTTTACCTACTGTCACTACTCCATCCTCTAAGAAGTCCATGCATGGTTATATCTAATCTTGTGGTTGATCAATGAAGTTGCACTTTGCTGCCTGATAGAAAAGGCAGCACTTCAGGCACTCTCTTTGTATTGCGGCGGCTTCTTATCTCATTGAGGGCCACTAGTACCCCGCCCATTGTATCCTTATGTATAGGGGAATTTAGGTGGTCTCACAACTGTTCTCATGTACTTCAGTCAGTATTCTCTTAACCTCCAGCTCATAAACTTCTTCTACATCTCTATACGCAGCCTCATCATATGCTATCACTGTATTGACTTATCCCAGAGAACAGGCCCCCATTTGCCCACTGAGTATATCAACATCTTCGAATGATTCTCTTTGGTCCTCTCCATATTCAACCTTATCATCCAAATGCATGCAAGCCAACTGGAAAGTCCATTTTTCGAGGGAATCCTCGAAGCTACTAGCTTGAGCGCACTCGAAGCCATTTCTTCTAGACCATCGCTCCATCATCAATCATTCGGCCTCCTCATCGAAGGCTCTAGCCATATGGTACCTGTGAGACGGTAGGGGGTTATTGTTCACATTGGTTTGTGGCAATACGATATATCCATTCTTCACGTGGCGATCGATCAGCCTTCTTAATGAAAAACACACCTTAGTAGGATGATTGACCCTGTTTTGGAGCGAGCAATAGTGGGATTTCTCTCTGTCTTCTCGGGTGAGAGGCGCGGTGTAGACATTTATCGGGCGAAAAACTTTATCGCAGACTATGAGATCGTACAAGTTCAAACCTTGCTCCACCGTACAAGGTTCCTCGGGAGGATCCTCCTCGTCTTGAAATCTTCTCTTGTTGTTCCTGCCTTTTCTACCTCCTCGACCACCATTGCCTTATTCTCTACCCCCATCATCCGTGTAGTTGATCCTCAAGGGTATTCCCCTACCCAAGGCAACTGTTGGCCTCATCAGTAAACTGGACATAGCGGGAGGTGGTATTAACGGCTTTACCACTAATGTAATATTCCTTGCTGCCTTCAAAAAGGCTACAAACGTACCTTCTCTTATCTCATTAATCAGGTGACATATATATTCGGGCATAAATCCTTCTTCATATACTTGTAGAATATTTTCCTCCCACGTCTCCTCCCTGACATCTAGGAAGCGCTCGTGGAACCTTCGAATATGGGCGACAACGTCCTCTCCTGGCTTCTGCTTCTCCCACGCTAGCTGGGTGAGTGTGAACTCATCCTCAGCCAAGAATTTTTTTTTCACAAACAAAACATATAATTCCTCCCAAGAACCCACACTACGTGGGGCTAGGTGGGAATACCACGTGTAGGCTTTCTCTATCAGGGATTTCGAGAACTCCCTTAGCCTTAACTTTTTATCATTACAATGGGCCCCCAGATTCTCGATGAACCTTTTCACATGTTCCTTGGGATTTGCACCTTTATCCATGTACTTTTCAAAGATTGGGGGAGTATAACCCACTGGTTAGGGTTCTTTACTGTACTACTCTAGGTAGGGAGTGTGGAAGTCATCGTATACGGAGGATATCTCCCCCTTGGACATAGTTATGAGCTTTAACAACTCTTTCTTCATGTCTTATATGCTGGCTGGCAAGGGACTTGCTGACAACGGCATTGCTGTTGTCGGGGTTATTGAGACTGGTGCACTTATGCCTCGACCTATCACGGAAGCCGGAGCAACTGAGGTTACTCCCCCATATTATAGTATCGATCCCACTGTCCCAGGTAGGACCATAAATGGTGTTTTAACAGAGGTAGGCGCCTCTGCCCCCCAGTAACACTTGGTCATGGTATGTTAGCTGTTGGTGTAGTAAAGGAACTCGCCCCCATGGGAGCTCCCAGCATTGCCTGGGCTACCGGGGTCTTAATGAACTCTACGAATAGCCCCATCAACCCATGCATCTGTGCCTGGTATACTCTCCCTTACGCGGCCATCGTCTTTGTGATACCAGCGCCAGGTGCGCTAGGCCCTATCCTTTTCGTGCCCTCCGTTTCAGGTAACACAACGTTATTTGCCTCTTCTTTACGCTATATGGCGTCCAAATCAATGTTTCTAATGGTGTTATCCTCTGATATCTTTTCAAAAGAGAATACCTCCCCAGCGGAGTTGCCAAATGTAAGATGTGGGTTCTTTAAATACTATTAGTATTAAGTGAGGCATAACCCCTTATCAAGATCGGGACCAACACCATTAGATATGGAGCCCGATTTTAGAGCCACAGGTGAATTAAAGACAAAACGATGTAATTATTCAAAGTCGCATTAAAGAACATATTGACATGGGCAGCATGTGATAAACGTAATAAATGAAATGGGACCAGCAGATGGCATGGTCGGAGGGAGAAAGAACAAGCACTCTGGGCACAATAAAGACAAGGCAGGAACTTCAATCTCAGTTAATGCCCAATGATGGGTGCATTAAATGTATAATGGGAGTTAATGCTATTTTCAAAGGCTCTCTGGTATGAGGGGATTTGGCCAGCGATTCCAGGTTCTAGATGCGTTATCTCTCTGTCTGTGTTCACTTGTTTGTTTGATGCTGAAAATGATATAAACATGGATTGTTTGTTTGTCAGTTTTAATTCAAACATGGATTGCTAAAAGTATTTTATATGATTTGATGCTGAAGATGATATAAATTGATAAACAAGTCCCATCTTCAGCATATCGTGTCTCGTCAACCATTACGTGAGAAATTGGGGATTATTACAGTCTTCGTATAATGTAGCATTATAACTCAATAGACTCGACACAATTAGTCAAAGATTTTTTCTCGAATAAATCCCACACAAAACTAAAATCGAAAGGGATAATAGGAAAGATGTCCATAAAAATATCCCCATTAATAGTCCGGGATAAACTAAAAATGAAAAAGATCCAATAAAATTGGTTGGATAAAAAATTCTTATAAAAAAATATACCCAATCTCAATCTTTGTGACACTCAATAAAGATGTATGATATCTTTAATCAACGATTTCAATATTATGAGCCTTTTATGTCCTGCATAATTAAATGCATACCCTTGTGAAGTACTATATATATGTGTGTGTGTGTGTGTGTGTGTGAGAGAGAGAGAGAGAGAGAGAGAGAGAGGGGGAGAGAGAGAGAAAGAGAGAGAGGCTGGATTAAAAAATAAAATGCATGCACTAACTATTCCCCCTGAATCCCAAAATGTCTCCCCTATTTTGTTTCGAATAAACAAAGGAACAAACAAAACAAAAGCTATCACAAATCATGAAAATAAGATTATCATCAAATGCATGCTCAATGAGATAACTGACATAATAAGCATATAAATGGGAACATGATATATCAGTAAAATCAAAAAAATATATATCTTGATGTAAAAAATAAAAAAATAAATTAAACACAAGTGAATATCAAGAGCAAGGCAACATTAAATATATGAAATCCTATGCAAGCTATGTAATGGGAAAAAAAATGCGCTCAAAACCCAAAATTAGATATACTACATTTATATTATGCATAAACCCTTTGATGCAACACATAGTTGGAAATAAATATAAATCAACCATACTAAAAAGATTGAGTGTTCATAGGTTCATACCAATTAAAGTCTTACGCTAACAGTTCAATAAGGCCAAAAAAGTCACATACAATATGCAAATATGAAAACCTAGACAAAAAGTTCCAAACTCAATCAATAGTAAAAACCCCTATGGACTTACTAAGGTTCTCATACCTAGTGAAATAAAGAGGTTTTAGTGAGTATGTCTGCAAACGTAGAATTCATAAACATAACTCAAAAACATTACACTCTCCTCAACAAGATCACGAATAAAATGGTGACGAATGTCTATGTATTTAGTCCTAAAATGTCTAACCTTATAACGGGAGATGTTAATAGATCTCATGCTATCTCAATATATAATTTTGGTATCTTGATCTATCCCATAATTTTGAAGCATCTGCTTCATTAAACAAAGTTGAGTACAACAATTATCGATTGATATGTATTCCGCCTCCGCAGTCGACAAAGAGATCGAGTTTTCCTTCATATTATTCCAAAAATAAGAGAATTCCCTAAATAATGAATATAAGATTTTATGCTTAGGAGTCCCATTCACATATTTGATTATTCTATTCGTACACTACACCAAATACTGCGCATGGTCACGACCCAAGTACCATTGGTGGTGGATCGCGAATTTGGTCCGTGACCAAATCGGGCGTGGCCATCATCAATGGTCACGGACCAAATCCCTAACCACCAACATTAGTCACGGACTAGGATGGTTACGGATATGGTCACGGCCCATGTCCACAATCCACTAATTTGTGTCCACAAAACATTTGGGTTGACACCACATTTTATCTTTAAAATAATATTGTCTCAGTTGTGGGCCATGATAATTTTATTTTTGAAATAAAATGTGGTCACGAATTTAGGCGATGACCATTTTATTTTTACATAAAATATAGTCACGACTTTCGGTCGTGACTATTTTATCATTGAAATAAAAGTTGGTCACGACTTTTGACCGTGACCATTTTATTTTTACATAAAAAATGGTCACTGTCCAAAGCCGTGACCACCTTTTATTTCAAAAATAAAATAGTCACGGCCCAAATTCATGACTATTTTTAATTAAAAAAAAACATTTTGTCCTCAAATAGAGAGTCTAATCGGTAAGTTGGTGTGAGTGCCCATTGGGTTACATTGGCCCCTTGGGTAACTACACGGTCATTTCCTATGAGTTATATTTGTCCCGTAAAAGTTCTAACAGTTTGGAAATTTTGGTCTTGCTCTTAAATCAGGGGTCATATGACTACGCGATCGGTTCCTGCGGGTTACATTTGTCCTGTGTGAGGTGTTCGTGCCTCTCAAGGGGCTGTTTAGTGGCTGTTTTACATTCTCACCCTTTGACGACATGTTTTTAAGCCTAAGTCTAATGATTTGGAAATTTTGACTGTGCTCTCAAATTGGAGGTCCCATGACTACACGGTCGGTTCTTGCGGGTTACATTGGTTCCGTGAAAAGTTTTCGTGCCTCTCACAGGGCCGTTTAGTGGCTATTTAGCATTCTCACCCTTTGACGACATATTTTTAAGCCTAAGTCTAATAGTTTGCAAATTTTGGTCGAGCTCTCAAACTGGGGTACCCATGACTTCACAGTCGGTTCCTGTGGGTTATGTTTGTCCTGTGCAAGGTGTTCGTGCCTCTCATGGGTCCGTTTAGTGGTTGTCTTACGTTCTCACCGTTTGACGACATGTTTTTAAGATTAAGTTTAACAGTTTTTAAATTTTGGTCGTGCTCTCAAATTGGGGCTCCCGTGACTATATGGTCGGTTCCTGCGGGTTACATTGGTCCCGTGTGTGGTGTTCGTACCACTCACGGGGCCATTTAGTGTTTTTTATATTTTACCCTTTGGCGGCATGTTTTTAAGCCAAAGTCTAACAGTTTGCAAATTTTGGTCGTGCTCTAAAACTGGGGATCCTCTGACTATGCGATCGGTTCCTGCGGGTTACATTGGTCCTGTACGAGGTGTTTGACCCTCTCACGGGAACGTTTAGTGGCTATTTTATGTTCTCACCCTTTAACGGCTGAGGTTTTAGCCTAAGTTTATCAGTTTGTAAATTTTGGTTGTGCTAGCAAACCAGGGGTCCCGTTACCACGCGGTCGGTTCCTAAGGGTTACATTGGTCCCATGTGAGGTGTTCGTGCCTGTCACGGTGTCGTTTAGTGGATGTTTTATGTTCTCACCATTTGACGATATATTTTTAAGCCTAAGTCTAACAGTGTACAAATTTTGCTTGTTACCTTAAACCGGTGGTCCTGTGACTACGCGGTTAGTTCCTGTGGGTTATATTGGTCCTGTGCGAGGTGTTTGTGCCTCTCACGGGGACGTTTAGTGATTTTTTTTACATTCTCACCCTTTGACGACAAGTTTTTAAGCCTAAGTCTAATAGTTTATAAATTTTGGTCGTGCTCTCGAATCGGGTTTCTCATGACTATGCATTCGGCTCCTCGGATTACATTGGTCTCGTGTGAGGTATTTGTGCCTCTCATGGGGCCTTATACTGAATTTTTTATGTTCTCACCCTTTGACGGCATGTTTTTAAGCCTATGTCTAACAATTTGCAAATTTTGGTCATGCTCTTAAATCGGGGGTCCTGTGACTACGCGATCGATTCCTGCGGGTTACATTTGTCCTGTGCGAGGTGTTTGTGCCTCTCATGAGGCTGTTTAGTGGCTGTTTTATATTCTCACCCTTTGACAGCATGTTTTTAAGCCCAAGTCTAATGGTTTGAAAATTTTGATTGTGTTCTCAAATCGGATATCTCATGACTACACGGTCGGTTCTTGTGGTTACATTGGTCCCGTGCAAAGTCTTTGTGCCTATCACGGGGCCATTTAGTGGCTGTTTAGCGTTCTCACCCTTTGATTGCATATTTTTAAGCCTAAGTCTAACATTTTGCAAATTTTGGTCGTGCTCTCAAGTCGGGGGTCCCGTGACTATGTAATTTGTTCCTGTGGGTAACATTGGTCCCGTGAGAGGTGCTCGTGCCCCTCACGGGGCTGTTTAGCGACTGTTTTACATTCTCACCCTTTGATGGCATATTTTTAAGCCCAAGTCTAACAATTTGTAAATTTTGGTCATGCTCTCAAACCGGGGATCCCGTGACTACACGGTCAGTTCCTGCGGGTCACATTAGTTCGGTGGGAGGTGTTTGTGCCTCTCTCGGGACCGTTTAGTGGATGTTTTACGTTATCACCCTTCGACAACATGTTTTTAAGACTAATTCTAACAGTTTATAAATTTTGGTCGTACTCGCAAACTGGAAGTCCCGTGACCACACGATCGGTTCCTACGGGTTACATTGGTCCCGTGCGAGGTGTTTGTGCCTCTCACGGGGGTGTTTAGTGGTTATTTTACCTTCTCACCCTTTGAGATAATGTTTTGAAGCCTAAGTCTATCGATTCGGAAATTTTGATTGTGCTTTCAAACCGGAGGTCCCATGACTATGCGGTCAGTTTCTATGGGTAACATTGGTCCCGTACGAAGTCTTCGTGCCTCTCACGAGGACGTTTAGTGGATGTTTTACATTCTCACCCTTTGAGGGCATGATTTTAAGCCTAAGTCTAATAATTTGTAAATTTTGGTCGTGCTCTCAGATCGAGGGTCCCGTGACTACGTGGTCGGTTCCTACGGCTTACATTTGTCCCGTGGCAGATGTCTGTGCCCCTCATGGGGTTTAGCGGATGTTTTACATTCTCATCCTCTGACAACATATTTTTCAGCCTAAGTCTAACAATTTGTAAATTTTGGTTGTGCTCTTAAATCAGAGGTCCCGTAACTTCACAGTCAGTTCCTATGGGTTACATTTGTCCCATGCGAGGTGTTCGTACCTCTCACGAGGCCATTTAGTGGTTGTCTTACGTTCTCAAACTTTGATGGCATGGTTTTAAGTTTAAGCCAAACAATTTGTAAATTTTGGTTGTGCTCTCAATCTGGGGCTCCCGTGATTACACGGTCAGTTCCTGCTGGTTACATTGGTCGCGTGTGAGGTGTTCGTGCCACTCACGGGGCCATTTAATGGTTTTTAAAATTTTTACCCTTTGATGACATATTTTTAAGCCAAAGGCTAACCGTTTGTAAATTTTGGTCGTGCTCTCAAACTGGAGGTCCCGTGACTATGCGGTCAGTTCCCACATGTTACATTGGTCCCGTACGAGGAGTTCATGCTTCTAACGGGACCGTTTACTTACTATTTTACGTTCTCACCCTTTGACGGCTTGTTTTTAAGCCTACGTCTAACAATTTGTAAATTTTGACCGTGCTCTCAAACCAGGGGTCCTGTGACTACGCGGTCGGTTCCTGCGGGTTACATTGGTCCCATGTGATGTGTTCTTGCATCTCACAGGGACGTTTAGTGGAAGTTTTATGTTCTCAACCATTTTACGGTATATTTTTAAGCCAAAGTCTAATAGTGTGCAAATTTTTCTTGTGCTCTCAAACCGAGGGTCCCGTGACTACGCGATCTGTTCCTGTGGGTTATATTGATCCCATGCGAGGTGTTTGTGCCTCTCACGGGGACGTTTAGTGGTGTTTTACATTCTCACCTTTTGACAACAAGTTTTTTAGCCTAAGTCTACCAGTTTGCAATTTTTGGTCGTGCTCTCGAATCGGGTGTCACATGACTATGTGATCGGTTCCTGCGAGTTACATTAGTCTCGTGTGAGGTGTTCGTGCCTCTCATGGGGCCTTTTACTAGATGTTTTATGTTCTCACCCTTTGACGGCATGGTTTTAAGCCTAAGTCTAACAATTTAAAACTTTTGGTCGTGATCTTAAATCGGGGGTCCTGTGACTACGCGATCGGTTCTTGAGGGTTACAATTATCCCATGCGAGGTGTTCATACCTCTCACGGGGCCGTTTAGTGGCTGATTTATGTTCTTACCCTTTGATGGCGTGTTTTTAAGCCTATGTCTAACAGTTTGTAAATTTTGTTTATTCTCTTATACCGGGGGGCCCGTGACTGCACAAACAGTTCCTACGGGTTTCATTGATCCTGTACGAGGTCCCCGTGCCTCTCACGGGGCCGTTTAGTGGATGTTTTACGTTCTCACCCTTTGAGGGAATGATTTTAAGACTAAGTCTAACAATTTGCAAATTTTGGTCGTGCTCTCAAGTCGGGGGTCCCGTGACTACACGATCGATTTCTATGGGTTACATTGGTCCCGTGGGAGGCGTTTGAGCCCCTCACGGGGCTGTTTTAAATTCTCACCATTCGACGACATATTTTTAAGCCTAAGTCTAAGAATTAAAAAATTTTGGTCGTGCTCTCAAACCGGGGGTCCCGTGACTACGCGACCAGTTCATGCGGGTTACATTGGTCCCGTGGGAGGTGTTGGTGCCTCTCATGAGTTCATTTAGTGGATGTTTTATGTTCTCACCCTTCGGCAGCATGTTTTTAAGACTAATTCTAACACTTTACAAATTTTGGTCGTGCTCTCAAATAGGGGGTCTCGTGACCATATGGTAAGTTCCTGTCGATTACGTTGGTCCCGTGCGAGGTCTTTGTACCTCTCATGGGGCTGTTTAGTGGATGTTTTACGTTCTCACCCTTTGGCAACATATTTTTAAGCCTAAGTCTAACGGTTTGGAAATTTTGATTATGCTCTCAAATCGGAGATCCATTGACTACGCAATCGGTTCCTGCGGGTTACATTGGTCTCGTGCGATGTGTTCATGCCTCTCATGGAGCCATTTTGTCCCTGTTTAGCATTTTCACCCTTTGACGACATGTTTTTAATTCTAAATCTAAAAGTTTGAAAATTTTGGTTGTGCTCTCAACCCGGGGGTCTTGTGACTACGCGGCCAGTTCCTGCGAGTTACATTAGTCCCATGCGAGGTGTTGGTGCCTTTCACGAGCCCGTTTAATGGCTATTTTAAGTTCTTACTATTTGACGGCATATTTTTAAGCCTAAGTATGATAGTTTGCAAATTTTGATCGTGCTCTTAAATCAAGGGTCTTCTGAATATGCGATTGGTTCCTACGGGTTACATTTGTCCTGTACAAGGTGTTCATACCTCTCGCGGGGCCGTTTAGTGGATGCTTTATGATATTACCCATCGATGGCGTGTTTTTAAGCCTATTTCTAATAGTTTACAAATTATGTTTGTTCTCTCATACCGGGGGGACCGTGACTATGCGGCCGGTTCCTTCGGCTTATATTGGTCTCGTGCGAGGTCTTCGTACCTCTCACGGGCCGATTTAGTGGCTATTTTATGTTCTCACCCTTTGAGGACATGTTTTTAATCCTAAGTCTAACAGTTTACAAATTTTCATCGTTCTTTCAAGTCGGGGGTCTTGTGATTACGCAATCGATTCTTGCGGGTTACATTAGTCCCGTAGGAGGTGTTTGTTCCCCTCACAGGGCTGTTTAGCGGATGTTTTACATTCTCACCCTTTGACGACATATTTTTAAGCCTAAGTCTAACAGTTTACAAATTTTGGTCGTGCTTTCAAACCGGGGGTCCCGTGACTGTGCGGTCTATTCTTGTGGGTTACGTTGGTCCCATAAGAGGTGTTCGTGACTCTCACGGGGTTATTTAGTGGTTGTTTTATGTTCTCACCCTTCGACAACATGTTTTTAAGACTAATTCTAACAGTTTGCAAATTTCGGTCAAACCGGGGGTCCAGTGATCACACTCAAACCGGGGGTCCCGTGATCACACGATCGGTTCCTGCGGGTCACATTGGTCCTGTGCGAGGTGTTTGTGCTTCTCACGGGGCTCTTTAGTGGGTGTTTTACGCTCTCACCCTTTGACAACATGTTTTTAAGTCTAAGTCAAACGGTTTGGAAATTTTGATTGTGCTCTCAAATCGAAGGTCCCATGACTACGCGGTCGATTTTTACAGGTTACATTGGTCCCGTGCCATGTGTTCGTGCCTCTCACAGGGCCATTTAGTGAATGTTTAGTGTTCTCAGCCTTCGATGGCATGTTTTTAAGCCTAAGTCTAACCGTTTGTAAATTATGATCGTGCTCTCAAATAAAGGGTTTTGTGACTACGTGGCCAGTTCCTGCGAGTTACATTAGTCATGTGCAAGGTGTTCATGCCTCTCATGATTCCCCTTAATGGCTATTTTATGTTCTCACTCATTGACGCCTTATTTTTAAGCCTAAGTCTAATAGTTTGCAAGTTTTGGTCGTGCTCTCAAATCGGGTTTACTGTGACTACGTGGTCGGTTCCTGCGAGTTACATTAATCCCGTGTGAGGTGTCCGTGCCTTTCACGAGGCCGTTTAGTGGTTGTTTTACATTCTTAACCTTTGATGGCATGTTTTTAAGACTAAGTCTAACAATTTGTAAATTTTGGTCGTGCTCTCAAATCGGGAGTCCCGTGACTACGCGGTCGGTTCCTACGGGTTACATTGATCCCATGCGAGGTGTTTGTGGTTCCATTTAGTGGGTGTTTTATGTACTCACCCTTTGATGGCATGTTTTTAAGCTTAAGTTTAACAGTTTGAAAATTTTAGTCGTGCTCTCAAATCGAGAGTCTCGTGACTACGCGATCGGTTCCAACGGGTTATATTGGTCCCGCGAGAGGTGTTCATGCCTCTTACAGGGCCGTTTAGTGGTTATTTTATATTCTCACCCTTCCATGACATGTTTTTAAGCCTAAGTCTAAAATTTTTCAAATTTTGGTCATGTTCTCAAATGGGGGTCCCGTGGCTATTGGGGTGTCCTGGATAGGTGGTTCTTGATAAAGGTCACACTCCTCGTAATGATAGGAGTCATATTTGGAATACTCTATGAAAATCCAAATGAGAAAATCCATCATATTAAGCCTTAGTCTAAATAGTTTGAAATTAACGTCGTGTTCTCAAATCGAAGGGCCCGTGATTATCGAACCGCCAAAAACCAATAAAAGCTAACAACCAATAATTATCCCGTACTCCTAACATAATATCCAACAACAAGCCAACAACCTATAATTATCCAACAACCAAGCCAAACAAAACCAATAACTCTCCCATGCTCCTTTTATCATCTAAAATATTTAAAGGATAATGCATATCAATTATATAATTTAACTTCATTTTATGAAGAATGCATAAATGAAATTGATCAACAAATGTATATGTAGAGGAACACGTGGAAATTAAGTTGGGTCAATTTGATCCAATCACAAACTCAAATGACTATATTCTCAAATCGAGTGTCCTGTGAAAGTAACTAAATATTCGACTGAACATAACATATTATTGAAAGTTAACTTACATAAATCATATCAAACATTTGTAAAAGTAACTGAAAATTCATACATCAAAGTAAAGCTCTAATACAATGTCAATATCAAAATAGAATACAAATAAGAATGACAAGGATAAAATACTGTTTGATACTCAATTCTCCTCTAAATCAACTAAAATAACCTTCAAATTAGGGTTGTCATCAAGAGATGACTGGAACTCCTTTAGAGCCTTTAATGCATCCACTTGGGTAGTCATACACTTTGGTGCGTGCACAATAATAGACAAATTTTCATCGTTTATTCACTTCGAGTAAAATACCTTCTTTATGTTCTGAAAGGGACAAATAAAAGGCTCATTGACTATGCGATCTTTACTTTTCAGCTTTGAAAAATCTACCATAATAAGTTTGGAGTCATGATCAACGTTGCAAGCATTTGTAGTATCCTCCACCTTTACCCAATCACAATAGAATATTGTTTCTGTGAAATTTAAGTAACCAAGTTCTAGGATTTGTTGGATTGTCCCATAATAGGCTAGCACCATATTCTTTGGATTTTGATCGCTTTTGCTAGCGATACAGGTGGTCAAGGAAGAAATTTATATTCCACTATTTTGTGTTAAAATCTTTTCCTTATATAGATATGAAATGAAATTAAAATTGTCAGTGCATAATTTCTTATACTCTTTCGCACAAAAACAACTGCACACATAAGATATGAAATTTATTTCTTTTGATACCCATACCCTAAAATCAATTGTCATGCAATTTCTCCTTTGATTTTGGGAAATTTCGTTGTTGTACTTCCTATGGATAAATTATAGAGTTTAAATCATAAAATATAAAATACATAAAATCAAAGAAGAAGAATTTAATAGGTACTCACTCTCTCCATTCTTTGACCTCATCTTGCGATTCGAAGACATAACGAGTTTCTTGCTCGTATTGTATATTTGTGAGTTTCAACTCTTTAGAGTTTCCAAATGGTAATTTGTCCTCAAACTCACCAGGTTCCTTAATCACTCCTCCACTATGAGTATTGAACCTCCTCACCTCTTGTTCTGGCATATATTCCCTAGAGTATAATGATGATTCGACAGTTACGTATTCTTTAGCAATTGACCCTCTAATATACCGAGCATTCTTTACATAATCTTTCAAGGTTTTCACTAAGCTCTCAAAAGGATACACCCAACGATACCTAACGGGACTATATAATAAAGCTTCATTATACAAATTCATAAGCAAGTGGATGCTGATATCAAAGAATGACGGAGGAAAATATTTCTCTAATACACAAACTGCCTCGGCTAAAGTTGATTTTGTAGCTTTAATGTGCCTTATGTTTACCACTTTTTCATAAAGTAGGATAGAACACAAATATATTTGCATAATTTCCATACGACGATCTTTGTTTTCAGAGAAGCAATGTCGAAATAACAGAGGTATTAATTGGATGATTAAATGCCTGTTGTGAAACTTGCACTGTTTTAAGTCACTTGTTTAGTATCTTGATACCCTACGTAAATTACTAGAATAACCTGTTGGAGTCTTCAAGTTGAATAACGTGTCTAAAAGGATCTTCTTCTAACTAGTGGTCAAAGTGAAAGCAGCCAGAGGGATAGAAATTCTTCCTGTTATAGGATCATTTTTTAACTAGAGTTTCTTCTTTATCTTCATATCCTGTAGATCTCGGTGGGCCTGCTCTCCATCATTGGAATGAGATCTTTCCAGACATGTTCCTATCAGATGTTCTGTAACATTCTTCTTTGTGTGCATCACATCAATTAAATGCTTTACATGGTGATCTTTCCAATACGTCAAATCCTAAAATATTTATTACGTTGACCATGGTTTTACTTTACTAGGGTTATTAGGATCCCCCTTTACTTTACGCTTTAGGTTTACAAACTTAGGGTGTTTGCCTATGTAATTATTCCCCACAGTCGCAGCCACTGTCTTTTCCTCGATCTGCTGACCAGAAAACTGAACAGGTGGCATCCGACGCTTGTGACTAATAGGATAAAAGTTAGACTTACCATTCCTCAAATGGCGACCGGTCAGCAAAAATTTACGATGACCCGTGTAACTCATCTTACTAATATGTTTTAGCCAACTGGCTTCAGTGTTCTTCCCACATATTGTACATCCATAATAACCATGAATATTATAACCAGACAAGGTCCCATAACAAGGAAGGTCATGGATCGCCCACATCACCATTATTTTAAGTGTGAACTTTTCAGCCTTGTGAGAGTCAAACGTTGTCATGCCTTTATCCCACAACTCTATAAGTTCTTCAATTAATGGGGCTAAGAATATATCAATATCATCGCTTGGAGCCTTAGGCTCGGTTATCAAGAAAGATAATAATGTGAAATCCTTTCTAATGCACAGTGTCAGAGGGAGACTTTAAAAGCCCCATGAGAAGTGGACAATAACTCTGACTAGTACTTAAATTACTGAAAGGGTTAAACCCATTAGTTGAGATTACAAGACGAATATTATGCAAAATTCATCGTGCCGTGTGTTTGAAGTTTGTTAGATGAGTGAATCAACCGAATGACGCATCAAATTCCCACCCATCTCACATTGAGCGTGCCATGGCATGGCCTCCTCTATCCATGGTACAGTAAAAAAATGTTTTAATCGTGGCCTAAGTGGAAAATATTTCAAAACCTTTTGTGGTACTTGAGACCAATTTTGATATTTTTCAAGTTTGTCCGTTACCTTCTCACAAACGACATATCTAGACTCAGCGCATACTGGACATTCATCCTTCTCTCCGTGCCCATTAGGGTACAATATACAATCATATACTTGCATGCATGAATATATTTATATTTTAATCCCAAACCCTTCAAGATCTTATTCATGGTAGGATAATTGTTTGGTAACATGTTCTCTTTTGGGAGAATTTTTTTAACCCACTTCAGAATTCTGGTTACGCTGTTCTCAGACAAACCAAAATGACTCTACAAATAATGCAAGCCAATCATTGAATATAATACCGAGTGATATTCATCGCAATCTTTATACAACGGTCTAGACGCATTGGCTTTCCATCGTATATATTTTCTGTCTTGCGGTAGTTCGGTATTAAATTGTTCATTGTGCTCATTATTTGTCTCCATAGGTTGGTGATTTTGGTAATGGTGGACTCCGTAAGCATCGTCAATTAGGTCGGTCAATGGACGATGTGTTAGAAAATCATTCACCACTTCCACTCATTGGTGCTCTATCACGCGGTCGGCTATCGACAATTTTTTGGGAACATAATGTACATGTTTTTCACCATGGTATTTCCATTTGTTATAATCTTGACACATTCCCAACTTTATTAAATGTAACTCAACATCTTCTAAAGATTTATATTTTCTGTTCATATAATAGGTGCACGGACACGAAATCTTCTCACTTTTAAGGTTCTTAAAAGCGTAGGTAATAAATTTGATAAGCACCAAAAACTGTACATTTTATACCCCGAACAGATGTATTTTAGTTGCTAATTCTCGGCAATTTGGGTCTTATGTGCTTTATTGTGTATTTTGTAGGTCAAATGCACGTTGCGATGTTCAAACGCGTATTTCAAAGCAATTGTGCAGATTATGGATCTAATTACCAATCCCGTAACCCTAGCCTGTCCTAACCTAGCCTAAACTCTGTCCTGTGCCATGTGTGTTTGATTTGTTCCCTTTCGTATATTTTTTTAGATTTTTTAGTTGAGTCGTTTTTATTTTTAGGGTTTATTTTACATTTATTTAGAATTTTCTATGATGCATTTCCCATTTTTATAATTTATATATTTTTTTAATTATTTATATTTTTATTAGTTTTTATTTTATTTTATCTTATTTTATTAAGATTAGTTTTTAGGAGTTTATTTTTAGTTTTATTATATGTTACTTTTTGTTTAGATCTTTAGTTTTATATTTTTATTAGGTTTTTAGTTTTATTTCTTTTCTTTTAGTTTTATTTTATAGATTAGAAGTTTTATTTTAATTTTAGTCTTTATAGATTTTATTTTTTTGTAGGATTTTAGTTATTTTAATTTTCATTTTTTTAGGGGTCATAAGTTAAACACACACACAACCCCTCACACCCCAATACCATACACACTCACACACACCTAAACTAACTCACTCACACACACCTAATTACCCTACACCCTCTCACACACTACCTCCCTCACCCCCATCTTCAACCTCACACTCTCTCTCTCTCTCTCTCTCTCCAAACTCCATGGCCACAAATTCAAAACTCAAACCCACCTTCATTATCCTCCAAATCCAACTTGATTTGAAAATCCATCACTTCCAAACACCAACCAACCCGGAGACCCAACTCGCACCCCCAGTGTGACCCCCACCGCGAAACCGTCGGAGCCTCTTACCGGTGACTTACCTGACCCCCCATTTTTTTACCTCCTCAGTGGCGACGCCACCCCTCCGACGGAGCCCTTAAAATCAAGAACCATCCCGCCTTACTCGCTGTCCAACCCAATACCGTTGATCCACGAGCAGTGGACCAGACCCACAGCTCCGAAACCCCCTTTAACCCGGCGACACCAGCGCCCAGCCATACCAAGCCCTCCGGCGTGCCCACAACAACCCATGTCCGACCCACGACCCATTACTCCCTTCTGCTGCATACCCCTGAACCCGTTGCTCCGGCAAGCTCCCCACACCCGAGATCCTCCTAAACCCGTCATTGAACCCACCGACCCAATCACCTGCTGTCACCCGGAACCAATAAAATCGAGCCCCGTCCACCCATCTCCATCCAAGACCCATTTGTCTTTCTAAACCCAAATGAGAAGCCACGATTTTATCCTCCTGCTAGTTTCCAAAACAAGACCAAAGACAAAATAAAACCCTCATGCCTTTTGCCCAACTTAAAATATATTTTACCCATTTTCCCAAACTACCCCCAACTAATTCATTTAACCCCCAATTCCTAAAATGCCCCCAAACTTCTCATCCCCAAATCAGATTTTATTCCCTCACCTCACTTCCCACATGACCTCACACAACTCATGCACATTTGTGCATTTTCCTAAATTAACCCTCACCCACACCTTATACAACCTCTTGCACCTTTATCCTCCCATTGTTGCCCCCATGCTCCATGCCTACTATTTAAAGAATGGAAGACTCAATTTGAAAAAAAGCTTTAGATAGGAATTACCAGAGAGAATTGTAGAGAGAGAAACATCATTTTTTAGTTTAGAATTTATTTTTATTTTATATTTTTTTAGATTAGTGAGAAAAATAAATTAGTGAGAATCCATTTTTGAGTGTAATTGTTGATGTAATTTTGGTTTGATCACACAAATTGGAGAGATGTAAATTGAAAATTCAAGGAAATAAGGGTTCAATTTCACTTCAAAATATTGGGTTTGATTGTTC
Organism: Sambucus nigra; assembly: GCA_949130495.1. Taxonomy (NCBI): domain Eukaryota; kingdom Viridiplantae; phylum Streptophyta; class Magnoliopsida; order Dipsacales; family Adoxaceae; genus Sambucus; species Sambucus nigra. The sequence goes on from OX422216.1 coordinate 486,710,400, forward strand.
TCTTCTCTTCTCATTTATTTTATGCCTTTGATTATTAATTTGTCAAATTTCATACCATGTTAGACTAAATCCCCTTTCAAGGGGTGAGGTGAACCCTTATTTGATGTTATTTTAGTTTAATTAGTTTGATTACTTGAAAATTACATTTGAATGTTAATTTTGATCCCTCACCCTTAAATTTACGCCTTGAGAGAGGGTAAATGATTTTCGAGAGAAAATCTAAATTCTAGTTATAATACCCATTTTAGATTCGAACTAGAGATAGCGGTTTCTTAAGTGGGGTATTATTACTTGAATTTCAACTCTAAAGTTATTTTCTAAGATTTACATAAATTTTAATTGATCTATACTAGCGGGTGATTAATTAAAAGGAGTGTAGATCTATTTTTCAGAGTTATGGGGTGTTAAACTTAATTTTCTAAAAGGTTACTATTAAAATTACATTTGCAACGAGAGTTGATTGTAAGTTTATTATTAATTTGGGAGAATTAAATTAATTAATTAGAATAGCTAAAATTTGTGGTGTAATTGCACTCCTTGATTGTTCTCACATTTATTTACCTCATTTTTATCATATTTTTGTGTTAGACTTTATTTTTTATTTTAGTCACTTTTTAGTTTGTAATTTGATCTTTCATTTTAGTTTAGTATTATTTCACCTCACCTCACTTAATTGTTTTAATCTTTGAAAAAGCTAAAAAAAAATAGAAAAAGAAAAATCCCAAAAAGAAAATAAAAATTGAATTACAATTGAGTTTGTCTCTAGCTTACCCCCTTGATATGGTTGATACCCTTACTTACCTCTACACTTGAGTTTGTTATATTTTGTAGGTATTTAAGGATTTTGATTAGAGGAGCTTTTCAAGCAACGATGAAAAAAAAATACACCGAAAAGTTCTTTCTATCAAATGGTGCCGTTGCCGTTCTTGGGAGCATGAAGCACTTGGAGCGGATTCCATATTGTAGTTCATTTATTTTTTCGCACTTTGTTGTTTTTAGTACCATTTTTCTTTATTTTTGAAGTCTTGTATTTAGCATTATTCTATTCTTGGCTTGTATTGCGGTGCATAGTGACACCTTTATTTTATTTTTCATTTAAAAAATTTGTAATAATTGAAGAAAGCGTGATTGAAAAACCGAACAAGGTAGAGAGAGGGCGTCCAAAGGCGAGGAAACGGAGACTCTCTACTTTAGGTCGATAGGACTCCCGGGGCCGATTGAGATAGGCGTGCTCTCCCCTTGGTCGACCCAAATTTTTCGGAACCCCACGGCCGAAAAACCGTGGGAGGTACATTTCTAAACCCTCGCGCCTCTCATGTTAGCGAGTTAATTCTTTTGTGTGCTTTGTGTGCTCTTGATTGATTTTATTATCGCATTTATTTTCGAATGGTGTGATGAATTAATTGACTAAGACCTACACCCGCTCACTCACGAGAAGAGATTTCATCAACTGACTCACTCGCTTACCATTGTGTGCTACCCTAGCCATCACTAAATTTAAAATCAATCAACTAGGTAGCCCAATAGGAGAAAATTTTGCAAAGGCGATCACTCAGATCAAATCCGTGATTTTTTATCGGCTGCGGACTTAATTAAAATTTGACTACCCTCTCACTAATTTAAAGATAAAAATTGGTTAAGTGCTAGTTAGGAATTCTTCGTGATGTGTGTGCGTCCAATTTAATTTTTCGGTAGTCGGTTTTAGTTAGTTCGTCCATTCTAAGCGTCCATATTTTTTCCCACCTTTTCTTCCAAAAACTCCAAAAATATTTTCTTCTATTATTTTTATAAAAAAAATCCAAAAATATTTTCTTTCCTTTTGAAAAAAATTTAAAAAACTCCAAAAACTATTCTTCTCCTCATGGCCGAAGAACGTCCTTTACAGGACTACTTTGGTCATTTTTCATTGTCACATGACACGTGTGAGAGTGATCCCGAGCTGTCTCTTTATGATATCCTTAGTGGTCTCACCTCTCTCACGAGTATCGTAGATACTCTTGACCCGTCCATACATGCACCTTATTTTTCATCACCCTTGGTGTCAAGTGTCGACGTGTCGCAAATATTGTCGTGCACCCATTGTTCCTATGCCGATCACCTGTCCCATGAATGTCTATACTTTTCATATCCATCCTAACCCAACATGGAACATGTGTATCCATATGACACTATTACGGAATCAACCTCGGCCTACTATACCGATATACCTAATCCCGAGTTGTGTGAGTACCCTAGTTATTCGTGGAGGCCTGATCACCCTTTCACGCAATACGAATCCCGACCCGATGTTGTGGATCCTCACACATTCCAACCATTGTCATGGCAACCTTGTGCACCCATTCAGGATTAGTTCCCTCATTACGTATCCCATGAGTATTAACCATTTGTCCATCACGAAAGCGATCCTTTGGTGTATGATGAACTTGGCCCCACTCCACACACTTCATTTCAGTATTCTCCATATAGTCATGATCATAGCGAGTTGTTTCCACCTAACCCACCGCCACCAGCCATCACTCCACCACCACCACCATCGACATCCACTCTCGATACACTCTTGCAACAATTTATCATCGAGCAAGAGCCAGACACTCAAATTCAAACTCAAGCTCTCCAAAGGCTTGAACAACGCTTAAATGAATTTGAGTGTGCAAGAGAGTCAGACATCCCCATGGATCAACCCATTGTTGCACCCGAGTTTGATGATGATGTGTCCTCTAGGGACACGGATTTTGAGTGTGACCAACCCTACCACCCCGAGAATCTTGAAATTGAGACCATTCCATAGTCCGGATCCCAAATCGACAATTGTGTTGACTTACCTTTCATGATTGAGCCTGATCAAATTTCACCATATCCAAATGAACTCATCATTGCGGTTCACACTCCCGTCATATCCAAAAATATTCCCGAGCTTTTACCTTATGACCCAATTGCATATGTCTCTGACATGCCCATATCTTTTAGGTTAGCTCAGGCTACGAGTGCTCACCATTTTCCCGAGATAGAATCCATGATAGTTCCTAATTATCTGGATATGGATGATATCCCACCATGCTTAGCTCATCTTGAGCCCGATATTTCTAGTGATTCCTCTATCTCCGATCTTAATGCCTCGTCTTACCCACCCACCACATTCACCGATGCTACTCTTATGAAGAAGTTGACCACTCCATCTTTAGAAATCACACTCCCTTGTGAGTATTCCTTTACTCCTCACAATGAGTGTGTGCCTCCCACTCTTGAGATAGATCATCTTCCTCCACCATTTATCCCACCCGATCCACCATTTGTCCCACCCAACCCACCCATTGTCCCTTCCACCCCACCACCTGGTTTGGATCTTGATTTTTAAAATTTCAAGGTTTCAACCATATATTTAGATCCTAACCTGAAACCATCCACCACCCACGAGAGTATTTGTGGTGCTACTCTCCACCGTGACACCGAGCTTGTTCCACATGCCCGCCACTATCTTGTGGTGTTGATTTTTTCCCTCGACAGATCCCTGGCGTGTCATGGCGCGACCATTATCATCGCCCATTCATAGAACGGTCGTGTAATTTCCCTGAGCCCCAGCCCATTCCATTTACCAAACCATTTTTCCCTCCTCACCAACTTGAGCACTATGCTTATAGGGCCCTAGTTGCCCTCACCTTTAAGCTCAACAAGGCCCGTGGCCGATACCTCTTCACCCTTTCCACCCTCACCCTTACCTTAATACCCACTCGCCCATGGTCCACCGATGATTTTCATCGTGTGATGCATTTTTCTATACAAGTGCATTGACCGTCTCTAGCCTTTATCCAACAAGACTGACGCTTCAGTCTTGTTTGGGGGTGATTCTCATCACCCATTTTTCTTCTGCCCCGCACTTTTATAGATTACATCTTTAGGGTGAGACTGGATCGGTCTGGCTGAAGACATTAAACTTAGCGCTACCGGGAGGCAACCCGTGTTTCTTGTACTAGTCTCATACTATTTGGGGGTGGTGTTTCACATCATCCTATTCTTTACCATGTTATGGACTTGTACTCATTTTTTTTTCTCGTATCACTTATTCAGGTTTTATTTTGGCTTCATCGGTCCACTTCACTAGCGGTATATTCTGGTACTATCTTTCCTACCCTATGCTCTCAATTTTAAAAATCATTTTACCTAACATCGAGGACGATGCTCCTTTTTATTAGGGGTGGGAAATTTTATCAAAATCGTACCTCTTTTGAAAAATTTTGATTTTTAAACCTGATTTTTAAATTTTTGTGCAGTTTCTTTCATCTCAATCATTGATGTGAATTTTCAATCATCCATCTTTCAAAGTCTAGGAATCAAGCTAGAATATATTATTTTCTAAATATCTTATATAACATGTCCCAAGGCATATTGCACCATGAATTTCTAGACTCAACAAAATTTGCGCACTTATCATGTCACTACGGTTTAGAGTTGAAGAGTACTATAATTCTCAAGAAAACCTTAAGGATCACTAGTAGAGACTTTAGCTTGTGAGATTCGTGCCTTTCACCCTTTCAGAGAGTTTTACACAATCTCCGAGTCACAAGTTAATTCAACTTCTTTTGGGTCCGCACTTTAATTGTTGTATGATCTCATTATCCTTCATTAAAATTTGTCTTGATCACTGAGAATGACATCTCTTTCGAGTTGTAAGAAACACGTGTCTCGAAATTTGTTCTGAATAGTAGATTTTCATCCATACACCTACCATTTACCATTTACTTCACCCATATTCCCCTCCCCATCATTCCCCACTCCATTCATATATCATCCATAATCATTTTTGAGAAAAAGAGTGTGATTTAAAGTAAATGTCTTCATTGTTGGTTTGAAAAGAGAGAGGAAAAAAAAAAATAGAAAAAAAAAAACAGAGAAAAAGAAAAGAAAAATCGAAAAAAAAGAGAAAAGAAAAGAAAGAGAGTTTGTAGTTAGTAATAAAGACATTTGTGCTAAAGTGTATACACTCTTCTATCGCATCCATTTTTCATCCATTTCACATCGCATATTCATCACTCATCCATCACCATTCTATTCCATCCTACCTGATACCATCTTTTCCATTTCATTTTCCCCTCACCCTTAAACATCCATATTTCCCCTAGGTGTTCGGGCAAGTGAAAGTAAACGTTGTGAATAACTCGACTTTCTCACTATAGTGATTAGCATTCCTTTTATGAGATCATTTTTCTTTCTAATTGTTCGTTCTTTCTTATGTGTGTGTGAGACATTTGAACTTGCTTACATTTACTCACATCCTCACACACAAGAGTGATACATTAACCCATATCTCGAGAGTTCGTTTGAGAGAGATATATCAGTGAGAATTTGAAGTTGAAGCGTTGATTCCGACAAGGCAATCTAGGAGTGTAAATCTATTTTCTAGAGTTGCGGGGTGTTAAACTTTATTTTCTAAAAGGTCACTATTAAAATTACATTTGGAACGAGAGTTGATTTGTAAGTTTGATATTAATTTGGGAGAATTCAATTAATTAAATTAATTAATTAGAATATCTAAAATTTATTGTGTAATCGCACTCCTTGATTGTTCTCACATTTATTTACCTCATTTTTCTCATATTTTTGTGTTAGACTTTATTTTTTTTATTTTATTCACTTTTTAGTTTGTAATTTGATCTTTCATTTTAGTTTAGTGTTATTTCACCTCACCTCACTTAATTGTTTTAATATTTGAAAAAGCTAAAAAAAATAGAAAAAGCAAAAGCCCAAAAAGAAAATAAAAATTGAATTACAATTGAGTTTGTCTCTAGCTTACCCCCTTGATGTGGATTGATACCCTTACTTACCTCTACACTTGAGTTTGTTATATTTTGTAGGTATTTGAGGATTTTTATTAAAGGAGATTTTCAAGCAACGACGAAAAAAATACACCGAAAAGTTCTTTCTATCAAAATTCTTGGACACCTTTAACATAACTATTACCTATTCGGTTAGTCTCCCCCATCCACTCTTTGTATTGTGAAAAATCCGTTTAATAATCTTCAAATTACAGTCCTGTTTTAACATGATAAAATGAATATCATGTTGCATACATGTCATTTTTCATAGTAAAGCACTAATATAATGTCAAAGTAAAGCACTAATATAGTGTCAACAACACACCAATCAAGCAAACTATGTAATAATATAGTGTCAATCAAAGTAAAGAACTAATATAGTGTCAACAACGCACCATTCAATCAAACTCAAATATAAGAACACACCAATAACCGATACTACACAACCACAACCACAACTACAACCACAACCACAACCACAACCACAAACTCAAATAAAATAAATTTTTCTAGTGATATTATTACAACATAAGAAAAATATTACTACATCTTCATCAAAAGATACACTGCCCAAGTGCTAAAAGAGTCTAAATAATTTTGCAGCCCATTCCCTTCTCTACTGTTGATGTGCACTGGAGCATCTTCAAAACCGCCAAATATTTAATCAACTATGATCTAACACTCACCCTCCTGCAAAGGCTGACTATATATCTTAAGTTCCTACTTGAGTAGAGATGACATGCACACCCTAACGGTAATTTTACCACTCAGGTCCTTCATATATTATTTCGCACAATAGTCACCGTGAGTTGTTGACAATGATCTAAGATCTGGGACATGCTGAGGTGCTGAGAAGGGGAATGTTAAAGGAGGAAAATTTTGAGGAGGTAAAGGGAAATCATGATGCATTGGGGGCTCTAGGGGAATACGATCGGTTAAAATGGACACAATTTATGAAAGTTTCTCATTTACGCCTCCCAATTAATTTGTAAGCCCCATTACACCCCTTCGATCCTAGAATGATGTTCATCATTGGACGATGAACGCTTATTAACATAAGAAAGATCATCCATGAGAGGTGCGGTGTGTTTAAATCTTTTTTTGACATCTGTGGCCCTATACCTCTCGTCCTCCGTCTACGGTCATTCCCCAATGTCTGTGCAAGGGCATCATTGTCAAGGTCATTGACCGGGCTTGAAGCTGACTGACCACTCACAGACTCTATTAATTCTGGAGTCTTATCTAAGTGAGGAGGGACTCTATTATCTTTTTCTCACCTTGCATGCACATAAAGTTGGACCGATGCGGTATCTTTCCTTCATCTTGGATTCCTTTTATCTTTCTTGACCACTCGTTCTTCAAATCTTCATAAGATTTCGAGCCAAGATGGTGAACATCAGTTTTTTTGGCCCTATTCTGCTTGTTTTTCTTCCTTTGCAGCATTTTCGAGTCATTCTTCTCATTTTCTATAAAATCATTCCATTGATCGATTGTCATCTCAACGCTCAAAGGGAATTTGTCTTTGAGAGCCAAAATATCGGAGCTCAATGCTCCCTTATGTAAATTCTTCTGCCTAAGGTTTTTTCGATATGTTTAGAGTTATTCAGCAACTCGAGAAAGAACCTTATTTTTTGAGTTTGTAGAAAATGTAAGCCGTTTGTTGCGTTGCTCGTAGCTGTGATCTTTAACAGCTTTATCTATGAGGTTCTAATTATCATCTCCTCCCATTACTACATTTATTTTTTCCAAGGACAAACATTGGGATTTAAACTGGTGAACGTGATTCTTATCCCCTGTAGGGTTGTTTCCTAATAGAGAGAACCCAATAGGCTTCTTCTCAACTGACCTGACAATTTCAAGGGTGTTTGGTATGTTTGTTGGATTACTGATAGTAACTTACCTACTTTAACTCGGAGTAGTGGAGTGAATCGTTGGTGGAGTTGTGTATTTCTCACCAATTGGTGATGAGAATTCTTCTTGGGGTGGTGTCATCTCGTCGGTTGGTGCGTCGTGTCTATTACCATCTGACATTATCTACAAAAATAAAATAAGTTCAATGTGTATCTATAATAGATGCATAATTTCAAACTTCAATATGAAATTATAACTAACAAAATAAATTTTTTGACCATATATTATAATCTACCTTTTCATGGTAAGACTTTAATAAAAATTCAATTTTTCTGATCTCCATACAGTCGGGATTTATCTTTAAAAACCGATTGATTTTTTCATATGATGAGAAGCGTATCTATAATGCATGCATAGATGCCAGCAACATGAACTCGAAATATCATCCTCTTCAGCCTATTGGTAAGATTGAGTTTGACGTGTATATGTCAAGAGACATTACAATCTTCGTCAATGCTCTTTGTACATAATTCTATCCATAATGAGTGAATTTTTTTCCGCCTTCTATAATAGCGTAAGCAAGGTCAGTGCTCTATCGGGATTATGTACTCAAAATATACATTATACAACTTCATCCCAGCATTCAGATAGGGAAAACAAATACAATTGAACAATTACTCTTGCTAGAGATGAACTCCACGGTTTACAAGGTAGTTAAATTATTCGATCTTCCTATTCACATACCAAAAAACTAGAGTACCCTCTGAATGAGGCTAATTAATGAAAGAGGTAAGAGTGAGGTCCAATAGAAGCCTTTCACACTCTTGTTGCCATTTATTATCACCGTGACTCATTTTTCCTATGAAAAATGAACGAGGGCGTGAATATGATTCCTATAAATAATGGCTCTAATGAATCTTTAACTAGTTAGGTTAGTTTGATTTAGGTTTTGAATAATCACTACCTTTCTATTAAGCCAGTGCAATTTTAATTTAGGGAAATTTACAATTAGGTCTCTTGTTGACAATTTTTAAACATTTAAGTAAAATTTACTATTTAACGGACCTAAGTGTTTAAAATTTGTTTCCGAGGGACCTAATAGTACTTTGCTATTTAATTTATTAGTTATTATGTATGAGGGCATGAATCCCGTGCATGTTGGATCTCACCGATGTGAAATCCAAATAACAACTCGCCATATAAGGCCCAAAGTTGAACCGTATGATTTGGTTACTTTATTTCCATACGAAGATTTAAAAATGACAACACTCTGTATACACATAGAGTACGTACAAATATTATGCTAATAATGATCCCCAAAAAATAATATCATATCAAACCATACACATATAAAATTCTAATAAACCAAATAGCATATACCATACACAGTACACACACACAGAAATACACACAAACACACACAATATATACAATGTGTCTGTATACATACTTTTGTATTTATTTTAATTTTTATCCAAATAATTATATATACCTACTTTTGAAGTTTTTTTTAATTGTCTCTAACACAGACACACGGAGTACACAAAACACATGCACATAAATAGTATACGCACATACATTCACAATACACACACATATATACAGTATACACATATACATACACAATACACACACACATACACGTATACAAACATAAATACACACACACATACACACATACACAGACATTTCTATACAAAAAATTAGGGGTTAGAAGTGTTACCTTTGAGATTGAGATTAAGATTGAAATGGGAGATTGAGATTGGAAATCACGAGAGAGAAGGAAAGTCTGATCCATGACCACATACCACGACCCCTTTAAAATTTCACACCTAAGCCTGGAAACAAGCACATCGTCACTGCCCAAAGTCATGACTCCTGAATTGGGATAGTCACACTCCAAAGTCGTGACATTAGGAGTGTGTATTTTATTTGGTGGTCATGAACTTAGATCATGACCCATCCACGACGAGCTTGGAGGGAACTTTGGTGTAAATTTAGCACCATAACTCACACATATGTCACGCTTATGGTCCATGACCCATGGTGGTCACGACCCAAGTCCATGACCAACTTCAGGAGGATCCATGACCTCACTGAGTCATTGAATTGGTCATGAAAAAGTTTGATATGGTCACGACTTTTGGCCGTGACCATGCACAGGATTTGGTGTAGTGGTATCCAACAAGAGACTTTCCTTGGGACTAGCTTAGAACCTCGAATAAACACCAACTTTAAAAGAAGTATTGGGATGACTCGTAGTAAAGTATGAAAGATTACCAGTCATACTACGATGGTGTTCTTGGTTAATACCTTTCCTTCCCAATTTTTCCTAAGCTTAGTAATAACACACATGGTCCTGCTCACATGCCTGGCATTGTCTGACCCAAACTTCTTTACCAAGTATTTATCATACTTTTATTGCGATATAAATATCCCATCCCTCAACTGTTGAATTTGAAAACCTAGGATAAGATGAGTTCTCCTAACATACTCATCTCAATCTCACTCATCATCAACTCTTAAAATGCGTGAGTGTGATTTTCTCGTGTGGAACTAAATACTATGTCATCAATATAGAATTTTCAAACAAAATATCCTTTTTCACAATTCAAAAAAATAATATCTTATCCTCTTGCCCTCTTGTGAATCCAAGATCAATAAAATAGGAAGTGAGCCTCTCATACAAAGCTCCACGAACTTGTTTTAAACCATATACGAATTTTTTTTCAAATGATAGACATGTTCAGGACATTTAGGGTCTTCAAACCCCTTAGCTTGTTTGACATAGACTTCCATATTGATCAGGTGAAAACTGAGCATCGTGTAAATACACTTGCCATTGTCATCGACTTTTCACCGTAATACAAAAAACCTAAACTTTAACTACACATGTTTTTTTATGTATATCGGTGAGTTCGGGTATCGAATCCACAGGGAATGTCATTTAAAATATAATTAAATTATTACATCGAAAAGAAAGTGTAAAATATGATTTTATATGTTTTGAGATATTTTTATACTACAATTATTCTAGGCGAATATTTAAACTAAAATAATTCTCAACTACTTGATCAGGCGAAAATTGAGTGTCGTGTAAATACTCTTGTCATTTGGAATTTTGTTTACAATTTAATTAATTTATTACTTCGAAAAGAAAGTATAAAAGATGATTTTTATGTTATAAGATATTTTTATACTACAATTATTCTAGGAGAATATTTAAACTAAAATAATTCACAACTATAAAAAGCATAAGTTGAGAATTAAATTCATCATTTTGAAATACGTAGCATAAAAGATTTTATGGTTAGATGCATTTTAAAACACGATTTAATACTCATTTGAACAATTATTTAAACTTGGGGTGTCACCTCCCAACTTTATATAAAAGTCCAAATATGAGTTTGGTGTCAACAATAATCCCGAAACTACATGCGCAATGTCGAAAATATAGTGCATACGTGATATACACCATTAAGGTCCCACGGTGTATTTTTAAAAATGGTTAACCCGTTAAAAATCGGTATATTCCATCACATCACAACAAAGAAAATACATATTCGAAATGAGTTTATTATTCTTAATCGAATTAGAATTACCTAGAAAATATTTTTAATTAAATAAATAAAATAATGTGTGCAAGAGTGATTCTAAAATAAGAAGAAAAATGATTTTTAAAATGATTTAACTAATTATGAAAGCATGCAAATAATTATAAATCAAGTAAATAATTGAAAACAAGAATTTATTAAAACTGAGAATAAATTATAAACTAAAATTTAGGACTACACTACTCTAAGCTAACTCTGCACAAAAATTGGGTGTCTAAAATTGGAAGTGTGACTCCCTATTTATAGATCGAAAATATCAGATGTGGGATAAATAGAAAATGCAATATATGAACAAGTGGGAGAATTATTAAAGTGTGGAGTTTTACACATAATGGGCAAAAGATATTTGGACAAAAAATGTCACATATGGAGGAATAAACTCGTAGAAGTCTTTAGGGCGATTATTGAACAAATGAGAGCAAAATAAAAAATTTAATCTTTATTTTTACAGAAATAAAAAAGACACCTGCTGATGGAATCTTGTTTTATGGGGAAAAGAATAAAAAATGAAAACAAATGGGAATGAAGGCTAATCTCGAATAAACAAAGGAATAAAAAAAGGAGAAAGGAATTAAAGAAACAAAATAAAAACTTAGCACATGGGAAGGGATCTCGAATAGATAAATAAAGGCTGACTAAATTCAGTGAAAGAGTAAAGGGAAAGGAAAAAGGGCAAGGCCACGCACCACATGCAGGGTGCGCGCGACTGCCGGGTTTGAAAATAAGGCACGCAATGCGTGACATAGGAAGGGGCATCTGGAGAGGCGCCACGTGGCACTCATCAGGCCGTTGGATCGCGCCTCCACGTGGTGCAAGTTGGTCTGGTGGATGCATTAATGGTTTGGAATATATAATAGGGGCCAACAAGTTTCAAAACAGGAACCATAAGGTCGCGCATAGCTTGCCCTATCACTGGGCCAAACGGCCCCTTGTAAATTAAACTTCGACAAAAATATATATCCTATATATAAAACTTTTGTTTCTATAATTACAAATAAAGCCTCCAAATTCCATAACTTCTTCATACGACCTCCGATCAAGGTACAGTAAGAATCGACGTGACCCACATTTCGGGCCCAAAAATATTTCAACAGTGTTCTCGGCATGAGTTCGGTCTTCAGGTTTGACCCAAGTCATTGACTCTGACTTTCTTTTCATTTTGAAATTTGCACAATCGTGCCTTTTTATTTTGAGCTCAGATTGACATGCCATTTGAACCCAGGCGTTCTTTGATTTGAGGCCTACAACTTCTATGATTTGTCCGACTCCGAAATTAGTCATCTGAATTTATCGTTTTTCCCCTGAAGGTTAATATGTGACAGTTCTTTGCCCAAATTTCATCTAGACATTGTCCTTAACATCGTGCATTGATTAACGATGAATAATTAAGGTTATTCAGTAAATGGGTATAAAACGCGAGTTCAATGAGCATACGATTACATTATTGTATGGTAAAAAGGGGAATAAAATACAATATTTGACACGAATCACACCCCCTAAAAAATGTGTTGCTAGTCCCTAACGACTTTGTAAAAGATTTCTTTATGTCAAATATTTTCATTTTATTGAAAAATAATTATAAAAAAAGGGTGGAGATACAATTTCGCGAAATGCACAGTTTCATTTAGCTTATGCAATAAGACATTAAACCCTTAGGTTACTCTAGTGGACAAGTTTTCTCTCGTGAGAATTATAGTGATGATACTCACAAATATCATACTTTCTCAAAAATAGTTGGCCATTTTCTAATAAAAAATCTTATATATAATCTTTAGTTTTAACAAGTAAATAACAACAACTAGTAGATTTCTCTAGTAGTTTATTTACTAGTCATTATGTTAAACTAATCCATGAGATTTATATGTATTGACTGAGTGTGTTTTTTGCATCACAAAATTAACGAGTGATTATTTTTAGCTTTTAATGACTCGATATTTATAATGTAGCGCACTAGTTCAATTCTCGCTGATGATTACACTAAAAAAATGAAGATGCTCTGAATTAGTGTAAGTCACTCGGGACATGTAGGCATAAAGAATAAATGTAATTGGAAACAAAAAATTATACATATCAGTGATGAAAGACGTTTATATAAAATGAAAAAAATATAATCTCATGAATGGATGATGTTTTCTAAAGAATGTGAAAATGTATCATTTTCAATATGTAAAATCATTTTAACCATGTGATCATTTAAGGACTTTTAGGGATGGTAAATTTATGTACGAATGATAATGGAATTCACCTCAAAATGGTTTTATATATTTGAAGAAAGGGTAAACTTTTAAGAGATACATATTTTTTTTTCCTTTCTTTGGAATTCTTTGCTATTTTTGAATTCCTTTATTTATATTTTTCTTTTCTTTTCTTTTCTCTCTTTTCTTCTCTTCTTTTATTTTTTTTCACTCCCTATTTCATTTTGCATTACTTGTTGAATCAATTTTCAAGGTGTTGGTAAAGTGAATAGAATGATGAAACAAATTGCCTTTGATCAAAAGTTAAGTTAAAACATGATTTTTTATTTTGGTTTTGGAAAAGATCATATCACAATTCTTTTGTCGATTATCAAAACAAGAATATTGAGATTATCAATGACTCAAAGAATTTTTCAAACGAATAATGAATAAGTGTATACACACTCCGAATATGAAAGAGAACAAAAAGCTCACATGGTAGGTATACTTATGCAGCTTTAAATTTACAGAGTCATTTAGCTTTTAACAATTACGCAAGTATAATTCGTGATGTGCATCGAGTTATTACTACATGAATCATATGAATTAATAAAGCATAATAGTGATGGTAAATAAACTAAAGTGCAATTTAGACAGGTGAATCCTTATATAACTTCAATGCCATTTCTATTAAAAGAATGAGGTAACTTTATAAAGTAAAATCAAAGAAAAATAATACTTAGGCAAAAAGCCTAAAAAGAATAAGCAAATATTTTTAAAAAAATTTCAAAACTTTTCAATTTTTTTTCTTAATTTAAATGATTAGATTTGGTTTCACCAAGAAACTTTTGCCAATAATCAATTAACGCAAATTTTGTTTATTTAATTTTTTTTTTATAAAGAAAAATTATCATGATGTGTGCAAATACATTATGACACCCCCTAATGAAAATGTTACATCGTTCTCAATGTACTTTAAGAACAATATTCAATTCAAGTTATAGAGAAATAGTATTTAATATGGGACGATCCCAAAATATCATGTCCAATAATCTTGCAAAATACGTTAGTAACAAGAAAAACAAAAAAAATATATTTTTAGTTAAATCTTGAATAAAATATTTACAAAATAAATTGTTCATCTTCTAATCTATCATAAACTAGAAGACGAAATTTTTGGGGGTCTACCCAAAAATATTTTAACTTTGTGGGATTAACGGCGGGCTCCCATGATTTTTCATGCATTTCGAAAAATAGAATTTCAGTTTATGCAATAGGGGGCACAACTTAGGCAGAAAAAATAAACCATCACAAATTTTGAATAAATATATTCTTTAGTGATCGGTGGTTTGGCTTTAATGGGGTAGGTACAGTCGAGTAGAATAATCATGGAGTCTCTCGGTTGCAAAATTGAACTAGTTCCAAGAAAATCAACATGATCTCCCCGAGATTTTTCAAATTGAATAGGGGGTAGGTCATATATTGGAAAAAGTCCCATCATAGAAAGAATTTCTGAAAGTGCGATAGGCCCCCAATTTTAAAATTCTTATACTTCAAAAAGTAATTTCCTTTTTAATTATATATGCAGAAGCGAGATAATGGTTCAAACAAATAAACAAATTTTGATTTCTTCTAAATTAAAATAAAACCAAGTGAAATATGATGAAACACACACACAATTTGATTTCACTTAAACACAATTAATTCAACTCAAATCCTAGAAATTTGCCTAAGTCATATTTTTTAATTTAACCAAATTAGGCCAAACCAATTTTATCAAATTAAAATAAATAAACAAATTTTAATTTCTTCTAAATTAAAATAAAGCCAAGTGAAATATGATGAAACGCACACACAATTTGATTTCACTTAAACACAATTAATTCAACTCAAGTCCTAGAAATTTGCCTAAGTCATATTTTTCAATTTTACCAAATTAGGCCAAACCAATTTTATCAAAATAAAATAAATGACTTGAATTAAATTAACACAAACATTACCCAAATTAATTATGCACCAAATTAAACAAGTAGTGATTAAACCATATTTTATCTTTTTAACTAAACATGCGTTCTAGGTGATATAGCAAGATAAAATAAATAATGAATCACTACGCCGCGATGTACGAGGAAAAACCCACAACAGGAAACAACCTCGGACGGCCCTAGCCTCAAATCCCCTAAGTATGGTTTTACAAATACAAGACAGTAAGACTTATAACACTTGACTCGATCCCTTTCAAGCCCAGACGCTTTTTCTTGTAGACACCTTCGCCTAGCGAATAACCACAGAGCTCCACCGCGGCCTCGGAATCCACCGATCGGACTTTATATGGTCACCGTCACCCAAACTAGGAGCCTTTATCCAAGTGAGTAAATCAACGCAAACTTCTTCTTCTTTGTGGAATTTAGAAGCAAACCCAAACTTCTCTTCAAACCGTAGAGATGAAAATTGGTGCCAAACACTCCAAGCAAAGTATATATATATGGAACTTAGATTAAACAAACTTTGGGTGTAAAACAAGTGTTTAAAACATTTTTCATGAAGAACAACAACACTTAAAGAAAGAACTTTTTCCCTTTTGAATTTGGCTCTCAAGCTCTCTCTTAGAGATGGAATGGTATGAAAAAGTTAGTTTTCCAAAGATGGTTCCCACACTTAGATATTCTGTCAAAAGTTAGTGGGGTAAAGTAGTGGAAAAGGAGGGAAAACTGCTCAAAACTGCCAATTAACTGTTCCCGCCAAAACTCGTTCGAACGAAGTCTCGTTCGAACGAGCCTTCTAACGAAGTTCCAGAGTGAACTCGTTAGAAATCTCGTTGGAAAACTCATTCGAACAACCATCTCGTTCGAACGACATTTCGAACGAAGTTCCAGTGGCCAATATGGGAACTCGTTGGCAAACTCGTTCGAACGACACTTCGAACGAACTTTCAGAATGTTGTGAAATTTCTATTTTTGCCTAGAAACTTTATATACTTTATTTTAAAGTTTTAATAAAAATCTTTCTGAAAATGAACAACACTTTAAACAAACGTTCACCCAATATAAAATGTTCCAAGGTCCTATATATATATATTTAAAATGCATTCATACCTTAGGAGCAATGGAACCATGTTGATGACGTAGAAACTAGGCACTTTAAACTCAAAAATTTGATGAAGCTTTATACTCTTGACCGCTACGTCTTTAACTTTAGTACGTCATAGGCTTGAAGAATGATCAATAACTATATCTTATGACTCAAACATTTTTGTCTGGAATTGAGCCAAAACTACATTAAGACTCAATTGGAGAATTGTGTCCTTACAAATCTCCCCCTTTGTCTATTTCGGGATAAAAACCAACAAAAAATCCTAAAGGGTCGTCAAGCTCTACTAGACTGACAAACATGTCCCACCTAAAATAGAAATACACAGCTTGACTCAAACAACCCAAGGATCAATCTTTGCCGATGAAAGTTGCCACTTAGAATATAATTCCCGCACACTTAAGCAAACACATTAAACGCATAGGGAATATCAAAATATTTAATGCAATTAAAGTAATTACTCCTAGCTTAATTCTCACCCTTTATCAACTATGATCAACATAGAAAGACGTCTCCCCCTAAGATAAATCTCCCCCAAAATAAGATACGATTGTAATAGGTTTAGAAACCATTTCTCTCCCTATCATTCTCCCCCTTTTTGTTCAGGAATAGACAAAGGCTAAAGAATTAAAACATTAACGTTTCTCCCCCAATAAAATCATATACACCCTCTAAACTAAATAAGGGATAAATAAAATGGGATAACAAGGTAAACATGCATTAATGCATAAAGTGATGAGAACATTAAAGCATATAGGCAACAAAGACAAAACTAATCCAACAAATACCAATGGATACCAACTAAGATGCATGAAACAGATACCAATATGATACATAAGTGTTAAGCATGTGATATCAACAAAGAATGCAACAAGATGAAAAGTAATTATGAATTAAAGCATATATGGACTAGAAAGCAAGGTCAAAGACTAAACAAAACCATATCAAATATATGTGTACATATTATGTACTAAATAACCTCAAGTACACATATATAGATATAATCACACAAATGACACAAAATAGTATAAGCTTTTCACACTCAAATGGAAAAAATGTGTCATATGTAAACGAAAGTGTTGGGGTGTGAACTAGTAATAATTGAATTTAGACCCAATCACTTAAAACATGTTCATGGAGTTCTCAATTGATTGCAAACTTCATCACATTTGAATATAACCTCATGTGACAATATGGATTGAACTCAATGAACAAACATACACAATGCATACAAGCCTAGCATGTTGATGATTCTACAAACCAATAGAGTCATGACATTGTAATCGCAACTAGGATAAACGGACATTATGCAAACCATTGATATACCATCCAATCTCCCTCAATAAGCATATATTTTGAATGTATATATCAATTAAACATAGGCCTTGGTAATTATTTTTCTTTTTAATGCCATATTTTCTTTTAGGCCTTTGGACCACGTATTTCTTTTAGGTCCATTTCAAACAGTGGCTTACAATCGCAAAGGATAATAAATCCTTTCGGAGCCCTTCCCCGTGCACATTTATATTTAACATTTTTATTTCTCACAAATCTCACGTGCAACGGATTTTGACATGCACTAGTCCTCCTAGGTCACAAATATGTAGATGATTGAATTGGTAGGAGAACACCTCACAAAGCTCAAATATACATATGAAGTTAAATTTCAAAAGAGCTCGTGCATGTGTGAATTGAGGCTTATAAAAATAGAATCCATTTAAACAACACAAAATCCAACTACTCCATGTAAGCATGGTAAAGAACATAATAAGGATTGACAATCTAAACCAAAAGTTCTAGCCACATGGGAGTGAAAAAAATTGGATTCAAACACAAGTATATGCCACATATAGTGTGTCAAACAAAAATACACACACAAAAAAAATATTTTTGAGTTGTTGAGATTTTTAACCAAAAATAAAAATATATACTCAAAAGACAAATAAAAATCATTTGAATTTTTCATTAAGCTTAAATTACCAAGAGATAAAAACCCAAATGATAAACAAAAATCTTTTTGTATTTTTCATTTAATGAAAAAAAAGAAGAAATATAATACAAAAGATAAACAAGTCATGATTTCTAGCATTACATATGAAATAAAGCAATGATTAGAAAATTACTAAACAAGCATACACTTAGCATGGGTGATTTAACGAGAAACACAAAGATAACGTATGCAAATAAAACTAACACATTCAACCTTTAGATTTTGCAAGGGAGGAAGCATGTGAAAGTAAATGAGAATCAAATACCCTATCTTGTAAAGCTACCAAGTCGGATCTCCTAACCTAAACTAATGACGAATGACAATCTCGGGGTGTAGGGATCTTGGCTAAATTGGTTTCCTTATTTTGGGATTTTCTAGGACCTCTTTTAAGATTGAAACAAAATTTCCTAAGATGACCTTTTCGACCAAAATGTGAACACCTAAACTCACGGCGAAAAAATTTACCTATGTAGGGATCTCTAAAAGCTTTCCCAGTGGATTCTTCTAAAACATTGGTTTTGGCTTTATTTGTTGATTCACTACAAGTATCGAAGCCTAAACCACACAAGTCATTTTTGAATTGGACCGTTCCTAAGATCTTATCTAGTTTCCCCGAACGACACTCCAAATCATATTTGACATTACTATAGTCTTTTAATTGTTTTTCTAATTATAAAATTCTAGACTCTAATAAAACATTTCTCTCTTCAAACTCGAGAAGCTCCTTTTTCAAGAATTCCATTAAACCTCTAAGGCTATCTCTCTCGCCTTCTATATATTCTAGCTTCTCTCGAAGAGATCTCTCTCGTGTCCTAAGGTCTTTCACTAACACACTCTCATTTACGACCTTGACACACTCTTTCAAACAAACTTCTAACTTCAAATTAGCTCTTTTTAATTTAATAGATTCTTCATAAAGTTCTTGAAAAACATTTTGAAGTTCACTCACATCAACGTCATCATTTTCATTCTCTCTCTCTTCTTCACTCTCACTACCATAAAAAACAAGAGAATCAAAAAATTTGACCTCAGAAGTGTCATGTGTTTGAATATATTCATGAGAAGATTCACTATCGGTGCTCACATGACTAGCCATAAAAGCCACAAAGTTAGGCTTAGTGGGGGAATCGGGTCCCTCTTTAATATCACTATCACTAAGGGTTGCATTAAATGAAATTTGGTTCTTACCCTCTCTCCTTAGTTTAGTGGGGCATTCAAAAGCCCTATGTCCATACCCTTCACAACCAAAAAAAATTTCTGACTCGTCCCTATTTACATTTTCATTAGAAGTTTTAGGGATCTTCTCGGCTTTGTCATGCCTAGGTTTTTCAAATTTCTTAAAGTCATTTTTGAATTTGTCTTTGTTCAATTTAAGAAAATTTTGAAATTTTCTAGCAAACATAGCCATGTCATCCGAGTCACTATCACTTTCACACTCTACTACTTATTTTTCCTCTTTTCGGGCTTTTGAAGAAATGCCCTTTTCTATTTTCTTTTCAGTCTTAGAGGGAAACATGTCCAGTTCATAGGTTTGTAAATCACCTACAAGCTCTTCTAATTTCGTAGAGGCTAAAGTTGGTAAAGAATTTAAAACGGTCACTGTTAGAATAAATCTATTGGGAAGGGACCTTAAAATTTTCTTTACTACTCGGTTATTGGGTATTTTCTCTCCCAAGTTAAAAGATGAATTAACAATATCTGAAAGTCTAGCATAAAATTCATCAAAAGTTTCTTTTTCGTTCATTTTGATGGTTTCAAATTGAGTGGTGAGGTTTTGAAGTTTCGAAGCTTTAACGACACTTGTACCTTCATGAGTGAGTTGTAAAATATCCCACGCTTCTTTAGCAGTCTCACACGTCATAATGCGTCGGAATTCATCCGGTGTGACAGTGCTAAACAAGTCATTTAAACCACAGGAATTAAAGTTTGAAAGTTTAAATTCACCCTCACTCCATCTATCGGTCGGTTTGGGAACACGTTCATTTTCTACTAAATGAGTTAGTGGAGACCACCCGTTAACAACAAACATCCAAACCCTCTCGTCGATAGATTTTAGTGCCGATTTCATTCATGCTTTCCAATACGCATAATTAGAACCATCGAAAATAGAAAATTTTGAGAATGGGAAAAATTCCATTTTAGCCAAAAATTATTTAAAGTATCTTAACGAACTAATTTATCTCTTTGGCTCTAATACCAATTTGAAAGTGCGATAGGCTCCCAATTTTAAAATTCTTATACTTCAAAAAGTAATTTCCTTTTTAATTATATATGTGGAATCGAGATGATGGTTCAAACAAATAAATAAATTTTGGTTTCTTCTAAATTAAAATAAAACCAAGTGATATATGATGAAACACACACACAATTTGATTTCACTTAAACACAATTAATTCAACTCAAGTCCTAGAAATTTGCCTAAGTCATATTTTTCAATATTACCAAATTAGGCCAAACCAATTTTATCAAATTAAAACAAATAAACAAATTTGAATTTCTTCTAAATTAAAATAAAACAAAGTGAAATATGATGAAACACACACATAATTTGATTTAACTTAAACACAATTAATTCAACTCAAGTCCTAGAAATTTGCTCAAGTCATATTTTTCAATTTTACCTAATTAGGCCAAACCAATTTTATCAAATTAAATTAAATGACTTGAATTAAATTAACACAAACATTACCCAAATTAATTATGCACCCAATTAAACAAGTAGTGATTAAACCATATTTTATCTTTTTAACTAAGCATGCGTTCTAGCTGATATAGCAAGATAAAATAAATAATGAATCACTACGCCGCGATATACAAGGAAAAACCCACAACGGGAAACAATCTCGGATGGCCCTAGCCTCAAATACACTAAGTATGGTTTTACAAATACAAGACAGTAAGACTTATAACACTTGACTCGATCCCTTTCAAGCCCAGATGCTTTTTCTTGTAGACACCTTCGCCTAGCGAATAACCATAGAGCTCCACCGCGGTCTCAGAATCAACCGATCGGACTTTATATGGTCACCGTCACCCAAACTAGGAGACTTTCTCCAAGTGGGTAAATCAACACAAACTTCTTCTTTGTGGAATTTAGAAGCAAACCCAAACTTCTCTTCAAGCGGTAGAGATGAAAATTGGTGCAAAACACTCCAAGCAAAGTATATATATATATGGAACTTAGATTAAAACAACTTTGGGTATAAAACAAGTGTTTAAAACATTTTTCATGAAGAACAACAACACTTAAAGAAAGAACTTTTTCCCTTTTGAATTTGGCTCTCAAAGTCTCTCTTAGAGATAAAATGGTATGAAAAAGTTAGTTTTCCAAAGATGGTTCCCACACTTTGATATTCTGTCAAAAGTTAGTGGAGTAAAATAGTGGAAAAGGAGGGAAAACTGCTCAAAAGTGCCAATTAACTGTTCCCGCCAAAACT
The DNA here is from genome assembly GCA_949130495.1 of Sambucus nigra. Taxonomy (NCBI): domain Eukaryota; kingdom Viridiplantae; phylum Streptophyta; class Magnoliopsida; order Dipsacales; family Adoxaceae; genus Sambucus; species Sambucus nigra. Next base: position 486,732,366 of record OX422216.1, read on the forward strand.
CGTTCGAACGAGATTTCGTTCGAACGAAGTCTCGTTCGAACGAGCCTTCTAACGAAGTTCGAGAGTGAACTCGTTAGAAATCTCGTTGGAAAACTCGTTCGAACAACTATCTCGTTCGAACGACATTTCAAACGAAGTTCCAGTGGCCAATATGGGAACTCGTTGGCAAACTCGTTCGAACAACACTTGGAACGAACTTCCAGAATGTTGTGAAATTTCTATTTTTGCCCACAAACTTTATATACTTTATTTTAAAGTTTTAATAAAAATCTTTATGAAAATAAAGAACACTTTAAACAAACGTTCACTCAATATAAAATGTTCCAAGGTCCTATATATATATATTTAAAATGCATTCATACCTTAGGAGCAATGGAACCATATTGATGACGTAGAAACTAGGAACTTTTAACTCGGCAATTTGATGAAGCTTTATACTCTTGACCGCTACGTCTTCAACTTTAGTACGTCATAGGCTTGAAGGATGATCAATAACTATATCCTATGACTCAAACGTTTTTTTCCGGAATTAAGTCAAAACTACATTATGACTCAATTGGAGAATTGTGTCCTTACAATTTCAAGTTCACATTTCTCAATAAGACTGGAATCAAAATTGTCAATATTTTCATCCGCATCTTATGGTAGTTTTAATGGTTCGAAATGATTGGAAAAAATGGTGATGAAAGAAATTCAGTTTCTACAAATTCATCAAATGGGGATTGAATTTCACAAGAATTAAAGTCGTTTTTAATAAATTGATATTCTAAAAAAGAGTAAGATGGAATGGATATTTTCAACTTTATAATATTTTCGGAAGAAGAGTTAAATTCATTTAAAGGTGTCTCTAATTCAATAATGTCATCATTTTGTAGCATTTCTAAAATTGGAAGTAACTTTGTGAGGGGAACTTCAATTTCGTGTAAGCTTTGGGTCATTAGGGACATATTTTGTTCCAAAGATGTTAATCTTTGATCAAAATTCGCCGATTCGTCATATGGTTCCAAATTCTCTATTTAAAGTTTCGTGAAAATGACGATCAATTCTTGTATTTTGATTAATTTGCAAATAATCACCAAAAGACATTGGTTTTAGTGCAAATTCTTCACTGTCAAGAATTGGAACAAAATTATTGTAACTTGTAACAAAAATTCCTTATAGCGATTTTGAAAATTATTATTATAATATTTTGGAAAACTATTATTATAATAATTTTCACTACCATTATTATGAAAAATTTATGACCCATTATTGTATTAAATATTTTCATAATTGATTTTTAGAATTTTTTAAATATTCACTGAAAGACATCGGGGGGGGGGGGGGGGAACTTTGACAATTATTATTATAATAATACTGCGAACCATTATAAAAACTATTAGAACAATTGAAAAAATTAAATGAAGACATACTTACAGAAAGTTCTCTTTTGAATAATTTCCAAACACATTCCCTTCAATTTTTTTTTTGCGTTTCTTGGATCTCAAATGGTTACGGTACCTGCAAAATAAATTAAAATAAAATAGATAAAAAATATACACGAAGAAATAAATAAATTAAATCTTAAAATAACGCATCCCCCGCAACCGCGTCATTTTCATTAGTGCGTTGTCGAGATCAAAGTAATAAATTAATTAAGATTCAAAGCATATCATTTCGTGACAGTGACGCCATTTTGATCAGGCAAAAACTGAGCGTCATGTAAATGCGCTTGTCATTATCATTAGCTTTGTACCATAATACGAAAAACCTAAACTTTAATTACACAAGTTTATATGTATAACGACAAGTTTGGGTATCGAATCCCCGACAAATGCCGTTTAAAGTTTAATTAATTTGTTACTTTGACAAGAAAGTGTAAAAGATGTTTTTTATATTTTGAGATATTTTTATAGTACAATTATTATAGGCGAATATTTAAACTAAAATAATTTACAACTATAAAAAGCATAGGTTTAGAACCAAATTCTCCATTTCGAAATACGTAGCGTAAATGATTACATGGTTAGACTCGTTTTAAAACGCAATCTAATACTCGTTTGAACAATTGTTTAAACTTGGGGTGTCACTCCCTAAATTTTTACAAATTTCAAATATGAGTTTGGTGTAAAAAATAATCCAAAAACTACACGTGCAATGTCGCAAATGTGGTGAATACACGATATACCCCATTAAGGTCCCTTAGTGTATTTTAAGAAATAATCAATCTGTTGAAAAATTTTCTATTCCATCATGTCATAGCGAAGCAACTAGACACTCGAAATGAGTTTATTAATCTCAACCTAATTTAAAATTACCTAGAAAATATTTTTAATTAATTAAATAATACATTGTGTGAAATAGTTATTTTAAAATGAGAAGAAAAACATTTTTAAAATGAGTGAACTAATTATGAAACCATGTAAATTATTATTATAACAACCCCTATTTTCTCACGTAAAGGTTGGCTAAACACAATACGCCAAAGATGGGGCTTGTTATACAACCTATATCATCCTCAGCATCATACCAATTAAAAAATATATTTATAAGTCAATAATTGAAATCGAAACTGTATTTAAATTAATATTCAAGGAAATAATAGGATCCACCAATCACATAATATGAATAAGTCCCAACATACTTATAAATGTCACAAACCAACAAGAAATAAAATATACTTTGTCCTTATACCGATATAATAATCCAAATGTACAAAGGAAAGAATTGAAATATAGTAGCAACCTAATCTTGAATCAATGAGCGAAAACTTGATGCGCAATATGAGACTGCAAGGCTAAACTGTCCACAGTCCTACTATCCCTGTCTAGGAGCACCTGGGTGGAGAAAACATTTATATGTTTGGGTTAGCGCCCTAAAGTGTGAAAGAATTAACTTAGTAATTTTATTGTGCAAAAATAAAGTTAATTCAAAGTGAATGTTTCCCATTGTCACTCACATACATAATATGTCTCACCCCTTGTGACACCCCGGCTAATTAAATACCGAGTGATCAGTCCTTTATTAATTAATTCAGAATATCTAGTTAGTCCAGATTATGCATCACTGTCGAAAATTATATTATTAAAACTAACCACCTAATATTTGAAAAGGTTGATGTCAAAATTTTATCTTTCCAACTAATAATCAAACCATTTAAGGAAATTAACTAAACATTCACCATTTAATCCAATCACATAAAAAATAAAATATTGACGTAATAAAAGGGAGTGCAGTGATAGGCCCATATATCCCCGCGGCCAGGCCGAGGGCACCCTCCAACCAGACGACCCCTCAGGGGGGCCGATCTTTCATCAAGCTCCAGATGACCCCTGAGGGGGCCGACCCTTCATCAGGTTCCAGACGACCCTTTAAGGGGCCGACCCTTTATCAGGCTCTAGACGACCCTTCAAGGGGCCGACCCTTCATCAGGCTCCAGACGACCCCTCAGGGGGCCGACCCTTCATCAGGCTCCAGAAGACCCTTCAGGGGGTCGAACCTTCATCAGGCTCCATATGACCATATGAGGGTACGACAGTACGAGGCCTAAATTGGGCCTGATTCACTATCAGAAGGAACTTTGCCCTCGGCCTCGTTTTACAGGCCGAGGGTGACATCATCACAGCGCGTGGTTTGGGAGACGCGTGAAATAGTGCGCGTGAGGCTCACAAGACACGTGGAAGACCGTTATAACCGAATCACCCCTCACGTGAGGGAATATTATGTCATCATTTGGCATCCACAGGTGTCAATAGGAGATTGGCTAAATCATCATTCACATGCACCATGCATACTTGGGGGGTACACTACACCCCCAAGACCTATATATACTTGTCACCTATAACCCTACAAGGGGATGGATAATCGTAACCCTAGCTAAAACTCTGCTTGTATACACAGTAGAGAGAGAAAGTAAGCTTATGAGCATTGTATCCAAGGCCATTAGTGCCCATACTTAGTGGATCACACACTCAAAGTGGATGTAGGCCAAATTGGCTGAACCACTCTACATCATTGTCTTATTCCTCTAATACTCACCTTCTTCTATACACTTATACACTTACATCTCTATGGCTGCCATGGTTAATATTATTTGAGCTCATCATCACTTATCTGGTGGTGCTGAATCTCAGCATCATCAGTTTGGCGCCGTCTGTGGGAATCAGAAGACATCTCTTCCCTTATACAGCTTGACCTCACTGGGCACTCTGGTGTTGAACCAGCTCTCCCCCTAAGAGGAGATGTTTCACCATTAAAAGAGACCCACTAAGGTTATCAAGCTCACCAGTCTTTTCTTCAGTTCAGATTTTCATAGCTCAAACACATGGCACCAGAGATGCCACCACCACCACTTCCTCTACCTGATAGTGGGCAGGACCCAGTTCCAGTCAACCACCACCTCAGTCTGAGATGGCTGATGTGGCGGCAGCCTTGAAGTCTCTGGCAGCGATCCAGCGGATCATGCAGGAGCAGTTCACAGCTCTAAGCCAGAACATACTAAGGCCACCAGGGGTCTCACCTGAGATGATTACTCCGACAGCGGCTCCAGGGCAGCATGAGGTCAGGGGACCACCCCAGGCACCACGCAAAGACCTACCACCCCCTCAGTGGCGGAGGGATGTTGCTGACCCCCGGCATTTATGCCTGGGGAGGCAAGGAAACCCTCGCCCTGAGGACATGTATGATGATCTGGAGGGGGAGGAGGCCCCCATAGAATGCGGGGAGCCATATTAGGTATCCAACAATACTGTACGGCCCCTCCAGGAGAGCAGAGGGAAGTGTGGAAGGCAAAATCTTGACGATCGCCCGAGAGGCTCTGCTTTCGATCGCCTGAGCAGGGGATCGACCTTTGAGAGGCTGGGCCCAGTAAATGACCTGAGTGAAAAATTGTCCAGATCAAGGAGTGCTGCGAGGTCCAAAAGGGAGGCATCAGATGGCCGACCCCACGGGGGCCGACCCCAAGGACGGGACGACGGTCAGGGGGAAGTAAACAGCCGACACAGTCCAGCCGCTGTAGAACCCTCCGTCCATCTCAAAGAGGTGACAGGGGATAACATCGGCCAAGACGACCCTACGAGGCCCTGGAATGACTCGATCCAGCGATTGGAGGATATGATCAGTGATATACTGAAGAGTCGTGTCCCTCTTCAAGGAGGATACTCCAGAGGCTCACCCTTTATGGCGAAGATAGTCATTTTCCCTACGCCATCAAAGTTCAAGCCACCTGTGGTCACCCCAAGATATGACGGGAGCACCAATCCTGTCCACCATATTGAGATGTATCAATTAGGGGCAGAAATATACTTTATCTCAGATGAGATGAGGTATCGTGCCTTCTATGGTACTATTACTGGGGCTACACATGTCTGGTACATGTCTCTCCCGAAAAACTCCATTGAAAATTTTAAGCAGTTGGCAAATCAATTCATCCACAACTTTTTCTTTGGGGTGAGGCTACAGAAAAAGACCACACACCTGCTCTATGTTATGTAGGGGAAGAATAAGAGTCTAAGATACTTCATAGCCAGATTCAACAAAGAAAAATTAGAGGTGGAAAACTATGAGGAGAGCATAGCCATGACCGCCCTCATTGGAGGACTCCAGAAAGGGAAGCTACTATGGAAGTTTGTTGAAGACCCTCCGGGGATGATGGAAGAATTGCTGTCGACAGCAGGGAAGGTGATGAACGCCGAAGAGGCGATGGACACAAAATACGAAGATGAAAAAGGAGGCACCAGTGGGGGAAAGTACCCCAAGAAGAACAAAGAGGGGAAGAAGAGGTCTACGGATGACAAATTCGCTGATTACACCCTCTAACGGTCAGTCGTGAACACATTCTCAATGAGATAAAGAGTGACCGGTCCCTCAAATGGCCTGATAAGCTGAGGGCAGCCCCCAACAAGAGGAACAAAAACTTATGGTGCGAATTCCACCAGGACCATGACCACGAGACAAACAAGTGCTTCGCTCTGAAGGACGAGATTGAAAGAATGTTAAAAGAGGGCAAGCTGAGGAAGTACGTTGATAAAAGTACCTTCAAGAGGGGCCGAGGGGACGACCCCATAAAAAAGCGAGGCGATGCACAACGAGAAGACCCTCCAAAAAGAGGAGACGACCCTTCTGATGATGAGGACGACCCTGACCTCCCCCCAAGAGATGACCCCGATCCTGTGAAGAGGCTTAACATGATCTCTCTCGGTGTGGTAATGATCTCAGGGGACTTAGCGGGAGGAGGATCAGATGTCGCAGATAGGAAGGCCCACATAGCTGAAGCCAAGGCAGTGATGAAGACAGTACACTCAACCTCTCTGGAAGCAAAGTCAGAAAAGAGGAAGAAGGTGGATATGGACACTCTGATAGTGGGGTTCTCAAGAATTGACTTCAAAGGCCTCTTGGCTCTACATGATGACCCTCTCGTCATCACTACCAGGGTACATGGATATGAGGTGCCTAGGATCTTGGTATATGGGGGTAGCTCTGCAGATGTGATGTTTTAGCCATGCTTTAAAGCCTTAGGCCTTAGCCATGCTAGACTCGTCCCATACCATCACCCATTGATTGGGTTCAGTGGAGAGAAGGTATATCCCCTTGGAGTATATGAGGTCGATGTCAGGATGGGGGATGATTGGACGAGATGGCTTACCAAGAAGGTCAACTTCTTTGTCATGGATGAACATGTCTTTTCAGCCTACAATATTATACTAGGGTGGGTATCCCTCAAGGGGTTCGAAGCTGTGCCGTCTATGGTCCATCAGATGATTAAATTTCCAACCCCTTATGGGGTGGGGGAAGTTCAGGGAGATCAAATGACAACACGAGAGTGTTATTACAACTCCGTTGAGGAAAGAGAGGTTCACAAGAAGGCAACAACCTCTTACAATATTGATACCCTCGACCCTAGGGATGAGAGGAAGCTGAAGAAGGGAGAGGCCGCGGAAGAGGTAGAATCCATCACCCTCAATGAGGATGACACGGAAAAGCCGTCCAAATCGGCAAGTCCCTGAAACCAGATGTCAAGGAAGACCTCATCAAGCTGTTGAGGAGAAGACAGAGCATCTCTGTGTGGAGTCATGCAGATATGCCAGGGATCGCCCCCGAAATCATGTGCCATAAGCTCAACGTGGTAGAGGGTGCAAAGCCAGTAAAGCAGAAGAGGAGAATTTACTCTAGAGAAAAGTATGAGGTCATAACGGATGAGGTAAAAAAATTAGAAGATGCTGAGTTTATCTGAGAGGTCATCTACCAGGAATGGATGTCTAATGCGATCATCGTCCCAAAGGACAATGGGAAGTGAAGAATATGTGAAGACTTCACCAAACTCAAGAAGCATTGTCCCAAAGACAGCTTCCCTCTCCCCCGCATTGACCAGATGGTAAACGCTATCGCAGGCCATGAGCTCATGAGCTTTATGGAGGCTTATTCAGGGTACAACCAAATCTTCATGGACCTTGAAGACTCGGAGAAAATAGCCTTCATTACCGATAAGGGGACATACTGTTATAGGGTCATGCCCTTTGGCTTGAAGAACGCAGGGGCAATGTATCATCGCCTTTTAAATAAAATATTTGAAGACCAAATTGGGAAGTCCATGGAGGTCTATGAAGATGACATGCTGACTAATATTTTGAAGGCAGAGGATCATGTGGCTGACCTAGAGAGGACCTTTGATACGATGGACACATACCGGATGAATCTCAATCCAAAAAAAGTGTGTCTTTGGGGTTGGAGCAGGAAAGTTCTTGAGGTTCATAGTGAATCAAAGAGGCATTGAGGCCAACCCTGAGAAAATAAAGGCCCTCTTAGAAATGAAGACCCCCAATACCATTAAAGACGTTCAGAGGCTCACAGGGCGAGTGGATGCTTTGAATAGGTTCGTGTCCAGATCCACAGACAAGTGTTTACCATTCTTCAAAATTCTCAGGAAAGCCTTTGAGTGGAGTGAAGAGTGTGACCAGGCTTTCAAAGAACTAAAATCATACTTAGGGTCTCCCTTACTGTTGTCACGACCGATACAGGGCAAACAACTACATGTGTACTTAGCTATCTCAGAATTGGCCATCAGTGCAGCCATTGTGAGAGATGAATATGGGGTACAGAAGCCCATATATTTCAATAGTAAGGCACTCTAGGGGCAGAGCAAAGATACCCCAAGATGGAGAAGTTAGCCTATGCCTTGATCCATGCATCAAGAAAGATGAAGCCATACTTCCAGTCCCATACCATGGTCATCCTCACTGACTCCCCTCTTAGGCAGGTCCTGCACAAGCCAGAAAAATAAGGAAGGTTAATGGCCTGGGCCATAGAGTTGGGGGAGTTTGACATTGTGTATCAGCCCAAGAAGGCCATCAAGGGGCAAGCATTGGCAGATTTCATGGCTGAATTTACTTGGGAGGATGATGCAACTGAGGATGAGGGCCACGGAAAGACAGATACCCAACAGGGAAGACTTGCTGATGATGTTGGAATTAGCACCACCAGATAAGGTGTTTTCAAGACCAATCTAAGAACAACAATGGCAGCATAGTTATGTAAAAGGTAAGAGAATGAGATGAGGAGAAGAGGAGAGAGCACCAGGATATGAGTGGTTCAGCCTAAATTGGCCTACGTCCACTCTGTGTGTGTGAATAACCACACTGCAACAAGGCACTAATGGCCATGGATACAATCTCTCAAGCTTTCTCTCTCTACTGTGTATCTAGATAGAGTTTCATCTAGGGTTGAATATCTGGGGATCCCTTTGCAAGGTAGAGGATGACCTCTATATATAGTACCTAGGGGGTGTAATGTACTCCCCATGCATGCAATGGGCATGTGTGTGGTAGCCTCACCAATAGGGGGAAGCCACCTGTCACTGTCATATATAAGGAATGATGATGAAATATCTCCCCACGTGTGGAGAATAATCTTGTTACAACTGATTTGTGCCCATGTGTCCTTATCCAAATGTCAACAGATGCTCGACTGCCATGTTGGTGCATGTCCTCGGCCCTGGAGGGGCCGAGCTGTAAAGGCTTGATATTCGTTCAATCCGAGATGTGCCATAGGGAGTCTCGGCCTGATCTCAGTCGACACATTATGCTGGGGTCATCCCCAGCCGAGGTTGGACTGATTCCATGTTGAAGATTACCAAGGCTTCTTGTCACCTCGGTCCCAGCCGAGGTTGGACTGATTCCATGTTGAGGGTTATCGAGGCTTCTTGTCACCTCGGCCTACACTCGGCCGAGGTTGCCATACCCAGTTATATGAGGATGCTGTTGTTTCCCGTGATGCGCATAGTGTCCATTGGAAATGTAGGTGGTAGTGTCGGCCTGGGCCGAACTTACTAAGGCCGAGGGCTGATATCGTGGGCCCATGGCTTATCTAGGGTCGGTCAATATCTCGGCCATCACCTCGACCGAGGTTGGTGTCTCTAGGCCGAGGTCACACTTGGGGCATATCAATCACCCCCAGCCCCTAGTTACATATGAAGGAAGGTGACTAGGGGATTAGTACACATCCGAGGCTTGTCTTCTTACGAACCAGTACTTGCTTGACACTTGTCCAATGTTGGAGCATGCTCACTTGGTAGGCGTGTGCTGTCAGCCGCCCTTTGGGGATCCCAAGGCAATGATGGGCCTTCGGAAACGCGCCCATGTATTTAAGGGTTTTAAAACCCTTTTTCCCTCCTTCTTCTTCATTTCTTCTCTCATGTGCACGATTTTTTCCTGCAATTTCTCTCTCTAAAGCTTCCCTAATCAACTATCTACTACCGAGGCCTTTGTTGTTTTTTTCGCGAGCTTTCTTCATTTTCCCTCATCGTTTCATTTCCAGGTACTTTCTCCCTTCCATTTCCTTTGTTTTTCGCTTTTGGTTTGCATTTTCCGGCGAGTTTCATCATTTTTCGACGAGCACCATAGTTTCAGGTGAACAATATTCGCTTTACATTTCTTGGTTTGATCTTTAGACTCCATTATTTTACAAGTCAATCCTGTTTGTAGTTTTATGAGTTATTCCCAAGTTTAGGGTTGTCCTCTGATGCTCAGACCTTTATACCAACTTCTTGAGGATTTCCCCTCTCTTAGAGAGAAGACCCTAGAAAATATTAGGCAAATAGAAAGGGCCCAAGAGGAGGCTCGTAGGTTGCAAGAATTTCCTATTAGACCTATCTTTCCCCCACCTCTCAAGGTGGTATATCCTGATCCCCCTGAGTTCTTCTATCAGACAGAGGTCCCTACCGACCCCATACCGATGTCTGAGTCTGAGTCTTCCACCTCAGACCCTATGTCTGTGGACTCATTTCAGGAAGCCATGGATTTCACACGTCGGCCTGGTCAGGCCCCTGATCAGGCCGAGGTCTCCAACCGAGCCTCATCCCATAATGGCTCAAGCACCTCAGCCTCTTCTTCAGAGGTTGAAATTGTTGAGCCGAGTGTGGCTGTGCCACCCATTCTTGACGCCATCCCCCTGTCAGCCGTCACAGGGGCAGAGTTCGCTCAGAGATTCGCTAGTAACCCATCTACATCTGCTCCGGCCGATGTTGATCTTGATGATGATGAAGATGCTGAAAGCGATGTCGATGTATCTGAGGCGGCCGAGATCGAGAGCATAGTAACTGAGGTGGATCTTATGTGCTTCAGATATTTATACTCCATTGGTCCCTCCATAAAATTAAGGAGACCTCTGAGGGAAGAGCGGGCCTATCACGGCCGAGATGGAGAAATCTTCCTGTACGAGCAGATGTTTAAGTTAGGGTTTCGCCTACCCATTCATCCCATCCTTAAATCCATTCTTTCTTATATCAACTTGGCCCCCTCACATCTATCCCCCAATGCCTGGAGAGTCATCATAGGGGCCATTATCCTGTGGAGGGCAGTCCACCACTCTGACCTCCCAATTCAGGTCTTCGTTGGTTGTTATGTCCCAACCTCGGCCAAAAACCATCCGAGCTACTATCATTTTGTGGCTCGAAGGCTTGAGAAGAAAATGCTCCAGGTGACTCTGACCTCAAACCATAATTAGAATCCCCGCTATTTTTTCGCCTCTGGACCATGGGAATTTGGCCCATGCGTTCCCTCTTCCACACTTGAGCCGAGGATACCCCTCAAATGGGGTAAGGTCACCATGTCTGCCAGGGCCGATGCTGTTCTAAGTCTTCAGAATATCCAGAAGGTGAAAGCCCTGCAAGACCAAGGGGCACATGGTCTTTTTGTTAAGTTCGAACATTTGCTGACCCCCCAGTATTTCTCGGGGACGGGCCTAGGGGGAAGTCCCCTTGTTGACTTTGGTAAGGATTTTTATTTTTAAGTTTAACCTCTTAACTCATTTATATCTGATCTCTAATCCATATCTTTTAACTTTTGCAGAGCGACCACAAGACATCCCAGACGAACTGTGGGAGATGGCTGCACCGAGCTTAGCGAGACTTGCCAAAAAAGCCGATCTGAACGCTCCTCCCCCAGCTCCCTCTACATCCAAATCTCAGGCCTCAAAGAAGAGGGCCCCAGAAGCCCATGCCTCTGAGGATCAGAGGCCGACCTTGAGACAGAAGAAGGACTCTGATGCTGTAATTCCAATATCCTCGGCCGACGCCCTGTCGGCTCGCCTGGACCAGCTGAAGTTATTTGATAGCATTATCGGCCATAGTCTACAGGCCCTTGACGCCATCGGCTCTGCAATGACCGAGGCTGACAAGCACCTTTTTAGGTCTCTGGATACACAGTTACTGGTTGAGTTCGGCCTTCACAGAGCTGTTCAGGTACGTCTTGATCTCTCATCAAAATTTTATAAGTGCAACATCTGACTTTTCTCCAGCTTAACCTCTTCCTTAAATGTGTAGGGAGTGGCTGCTATGCACCACCTATCGAACTGGACTTTGAGAAAATTTCCCCTCATCCAGAAGGGGCAAGAGGCTGAGAAGGTTCGGAGCGCCCTAAATGCTGAGTTCGATCGTCTGAAATCAGAGCTGCAGAACTCTGAAAATAAGGTTAAGGGATTGGAGAAAGATATTTCTCTGCTCGTCAAAGATCATGCCAAAGCCCTGAAGGCCAAAGATGACGTTCTGCAGCAGAAGGTCAGCTCGGCTGTCAAGGTTGCCCTTGAAGATGCCTCGGCCCAAATAATTTCTGACTACAAAGCCTCGGATGAATTCACGGGTTTTGGCTTTGAATATCTTGAAAGAGGTATCAAGGCCACTACCAAATGGGCTGAAGTCAGAGAGAGGGAGGTCGGTACTCTAAAGGCCTCTGACTTTGTGGGTCTCGACTTTGCTGACCCTCAGTTTGCTCAGGCGCTTCAAGAGGTGGAGGACGAGGCTGATGCTCCTGCTGAGACTGCAACTCTGGGAGGGACCGAGGTCGAAGGGGCAGACCATACTGATGACGTGGCCGAGGTGACTAATGCTGATCAAGCCAATCAGGCCGAGGCTGTTAATGTTCCCCCCCAAACCTTTAGTATTTGTAACTTGTAACTTGTAACTCGTAACTTGTAACACCATGGTATTTTGTATTCAAGGAGTATTTGTTACTTCTTTGTATTTCAACCTCTGAATGCTATATGATCTCTTCCCTTTATCGAATGCCATGTGATCTCTTCTATTATTTTGTTGTAGTGATGTCTTGTTTATACTTAGTCAATTATTCTGACCTCAGACCTCTTCACCACTGAATTGCTATTAGGGTCTGAGGTCATCACCTAAGATGTAACTTCACCAAATTAATGATGTTAAGGGTCTGAGATCATCTACTAAGGTGTCTGAGCTCGGACCTCTTCACCACCGAGTGATGTTATGAAGGTCTGAGGTCATCACCTAAGATGTTATCCTCATAATTAATTTCACCAAATTAATGATGTTAAAGGTCTGAGGTCATCTACTAAGGTGTCTGAGCTCAGACCTCTTCACCACCGAGTGATGTTATGAAGGTCTGAGGTCATCACCTAAGATGTTATCCTCATAATTAATTTCACCAAATTAATGATGTTAAGGGTCTGAGGTCATCTACTAAGGTGTCTGAGCTCAGACCTCTTCACCACCGAGTGATGTTATCAGGGTCTGAGGTCGTCACCTAAGACGTTATCCTCATAATTAATTTCACCAAATTAATGATGTTAAGGGTCTGAGGTCATCTACTAAGGTGTCTGAGCTCAGACCTCTTCACCACCGAGTGATTTTATCAGGGTCTGAGGTCGTCACCTAAGACGTTATCCTCATAATTAATTTCACCAAATTAATGATGTTAAGGGTCTGAGGTCATCTACTAACGTGTGTGAGCTCAGACCTCTTCACTATCGAGTGATGTTATGAAGGTCTGAGGTCTTCACCTAAGACGTTATCCTCATAATTAATTTCACCAAATTAATGATGTTAAGGGTCTGAGGTCATCTCATTATGGTGTCTGAGCTCAGACCTCTTCACCACCGAGTGATGTTATGAAGGTCTGAGGTCTTCACCTAAGACGTTATCCTCATAATTAATTTCACCAAATTAATGATGTTAAGGGTCTGAGGTCATCTTATTATGGTGTCTGAGCTCAGACCTCATCACCACTGAATGGTGTTATGAGGGTCTGAGGTCATCACCTAAGATGTTACCCCCATAATATGTCTCTGGTCTAAGAATGAAGCAAGAACTGTGATGGAAACTGATCTTTATTAATAACCTCTTCTCAATAAGATGGTACATTTACATAAAATTCTACGCAACATCATATGTAATATCTCTTTAGGTGGTCATCATTCCATGGGTTGGTGAAAGGTTCTCCTTCTAGGTTCTCCAGCCTGTAAGTGCCAGGCACACCTTCTTCTGTTACTTTGTAGGGGCCATGCCAGTTTGGGTGTAGCTTATTTGCCTTTTGTAGGGTCTTCTTTAGCACTAGTTCTCCCACTGCAATGGGTCTTGACTTCACCCTTTGGTTGTAGAATTTCGCTGCCCGCTGCTGGTAGGCTGCTTTTCTGACCTCTGCGTCTTCTCTTCTTTCTTCGATAAGATCCAGGTCTAGCCTCCTCTCTTCCCCATTGTTGTCTGGGTCGTAGGTCTGAATTCGATGAGTTGGTAGTCTTACTTCCGTTGGTATGACGACCTCTGAGCCATGTGCCAGTATAAATGGGGTTTCTCCTGTTGGTGTCCTTGCCCTGGTTCTGTAGGCCCATAACACAGCGTAGACCTCTTCTGTCCATCTCCCCTTCGTATCTTCTAACCTTTTCTTGATTCCGTCCAAGATGGTTCTGTTTGTGACCTCGGTCTGGCCATTTGCCTGAGGTCGACCAGGAGATGAGAAGAACTGTTTAATCCCCACTCTTAGGCAATACTTTTCTAAGGAGGAGTTCTTGAACTGGGTCCCATTATCCGAGATGAGAGTGTTTGGGAGGCCATATCTGCATATGATGTTCCTCCAAATGAACTGGAAGGTCTTCTGCTCTGTAATTGTTATCATCGGTTCTGCCTCCACCCACTTTGAAAAGTAGTCAATGGCAACTATCAAGAATCTATAGTTGTTGACAGCTCTTGGAAAAGGTCCTACCAAGTCAATTCCCCATACCAAAAATGGCCATGGAGAAGAGATTGACGTCATAGGCTGATGGGGTTGATGAGGGATAATGGCGAACCTTTGACATTTGTGGCACCTCTTCACATAGTCTGCAGCGTCATTAGACAAGGAAGGCCACCAGTATCCCTGAGTGATGATCCTCTTGGCTAAGGGCCTTCCCCCTATGTGGGTAGAGCAAGAACCCTCATGAACCTCCTGTAAGACCCGGGGTACTTCCATGGGATGCACACATCTGAGGAGAGGCAATAGAAACCCCTTTTTGTACAAGATGTCTCCTATCATTGAGAACTTGGCAGCCCTATATCTCAACTTTCTCCTTTCTAGCTTGGACTCAGGCAGCTCTCCCTCTCTTAGGTATCGGACGAGCGGGTCGATCCATGAGTCTCCTAGGTTCACATTGTGACAAGGGATACATACCTCATCCTCCTTGATGGTCGCCTTTCCTAAGACCTCGATTGGAATGGTCCTTCCCACACCTGTCTTCACTGCTGAGGCCAGCCTTGCTAATGCATCAGCGTGAGTGTTGCTCAGTCGAGGCACTCTCTTCAGTTTTGCTTCTTCAAAATATTCTAACAACCTTCTTACCTTCTTTAAGTACTTGGCCATCCTTTCGTCTTTGTCCTCGTATACCCCCAATACTTGATTGACAACCAACCTTGAGTCGTTATGGAGTAGGAGTCGCTTTACTCGAAGAGTTGTTGCCAATAAGAGACCTGCTATCATGGCCTCATACTCGGACTCATTGTTTGAGGCTTGGAAGTTGAATCTCAAGGCGTATTCAATGTTGGCACCATCTGGAGCTGAGAGTATTAGTCACGCCCCACTTCCACTATCACAGGAAGATCCATCAACGAAGAGGCTCCAGACGTCTGTATCTGATGAGAAGACCCCTTCTCTCAAAACCCCCTTCTTGAAGAGGTATCGATCCTCTTCGTTCTCTTCTATTCCGCTCCGGGTTTTGCCTGAGATGACCTCTTCCCGATCTCGGAAGACATTTGGTACCGTTTCTTCCGAATCTCGAATGACACTACGGTTCGTCTCTTCGCCATCATCTAAGCCTTTCTCTATCTCGGCCTCTTCCAAACTTCTACCGGCCTCTTCCCAGGTGAATTCTGCGATAAAGTCTGCGAGGGCCTGCCCCTTGATGGCTATCCTAGGCTGGTAGGTAAGATCATATTCTCCTAGTTCGATGGCCCAGGTCATCAATCTTCCGGACTTCTCAGGTTTGTGCAGAACCTGCCTTAGTGGGGAGTCAGTGAGGACTACCATGGAGTGAGCTTGGAAGTAAGGCTTCATTTTCCTTGAGGCATGTATTAGGGCATAAGCCAACTTCTCCATTCGGGGATAATTTTGTTCAGACCCTTGAAGGGCCTTACTGTTGAAGTACACAGGCCTCTGGACCCCATCCTCTTCTCGTATGATGGCCGCGCTGATGGCTGATTCAGAGACTGCCAGATACACAAACAACCTTTCCCCCGTGATGGGTCGAGACAGCAACAAGGGAGACCCTAAGTGGGACTTGAGTTGGTTGAAGGATTTTTCACACTCTTCGTCCCACTGGAAGGCCTTTCTTAGAACTTTAAAGAATGGAAGACACTTGTTCGTTGCCCTAGAAACAAACCCGTTAAGGGCAGCCTCTCTTCCCGTGAGTCTCTGGACATCCTTGATACTCCTAGGAGTCTTCATGTCGAGTAATGCCTTGATTTTCTCAGGGTTCACTTCAATCCCCCTATGATTAACGATGAATCCCAGGAACTTCCCGGATCCTACTCCGAAGACACACTTTGCTGGGTTGAGTTTCATTCTGTATGAGTCCATGACATCGAAGGTCTTCTCAAGATCCGCTACGTGAGTACATGCTTTCAGGATCTTCGTTAGCATATCGTCTACATATACCTCCATGGTCTTACCTATTTTCTCTTCGAACATCTTATTGACAAGACGTTGATACGTTGCCCCCTCATTTTTTAGACCGAAGGGCATCACCTTGTAGCAGTATGTCCCTTTTTCAGTAATGAAGGCTGTCTTCTCAGAGTCTTCAGCATCCATGAAGATTTGGTTATAGCCTGAATAAGCGTCCATGAAGCTCATGAGCTCGTACCCTGCCGTTGCGTCCACCATCTGGTCTATCCTAGGTAAGGGATAGTTGTCTTTCGGGCAAGACCTGTTCAAGTTAGTGAAATCTACACACATTCGCCACTTCCCATTGGCCTTAGGCACGATGACTGCATTTGAGAGCCACTCCGGATAGGTAACCTCTCTTATGAACTCGGCCTCTTCAACCTTTTTTACCTTTTCCCGAATGACGTCTTACTTCTCCCTCGAGTAGACTCTTCGTCTCTGCTTGATTGGCTTGGCATCTCTGTCCACGTTGAGCTTGTAGCTCATGACCTCAGGGTCAATGCCAGGCATGTCTGCGTGACTCCATGCGAAGACACTCTGTCTCCAACTGAGGAAGTTTATAAGCTCTTCCTTGATTCTTGGATCTAGGGCCTTATCGACCTGGACTGTTTTTTCCGGCTCGTCCTCATTGAGGATGATGGATTCTACCTCTTCCGTGGCCTCACCCTTCTTCAATTTTGTTTCGTCTCTTGGGTCAAGAGTGTCAATGCTGTAAGTGGTGGTTGCTCTCTTATGGGCTTCTCTCTCTTCGGTTGAGTTGAAGTAACACTCTCGCGCCGTGGTTTGGTCCCCTTTCACTTCCCCTACTCCATAAGGAGTCAGGAATTTTAGCATCTAATGGACCGTCGACGGCACAGCTTCAAACTCTTTAAGGGCCACCCTTCCTATGATGAGGTTGTAGGCCGAGAAGACGTTTTCGTCCATAACGAAAAAGTTTATCTTCTTGGTCAGCCTCCTAGGCCACTCATCCCCCATCCGTACATCCATCTCATACATGCCCAATGGGTGGACCTTTTCGCCACTGAAGCCTATCAATGGGTGATGTTAGGGTACCAGCCTTGCCCTGCTAAGACCCAGACTCTTGAAGCAAGGCCAGAACATCACGTCTGCTGAGCTTCCCCCGTCTATGAGGATCCTCCGTACCTCGCACCCATGCACCCTTGTTGTGATGACCAAAGGGTCATCATGGGGGGCTAAGATACCCTTGAAGTCGAGTCTGGAGAACCCCACTACGAGGGTGTCCATGTCTACCTTCTTCCTCTTCTGCACTGCATCAGAATACGTTAGATTCACAACTTCGATCTTGGCCAATGACCTGGCCTCTGCTACATGAGCCTTCCTATCGGCTACCTTAGAGCCACCTCCTGTAAATCCCCCACATATGGTGCTAACACCAAAGGAGATCATACCGACCCTCTTCACCGGGGTGTTATCATCCTTTGGCGGAAGATCCGTGTCGTCTTCATCATCTCCTTCTGAATCATCGTCCCTTCCGGTCGGGACATTGCCACGGCATCTGTCATTTCTTCTTTTCTTAGGGTCATCTCTTCAACCCTTAGGAGCCTTACCATCCACATACTTCCTCAGCTTTCCAGATTTCAGCATCTTCTCAATCTCATCCTTTAAAGCGAAGCATCTATCTGTGACATGGCCATGATCCTGATGGAACTCGCACCATAGGTTTTTGTTTCTCTTATGTGGTGGGGCCTTCAGTTTCTCTGGCCACCTCAGAGTCTGGTCAGTATTAGTCTCATTGAGGATGTGCTCACAGCTCACAGTCAGAGGAGTGTAATGAGAGAACTTGTCATCTCCTGACCTCTTCTCCCCGTCTTTCTTACTTTGGGACTTTCCACTGCCATCGTTGTTCTCATCCTCATACTTGGCAGCCATTGCCTCTTCCGCATTCATTACTTTTCCTGCGGTTTCTAGCAGCTCCGCCATAGACCTAGGGGGTCTTCCGCCAGTTTCCATAATAGCTTCCCCTTCTAGAGGCCTCCTATAAGGGCGGTCATGGCTATGCTCTCTTCATAATCTTCCACATCCAATTTCTCTTTGTTGAATCTTGCTATGTAGTCTCTTAGGCTCTCATCTTTGGCCTGTTTGACATACAGTAGGTGGGTAGTCTTCTTTTGAGGTCTTACCCCACAGTAGAATTTGTGGATGAACCGCTCAGCCAAGCCTTTGAAGTTCTCAATTGAGTTCTTCGGAAGGGAGGTGAACCAACTGTGCACTGCCCCTGTCAAGGTCCCTGAGAAAGCTCTACACTTCATCTCATCGGGTATCGAGTAAATGTCTGCTGCCGACTGGTACATCTCGATATGGTGTACAGGGTTAGTGCTTCCATCATACTTGGGAGTCACTGTAGGGGGCTTGAACTTGGCTGGGGTTGGGAACCCCACTATCCTAGCCACAAATGGGGAGCCCTCTGAGTAACCCCTTTGTAATGGGTCCCTGCTTTTAATGAGATCTCCTATCTTCTCCTCAAGGTGTTGGATAGAATCATTCCACGGTCTTCTGTCATCAACTTGGCCGAGGTTATCCCCTGCCACCTCCCGGCGATGGACAGAGGGTTCCCCAGCCACAACACGTTGGCTGTTGACCTCTTCCTGTTCCCCGCCTCTTCTTTCACAGGGTCGGCCTTGGTCTGGCCAACCCTGCCTATTCCCTCTCTGAGAGCCTGCTGCGCTCCTTGACCTCGACAGCCTCTGTCTTAGGTCATTCACCGGGCCCAGTCTCTCGAAGGCCGACCCTCTGCTCAACCTATTAAAGGCCGACCCTCTTTATTGGGCCTCTTCACCTCTTCGGCCGACACATCCTTGACTCTGCCTAAGAGGTCGTATAGTGTTATTTGACACCTCATACGGCTCCCAGCAGTCTTCTGGGGCTTCTTCAGCTTCTAGGTCATCATATATGTCCTCTGGGCAAGGGTTTCCCTGCCTCCCCAGGCGCAAGCGCCTAGGGTCAGCAACGTCCCTTCTTCGTTGGGGTGCAGGCTGGTCCTTCATTGGCTCCTGGGGTGGTCCCCTGGCGTCAGGATGAGGCTGAACTGCCGCCGGAGTGATCATGTCCGGTGAGACTCCAGGTGGCCTCATCATAGTTTGACTGAGCTGAGAAAATTGCTCCTTCATGGCTTGTTGTGTTGCAGCTAAAGATTTCAAGGCCGCTGCTACCTCCGCCATTTCGGACTGAGGCGGTGCCTGGGTAGAACTAGGCCCGCCTCCACCAGGTGGCGGAAGAGGCGGTGGTAACTCTGGTGCCATGTGTTAACAATAAAGAGCTTGAGTAGCAAGTGAGCTTAATACCTTAAAGGACCTCTTTCAATGGTGAAACAGCTCCACGCAAGGGGTGGTTCCTGGTTCACCACCAGAGTCTCCGGTGAGGTTAAGCTGAAGAAGAGGAAGAGATAGCTTCTCGTTCCCACAGACGGCGCCAAAATGATGATGCTGGAATTAGCACCACCAGATAAGGTGTTTTCAAGCCCAATCTAAGAACAACAATGGCAACATAGTTATGTAAAAGGTAAGAGAATGAGATGAGGAGAAGAGGAGAGAGCACCAGGATATGAGTGGTTCAGCCTAAATTGGCCTACGTCCACTGTGTGTGTGTGAATAACCTCACTTCAACAAGGCACTAATGGCCATGGATACAATCTCTCAAGCTTTCTCTCTCTACTGTGTATCTAGATAGAGTTTCAGCTAGGGTTGAATATCCGGGGATCCCTTTGCAAGGTAGAGGATGACCTCTATATATAGTACCTAGGGGGTGTAATGTACCCCCCATGCATGCAATGAACATGTGTGTGGTAGCCTCACCAATAGGGGGAAGCCACCTGTCACTGTCACATGTAAGGAATGATGATGAAATATCTCCCCACGTGTGGAGAATAATCTTGTTACAACTAATTTGTGCCCATGTGTCCTTATCCAAATGTCAACAGATGCTCGGCCGCCATGTTGGTGCATGTCCTCGGCCCTGGAGAGGCCAAGCTGTAAAGGCTTGATATTCGTTCAATCCGAGATGTGCCATAGGGAGTCTCGGCCTGATCTCAGCCGAGACATTATGTTGGGGTCGGCCCCAGCCGAGGTTGGACTGATTCCATGTTGAAGATTACCAAGGCTTCTTGTCACCTCGGCCCCAGCCGAGGTTGGACTGATTCCATGTTGAAGGTTACCGAGGCTTCTTGTCACCTCGGCCTACACTCGGCCGAGGTTGCCATACCCAGGTATATGAGAATGCTGTTGATGCCCGTGATGCGCATAGTGTCCATTGGAAATGTAGGTGGTAGTGTCGGCCTGGACCGACCTTACTAAGGCCGAGGGCTGATATCGTGGGACCATGGCTTATCTAGGTTCGGTCAATATCTCGGCCATCACCTCGGCCGATGTTGGTGTCTCTAGGCCGAGGTCACACTTGGGGCATATCACTTGCCGACACACCCGCAGACAGGTCAAAGACAAGCACCGCTAGAGAAAGAGTGTCCAAAAATGAAGAGGGAAGATATCTCTTTAAATAGGGATCCATCACCGAGGGAAATTTTTCAGATGATACTGTATGGAGCCTCTTCGTGAACGGGTCCTCCTGCGACAGCGGAAGTGGAGCTGGACTTATAGTGTCGGCACCTGATGGCACTGACATTGAGTACGCACTGAGGTTCAACTTCAAAGCCTCCAACAATGAGTCCGAATATGAGGCCCTGATAGCAGGGCTCTCCTTGGCCAAGTCTCTTAGTGTCGGCCAGATCTTGGTCCATAGTGATTCAAGGTTGGTAGTGAATCAGGTACTAGGAGCCTACGAGGCCAAGGATGAGCGGATGGCCATGTACCTCGAAAAGGTGAGATCATTGCTGAAGAGCTTTAGAGAAGTGAAGTTAAAGAGGATATCTAGGCTCGATAATGTCCGTGCCGATGCCCTTGCTAGGTTAGCCTCGGCGACCAGGACAGAAATCAGGAGGACAGTCCCAGTGGAAATTTTGCTTCAACCAACTATTGAAGATGCTGAGGGATCACTAAGCACTTGCCTGAATATTTCTAAGGAGGCTTCATGGATGGACCCTCTGATCAGATACATCAAAGAGGGGAAGATGCCAGAAGCTAGACAGGAAAAGAAAAAGTTGAGCTACAGAGCTGCAAAGTTCACTATCGTTGGGGACACCTTGTACAAAAAGGGGTTTTTGCTCCCCTTGCTTAGGTGCGTGCACCTATCTGAGGTTCCACGCATTTTGCAAGATATGCACGAGGGGTCATGTTCAAGCCACATTGGGGGCAGGTCCTTAGCAAAGAGGGTGGTCACCCAGGGGTACTGGTGGCCGACCTTGGGGAAAGATGCCACGGCTTATGTAAAAAAGTGTGACAAATGCCAAAGATTTGCCACTATCCCCCACCAACCTCATCAGCCTCTTACTTCCATTACATCCCCGTGGCCATTTGCAGTATGGGGGATTGACCTAGTAGGACCCTTGCCTAGGGCCATCAATAACTATCGGTTCCTCATCGTGGCCATTGACTATTTTTAAAAATGGGTAGGGGCGGAGCTGATGGTAACGATCACAGAGCAGAAGACCTTCCAGTTCATATGGAGAAATATTATATGCAGATATGGTCTCCCAAATACCCTCATCTCGGATAACGGGACTCAGTTCAAGAATTCATCTCTACAGAAGTACTGTGAAAGGGTGAGTATCAAACAAGTCTTCCCTAAAAAAAGATGAGGGAAGACTTGATTAAAAACCATTAATTTGGTATTGATAACCCTCGGCTATAATGAGGCTCAATGGTGGGGACGACCCCACCATTGTCCCCAAAAAAGACGAGGGAAGACTTGATTAAAAAACATTAATTTGGTATTGATAACCCTCGGCTATAATGAGGCTCAATGGTGGGGACGACCCCACCATTGTCCCCAAAAAAGACGAGGGAAGACTTGTTTAAAAACCATTAATTTGGTATTGATAACCCTCGGCTATAATGAGGCTCAATGGTGGGGACGACCCCACTATTATCCTAAAAAAAGATGAGGGAATACTTTGGTTAAAATCGTTAATTTGGTAATTAGAACCCTCGGCTATATTGAGGGTCAATGGTGGGGACGACCCCATCATTGTCACCAAGAAAGACGAGGGAAGACTTGTTTAAAAACCATTAATTTAGTATTGATAACCCTCGGCTATAATGAGGCTCAATGGTGGGGACGACCCCACCATTGTCCTAAAAAAATACGAGGGAATACTTTGGTTAAAACCATTAATTTGGTATTGATAACCCTCGGCTATAATGAGGCTCAATGGTGGGGACGACCCCACCATTGTCCCAAAAAAAGATGAGGGAAGACTTGTTTAAAAACCATTAATTTTGTATTGATAACCCTCGGCTATAATGAGGGTCAATGGTGGGGGATGACCCCACCATTGCCCTCGAGAAAGACGAGGGAGGGGTTAGTGATATTGTTAAAAACATCATCATGAAAGTCATACGAGAGACAAATACAGAAGACAGAGAGGCATTATATTACATTACAAAATGAAGATGTTTGTCTGATAAAAGAGTACAAAAATATTAAATACACGAAGAGGGTATGGGATACAGATAACCACCCTATTGAGCAATGTCAGAGGGCAAGGCCTCAACATCTATTGGAGATTCTTCTATGACCATGACAGGCCGAGCCTCAGACGTGCCTGTGCCTTCTACATGCTGAGATTCGACTTGGGCTAGGGCTTTAGCAATAAGTGGATCATCCAGTTGAACTGCCTCAAGAGAGGGGCGGACGGATGATACTGCGTCAGTAAACTTAAGGACGACCCACCGACAGGCCGTCCTAATCCCCCTCTCTAAGTACTCAAGAATGAAGCCTTGGAACTCGTCTGAGAGTTTGTAGGCCTTCACAGCATCGGCCCCTGCCTTGTTCACTGCCTCAGATAGCTCAGCCTTGAACTGAGTCCCTAGGTTGGTCAAGGCTTCATCCTTCTCTTTAATGAGCAAGTCTTTGGCCTTCAGATCATCATCATGCTGCCTCGTGAGCTCATCCAGAACCCTTGCATGTTCAATTCTGGAACTCTCTAGCTCATCCCTTGCAGTCTCCAGCTCCGTCTGCCAATCGGCCTCGTGCTGGATGGCTCTCTCTACTTCATGGAATTTTTATTGGTTCTCAGTCATCCACTTAGTGGCCGAGGTAAAGGCGCATACAGATTGCACAGAACAGTTGTCAATAGGCCGAGAAAACAGTTAGTGAAATAATGTAACTAAGGGAATGAAGGGAGAACAAATACCTGAGCTAGGGTGTTCAGACCATAGTCATACACCTTCGCCGGAGGCATCTTGGACAAGAATTCATAATCGGCAGCCGAGGGGGCAGAAAATATTGACGCTTTGCCCGCCCTCAAGTTAGCAATAAGAGAAGACGGCTTGGCCTTCAGTAATGTCAAATTTTGGGACCAAAAGGACCCCATGATGGAAGAGGAGGCGGTCCCCTCAGACGCCTCGACCCTTGCCCTCGTCCGCGAGTCAGGACGAGGGTCAACCGGGACCTCTGTCTCTTTTCTTTTGTGCCTATCAGAGGTCGGCTCATCAGGCGTCAGCCCAGCGGTCTTCATCTTCCTCGGAGCTTGCTGAGGCTCCTTCCCCTTTTTTTTCCCAAACCAGATAGTAAGCTCGGGGAAGTCATTTCCCAGAGATGGTCTGATATACCTGGAGGACGACCTGATAAGTGGACGACAGGTCAGAAAGATGCAGAGATAAAGATGAAACACTCGAAAAAAGTAAAGAATGGGCAAAAAATAATATAACTCACATAGCTCTGTCAGGGGGCCGACCCTCAGACCAGCTTCCTTGAGGAACCGAGGGGTCATCAGATCTTCAAACTTTACAAGGTCACCCCCTTTCCCTCACTCCCTCAGATATTCGACTATATCTTTCTCTTCCAGACTAAGTCCGGGGTCTGACCTGGCTTTCATTGAGGGGTTAGACCATCTTCTTGCGACCCTCGGACCATCGGCTAAAGGTTGAGCCTCGGCCGCAAATTCCCTAGACATGAAGAAAAATCTCCTCTTCCAGTCGTGGTTAGAGGTTTGCGCCACGTGGAGAAGTTTTTCCTCAGACCTCCTCGCCCCCAGATGATAGTACCCAGGCTGTTTGGACGAGGAGGTGATATTATAGTAGTCCAAGAACAGATCGGCCGATGGCTCATCAATAAAGGCATTTTTCCATAAGGAGACATAGACAAGGATCGTCCTCCAAGAGTTGGGAGGAAGTTGAGAGGGGGCAACGCCGAGGGCTGACAAGATGTCTACAACGGAAGGGTGCAGAGGGAATCTGACACCGACCTTAAACATTTGTTCGTATACCGCTATCTCTCCCTCTTCACCCTCAAAGACCCTCTCAGACTCAGAGGGTATCCTCATGGATATTTTGGGGGGGACACCATATGCATGCCTCCACAGAAGGAGGTCACGATCCCTGACTGAGGAAATATAGGACAAGGCATGAGATGTGTCAACATCTGAGTCCTCATCATCCCCAATCCCCTCTCCTTCGGCTTCATCACCTGTCAGAGGACCCTAAGGAAAAGCCATCTGGAAGGCATGTGGGGATAGAGTTGTCAGAGGGACAGCCTCAGAAGTAACCATACCCTCGGTCTGGGCTTATTCCAGACGTCTCTCCTCTCCCAGAAGGTCCAGTGCCAGTTGCTGACGACGCTCTCTCATCCATCTCTCCTGAATAACTCTCGGCTGGACGACAGGACGACCCACAAGACTCAGATAGCTCAAATGGCTTTATTGTGATAAGAGGAATGGGAAAAATGGGTCGTACTCAATTAGGGTCGGACCCTCATCTCCTATTCTCCTCTTCATCTACCCGTCTGATCTCAACAAATAACTTCTCTCTCAGGGAAGGGAATTCCTCAGCTAAGCTGTAAAGCCTCCTAAGCATTAAGGGGGAGACCCTACACTTGGAAGAATTTGGGTAACTTAACTACAAATAAGTTTGCAGTTGACCAGGTTGGACTTTTGGATTAAAACAAAAGAAATTGAGGGTTTTCAATCAAGAAAACTCAAGAACACTCAAAAACCAATCGCCGGAGAAGACGCCGGAAAAGTTATGAAAAAACTTAAATCCGGCCCTACAAGCCTAAAACAAGAAAGCAAAAAAGAAATGAAAGTAAAGAGGACACTGGGGCAGAGAGATTACCTGAGAAAAAATAGCAAAGCTGCCAAACTCGAAATGTGAAAACTGCAGAAATGGCAAAAAGGATGGAAGCTAGAGAGAGAGTTCAGGCGCGAAGAAGAAGAAGAAGAAAGAGAAACTTAAAAAAATTGTTTAAATACCTTGCCAATGAGTGGGCCCATTAACCAATGAAGAGCACATCCCACGAGGAGGGCATCATTAGGGCATAAAGCCCCAAGCAAAGTGTGCAGTCGCCACACCTTGGAAACTGAAATGACAATGAGTACCTGCCTTGGTGTCATATCAGCTTAACAGGTGTCACTCACCTACTGATCATACACCCATCTCAACTACAACACTATCCTTCAGCCATCTCAATAACATCTATGGCTAAGGGCTGGGGGTGATTGATATGCCCATATATCCCCTCGTCCAGGCCGAGGGTACCCTCCAACCAGACGACCCCTTAGGGGGGTCGATCCTTCATCAGGCTCCAGACAACACCTCAGGGGGCCAACCCTTCATCAGGATCTAGACAACCCCTCAGGGGGCCGACCCTTCATCAGGCTCCAACCGACCCTTCATCAGGATCCAGCCGACCCTTCATCAGGCTCCGGACGACCCCTCAGGGGGACGACCCTTCATCAGGCTCCAGATGACCCTACGAGGGTACGACAGTACGAGCCCTAAATTGGGCCTGATTCACTATCAGAAGGAACTTTTCCCTCGGCCTCATTTTACAGGCCGAGGGTGACATCATCACAGCGCGTGGTTTGGGAGACGCGTGGAACAGTGCGCGTGAGGCTCACAGGACACGTGGAAGACCGTTATAACCGAATCACCCCCTCACGCGAGGGAATATTATGTCATCATTTGGCATCCACAGGTGTCAATAGGAGATTGGCTAAATCATCATTCACATGCACCATGCATACTTGGGGGGTACACTACACCCCCCAAGACCTATATATACTTGCCACCTACAACCCTATAAGGGGATATATAATTGTAACCCTAGGTAAAACTCTGCTTGTATACACAGTAGAGAGAGAAAGTGAGCTTATGAGCATTGTATCCAAGGCCATTAGTGCCCATACTTAGTGGATCACACACTCATAGTGGATGTAGGCCAAATTGGCTGAACCACTATACATCATTGTCTTATTCCTCTTATACTCACCTCCTTCTATACACTTATACACTTACATCTCTATGGCTGCCATGGTTACTATTGTTTGAGCTCATCATCACTTATCTGGTGGTACTGAATCTCAACATCATCACGCAGTAAACACATCCAGCCTAAAGTCAAATACAATAGTCCAACTAAATAAATCCAATGCTGAAGGGTAAATAACTAAGTTCATAATCTATGAATAACTAAATAGAAATGGGCAACATGCCCTAACTGATGGAATAACTCAAAGGAAGCCAATGAGAGTCATGGAGGCATCTACTACCAATGTCGTGTAGCTTCTAAAGCAGCCACATCTCGTCGAATGAGTGAATCTCCTATGCTTGGTGTCCTTGTGGATGGGCACCTGAAAGTGGTTTGACAAGAAAAGAGATTTTGTAGAAAACGGGTTAGAGCCCGAGGTGAAAACAGTTTAAAAATCAGCAAGTGCTTAAAATGATTTATTAGCACATATATTTATCATGTTAAATTATCGAACTCACTTGAGAATGCTCGCCTCTCATTTAGTGTTCACGCCTAGCGAATATTCAAACCCCACTAGTTCTATTCCCATACTAACTAGTTCTTCCCGTATAAGAACCCATCATAGTCCGATTCCATCCCCGATTATTTCCCTCTCAATGTACAATACATATAATCCCACTTTAGCATATATAAGCATTTTTAGTTTAATACAATTATGTGTCCTCTACTTAATTCATTTCGAATTTCATTATAAATTTTACTTACTAAATTCACACAGTAGTTATCAACACAAGTATATACATATATTCACTCTGTCTCATATATATATATATATATAATATTGTAACCCGAGACATAGCTGCGGTGCCTGCATACTCTACTATCATGTCCTATTGCATCGCTCATTTTCATAGAGGACTAAAGGTTCAGTCTCTTACGAACCATCAAAACAGAACACATATATTGGAGGCTAACATAGTCCCAAGCCGATGGGCTACGAACATACCTACGCACCCATACGACCATCATAATTATCGTTCTCATAGATAGTCCGTACCTAGGTTTTATTCTCTAGTGATACCAATCAATATCCCACCCAAAGGCTCCTTAAGGCATGATTGTCCACAACGCACAACCTCCGCTCGATAGAAAGCAGCGTAGGTATGTTATACACATAATAGTTTATTCAACAAATATACACACAACTTAATATATGTACAATAGGTATTATTGCAAGCCAATTCCTCGAGTTTATAGATAGTATCATCGTCTCTATTATTCATTTTATTTCCACACTTCGACTAATATTGCTAACATATACCTTTTTTCTACGGCTCGATTACCCCGATATATCCCAATGAATAGTTTCCCTCTCAACTCATTACTAACTAGGAATTTAAGTAATTCAATAATAGTGTAGGTTAATTTCTCTCACTTGTGCCAACCTAGAAATGTTCTAACTTATCCGGGAAAAAAATAAGTGTTTTGAAATCTCGTTAGAAGTCCGGGATTCTCGTTTGAATGAGGTTATTTGAACATCCTGGGCAGGTCTTCAAATGAAAATTCTGAAGGTTCCCCTGTTCATCCAAAGTTCGTTTTTCCAATCTTTTCACTACACCAAAATGGTCAAATTGGCACCCTTCAACTGGCCGGCCTTGTCACGGTCAATGATCGTGATAAAAAAATATGCATTTTTTATCACGGTTATTGATCGTGACAAAAGTTTGTCAAGGTCATTGACCGTGACAAAGGTTTGTCAAGATTATTGACCGTGACAAGGTCGTAAAATTTACTGTTGTCACGGGCAATGACCGTGACAAACCTCATAAACTTGTCACGATCAATAACCGTGACATGTCCGTGATAATTATGTCAGTAAAAAAAAACCTTCCCTCTTCTTTTTTTCCCACCGATTTCTATTCCCCCATTTATCTCTCTCTCTTTAAGCGGCTGCACTCTCTCTCTCTCTACGATTTTGGTACGTTTTCTCTCTCTATTTCTCTTCCATTTGTATATATGTATGTGTATATGTGCGCATGTGTATATATGTGTATGTGGTGGATTGAGGGGGCAGGGCTGGGGGTGGGGGGTGGCGAGGGGGTGTATATGTGCGTGTGTGTGTGTATATATGCATGTTTGTGTGTGTGTATATCTGCGTGTGTGTGTGTATGTGTGTGTGGTGGGCAGTGACAGTGGGGGGGAGGGGGCAGGGCTGAGGGGTGGGGCTATGTGTGTGTGTGTATATATGCGTGTGTGTGTATATGTGCGTGTGTGTGTGGTGGGGGGGAAGGGTGGGGGGTGGGGCAGGGGAAAATGGGGCAGGGGGTGGTGCTTGTTAATTTTTTTTAATCAAATTTTGATTGGTTTATTAGATATTGCCCCTCATATGCAAGTAATACCCCTTGTAAAAGAATTGATTGATTAAATATTGATTGGTTATTAATTTTTTTAGTAAATTAATAATTAGTTCCCCTTTCATATGCAAGTAGATATTCCCCTCATTGTAAATTAGTAAATTAATAATTGTATAATTTAATTGTTAGTTTAATTGATGAAATGTTTTAATTGAGTAGATTAATTAGAAGTAGTACGGGATACACATTTGTTGTTGCTATTGCGGTTTGATTATAGTGGATCGATGTTCGGTTGGTTAATTTTAGAAGTGGCATGACCACTGGATTATTGTTCATATGGGGGTGGAATTTTTCAACTTTTTTTAAAAAGTGCTTTGTATCATGAACAATATATATATAGTATGATAACTAAATGAAACATACTTGAAATTACATATAGTGCGCATAGATACTAGCCTTCAAGTTCTTATGCATACACATTCAGTAGCCCTTAGACCAGTTCGAGAGTCATTACACCTGTCATGAGATCTCTCGAATTGTTCCGTTTGGGACTGCAAAATTTATGTATAATAATATTCTTAGTGGTTTAAAGTTGTTACTTTTGGAGGAAGTTCTGCAGTCGTATCCTAATATTCTCTGGGTACATACTAGATTGACAAGTGTGAGTGTTATTTAAATTTATCAATTGAAATAACACTCACACTTGCCAATCTATGTCATGTACTTGGAGAACTATAGGGATATGCTGCCGAATTTTTCTCAAATCGTAACAATGTGCATGAGTTGTTAAGTATGTTACAGAAATATGCGGGCTTGAATGGGATAGGACCACTCACCCTTTAGAGGAGATGGAGAAAATAGGAATTTCTATTATAAATTGAATTTGAAATTTAAAAATCAAATATAAATAAGACATAATTAAATGGAACATACTATAAATCTAAGTTTTGTTTATACAAATCCAGGAATATACTCTTCTTACCTTTAATAGGTGATTAGTTGTAGTAGCTGTGATGGGATATCCTAAATACAAAGAGTGGATGGGTGAGACAAATATAATGGGGGATGTGTTTCTCATATGTGCTAATGAATTTGTGAAATACGCAAAGAGATGTCATAATGATGAATAGTTTTCGTGTTCGTGTGCTAGGTGTAAGAATGGTAAGGTGTTTGAGTGGAAAATAGTTAAACTACATTTGTTAATGTGGGGTATGCAAAATAATTATTGATTTTGGAGTTTTCACATTGAATTAAAAGTTCCTTTTGTCCCCGAACAACCTTCACAATAACCTTCAATAAGTAGGATAGATGTAGAAGGGTACGATGTAGATCATGATATGTTAGAGGATTTAGTTGATGATGCATACGGAGTTTATGAAGCGAAGAAGAATAAGGTCACTAATGATGTACACGGTTCAGGTGCTCGTGAAGATATCATGATAAACCTTAACGATGACTACCAAAGTTTAAAATTTATGGCGACCCAACCCTTATACTCTGGTTGTGAGAAAGATCAAACAACTTTACATGCCATGGTTGGTTTGCACAGTTTGAAGATGCACTACAGTTTGTCTGGCAATAGCGTGACAGGAATTCTGAATTGGGTGAAGGGCTTACTATCCAAGGAGAATACGCTTCCAAATAGCTATCCTGTTATGAGGAACAATTTGAAAGGTTTGGTAATGAAGTATAAATTGATTCATGCTTGTGTGTATGACTGCATACTATATCGAAAGGAGTATGAAAATCTTGATCGTTGTCCGGTATGCGATGAACCTAGATATGTCCAATCTACCGGAAAGGAAGGCACAAGCTCAAAAGTGCCTTAAAAAGTGTTGAAATATTTTCCCATTGGACCTAGATTAAAGTGATTTTTCATAGATCCATGGATAGCGGAGGCAATGACTTGGAATGCTAGGGCAGAAGTATGGGGTAATCTCATGCGTCATCCTATTAATTCTACAGCTTGGAGGAGGATGAATTATGATTATCCCAATTTTGCTCGAAAACAACGCAACATTCGTTTGGCTATATCAACAGATGGTTTCAATCCATTTGGAAATCTAATAACCAATCAGAGTATATGGCCAGTGATTCTAGCCCCACTCAACCTACGTTCTTCACAGTGCGTGAGACCTGAAGTTTTGATGCTATCTTTGTTGATACCTGGGCCAAAGGCATCAAGTGATGACATCGACGTCTACCTGGCTCCTTTGGTAGAAAAATTAAATGAGTTATGGGAAGAGGGTGTGCAAACATTTGACTCTTTTAGAAAATAAGATTTTACGCTTAAATCTATGTTGATGTGGGCAATTCATGGTTTTCCAGCTTATGAGACATTATCCGGTTGTGTAGTACATGGTTATTTGGGGTGTCCTATTTGTGGAGAGGAGACTGAGTTTCTTCGTCTCTCCATTAGCTCAAAAAATGTATACCATTTCCATAGGAGGTTTTTACCCCCGACTCATAGTTTCAGATTTAAGAAAGGTTCTAATTTTTTATTGGGTGGGGTTGAACATAGGCTACTGTCGAGAAAACTTTTAGGTCCAGAAATTGGAAGTAAATATTCTGATTGTGGCCCAAATATGACAGGTAAGAATACCAAATTTAAGAATGTCAAGCATAAGAAGGACCCAACTGGGAATGAAACTGAGACAAGACAGGCATGGTCCAGGAGGCCAATTTATTTGACTTGCCTTATTTTAAGAATAACCTGGTTCGCCATGTATTGGATGTGATGCATGCAGAGAAGAACATTGTTGAACATATTATGAACACTTTCCTTGGGGGGGAGTCATTCGAAGGATGGAGAAAATGCACAAAAAGACCTTAAATCGTTGAAACTTAATCCACAACTATGGTCGAAAGAAGATAGTAGGGGAAGGACAATAATTCCCCCGGGTGCGTTTACTTTGATGAGTGGGGAAAGGAAGGTGATTTTAGACACAATATATAATTTGAAAGGTCCATATAATTTTTCATCCAACTTGTAAAGGATTGTGAATTATGCTACTCATAATTTACATTAGTGTAAGTCCCACGATTGGCATGTGATCATGCAATTGGTTCCTCTATTGTTTAAGTACTATTTCTCCAAGCATAAGGATTTGTGGAGGGCTATTATGCAAATTAGTATTACCTTCTCACTTTTTTGTGAGAAGGTAGTCAATCGAGAACACATAGTTGATGCAAAATTAACGGTGACCGAAGCGATTTGTGTGTTGGAGAAGTACTTTCCCCGTCATTCTTTGACATAAGTGTTCACTTGTTGGTACACCTATGCAACGAGGCACTTTTTTCTGGTCCAGTTAGATATCAGTGGATGAATCCGTTTGAAATATTGATGAAAGTTTTTAAAGATTACGTCAAGAATACGCGATACATTGCAGGATCAATTACAGAGGAATACATCACCGTGGAGTCATCAATCTATACTCAGGAATATATGCCTGACTCGATCATTGTTGATGACACTGATGAGTTCGTCGATGATGGTGGTCATGTGATGGGAAAACGAGTGAAATTAATGAGTTTGCAACATGAACAAGTAGTTCGTTATCTATTTGACACACATGAAGATATCGAATAATGGAAAAAAGTAAATTTAAATTATTTTAAGTTTTACATTATTTTAGATTATTTTAGACATGATTAATTTTGTAATATGCAGAAAATATTAAGCCTGTGAGAACAACAAAAGATGAAAAATAATGGTACAATCAGACAGCGAATTTAGGTTGTGGTTGTCACAAGAGGTAATTATAATGAAAATGGCCATTATATAAAGTTACAATACAATAAAACTTTACAACTAACCTAATTAATTTATCTATATTCTCAGCTCTTAAATACGGGTGATGCGACATGAAGGCTTGCTCGTCTAGCCACTGGACCCTTGTTCATGACACAAGAGTACAAAAAGCATCGATTGAATGATTACATATTCGGCGCAAGGGTGTACAAGGAAAGTACAAATGTACAGAACTCAGGCATTTGATACAAGGCTCTTACTTTCTTTCGAGAGACCGTAAAAAATAAAAACCTCGTTGAAGCTGAAATGACTAACTATGGTGAAATTCAAAATATATTTGAATTGGATTATATAAGCTTCAAAGAGGTTGTATTTTACTGTGACTGGGTAAGATTTGAGGATAAAAATGCTTGTAAAGTTGATCCTAGCACCAATTTGATCATGGTTGACTTGCCCAAGTTGAAGAGCAACGACCACGTGAGTGATGAGTCGTTTGTTTGTGCATTTGAAAAGGTCAACCAAGTGTTTTACTCGCAGTATATCAATAAAGAGCCGTGGTCAATTTTCCTATATGCACCAAAGTGTCTAAATAGTAGTGTGCATGACTTGGTTGCTCCTACCGAATTTCAATCTATTTTTTATGATAACCCGAATTTGAAACAATTTTTTAATTTGTAATAAATATTCCAATTTGTACTTTATCAATCAATTTTTAATGATTTTAATTAATTTGCACTTTATCATTTTCACTCTTGCGTAGTGTGCGTGTGGGTGGGCAGTAGGGGTGGGGGTGGGGATGTTTCGGCTTTTTTGGTAATTGTACATATTATGAGTTAGATGTTGTTGTTTTGAAATTTACAATTGAGGTGTTAAACAGTAATAATGCATTTGGATTTTTAGTAATTGTACATATTTTCATGTCTTCTTCTAATTCATTTGGATTTATACTAATAACAACATTTTTTTACAGAAAATGTCTCCTTCAGGTATTAAGGCGAGGATGATGATGCTGATTATGATGATGTCGTCTGGTCTCAGTGTTAGTGGAGGCGAGGAGGGCTCCTCGGCCCCTAGGCTCCCCAAATATGGAAAATTGGAGATGGCCATCGAGAGCAAGACGGGGATATTAGCGAGATCCGTCGATTTGGTAAAGACGATCATCGGCCCGGGGTGCACTAGTTGGAAGGAGGTGCCAAATGAGCTCAAGTTAGTTATTTGGGAGGCACTATAGGTAATGTATTTATATTTATATGAATATTTCAATTTCAATTTAAATTTAAATTTTAATTTAAATTAATATTTATATTTATTCGCAACTAACATTGTATTTGTTGGAGAGGAATAATTCAGCCTGGCCCCAGAACTACGTGATTCCATCTTGGAGCAGTTGAGGGAGCAACACAAGACGTGGAAGAAACATTTGCCGGGACGGTACTTTGGGAAGACCCAAGACTCCATTATCCGAATGCGTGGCTCCGTTCCGCCAAAGGAGCCGATCTCATTGGCACAATGGCAAAAGTTCATTGACAATAAGATCGAGGAGCGACAATTGGCATCTCGCCAATCGGGGAGGGAAAATCGGGCAAAAAAAATGAACGTGCACTACTCCGGTCAGACGTCTTACGCCGACGTGAAGCATAGGATGATGGTAAGATTTTATTTTCCTATAATTACAAAAATATGTTATTCTGGATTATTTTATTTAGCGTCCCCGATACTAATTTTGCATTATTTTATTTCAGGGGACAGGGAGTGGCCCTGGGGGTAGGCCACATAGGCTCGATGCTTATGTGGCTGTTCGGACGAAGAAGGGAAAGGATAAGGAGGTGTCCCCAGTTGTCGCGTCCACGATTGTAAGTAATCCGATAGTTTACTTTTTATTGATTAAGTTATAATTTTTTTATTTACTTAT
Source organism: Sambucus nigra (assembly GCA_949130495.1). Lineage (NCBI taxonomy): Eukaryota > Viridiplantae > Streptophyta > Magnoliopsida > Dipsacales > Adoxaceae > Sambucus > Sambucus nigra. The sequence continues at coordinate 486,767,103 of OX422216.1, forward strand.
TTAGCTAATCATGTGCTTTTTGCCATTTCAGGCAAAGCTTAAGGAAGTGCATGAGTCACATTATGATTCCGACAAGGCATCTTTGTCCATAGAAGCACTCAACGAAGAGCTTGGCACTGATCGCAAGGGGAGGACAAGGTGGTGGAGTTCGTGGGTGGCCAAATCTAGGATCATTGGATTGGAAATGGGCAACACCGGGTAGGCTCGAACAGTGGACTCGTATGACGAGAAGCTGCCCCATTTGGAGGCGACGGTCTAATATATGTTCTCATTAATGAAGCGTTCGTTGCTCAGAAAGCATAAGGGGAAAAGGAAGGATAAGGTGGTGGCGGAGCAGGTGCATGAGGACGAGGATGTGGACGTCACTGCTTCATCGCCGACACGTGCGGACTCTAATGATCCAGTCCTCTATTTGGCTCCCTTCGACCGACCTATGACGACACTTGGTTGGACGAGCGTGTTTATAGAGGATATATTTGATGGCAAGCGAATAGAGATGGGGCTGAGGGACCCTAATACCGTCTAGGGTATGCTAGTTCATGGATGTGCCCTTCAAGACGTCGAGGCCGAGGTGCTCATCACGCATGTGATACCCGTGAAGGAGAACTCCCCATTGTGATTGTGCGAACAATGCGACATGATGAAAATTCAAGGGTGTATCAATTCGTATATCGTGTGGCCTATCCACCTCCTCAAATCTACCCTAGACATGTAGTGACATTATTTGAATTATTTTAAATTTTTTTAAGTTGTTAAATTTGAATTTTTTTAAGTTGTTACATTTGAATTATATTTGGATTATATCGTGATGCATAATGTTTTGAATGTATATTTGCATCATCTCTATTTTATTTGGATATATGATGTTTGAATAGGTACAACGTTGCTATAACAGGTACAATAATACTACCGGGCACTGGCAGTGGCCATACTGCCCAACAATTTTTTTTCAATTCAGCCCAGATGTGTCACGGTCATTGACCATGATAAGTCCGTGACAAAGGATAATTGTCACGGATTCATCAAGGTCAATGACAGTGATAATTTTTTTATAAATTGTCACGGTTTTGTCATGGTCTGTAATCGTGACAAATATTGTCAAGGTCAAAGACTGTGAAATGACCGTGACAAATTCGTGACAAAAAAAGTTATCACCCCCAAACTTGTCACGGTCATTGACCGTGACAAGTCGACAAATTTGGTGTAGTGTTTCGTCATCCAAATTCTTCTAAAATTCATCTCAACACCCAATCAATGATTCTAAACTATTACTAATCATAATAACGTACTTTCTAACATAGTTTAAATGACAAATCCTTACATAATAATAGGGAATCTAAACTAATATCTTCAATCTCTAAATGTCCATTAATAATAAACCCACCATGAAAAATCATTTAAAACCGCCAATTACTTCGTGATTATTAGAATTTCCAGATTTATCATTCCTATAATAGGGTTATTCATCTACGTGCAAACCTATCTTCCAATTTCACAAATTAATTGTGATTGAGTCCCAAATTCATAGCATCAATGGTTATTTCATAAACTAGGTTAACATGAATCATATATGCTCAGAATTTTAGTAAGATAAACACTTTCCTTTTTGTGATCCTCTAAATTATTGAACGAAATTGGTATGTAGGTGCTCCTCTCTTCCCGATCTACGTGTTGGTGTGATTTCCGGTGGAAGAACTTGAATCTTTAGCCCAAATCACTTATGTGTTCTTCTCCCTTTTTGGTTCTCTCCTTATCTCTCACGTATGTTAGAAACTGATAACTTCTTCTAACCCACGTACAACCCTTATTTAATTCCTAATTTTCGTCCACTATAATTCCAAAAAAATCTAAAAGACCAAAATACCCCTCCGAGGTGTCGTTTTGGGCTAAAATGCCCCGGAATCCTAATGAAACACCTGAGTAGTATTTTTTGACTATATCGACCCTTCAGGACACACTAGCGTGTTCAAAATGTCCATACGAGTTACTTAAAAATAAACTATCCTTTTTAGCTCAATAAAGTAATACTGACACGACTCACACGCACGTCCTAACTAAGTGTATTGTAACTGCCGTATATATCACTGCCGGCCAAAATAATATTCTCATATTCATATATTACTTTACTCGCCATGTAATATTCCACGTAATTATTTCCGATAAATACTAACTCTCGTCATGCTAGTAATTATTACAATTAAATCCGAATTAATTATAATTTAAATTTTCTTCCTTTAAATCAATTAATCTAAATTCCATAATTAAAATAAAATTCCACAAAAATTCGGTTTATTACATACTTCCCCCCTAATAACAGAATTTCATCCAGAAATTTGGAAAAAGGCTAAATCAAGGTATACCTGGTGGAAACAACTCTGGATACTTTTCCCGCATGTCATTATCACACTCCCAGGTAGACTCCTCTATATTATGATGTCGCCACTACACTTGTACTAATGGCACTGCCTTTGACCTCTATTTTCTCTCACTACGGTCCAGAATAGCTACTGGTCCCTCCTCGTAGGAACTATTAGGATGAAGATCAATCTCCTCCAATGCAATGTGGGTGTGGGACTGATCATCCCGACGATATCTCCTCAGCAAGAAAATGTGTAACACATCATGAATCCTATGCAAGTGCTCCAATAATCCAAGTCGATAAGCTACTGGCCCAATCCGCTCAATAATAGAGAATGGCTCCACACACCTTGGCACCAACTTCCCTATCTTCTCGAATCTCATTACCCACTTCATAGGAGATACTCGTAACAACACCTGATCCCCAACACTAAACTCTCTAAAAAATCTTTTGGCATAAATGTAGCTCCTTTTTCGATCCTGAGAAACCCGAATGCGATTCTGTATCAAATAAAACTTAGCTAAGGTGTCCTAAATCACCTCTAGGTCAAGTAATTTGTTATCCCCCACTTCAAGCCAACATGTTGGAGAACGACAGGGTCTGCCATACAATGCCTCAAATGGAGCCATGCCAATCGTAAACTGGTAGGAGTTATTATAAGAAAACTCCACCTGTGGAAGGTACTATTCTCATCCCCCTCAAAAATCTAGGATACACATCCGAAACATGTCCTCCAACATCTAATTTGTCCGCTCTTTCCGCCCGTATGTCTGTGGGTGATAGGCCGAACTCAACCTTAACTCCGTACCCATGGCCTGCTAGAAACTTTCCCAAAATCTGGACACCAAAATCTTATCCCGGTCGAACACAATATCAAGGGGAACCCCATGGAGTCTGAGTATCTCGACAATGAAAATCTTAGCATACTACCCCGTAGTATAGTCTGTTCGAACTGGCAGAAAATGATCCACCTTGGTCAATCGATCCACAATCACCCATATGGAATCATGACCTCTCTGCAATGTAGGTAGCCCTGTAATGAAATCCATGGAAATGCTCTCCCATTTCCATATAGGGATATCTAATGTCTATAGTAGACCTCCTAGTCTCTGATGGCCTGTATTCACCAACTGACAAGTGGCACACCTCGAAACAAACTCGGCGATGTCCTTCTTCATTCCTCTCCACCAATACTGTCGCCTCATATCCTGGTATATCTTATCCCCTCAAATGCCGCAACTCCTCCCCCACTGGGACTACTAGTTTGTCATTAAAGCGTAAAATCCCATCTGAGCTAATGGAGAAATACTCAGCGCCCTCAACTAGAAGATGGATAATCCGACCCTGAGAGAAGGAATTCGCTACCTGAGCCTGTATCACCCTAGTAACTATCTCGGGTGTAACTGTCATCACCGAATTGAATGAGTGGGCAACTGCATCCTGATGCCCGAGTTATTTCCATTTTGCCTTCCACACCTCGGCCACCTCATCTGTTGGCCTACGCTCAATGCGTCTGCTACTAGGTTAGCCTTCCCTGGATGGTAATGGATGTCGAACTAGTAGTCCTTCACAAATTCTAGCCACCTCCGCTGATGCATTTTTAACTCCCACTGTGTAAACAAATACTGTAGGGATTTGTGATCTGTGAACAGGTGAAATTTCCCCCGCAAGAGATGATGCCTCCATATTCGTAACGTAAACACGACTACCGCTAACTCCAATTCATGGGTGGGGTAATTCCTCTCGTGAGGCTTAAGCTTACGAGAAGCATAAGCAATTGCATTGTCCTCTTGTTGAATCACACCTCCAAATCCTAAGAAGGAAGCATCATTGAAGATCGAGTACTCCAACTCGGTCTTGGGTAGTGCTAAAACTGGTGCTGAAGTCATCTTATCCTTCAGCTCGTCAAAGGCCATCTGACAGGCATCATCCCATTTAAATGGTACCCCTTTGCGAGTCAAGTTTGTCAACAGACCCGGTATCTTCAAGAATCCACGAATAAACCTACTTTAGTATCCTTCTAGTCCCAAGAAACGATGTACCTTAGTCGGTGTCGTGGGCTGACCCACTCCCTCACCGCTAACACATTTCTCAGATCTACCAATATCCCCTCCTTAGAGATTATGTGACCTAAGAACTGAACCTCCATCAGCCAGAATCCATACTTTTCATACTTTGCATACAACTCGTTCTCACGCAGTGTCTTCAAAACCATCATCAGATGCTCGACATGCTCCTCCTCAGTCCGGGAATAGATCATGATGTCATCAATGAAGATGATGACTAATTGCTCTAGGAATTTTTTGAACACCCTATTCATTAAGTCGATGAAAACAGCTGGGGCATTCGTTAGTTCGAACGACATCACCTAAAATTCATAAGACCCATATCTCGTCAAGAATATGATCTTTGATACATCTTACTCCCTGATCTATAGCTGGTGATAGACTGACCTCAAATCTGTCTTTGAGAAGAAAGCAACCCCTCTTAATAGGTCGAACAAGTCATCTATTCGAGGCAACGGATACTTATTCTGTATCGTGACTTTGTTCAACTCTCGATAATCCACACACAACCTAAACGACCCGTCTCTCTTCTTCACAAATAATATTTGAGCACCCCAAGGAGAGGTACTCCTACGAATGAAGCCCCGTCCCAAAAACTGCACAATCTGGTCCCGTAGCTCTCTCATCTCAGATGGATCCATACGGTAGGTGCTCAGGCTATTGGTCGAGTGACCGTTATCAAGTCTATGATGAAATATATCTCTTGGCTAGGCGCTAGTCCCAGTATATCCTGGAACACATTGAAAAACTCGCAAACTATGGGAATTGAATTAATGGGGATCACTAGGTCTCTAGAGGTCTCATCCTCTATGTAATATAAATGGGTGGACGATCCTCCCTCAGGACGACGCATTGCCACTAGGAACATCTCCTGTCCCGATATAGCAAAGATGACATTCCTACTAAAATAGTTTATCATGGCTCTATAAGAAGCAAGCTAATCCATGCTAATAATGGCGTCATGCTCGTGGATATCTAAGACTAGCATATCTGCTGGAAAAATTAAACTCCCAATCATGATACCTACTCCCTGGCATATAAATAAGATCAACGACCCATTACCTAGCGGTGAGTCTATACAAGTCATTGTACTCTCCGCTGTGTCTAACAACCGTGTGGCTCGTGCAAAACTAGTAGATATAAAGCAGTGTGATGCCCCCGTGTCAAATAAAATATTTCCCATAGTACCATGGATAGGAAATGTACCCTCAATCGTGGGTGGAGCCTGATGTATCGGAACTTGATGGACATTATAAACATGCCCATACTGCAACTAACCCTACTGTACCGGAGCTGTTGCAATAGCTGGAAAGGCTAGAACATGGGATGGTGCTAGAGGGCGGCTAGAAATAACGTTCGCTGGGGCTCTTGATGTGCGCCCTACTACTGCTGATGCTGCGGGGCTCTACCGCTCTGAGGATAGTCCTGACATTTGTGGCCAGTATTTCCACAAGTAAAACACCTTCCTGAGAAATTTCCTCCCTTTTGTCCCGGCTGCCCTCGGCCCTGATGGCCATTACCTCTCCTCCCTTAGCCCTACTGGCCCTACTAAAATCGTTATTGCCCCTGCTGACCTGACTGGCCTTACCTAAAAGCCCCACGTCCCTATCTGAAATCTCCAGAATGGAACCGCTTAGCGGGATCCCTCTGATGGATACCCTACTCACCCTGACGGACCTGTCCCTGAGCTACGGATGTCCCACCGGTACCACTACCTCCTGTTCGTCCCTACCGGCTGGACTCCCCAACTCATTTTCTTCCCTGCTGGTGGAAGCAGTGGTCATGGCAATGTAGTAGGCCAACATTAACCACATTAAAATAAGTGGCCAATGAAAGATTCCCTTCGAATTTTCTAAGTCAGACCATCCTTAAATCTCTGAATCTTCTTCTCCTCCTTCAGTATCTCATCTGGAACTAGATTCAGAAGGTCTGTAAACTCCTCTCCATACTCAGCAACTATCTTTCCTTCCTGTTTGAGGATCAGTAGCTTCCGCTCATCTCGGTCTGCATGACGAAAGGGAAGTACTTACGGTCAAATCGCACCCAAAAATCCCAGATAGTCAAGTTATCTCTCTCTTACGCTGTGGTGATGGACTCCCACCACTGTAGCTGTCACACCCCAAACCCAATATCCATACTAATCATTTATTATTAGAATAATTAAATCATAATCTAGAGCCCATTGGAAATATAATTCATCTATCCATATTTTACTGTATAATGCGCATAATCAACATAATATTATTATTGTGCCATAACGAAATCAATATCAGAGTCATAATTTAAGCGGACATACAATACTATGATTAACTACGATAAAATTTCACAATCATCAACTCAATCCATACTAACGCAAAATATACAATGTGTGAGTAAATTAAAATCTTCAGTGTGACAATGATAAAATCCCCACATTTAAACCCCGGCTCCTTCCAACGGTGCAACTCTCAAAGTTACCGGTCATATGGTATTCTAGTTGGCAGCATAGAAACCTGAAATTGTTAAAATATAACTGTAAGCATTAATCTTAGTGAGGTACTCCTTCCCTACAATGTAATAACAATTCTATATAGAATAAGTGGATATAAAATCCGAACAATCCTGCCCATTGACAATAACAAATCCTGGAACATAAGTTCCAACAAATCATTGGATCTTTGTCCAATTCCAATCCTGGATCATAAGACCCAACCAATCCTGGATATTTTAATATCCAAACAAATCCTGAATACCGAAGTATTCAAACAAATCCTCTCTTAGAGCTATATTCATATTTATATATGAAACAAATCATAAGTACACTCACCTTGACAGTTTAACTGGATTTTCCCTTGCCTTTATCCTGTACTTGTTCAATCAGCTCTCCTTCCCTTCCTATCATTCTCACAATATTAGTATCATCATAAGAATATTAATAGTCCAAAGAATAACTTCAATCATAACTCAATTCATAAGCATCATATTATTCAATTCAAATCATTCATTAAAATGAAGTCCCATCTAGACTCAGGTTCTGATATCTAACATATTCAAATTATAGCCCAAACCCTTTTTAATTATTCTTGGTAATCCAATCCTTATTATATCATGTTTCCAAAACAAAAGACGGCACATCATTCCGAGTTTCCTAGAGCAAAATAAGCCTATTTCTTCACTACATAGCAAATCTGCCCTATAGGCTCTTTTATCGTTCATTCAACTTCCAGGAATTTTCATGATTTTTCTACATCATAAATTTCTATGATCTTTCACCCAACATCAGTAAATACATTGAAAAATATAAGATTAAAGTTTCATAATTTTTAAGGTTCGTTTGCTATGTCAAGCAAAACACCGAACACATGGCGGGCATATTTTCACCCTTAGGGCAGATTTCTTACCCGAACTTCAAACCCTCACCAAGGACTCATTTGTCGGTATTTTCACATGATTTTCGGATATGTCATACATATATGAGTCCATGTTAATATCCAATTGGAAGCAATCGATTCCAGTAACTATACAAAAATATATGGAAGTTTGAATAAACAAAGTTTCTAAACAAAGCAATCTTAGGGTTTTGTACATTCAACTTAACTTAAACTTGCATATATCCATACATATGCACCCAAACATGAAAGTTCAATAAAAATCAAGGATTTATATCATATAAATCGTAAATGAAAGAAAAAATAGCAAGATTCATGGTTGGAATTACCTTAGGGGCTTTTTCGTAATTTTCTATGAATTTTCTTCAATTTTCTCCTCACTTTTTCTTCCTAACTTCCAACTTCTCTTTACTTAGGCTTAAAATCTCTCATGGCTGCATTTTGGCTGAATAAAGAGGTAATTCTAAGGTTTTGAGGTCGGCCAAAGCCACCACCCTTCCCAACCAATGAGAATAAAACATTTGTTGCCATATTAAGACAAAATACTACTTAACGGATGGACTACTTTGCCCTTGTTTCGTAATTTTGGTATAACTTCTCACTCGAACCTCCGTTTCATTCACCGTTTGTTGTGTTACAACCATAACTCACTTGTCTACAATTATGTAGTTTTCACCTCAAGTCAATTGTTATGTCATAAAGGTCAAAACTAGCCTTAAACATGGACATTCCTATCCAAACCTTCAAATTTTGTATTTGTAACTAATTCGACATTTCATGCTTTTTGGAGGTAGGATTAGACTAAACATAATAAATTAACATCACATATATTAATAACACACTAATCATATCACACAACCTAGGCATGATTTACGTATAATTAATCATAATTATATTCGGATTGTCACAATTCTCCCCCTGTTAGGAAATTTCGTCCTCGAAATTGACATACCTTGGTTGTCCGAATCAAACAAATAGGGATAACGCATTTTCATGCTATCCTCACTCTCCCATGTAGCTTCTTCCATGGAATGCCTTCTCCACACAACTTTCACAAGTGGGATCACCTTTGATCTTAATATTTGTTCTTTCCTATCAACGATAGCAAGCGGTTCTTCCACGTAGCTCAAATCTTCCTTCAACTCAATAGGTTGTTCCACCAATACATGTGAAGGGTCTGCTACATACTTTCTCAACATAGAAACATGGAAAACATCATGTAACCGAGATAATTCTGGTGGTAACGCTAACTTGTAGGCAACCATCCCGACTTTCTCAAGGATTTCATAAGGTCCAATGTAGCGTGGACTTAATTTCCCTTTCTTTCCAAACCTCATAACTCCTTTCCATGGAGATATCCGAAGAAACACATAATCCCCTTTCTGGAATTCCAAATCTTTTCGTCGTTTATCCGCATAACTTTTCTGTCTGCTTTGAGCTATTCTCATTCTATCTTGAATAATCTTCACTTTTTCAGTGGTGACTTCAATTAATTATGGACCCTCTATCTTCCTTTCACCAACTTCACCCCAACATATCGGTGTACGACATCGTCTACCATACAAGGCTTCATATGGAGCCATACCAATAGTAGACTGAAAACTATTGTTATATGCAAATTCTATCAAAGGCAAATATTCATCCCAATTACCTTTGAAATCAAGCACACAAGCTCTAAGCATATCTTCCAAAATCTGTATTGTCCTTTCAGACTGCCCATCTGTCTGGGGGTGAAAAGCCGTACTAAACTTCAAGTTAGTACCCATAGCATACTGCAAGCTATCCCAAAATCTGGATGTAAAAGTAGGGTCCCTATCTGAAACAATAGATACCGGTGCTCCATGCAATCGAATAATTTCATTAACATACAATCTAGCATACCTATCAACTGTATACGTAGTCTTGACTGCTAGAAAGTGAGCGGACTTTGTCAATCTATCCACCACTACCCAAATCGAATCTGACCCCTTCTGAGATCGAGGAAGCCCAACCACAAAATCCATCGTTACATGATCCCATTTCCATTCCGGTATCGGCAATGGCTGAAGCAAACCAGTAGGTTTCTGATGCTCCACTTTCACTTGCTGACATATAAGGCACCTCGCAACAAAATCAGCTATTTCCTTCTTCATATTATTCCACCAATAATGCTCCTTTAAATCCCTATACATTTTAGTGCTACCAGGATGCATAGTATAAATGGAATTATGAGCCTCATCTAAAATTTCCTCTTTCAATCCACACACATTAGGCACACACAACCGATGCTTATACAATAAAGTGCCATCATTCACAATACAAAAATCTTCAGACTTACCATCTCGGAGATCTTGTCGTTTCTTCTCAAGGAAAGGATCTTGACTTTGCAAATCATGAATACGGGTAGCTAACAAAGGCCTCACGCTTACATGAGCAAAGAATCTGTCCCCATCTGCTAGCTGAAATTCCACTCCCATCAATCTCAACTCTATAATATGAGCAACTCTAGCACATCGAATACACGATAACCTGCCTGAAGCCTTTCTACTCAAAGCGTCTGCAACTACATTTGCCTTTCCTGGGTGGTAGTGAATTGTACAATCATAATCTTTAATTAACTCCATCCACCGCCTCTGCCTCAAATTCAACTCCTTCTGAGTAAACAAATACTTAAGGCTTTGATGGTCAGTAAAAATTTCACATACCTCACCATATAGATAATGACGCCATAATTTCAAAGCAAATACAATAGCAGCAAGTTCCAAATCATGTGTAGGATAATTACGTTCATGTGTACGCAACTGCCTAGAAGCATAGGCAATAACTTTACCATGCTGCATAAAAACACAACCCAACCCCTGATGTGAAGCATCGGTATAAACAACAAAACCATCTCCACCATGCGGAATAGTAAGAATAGGTGCGGTTACTAACCTCTTTTTCAATTCATCAAAACTATTTTCGCAATCAGAATTCCATTCAAACTTAACATCTTTCCGAGTCAGTTTAGTCATTGGTAAGGCAATCGAAGAAAATCCCTTAATAAACCTTCTATAATACCCAGCTAAACCCAGAAAACTCCTCACCTCAGTCACATTATCGGGTCTCTCCCATTTCACAATAGCCTCTACCTTTTTAGGATCAACACATATACCATCTCCAGAAATAACATGGCCTAAAAATGCAACTTGTGATAGCCAAAATTCACACTTGCTAAACTTGGCATACAACTTCTTATCTTTCAACAGATTCAAAATAGTTGTGAGATGTTTTTCATGTTCAACCATATCATGGGAATAAATCAGAATATCATCAATAAAAACTATCACAAATGAATCAAAAAAAGGATGCAGTACCCGGTTCATAAGATCCATAAATACAGCTGGAGCATTAGTCACCCCAAAAGGCATCACAAGAAATTCAAAATGACCATACCGAGTACGGAAAGCGGTTTTAGAAATATCACTTTCCTTCACCCTCACCTGATGATAACCCGATCGCAAGTCTATCTTTGAAAACACTTTAGCACCCTGCAACTGATCAAACAAATCATCTATACGAGGTAAAGGATACTTGTTCTTAATTGTAGCTTTATTCAGTTGCCTATAATCAATACACAAACGCATGGTACCATCTTTCTTTTTCACAAATAAAACTAGCGCACCCCATGGAGATACGCTAGGTTGTATGAACCCCCTATCAAGTAAATCTTGCAATTGAATCTTGAGTTCTTTCAACTCAGCAGGTGCCATTCTATACGGTGCCATAGAAATAGGGGTTGTCCCTGGTGCTAATTCAATACTAAATTCAACTTCTCTTTCTGGAGGTAACCCTGGCAACTCACTAGGAAACACTTCAGGAAAATCCCGTACAATAGGAACATCGACTAATTGTAAAGCCCCCTTCCTAGTGTCAAGAACATATGCAATAAAACCCTCACAACCCTTACTCAATAATTTCCTCGTCTGAATAGCAGAAATGATGCAACTGGGAACAATTTTCCTTTCCCCCACAAATTTAAATTCAGGCTCACCATGCATATTAAAAACAACTTCCTTACGGAAACAATCCATGGATGCATGATATTTGGATAGCCAATCCATTCCCAGAATTATATCAAAATCAGAAATATCCAATGGAAGTAGATCTATAACTGTATCTCTAGACCCCACAGTCAAAACACAATCATGAAAAACATATTCAGTTACAACCATATCCCCCATAGGCATATAAATACCCAACCCCACATCTAAACGAGCACACGGTATATTCAAGTATATGGCAAAAGCATAGGACACAAAAGAATGTGTGGAACCAGGATCAACCAAAACATAAGCACTTCAATCACTAACAGAAAGTGTACCTGTCACCACTTCTGGCGTAATCTGAGCTTCTTTCATCGTAAAGACTCGTCCACCTGGCCTGGAACCACTAGCTTGTCCTCTACCCACACTCTTCACTGTACTGCCTGGAGATAACATTCTGCTTGCTACTTCACTATGTGCTACTGGAGTCTGTGCCAATTGCGGACAATTCTTCTTAATATGCCCCACTTGATGACAATGGTAACATTCCAATCCCTTAAGCTTAGGACACTCAGATTTATAATGTCCTTCCTCTTTACAAAAGAAACATGTAACACCTCCTATTGGGGCCTCACCTCTCCCTGACTTTCTGGCTGAACCAAAAGATCCTCCACCCCTGGTATCTCTACCAAACCTCCCCTGACCTCTACCACTATCTCCACCACCTCTCTGAAATTTATGAGGTTCCACCTTAACACTTCCACTCTCACCTCCCCTATACTGAGATGCGTCGAATCTACTTTTCTTAAAACTCTCTCTACTCGCCACCCCTTGGTTCATTTGCCTTTCTGCTATCATGGCTTTGTTTACCAGAGAAGCATAATCTTCTAACTCATAAGTGGCTACTCTATTTTGTATAGGCAAAATCAGTCCATCTTGAAACTTACTACATTTATCTTCTTCCTCCTGCACATACTTAGTAGCAAATCTAGACAAAGCAGTAAATTTAGCATCATACTCCCTCACACACATGTTCCCTTGGGTCAAATTTATAAACTCCCTCAGTTTCTCCCTCCTATAAACCTTAGGGAAATACTTAACATACAAAGCTTTAATAAATTCAGCCCAAGTAATAACATCAGTACCTTCCATCCTGGGCACCAAATGGTTGCTGGCTTCCCACCAATATTTCGCCTCTCCTTTGAGCTTAAACACAGCTAGATTCACTTTCTGGTTATCTGGAACCTTCATAACTGCAAAGATAGTTTCTAGATCCCTGACCCACATCTCAGCTTCCGTAGGTTCAACTGACCCTGAATATTCTGGAGGATTCAACTTCAAAAACTTCTCATGCATGGAATCTTTCATTTCCTTCCTTGCCTCTTTCTCAATCCTGGCCACAGTCTTGGATTCTAGATATCTATCCTGTTGTTCTGCCATTTGCGCCATATTTCTTTCTTGTTGCTCTGCCATCCTCATCATTGCCTGCGCCATTATTTGCATCTCTGTAGGCTGCTCTTGCTCTCTAGCCCTTCCAGCAACACTTTGCTCTACTTCAGTATTCTCTGTACGAGAAGCGACTCCCTCTTCTCTAGGTTGTCCATTCCCAGGTTCCATCTGGAATTATCTGTAATACAATAAAATTCTAACAACCAATATAAACAGTTTACAGTACTAAACTATTTGTTAGTATATAAACAATTCAATAATATCAAATCAATCAATAACTGCCATCTAATCGTCACACACGTCCAGAATTAATAACCTAGACGCTCTGATACCACTAATTGTCACACCCCAAACCCAATATCCATACTAATCATTTATTATTAGAATAATTAAATCATAATCTAGAGCCCATTGGAAATATAATTCATCTATCCATATTTTACTGTATAATGCGCATAATCAACATAATATTATTATTGTGCCATAACGAAATCAATATCAGAGTCATAATTTAAGCGGACATACAATACTATGATTAACTACGATAAAATTTCACAATCATCAACTCAATCCATACTAACGCAAAATATACAATGTGTGAGTAAATTAAAATCTTCAGTGTGACAATGATAAAATCCCCACATTTAAACCCCGGCTCCTTCCAACGGTGCAACTCTCAAAGTTACCGGTCATATGGTATTCTAGTTGGCAGCATAGAAACCTGAAATTGTTAAAATATAACTGTAAGCATTAATCTTAGTGAGGTACTCCTTCCCTACAATGTAATAACAATTCTATATAGAATAAGTGGATATAAAATCCGAACAATCCTGCCCATTGACAATAACAAATCCTGGAACATAAGTTCCAACAAATCATTGGATCTTTGTCCAATTCCAATCCTGGATCATAAGACCCAACCAATCCTGGATATTTTAATATCCAAACAAATCCTGAATACCGAAGTATTCAAACAAATCCTCTCTTAGAGCTATATTCATATTTATATATGAAACAAATCATAAGTACACTCACCTTGACAGTTTAACTGGATTTTCCCTTGCCTTTATCCTGTACTTGTTCAATCAGCTCTCCTTCCCTTCCTATCATTCTCACAATATTAGTATCATCATAAGAATATTAATAGTCCAAAGAATAACTTCAATCATAACTCAATTCATAAGCATCATATTATTCAATTCAAATCATTCATTAAAATGAAGTCCCATCTAGACTCAGGTTCTGATATCTAACATATTCAAATTATAGCCCAAACCCTTTTTAATTATTCTTGGTAATCCAATCCTTATTATATCATGTTTCCAAAACAAAAGACGGCACATCATTCCGAGTTTCCTAGAGCAAAATAAGCCTATTTCTTCACTACATAGCAAATCTGCCCTATAGGCTCTTTTATCGTTCATTCAACTTCCAGGAATTTTCATGATTTTTCTACATCATAAATTTCTATGATCTTTCACCCAACATCAGTAAATACATTGAAAAATATAAGATTAAAGTTTCATAATTTTTAAGGTTCGTTTGCTATGTCAAGCAAAACACCGAACACATGGCGGGCATATTTTCACCCTTAGGGCAGATTTCTTACCCGAACTTCAAACCCTCACCAAGGACTCATTTGTCGGTATTTTCACATGATTTTCGGATATGTCATACATATATGAGTCCATGTTAATATCCAATTGGAAGCAATCGATTCCAGTAACTATACAAAAATATATGGAAGTTTGAATAAACAAAGTTTCTAAACAAAGCAATCTTAGGGTTTTGTACATTCAACTTAACTTAAACTTGCATATATCCATACATATGCACCCAAACATGAAAGTTCAATAAAAATCAAGGATTTATATCATATAAATCGTAAATGAAAGAAAAAATAGCAAGATTCATGGTTGGAATTACCTTAGGGGCTTTTTCGTAATTTTCTATGAATTTTCTTCAATTTTCTCCTCACTTTTTCTTCCTAACTTCCAACTTCTCTTTACTTAGGCTTAAAATCTCTCATGGCTGCATTTTGGCTGAATAAAGAGGTAATTCTAAGGTTTTGAGGTCGGCCAAAGCCACCACCCTTCCCAACCAATGAGAATAAAACATTTGTTGCCATATTAAGACAAAATACTACTTAACGGATGGACTACTTTGCCCTTGTTTCGTAATTTTGGTATAACTTCTCACTCGAACCTCCGTTTCATTCACCGTTTGTTGTGTTACAACCATAACTCACTTGTCTACAATTATGTAGTTTTCACCTCAAGTCAATTGTTATGTCATAAAGGTCAAAACTAGCCTTAAACATGGACATTCCTATCCAAACCTTCAAATTTTGTATTTGTAACTAATTCGACATTTCATGCTTTTTGGAGGTAGGATTAGACTAAACATAATAAATTAACATCACATATATTAATAACACACTAATCATATCACACAACCTAGGCATGATTTACGTATAATTAATCATAATTATATTCGGATTGTCACAGTAGCATTTCTCCTACCAACTTAAAGGTAGCTAGAATCTACTTTTGTACCTCGTTGCACCCATACATCCTTAGATGCCTCTGTATATCTTTCCTCCACTAGCTCCCCTTTACCACATCCGAACTCCTCGCGAACTCTGGAGGGTGTGCCTTCTGAAAGGCATCTCTGAATTGCTCCCATGTAGAAGGGAAAGTGTGACCTGGTGCTAGCGCCACTGCTGGTGCCTGTAGTGGAGCATGTTGCGCCATGGCTAATGCTGCGTTCACCGCCTGTTGACATAAAAATTCTTTAGCTACGCGGACTAATAAGAAATGGATACTTGTCAACCTATGTAGCAATATTTATACTTTCTCGGCACCCGAGGAGAGTTGCTCGACACTCAAGGAGAGTTGGTCGGCACAACAACCAACTCAAGGAATACCAACCAACTCAAGGAAGACCAACCACCCTAGAAGACCAATAGACATATTCATTGACATAGATGTAAATTTATGAATATATAAAGACATTCCATCTCTTGGACTCCCATCACTATAAATACATGCATTCCCTTAGCCAAAGGGGCAAGAAAAACAATCTGAATAAGCAATCAATTCATTCTCTCTCTACACCCATCTTTCTCGACACCACGTAGTGCTATTGTACATCCCTGGGAATAAAATAACAGTGGATGTAGGCTTTCCTTATAGCTGAAGGAATTTAAAAAGCATTTTCTCTTATATGTTTGATGTGCATGTTTATCTTCATTTCATCTTCAATATCATCCTCATATTTTTATCTGTTGTTGATGCTAATAAGATATCTTGGGGCCATTTCTAGTCATCAACAGATTGGCGCCGTCTGTGGAAAGAGACACATAATTCTTTCCTTAATATTAGAAGAGTTGAAGATCATTATCAAGAGCTAAGTTTTCTTTTCTCGGTGTATAACAAATTATGTGGTATGCACGCATCTTTTTGTTTAATCATCATTCTCATATGTCTATATTCATAACGTTGAATCAATTTTCATTTGGAAATCTGCAAAACATTAGATTTCATAACTCATAAATTTTTGTATAAATCCTTGAAAATAGGACAAACTCGTTTATTTACAGGATTACATCTGATGTTTTGAATCTCACATCACAAATTGATAGCAGGGGATAAAAATGGCTTTCTTATAGCTTCATTTGTGTTGATAAACTGAATGCTCAACTTTTATTCATCCATATGCACAAATATGTTAATTTTAAATAATTTTCGTTGTTGGTTTTGAGATGGATGTCATAATAAGAGAACTTTTTATAATTAGTTTTTATGTGATATGATCGTCCTTCATATTTGCCCATGAAAATTGAGTTGCCCACTTCCATAAAGAGATAGAAAATGAATAGTTTCTCATATATTCAAGAAATTACTACGGAGAAAATTTAATTTCGCTAATTATCAGGAAGTTGGAGGAATTTTGGATTTATTAAATATCAGTCCTTTCGACTTCAACGGTCTACAGTAAAAAAAATAATGAAACTGGGCAACATCAGATAAACATGTGAAAGGGTTCTTTCTCATCACATATCAAACCTACAATTTGGGGACTATCATCCACCTCACAACTTGGTTCGGTTTCAGATCAACAAAAAATTGCAATCCCCAGATTTTCGCTCTCCGGTTCAAAAATTTCAATAAATGTTGGTAACACCCATAAAGAAAAGACAGTATATTCGCATGGGTGTAGCAAGTAGCAACAAACTCAAGAAATTCAGAGAATCCTAAAAATGGAACAATCTTGTATCAAAATCTCCAGAATCATCAAGCCGACCATCTACCCGGAGGCTCAGTGGCTGTATCAGTTCTGATAAAGATCTCTGAGTTTCACAACATGATTAGAATAAAAAATGTTTTATGGTTTGTGGTTGTGGGTTTCCCCGATTTCTTCCCCCGCTGATTTGGTCGGTAGAACTTATTATAGCTCGGAGGTCGGTAACATGGTTATGATATCCATACCTGGAAATGGTCAACGGCCAACAACACTAGAAGCAATTTCAATACCTATTATCGCTTGGAAGCAGTTAACATTGGTCGGCTAAATCTATTTACTAGTCGACAGCAATAGTGTGAGGCTGAGAAACCCAGGAAGAACAAACAATATTCAGTTTGCAGACAGAAAGAGTGATAATTATAAGCAAAAAATTTCTGATCGAAAATCCATGGTCGCTGCAAGTCTTTCTACACAGATCGGCAAAACCTACAGGTCGGCGATCAATGAGGTGGTCGGCACCATTGTACTACAACATCTGGAGTTTAATTTTATTGCATAGGGTGGTCGATGACCTCTGTATGAAGAAGAAACCCTCAGCTGGTCGACAGAGCACAATACTCGTTCGTCGGCGTGTTGGAGACATCTGTGTTCTCTCCACTCCACATTTGTACAGATCGGGTAATGCCCGACCATCTATTACCACACTATTACTGTTCGATGGTAACCCCAACTTCCTATTTCTTGATCAGCGACTATCAGATTTGATCCTCACCACAAGAGCCATAAATTTTATCTGGTCGGCACCAGGTTGATAACTCCTTTGCAATAGGTCGATAACTTCTATTTCTTTATCGACGATACTGTTATGATACCAAGAATTTTCTTAAATTAAAATTTTCTCAGGTCGGGGAGTTCTCGATTATTGGTCGGCACCTACTACTGTTCGTAAGCCTTTGATACTAGTCGGAGAACCTGTTGTTGGTCGAACACAGAGATTGCGATTAATTGAATTGTTATTTGTCGGCAATATGAATCTTGGTATTGCTGTTGGTCGGCGGTACCAGGTGCTAATTTATTATTGGTCAGAGACTCATATTGCAGGTCAGTGAAGGCTATAATGCCAGAACGAATACACTGACGTCACACGATGCTGGTCGGTGATAGACACTAGTTAGACGCTGACAAGGAATGTTGGAATGGAGGAATGGCAAATTTATTTGCCCAGATTATTAATTTTGACAAAGTCAAAATCATTACCATTGCTCCCTACTATATTTTAATTCACATCTCTCTAATAAAATAATTTTTTTAATGCTAAATAAAATATATTCCAAAGCTTTATCTTAGAATTAATTTTTCGAACCAATTTATATTTGATCTTTTGCTTAAAATTAAAATGTCCCACATATTTGATAAAATTTACTCACGCGGCACGCATTCCAAATGACATTTGTCACAAAACATATTATTTCAGATTTTGAAATTTTTATTGCCCTATGTCCAAGCTAATACACATCATATATTCTTTGGCTGAATAATTATTTTCATGACAATAACTATCTGATCTAGTCTCAACAGGTGTTTGGGTAACTTATTAAATTTCACAGCTACAAGATTCAATCCCGACGAAAGCTGAGCCACAATCTTAAACTTCTTGAAACTATTATTATTGCTCGACATTATGCAATTTTGCCTCGACAGATCAGCTAGGCACTATTAATTTTATTTCCCTGATATATGCTAAAGCATGAATCATTATTTATTCGGATGAATATTCTATATGCATCTCAACATGGAGCTCGGTAAAATATTTATTATCATATATTCAACTCCAAGGAGATTTGCATCATTTATTATATTTTATCTCCAACAAAAAGTTGGTCGGGAAAATTCTTCTCTATATATATTCAACAACCACCAACTAAAGGTTGGTCGGCATCAACAACCACCAACTAAAGGTTGGTCGGCATTCAACAACCACCAACTAAATGTTGGTTGGCCCTTAGCAACTTCCAACTAAGGTTGGTCGGCAACAGAAATTGCCAATTAAGGTTGGTCGACACCAGAAATTGCCAACTAAGTGTTGGTCGGTATCAGCAACCGCCAACTAATTTTTGGTCGGCACTCAGCAACCGCCAGCTAATTATTGGTCGGCACTCGGCAACCGCCAACTAAATGTTGGTCGGCATCAACAGAGATGACAACAACGTTGGTTGTCAACAACTTAGTGCGAATCGCACCAAAAACTTTAGGCACAATGTTGCCCACCTCAATGCGAATCGCACCAACAACATTAGGCAAAATGTTTCCCAACTCAGTGCGAATCGCACCAAAAACTTAAGGCACAATGTTGCCCAACCTAGTACGAATCTCAACAAAAACCTAAGGCACCAATGTTGCCCAAATGACGATTTTCAGTATGACTTTATACAAATCACGAACAAGAAGTCATTCAAACATCCAAAGCGTAACAAGATAAGTTAATCAAATTTCATTCATTCATTTCAATAATTTCATATTATATCATGCTTGTTACTAATAATACAGGAACAAAATAAAAACACAATTTATTCTAGAAGACGTTTTATGTTTGGGCATCAAATTGAGTTGAGGAGATTAAATAATAATAATGATGATGCCCAAGCTTGAAACTTCTTCTAGAATAAATTGTATTTTTATTTTGATCCTACATTATTAGTAACAAGCATGATATAATATGAAATTATAGAAATGAATGAATGAAATTTGATTAACTTATCTTGTCACCCTTTGGATGTTTAAATGACTTCCTGTTCGTGATTTGTATAAAGTCATACTGAAAATCGTCATTTGGGCAACATTGATGCCTTAGGTTTTTGGAGCGATTTGCACTAGGTTGGGAAACATTGTGCCTTAAGTTTTTTGTACGATTCGCACTGAGTTGGGCAACATTATGCCTAAAGTTGTTGGTACGATTCGCACTGAAGTGGGAAATATCATGCCTAAATTTTTTGGTGCGATTCGCACTAAGTTCTTGACAACCAACGTTGTTGGCATCTTTGTTGATGCCGACCAACATTTAGCTGGCGGTTGCTGAGTGACGACCAATAATTAATTGGCGGTTGTTAAGTACCGACCAATAATTAGTTGGGCGTTGATGATGCCTACCAACACTTAGTTGGCGGTTGATGTTGCCGACCAACCATAGTTGGCAGTTTCTGTTGCTGACCAACCTTAGTTGGCGGTTACTGATGCCGACCAACCTTAGTTGGCGGGTGCTGAGGGCCAACCAACATTTAGTTGGTGGTTGTTGAATGACGACCAACCTTTAGTTGGTGGTTGTTGAATGCCGACCAACCTGTGCTACAATAGCGACAACTTCCGCAGCATTCATCGTACCCTGGGTCGAAGCTGGCTGGGGTTTGGGATGGGCATCCCTATTGGCTCATTGTGCACGTCTGGGAGGCATCTGAAATGAGAGAGAAGCTTTATAAGTCCACAATAAATATCTCAAATAGCTGAAGACATAAAAAGCACAAATAATGAATACAACAGTCCTAAATATAGGGCTCTACATCAAAATGGCTGCACGGAAAACATAGTAAGTCGTACAGATCCTAAGAACTCTAGAACGATGCTATGATACCACCTATGACACCCCACCTAATTAAATATCTAGTGATCAGTCCTTTATTAATTAATTAAAAATATCAAGTTGGTCCAAATTATGCATCACTGTCGAAAATTATATTATTGAAGCTAACCACCTAATATTTAAAAAGGTTGATGTCAAAATTTTATCTTTCCAATTAATTATCAAACCATTTATGGAAATTAACTAAACATTCACTGTTGATGTAAAACACTAGATTCGATCTAATTATTTTAATCACAGATAAAAATGAGTAAATAAGACAATAGATTTTAAAGTGGTTCAGCCTTAAGAGAGTGGCCTATGTCCACTGTTTTTGTATTACTGATTTGTTTGCCTAGAATTCTTGATAAGTGATTTTACGAAGAGATTCAGCATGTCCTTCTAATGTAAAGATTACAATGTATTTATAGCCTTGAGGCTGTACATGTGAAAGAATAATGCATAACTGTCCAGTAGGCATGTACATCTGTACGATAATAATGCGCATTTAATGCACAGTTATCTTTCGATTTTTTTGATGCGTATGCCACAAGTATTCGAGTTGCTCGGACCGACTTAGTTGCTCGGAACGCCTTAGTTGCTCGGCTCTCTTGCATTGTTCAGACCTCTTGAATTTCTCGGTCCTTATTCGTCCAAAGTCTTTATATTCATCATGAAAATGGACACATGTATTTTTATGATTGGTCCACGTCAGCAGATCAAATTTGGTATCAATAAAAGCCCCCAATTTTTCACAGTTCGAGGTTGAGGAGCAATGTGGAATATTCTTCTCGAAATATGATGAGATTAAATAGTCATCCTAAATTGTAGGAGCGTTTTCCTTGTATTTAATTCCTCTTTGAATTCATAGAATCGGACTTCATAAATATTTTGAACTTTTCCAGCTACTTCGGTTTTCGTGCCCCTTTTTCTCCTTTTAGCTTCCGGTAACGCAAACGTCTTTCTCTGTAATCATTACTTTTCTCCATTCCCAAGGTAAGGTATTTAAGCGCTACAGAAAATCCTATCGTCTTTTACTTTTTTAAATTTGTCTCTTTGAACTCTTCACTTTCTTCTCTCTGTCTTGTGCCTTCATTCTTTCCATTGTTTATAGACAATTGATCTCTATTTCCTCTGTAAGATTTTCTTCCTTCTTCTTTAATTTCTTTATTCACCATGGTTTATCCTGTTGAGTTATTGGACAAATTTTGGTCTGATTTTTCAATCCCTTCATGGGTTATTTTGGAAGAATTATCTGGTCCTTCTGATTTATTTTCCTTGGGTGAGGGACACTGGTTCCCAAGTATCTTTATAACCGAATGTGGCTTTTCTTTCCCACCAAATCCACTGTGTTTGGAGTTTTGTCAATATTTCGATATTATACCTGCAAAAGTAGCTCCAAATACATGGAGGGTAGTTAACGGTGTACATAGATTAAATCAAATCCATGGGATTCACTTAGGAATCCCAGAAATTATCTATTGCTAGAAATGGGTCATTAGCGATAGTACTTTTTATTTAAAACTAAATTTTTAAATAGAGCTTTAGTGGTCAACCTTTCTGATACCAACAAAGACTATTTTGATCATGGGGTAGTGGTGAAAATTGGCAACACCCTCAACTTGATGGAAATGATGTGTACCAAGGTCCCAAGTGTCCACCGTATGGCAATGGGATAAGTTGCTTTTATTTTTATTTTATTTTTGAAATTATGTTTTCTTTGTGTTTGATAAAATGCTTCATTGACATTAGATTTTGTTTGTTACAGTTGATACCCAAAAGATATTGACGTCAATATAAAAAGCTTAAAACTTATCTGGAGTTTGCATCAATCTGTTGCTTGAGAGCATATTAGGTATGCATCTTATTTGCTGCAATACAGAACTTCGAGCTCATCTTTTATTGCTCGTCCTGTAATAGTTGACCTCGACCAAATACCAGCTGCTGATACTAATGTGGAAGGTTCTTCTTCTGAATGAAACATCCCTATTAGTGATATAATGAAGAGAAGAAAATCTCCTTCCTTTTTTGACAAGTCTGCCTCTCCTGCTGTGGAGGCAAAGAGAAATAAAAAAGATGTCCCAGAAGAGGGAATAAAGACTATAGAGGTACCCCTTTCTGATGCTGCTAAAAAATTTAGCGAGAAGCCCCCTGTGGATCCGAGCAAGATCGTTGAGAATCCCCCTTGTGGTTCCGAGCAAGGTTGTTACTGTCATCCCTTCAAGTGATGTCGTTGTCATTTCCCCCACAAAGACATCATCATTGACTGAGGATGCTCCTGCTCCTCTAAGGAGATTAAAAAAGGGTTTGTCTGAGAAACCTGCTAAACCTATCTTTCAATCTTCCAATGTTAAAAGTAGTGTTCCAACCTTCATTCCTCCGAGCTCCGCTATGGGCTTAGTAAAATCTTGGACTATTCACTACAAAAAAAAATAGCTTTTGAGACGGTGGCCTAGCAGTCCTAAAAGATCATTTATCCGTCTCAAATACTTTTTGTGACGCTATTTGGGACGGCTAGGGGGGTCTTTTTGATAGGGGGTTATAAATACTGTTTGCGACTCCATAGCCATCTCAAAAGAGTTTTTTGAAACAGGAACAGATCTGTCTCAAAAGGTCCTCATTTTATATGACCCTTTTGAGACGGCACAAGAGCTGTCACAAAATATTATTTTTGAAACAAAAATTAATCTGTCTCAAAAGATTACTATTTTAAAAAACCTTTTTGAGACGGCAACATAGCCGTCTTTAATATATTTTTCGGACAGCTTTATCCATCCCAAAACAGGTGAAGGGATCTTAAAATTTTTGCACCAATATTTTGTGGAGAATAAAATCTATCGCTAAAGTTTAATATAGAATTTAATTACATTTAAAACAACACAAACAACGAATTATCATTAAATGTAATACATAAGATGATTTTCAACCAACATAACGAATCATTTTCATTCAATAATAAATAGAGTTCTTACAACCATCTCCAAATATTCATCAAAACAAGAATTCTAACACTAAGTTCAAATATTTGACTTGACAACAAAAATACATTAATTTATTAATACTCCAAACACAAAATTATTTTATCAAACTAATTTCGCAACACTGAAGCGTACGACCTCCAAAACCACTAATTAATATTTGCATGTTCTACAAAAATTGTCACTTGCATAAAAAAAATATTGTTTCGATTATGTCAGAATTAATACCCCTTGTCAACAATACAATGTGCAAAATGAATCAATATAGTATATTTTCATCATTAACAATATAAATATCCAACTATTATTATTTTTTTAAAAATTCGGCAGAGTCTCCTTTGTTTATTCATGAAAACCACAGGTAGTCAACCTGTTTTAAACATCAAAATTGATTCTAAGAATGATATACACCAACAGCAGAAAATTTTAACCACCACCATAATAAATTCTCATGACCTTAACAAATTTTCCCCACCGCCATTGAAAATTTAACTTTAAACAAGTGAATTTTTCATTATATATATATAAGTAATTATATGTATGAATTATATTGTATTACCTAGTCGTACTGAATCGTCGAGGTAGTGGAAGCTTGCTGAAGGGTAAAACTTTGGAACAAACTTTGCATTTCACTTCGCATATCATTCTTCATCTGTAATAAAGCTTGTTGGTTGCGAATCTCTAGCTCTTCAATCTCCTGTAGATGTCGAGTCTCTCGATCTTCAGCTTCTTTCTTTAACTGGTTAATTTCTTCCAATAATAACTGAGATAAACATGCTTTTTTCGACGTTGGCCTAATACCTGCTCCCTTTAGTAAAGCATACCCATGCCCTCCATATCCTACTACATCAGTAAAAATCTTGTTCTGCACTTCTGGGTCATTTTGTAACTCTTCTGGTAGCTCATTTAGTCGTCTTTCAAGCATTTTCTACCAATTGAATTAATATTATTATTAATGAACATAAAATAATTTTCAAGAACACAATTTATAACAAATATTAAATAAATCTTTCAATCATCTCTTACGAATTAATATTTATACATACCGCTCTATCAAATGATCCATCTTCAACACTAAAAGGTTTATTATTTGGAGCTCGAGTGGCTTTTCACATGCTAATATTGTCGACGGGCTCCCCCAGTTCTATCCTCTGAAAAAAACAATGTACGTATATTAATACTCTTATATTAAAATCAGAAATATTTATAATAATAAAAATTCCAACCTCCTTGGATATTTTAGCATGCGGCTTTCGTCCTGTCCTTGAGTAAGCACATTCAACTTCACGGTTCTTAGTGTTTGTATCGGCAATATCCTAACTATTTGATTAAATAAAAATAAAAATTATGATACTAGTGAAGAAGAATGTATGTATAAAATTCTTAATAAATGTGATATTTATACCTCAATCTTCTTTAGACCCCAATATTTCACCAATTCAGACCACTGATCTTTTTCGACTCGTTCAGGCGTATAACTCAACCGCTCTTCATCTGTTTGAAACTTTTTATAGTGATTCGCCTTCACTCGATGCTTCCATTGCTTCCACGCAAGTCCCATCCTTGCAAAGCAGATTTGTTTAAAACCTTCTGGTGCATTTGTGTTATTCTAAGAACAAAAAGAATAAATTAGTTAAAACTTGACAAGATAAGGTACAACAGAACAAATAAATAAATCAAACTAATAAGTTACCTTCACTTCCTTCCAAATATTATTAAGTGCTTCCTCGTCCGCCTCGCTCCAATCCAACATTGTCAATAGAAATAAATTTCCACACCTTGCGTAATAACCTAAATATGACATCAATTTACTTTCAAGTTTACAAACTGGCTGACAAAGTTCATTCCATTCCAATATCTTCTTTTTGTTATCATTCCATTCGAGCCAAGGCCTTGACCCCTTTCTAACCCTTTTTTTACTAGTAAGGGTAGCCATTGTACCTGGAAAAAAAGTTGATAAATAATGTTTATACATCTTGTTCAATATGAATATAAACATAATAGTAATACAAATGGAGATATACAAACACTGTGTAACACAGCATACCTGTAAGATCCTCACCATCTAAAGCGGATGGAGGATTGGCATTCCCAACTGAATTATCAATCTGCTCAATATTTGGGGAAAGTTGACTTGTAGGTGTTTGAGATAAAGAAACTTGAGCTCTTGAGTTGCGGTGTGTATTATGGTATGTTAATTCAATATTAGGGGAAACTTGTGGTTGCGTCTCTCTATTTCCATGGTCCCTTATGTTGTGTTGCACGAAAGTAATTTGAGATGTCCTCTCTAAATCATTTCTCACTGGAGTTGTGGGTGGTTGCTTCTCGAGTAGTCTTTCCTCGCCTATGAGGTCGGACATAGTCAACCGACGACGACGACGATGCCTCAATGTCATGGATATGTATATTTGCATTTATCATAGCAAGAAGTTACATTTCAGTTATATATCACATTTCAACATCGGTTATAAAACTAATCAAACATGAAACAAAATATAAAATGATCGATCATTACATTAAAATGATCATGTTCATTTCAAAATCATTTCCAAGAATAAGAGGAGAAACTTAAACCCATTACTGATAAATAATTATTAATTTGAGTCATAAAGATCTTGATTTCATCCATCTCTGTGTAAAATGAACAGTTATATCGAAGACAAGAAAGTAATAAATAAATTGCGTACACTTTAGTAAAAAAAGAAGGGGCTGCACTCAAGGGTGGCTATTTATTTAAGGTGTTGAATTTCAACTATCCTAGAAGTCTAAGTATTTAAAAACTCATGAAATGTTTTTTATAAAATTGAGACATTCAAGTCTCAATATGCATATCTTTAATGGAAGAAAATATAGTTGATGAACATAAAGACTTTGTAGAATTAATAAAACCTGTCATAGATGTTCTGCCAGATTGAATGAAATTCAATGATAATGATTGATCACTTTGGGAATCAGTGGATGAAATTGCAATTTGCGAATTTAGAAGTTACAAAAGTTGTTGGCATTGGGATGATGTCAAGAATATTTTAGATGTAGTCTCATTTGAAACTAATCAAAATATCTACTGATAAATATCTACTGATAAATTGTGTGACTGCCAGATGAGATGGAAATTTAAACAGAATGTGGTTCGATAAGATAATAATAAAGAAATCAGCCAAGACTGTTGCAATATTAACAATGATTTACTTGATGTTGAGTTTGCTTTTTGAATTTGATGAATGTGCTAGTAACCAAGAGGACTTATCCAAGGATAATGCTTATCTCAATCAACAGCTATATGGAATTGAAATTCTGATAGCAGAAGTCTAAGCAAAATTGGGCATCACAACACTAAATTGAAGAGGGTAGTAACTTCATATTAAACCAAATTCCTAACTTAAGTTCCTAAGAAGAAAATGAATTTCTAAGGTCTGCTTCCAAGAATCAATCCAAATCTCAAAAAATACTCCGTAGCGGGTCTGGATTGGATGTGGCACCAAGGGTTTTTGGTAAGATGCAATTATTGAAGATAAACCTAAATATTCCAGGGGTTGTCAAAAAAAGGGTCATGATATTGATTTGCATTAATACTCATACCATAGCTGGTGATACAATAAAAAAGGCACTAAATTTGTAATTAGGGACAATCAACAACCATTTCAGGCTTCATCTGACATTGGTCAAGAAGTAAAACACATTGCAACTGATCAAAATTATCCTCCTAATCAAAATGCCCAACTGTTGAAGAAGAACCCTACCTCTATAATGAAGCCCATACCCCATGTGGTTGACTGTAATACGACTGTGGCAGACTCTCCAATGGAGAAGGCTCAAGTAAATAATGTAGCAGCTCAAGACCTTTCCAAAATTAAAAACTCCCAATTACAGAAGAGGAACACACCATAAAATTGGCAGCCTAAGCTCCAAGATGTTGCAGATCACCCAGCCCATGATCATATTCGCAGTCTTACTTCTGCTGCTCAAGCCCAAAATTCGTTGCACATTGCTCATATGTCGAAGAATTAACCAACTCCCTTAAGGCAGGTCTCATCACAACCAAATAAAAATACTAATTTGGTTGTGGTTCACCCTCAAGAAGTTGCAGAATAGCTTTTAAAAGATAGAGTCTGCAGATTCAATAACCAGATTATTATAATAGCCAATAAATATTATACCATGAAATATAAAATTCAAATTGGTGTCACACTTGGCCAATAGGAAATGGTGATTGCCCTCTTTGTAGAATTCCTTGAGTAGAAGGCATGGGTTCGGAGAATCCTCAAGCTTCCAGTTTATCATCCTCCATTATCGTACCAAAATAAATATGGAGAGCAGCAACATACTATAAGAGTTTCTCGATTTTTTTTTCTTTTATTACATTTTGCAGTGGCGTAGTAGTATTGGCCGCTCCTTCCTTTTTTTGTTTGTTCATTTCATCGAAACTATTGTTTTGTCACGGTTAAAAATCGTAACATGTTTTGGACTGACAAGCATTTAATGAATTAAGACCAATGGACTAACTAGGGCTGCAATCAAACACAGAGTCCCTACTCAACAGTTCCTACTGAACAGTTTGTGGTTATATCCAAATTTTTTCCTATAAGAAATATACATTTCAAATTTTCATTTTCTCCAGTGTAAAAGTAATCTCAAGTTGAAATAAGTGAAAAATTATTTTGTAGTAAGTATGAAATTTTATACTTGTAATATTAATGTAATGCACAACATTTGTATTAATGCCACAAGCACATTTTATATGTTGATAGTTCAGTGGCATGAGGGTAACAGGGGGTTATATTTCTAATACATTATACGAAAACAACTGTTGAGTTCATTTTGTGATTTCTAGAATCCTAGATTGGTAAATTTTTATGAACTCTTAAGTAAAGGAAATGACAATATGAGATTTAAACACTTAACATGAATTTGGGATCAGTCTGTTCAACTTTAGGCGATCGTTTTATGAGCACGCTAATTTTAGTTGTCAAGATTACTACACAAAAATTTGTACGTTGGTTTCCTAATTGCAACCCTTGATTTGATACATCTAAAACATAAAGTGCTACTTTTAATTTTGAGACAAGATCATTTTTTTTGCCACCCAATACTCAAGAAGATTTGTAATCAACGGTGGGATACCTTCGTCTCATGGGTCATTTATGTAGTTTTCCCAAAAGTCCATAAACCAAGTACACATGTAAATTAGGGCAGAGTGTACTGAGCACCATCGATTACCTCCCTTGCTAAATCACTCACCTGAGTAATGTCGATAAGAGGCTGCTCAAGTAAAATGGAAGTATCCAAACCAGTATGTGCTTATCATCTAGCTAACCTATGTTCAAATAGATGGTCCCCTCCACTAAAGGTGTCTAAGTGTCATGAAGTTTACGATCAATAACTTGAGTAATTGAAGCTAAATTACTAAGTTGAGCCTCCACCCTAATGGACTTCTCGGTGCATCTGGAATTTCTGCGCAATCTGCACATCAAACGTTCAAAACACCAAAATGCATCTACTTCATCTTCAAAAAGAATAATCATGGGAGAGCAAATATCACTCATTCCTTGACATTATCCAATATATGTATCAAACCACGCATAGACAGCTAGAATATCCCAAAGTGTAGCTAAATTTTCTTTTGCTCATAAAACACTAGTGTCCTGTCAGTCCGAACTACGTCGAGACCTATTTGATGTAGTGCAAGATTCCATTGGATTACTTTCTTATCCTTAGGATCATATCTAGTTGACTCGTCAGAACTGTCCAATGCATCATTTTCTTGAGCAAGTAGTGATTGAAGTTACCTGCTAGGATTCTCTTCTAAAAGTACTATAGGATCTTGAATAGGTTCACCATCATCACTGATTACAGGTGCAGTGATAAAACTGCCACTTCCAATAATAGGAAACATCCGGCGGCACTCTTCTTTCAACCGATCATATTGTGTCCTTCGACGCTCCCGTATCTGATCTCTTTCATCAAACGTTCTCTTGGGATCATAACAACTAAGTAGAAATTCCCACACTTCTCCTATAATAGATGGATGGACCCCCCACGATGGATTCAACTAAGTGTCTTGCCTATATCGAGAAAACATTCTGAAGTAAATGCTGCATCTCATTTTTGTACACTTAGGGTCTTGCCAGCCTCAATTTTAAACTTGGTTTTTGGAACATCGGTGCATTCTAGCGTCTCTCCTCCACATTCCAAACGTTTAACAAAACAACACCTCCACCAAAAACAAAATCAAACAAAACCCACGAAGCAAAATAGCCTGTTCCAGCACCCACGCGGTTAAATGATCAATGTATAATGTCTTGAAACTATGGTAATGATGTGATTTGTTTATTTCAGCAATATACACCAAAAAAACTGCATTTTGACCAAATAATGTCAGTGAACCAGTTGTTGGTGAGCATTGCCAACAACTGTTCAACCACACCCCATATAATTGCCTGCCGGGGTGGTATCCTCATGAGCCAGGGAAACAGTCCCTTCCACAAGGCACGCAAACCTTCCTCTGCATATATAGTTGAGATAGAGTGAAACATACATTTATACTTTAACTCACCTCCGGATCGGGTTTTATGTTTCTTGCATAAGACCCCATCCAAAGCGTTCTTGGCAGTGAACATGGAAGCCTGGTTTGTACTGTTGCGCATAACAGTTGGGGCAACCCTGCCCAGACCCCACGGAGGCCATCTTCTCTCACTATCACACGAGCACAATGTATGGTGCCCTTGCACTTTAAAAGATCAGTTCTTAACCATTTTTTTTGCTGCAGTCTAAATTTCACCACCTTAAAAGGTGTGACAATAAGGATAGCTTCAAGGACACCAGCACTAAAGCCAGAAAGAATCCTCCCTTGGTTTTCTAAGCAGAAATGTACTTTTTACTTGGCTAAATACTATAGTTTGGTTGGAAAGAGGACATGGGCATATTATTTATACTTTCGTGCTCACTCTCTAGCTGATAGCACCCTTAGAAAACCCGTTGATAAGTTAATGCTCAAGGAACAGAAAATGTTATATAATGAGAGTAGATCCAAAAGTTGTAAAAAATGAACTCAAACAAGTA
Organism: Sambucus nigra; assembly: GCA_949130495.1. NCBI lineage: Eukaryota > Viridiplantae > Streptophyta > Magnoliopsida > Dipsacales > Adoxaceae > Sambucus > Sambucus nigra. The sequence goes on from OX422216.1 coordinate 486,798,244, forward strand.
TTTTCCATGGAAAACAATGCGGGGAACAATGACCTGCCCGCCACAGTATAATGTATTAGATATCAAACAAGCATAATCGACAGCTTATGGGAGGAATAAACACAACCATATTGGACACAAAAAAAAGAATTATATTGTCTAATAGTTGGTTTCAATAACATTGACCCTATGACTGAGTTCACAAATAAATGACTGTTCAATTTAAGAAATCTAGTTTGCTGTTACTTTGATAAATCCACAGTAATGCATTGTTGTTACTGTGATGAATCCAGAAAAATGCATTGACTGTTCTATTTGAATCTATGTTACCATGGAATTATTATGGAACAAGAGCTGATGAAGATGACCAACACCAACATGAGAATGAAGATTAAACTTGTAGTCAATGTAGCCATGAGATTTAGACTTTTTCGAAGACCTTTTTTTTTTATGCCCACATTTCTGAATAATACATTTTGCCACACAAATAGTGTTGTTAATGTGGTCCACTATCATGAGTATGCCCCTAATTTTCAATTCGTTAGGGATGTTAATGTTGACAATTTATGGAGTGTGGTGAAGCATCGAATGCAAGTGGTAAATTCTCACCCATACTTATATTCTTTTAATTTTGTTAAAATATTTGGCATTATGCTGATGTCTTTGCCTTTCTTTCAAGGTGTGATGGGTGCCACCATCTTAAGGGAGAAAGTAACACCGTCCCCAAATGCTTATGAGGACGAGAGATAGGCCAATTCTATGCTCCTTACCCACTATGGGACCATGATTGAGGAACTGAAGACTGCACAAGCTAATTATGAAAAGGCCTGAACTGAGATTAAGGAGAAGTATGATCAGTTTGTAGTGAATGTTCAAACCTTAAGTCAGTCTGAGGAAAAGAATAAAAAGTTGAAGGAGCAGATCGACACTGAGGTTATGAGGAACAAGAGTTTGGATGAAGCACTCAAGGTATGAGGAGCTTGTTCAGGGTGATGATGCTTTTACAAATGAAGCCCTTATATATGCTGAGGAGGAGGGTGTTAGGAAGTATAAAACCTTAATCGAATATACCTGGTGACCATCTTCTCAAAAAATTATGACGGGCTAAAGAAAAGTGTCATCACACATTACCCTAACATTGCTGATGGCATATAAATGTGGGAAGGGGATGACGATGAAGCCAAGGCCTTAGTTACCGAGTCGGAGGTGATTGAGGTCGATGACTTGGAAGATAGTGATGTTGAAAACTAGACCATGGTTGAGGCCAAGAAGAATATTACTACCGTTGTACTCTTATCGCACCTGAGGATACTCTTGTGTCTGAAGTTGATGATGTCCATGCTTCTGAGGCTTGAGTTGTCTGCTTTAATTAATCTGTTATTCTTTTCATTGAACTTTGTTTGTAAACACTTCAAATAATTATCTCTGATGAATGTTTAACTATTTATGTTTCATTAATGATGGTAAGTCAAGTGTGTTCAATATATTTATCTGCCTGTGCATATATGTTTTAACTTTCTGTCAATTATTTTGCTAGACAAAATTTTTAGCCACCACTTATAGATAAGTGTTTGTGCAAAATTATTTTTGGCAAGTAAACATGGTCAGATCTCATTGACCTCCCAGTTAGTTCTAGTCTTCCAATCGTGTGTTTAAAGACATATTTCAAAAGATTAGAGATTTATAGGATAATATTGCTCAATTGGAGCTGTTATATGATCAGGATAGCTCAGATTCAAATAGAGAAGCCCTTAACCAAGCCCAAGCTAAGTTATTTGAACCAAACAAGATTGAAGAAATGTATTGGAGTCAGAAATCATCAAATAAGTGGCTGAAAGTGGGGGATGCAAACACTAGATTCTTCCATGCCAGTGTTAAAGTTAAACAAAAAAAGCTGGGGATCTTCTCTATCAAAGATGGTTCTGGGAATCTTTTGGAGGAAGACCAAGCTGTTAAATCTCATATAGTCAAGTACTTTTAGGATATGTTGTCTTCAAATGTGTCTTTAAACATGGAGGAAGTATCTAATATCATCCCATCTATTATTTCTCCTGAGATGAACCTTGCCCTCGAGAATTTTCCTTCTGAATTGGAGATTTGTCAAGCTATTTCTGCGCTCAGTGGTGATTCAGCTCCAGGTCCTGATGGATTTGGAGGATCCTTTTATAATAAGTCTTCAACAACTATTAATTATAAAGCATATGATATAGAGAATTCAGTAATCACAAAGAAAATTCAGCAAACTAGCTAATTCAGAAAACTAACAAAATATATGTTCAGATATGCAACAAACTATCTGTTCAGTTATGCATTTGTTATAAGAAACACTACTCAGTTATGCATCAGTACAAAACCAAACTACAAATGCTCCAGTTCAAAAACAAAAATAACTAGTTTATGATTATATCTCCCTCAAGTATTGTCCCTCTAAATTTCATCTCCATCTTTGTCTTCATCTGCATTTGCATCTTCGTGATCATTAGCTTGAACAACACTAGTGTCAACTATTAATCCATCTCCATCCCTCACCCACCGTAAGTTGTGATATTCATTCAAATTTTGCATGACAAACGGCTCATCTCCATTAAGAAAAAATTCTTCTTCAGTTTCTTGAACTGTCATGTACCTATCAAATTGGTCTCTTGGTGTCATGGGAACAACAACATGCCAATCTGTATCGATAGGGTCTTGCACGTAAAATACTTGTTCTGCTTGGGATGCTAGTATGAAAGGTTCGTTACTCTCTCGATCATCTTTATATTTTAAATGCTTGAAATTCACCAGCGTATAGTTAAACTCGTCAACTTTTGTACCCATGCGATTTTCAACCCAATCACACTTGAATAACACAAACTTCATGCCATTAAGATACTGAACTTCAATAATATCCGTTAGTTTCCCATAGTATGTAATATCACCCACAATGGGGTTTTTATCCTTTCGGCTAGAATAACTCATTTGTTCGGCTTTTATAAAAACTCCTCTATTTTGAGTTTTCTTTCCCTTATCAAGTCTCTTTGTTCGAAATCTAAAACCGCTAACAATATAAGTGTTGAATCTGACCGTATACTTGAGAGGACTTAAGACAAGCATTTGATTTCTTTGGATACTTGCACACCGTCACGTCCCAATTTATTAACCTATAGTATATTAAAGTAAATGTTAATATAAAAGTATACTAGTTCATAATTCAACTATTAGTTATGATATTTTCGCTTACATAATCCTTAAACCATTTGTGGAACTCATTGTTGTGAAGATGATTAACACGATGCTTTTGTGAATCTTGAGGATACTTTGATAAAAGTTCCGCAAGATGCTTTCTACAAGTAAGCAAATAGCTATATGTCAATTCCACAAAAAATATAAAAATGGTTTTCAAAAACACCAATTACTTATAATAAAACTTACTCAACAAATGGCGCCACTGCCTCAGTGTTGGTAAGAACGTGCCGATGAGCTTGCATATACATTACAGAATCAAGTTCAAATTGAACTTTTTTCCCAATTGCACGACCATTTATATGCCCCCAGTCATCATTTCTAGCCGGTCGGTTAGACTTAGTTTCCACATCCACATACTGATAACAAAAAGTCATGCATTCCTGAAGAATAACAGAGTTGGCAATCGAGGCCTCCGGATGAGCCCGATTACCAACGTAGCCTTTTAAAGTGTGGAGGTACCTTTCAATCGGATACATCCAACGGTAAAGGACACAGCCAACAATTAAGAGTTCGTCCGGAAAATGTATAGGCAAATGTTCCATCACATCAAAGAAACTCAGAGGGAATATCTTCTCAAGGCTACAAAGTGTAAGGGCCAACCGATCTTCAAACCTTTCCAAATCAGCTGTGGTAACTGCTTTTGAGCACAGTATAACAAAGCAATTGCTCAATTCAATCAAGACTTTGACAATATGAGTGGGCAATACCCTTCTCGCGGCTATTGGAAGTAATTGTTGCATTAAAATATGATTATCATGGCTCTTTAATCCTGAATATTACTTTCTTGCATGTTCACGCACCGTGAAATGTTCGAAGAGTAGCCATCAGGAACTTTAACATTCTGCAACACTTTTAAAAAAAATCTCCTTCGCTTTGTTACTCATCGTGTACTCTGCTGGGGGGAGGTACTCTAGATTTGACCCTCGTGGTTGAGGATGTAGCTCTGATCTAATACCCAATTTTTTTAGATCTTTTCGAGCCTGTAAATTGTCTTTTGTCTTCCCTTTAGTACCTAACAATGTAAACAGGACATTATCGCAGACGTTTTTCTCAATATGCATGACATCAAGATTATGGCGAATAAGATTATCCTTCCAATATGACAATTCAAAAAATATGCTCTTTTTTTCCAACCAAATCTACATTTTCGAACTACCTGTTTACTTTTTTCTAACGCCTCTCTTTCCTTCCTTCTAAATACATCTTCCATCTTATATTCACATTCAACGTCAAGATCATTCAACTGTTGCAATACTTGTAAGCCCGAAAGTTTAAGTGGGGCTGGACGTAATTCAACCCTCCCATTAAATGCTGCCTTCTGCCTACGAAGCCTATGGCGCGAGTCTAAGAAGTGACGATGACCCCAATAACATAACTTCTTACCCTTATCTAATCGCATTGACCGGTGGTCTTCGTTACAGCAAGGGCAAGCAAATGTACCTTTTGTGCTCCATCCCGATAACATCGCATAAGCGGGGAAATCGTTAATGGTCCACAACAACTATGCATGCAACTGAAAGAACTCCTTACTTGACGCATCGTAAGTGCGTACACTATCAACCCATAGCTCAATCAACTCATCAATCAATGGCTGTAAAAATACATCAATCTTATCTCCGGGTCCTTTTGGTCCATCTATAAGAATAGACAAAATCAAGTTAGGTTGCTTCATGCACAACCATGGAGGTAAGTTATAAATAATGAGGATAACTGGCCATGTGTTGTGCTTAATGCTCATACTACCAAATGGATTAAATCCATCAGCAGCTAACCCAAGTCTAACATTGTGAATCTCCCTCGCAAAAGAAGGGTTTTTCTCATTAAAAGTTTTCCAAGCAGGAGAGTCAGCGGGATGTCTCATTACACCATCGTCGATCCTTTCTTCAGCATGCCATTTCATTAAAGGAGCTGAATAGGATGACCAAAATAATTTCTGCAATCTCGGTTTCAAAGGGAAGTATCTCACTTTCTTTACGGCTACCTTCGGACCATGGACACCATCAATACTTAAGTCCTCATCTTTATATCGAGAAGATCCGCACATGCCACACTTTTCAAGGCCCTCGGTTTCATTACGAAACATCATACAGTTATATGGGCATGCATCCCATGTATCGTACTTGAATCCAAAGTCTTTTTTATCTTGTTGGCTTGGTAGTAAGACTTGGGAATTCTAGCATGCGGAAGCATCCTCCCCAAAAATTTCAATAAAGCCGTGAGAGAACAATTTATCTAACCATGAAGTTGCTTCATTTACAAGAGTTCAACAACAAATGATAATTCGGTAATCCCAGGCGGAAAATTTTCATAAAAGTCGCATTGAGCCTTTTTCATAAGAGTATAGTACTCTGGAACATCTCCGTCGGATTCAAAGACATCTTCGATGTTATATTCCTCCTCACGCATATTGTCATGCGCGTGGGAAATACCTATTCCCTCTTGAACCGTTGTAACCATGTTATCTCGAGCACTCAGTTCAACAGGTATATGTATATTATCAACTAACATATCATCCCCCAGAGTATTTATATTGCTGCTTACACCACCAAAAGTTTCTCCGTGAAAAATCCAAACCTTATATGTCTTGTTGAAACCATGCATCTCAAGGTTATCTCTCACAGTTTGTCGGGCGTGGTACACTCGATTTGCACATCTCTTATAGGGGAAATAGATTTTCATTGTCTCAATGTTTTTATTAGCATATGCATAGTTAAGAAACCCTTCAATCCCATTAATTTATTCCTTTGAACACCGATTGCGAAAATCAATCCAACTCTTATCCATGGTTCTCATCTATGAATCTAAAAAAAAATGTCAGTAAAATTATATTTCATAATATAAAGATAAATTAATTAATAATATTTTCGTAAGATGATGACAAGCTAAAAAGATTAATAATGGCAAACATGAATTCCTAAAAAGATTAGCACATAAAAGGAGAACAAACTATAAAATAAGAACATAATTCATCACATCAATTTAAGTATTATTATGGCTAACTAAATCGAGCAATTCAAATTTAAAATATTGAAGTATTAATGCACGCATGATAATGGAAAGTATCAAACAAAAATTCACACAATCGACTAATTAACATCTATGTCACTAAACATTTATACATTAAAAAACTCACAAGGCACATACCCATTTTCATCCTCGTTTGAATCCGTATGCTCATTTTCTTCTTCACGTGGCACAAACTCGTCATCATCACCAATGATCTTTTTTTTACTCTTTGAACCACTTTTTTTATTTTTATCTTTGTTTTGAATTGCCGAATACAATTCATGTATTCCCAATTCCTTCAATTTTGCTCTATTCTCTTCCTCTTTTCTTTCTCGTACTCCTTCATTGTCACAAACTTTTTCTGAGAAAACATATGTAATTAAAGATAAATCCTTCATTTACTCCTTCATTTACCCCTTTACATATGAATCATCAAAATTATTATACTAAGGGTTCAAATCATGAGTTCCATCAAGATAAATCCTTAAAATTCTAACATCCTAAATTTCGAATTTCCTACCTTAACATCAAAATCAATTCCTTTAAGAGTATCATTTAATATCATCATCAAATCATTAAAGTTCCCTAAATCCAGACTTTCTAACTGGGATTTCAATGCATGATGAATTAAGAAGCAATCTGGACTAAATAAAATAAGCAAGAAAATTCTCTCCTTAAGTCTTGAACAATTTCTTAATTGGCTTCTTGGATTTCTCCTTGGATCTTTCTCTCCCAATTCTCCTGCTAGTGTTCTTGTCTCTCCCTCCTAAAATTTGTTTTAGGGTTCTTAGATACAAATGAAAGGGAGTTATTAAATTCCTAATTAATATAGTTAAGGCTCTAATCCCGAGTTGGGCCTTAGACCAAACTTTGGACCCTCAAATGGTCCCAAATACACATCCCAACTAACCCAAGAACCTCCTTACTCACTCACTCACACACACACACACACACACACACACACACACCGGAACCATTTCTAAAGGCATAAAACCCTCAAATGAGCCCATAGAACCTCCCGAATGCCCCCGAAATATGTTTATTCGACAAGTATATTTTTGAATTGTGTCGCACATCATATATCAATATTCAAGGCACATGCAATTATTTTCTACCGAAATTATTTATCATGTTAAGTCCAACCACATAACATGAAATATTAATTAATTAATTTTTTCACAACATAATTAATTAAATTCATCGATTTTATTTAATTCCTACGAATTTTATTTTATTCCAAAAATATTTTATTTTATTCTAAAAATATGGGGCATTACATTCTCCCCACTTAATAACGAAATTTCGTCCTCGGAATTCGAAACGTACCTCACTAGAAGAGTTCCAAATATTTCGCTCGCATGTCTTCCTCCCTCTCCCAATTCGACTCATCCTCCTTATGATGTGCCCACTACACACATACCAATGGAACAACCTTAGATAGAAGTCAGCACTCCCTACGGACCAAAATGGCTAGGGTCCCACCTCGTAGGTTGTGTCTTGCTTGATCTCTCTTTCATCAATGTCAATACGCTGGTAGGCTATCTCATCTCTAAGGAACCTCCGTAATGAAGATATGTGGAAGACATTGTTCATTTACTGCAAGTGGTCTGGTAGTCGCAACCGATACGCTAGGGCCCCAATCCTATCAAGGATAGGGAATGATACCACATATCGAGGATCCAACTTTCCCTTCTTCTCAAATATCATCACTCCCTTCATGGGAGACACCTTAATCATCACTTGATTCCCAATATTAAAATCCAAATGTCTCTGACTCGCATCCACATAGCTCTTTGGCTTATCCTAGACAATTTTAATCATCTCCACCTTCTTTGAGGTGTCTAGAATGAACTCTGGCCCAAGCTATATCCACCACATCCTATGACTACCCTAAGTCTCTCCTTAAGTCCCTAGCACCTCCCCATTCACTATAAACCCAGGGTTATACTCTGAGTATTGATCTAGAGGCCACCAGGCGCTCTCGAGCCCCGTCTGACTCCAATCAACTTCATCATCAGAGTGAAAGCCCAATGAATCTTCGAAGGACTCTAAATCCCATTTCCAAAGGTATACCCCATGCATGAATTGGCATAACAGTTCAAACAAATGGACCATTTTGCTACCAAAAATTAATTTGGACGCCATCGAGTGCTTTCGGGCCCCGATTTGACCCCAATCAACTTCATCGTCAGAATGAAAGATCAATGTATCCTCAAAGGCAGTGCATATCCTTTCCAATAGTCCACCCCGTGAGAAAAATGTCGTAACCGTTGAATGAATGATCCATTTCCCCCAAAATTAATCCAGAGGCCACTGGGCGCTCCCGGGATCCATTTGACCAAATTTAACTCTTCATCTCGAATGAGACTGAATGAATCTCCAAAGGGCACTGAATACCCTTTCAAACGGTCCTCCCCATGCACTAATTAGCCTTAAGGTACAAATGAACGATCCATTTTAATCCAAAAGATCACCGAGTGCTTTCACACCCCGTGTAACCAAAGTTAACTCTCGGAATTGAGAGAATTTATTTAGAACATTGAATTACATCGCACAACCTTTCCAATGGTCCATCTCGTGTGCAATTTGGAGTTACGGTTTGGACGAACGATCCACCGTCATCCGACAATCTTCAGTCCAAAGGATCGATAGGAACTTCCAAGCCCCATTTGACGTAAAGTCAACTCCCAAACTCGAGAGATTCCTAAGGATTCTTAAAGGCATCTGAATTATCTTTCTAACGGTATGCCCCGTGCACCATTTGGACTTACAGATTGCGTTTTATGACTATTTTTCTAGAAAATCTACACGAGGCTACGAATCGGCAGGTCCATTTCCCTGACTTTCGGTAGTGTGTCTTGGGATACCTATCGATTGGTAGGGCAAGGACTATTCCGATCGGCATTCCCCCTACCTTATATAAGGAGAGCATGATCTCACTTCGAAAGACACACTAGATCCATCAATAATAGTGATCTCAGCAACATTCTTCGGCAATATACAAGGTTTCTTTATGTAAATTCCTTTTCACCTTTCATTCCCATCTTTTCATACCTAATTTAGCAAAAATCTCCTTCTCTCTCATACAACATTCATCCTAACTTACAAAGGAGCTCATCAAGGATCAAGATCAAGCCTCAAGTCTTCAAAGAAGGTCCAAACATCCTTCTCTTTTTAAATTTCTTTATTTTCTCATTACTTATATAAATTCTCAACTTATCTTTTACTTTAGATCATACGCATTAATATCTCATCGTTTATTAGTTATATTGAACACAATTTATTTTCTATAAAAAACTTAAAACAAAGAAAAAGAGGGTTACACCTATAAATTACGACGAGATTCTTCATCAAATCTTCTCAAAACTAAAAATATATTTTTGACACGCACATAAATAATAAACTCCCGTTTGAATCTATGGGATAAAGTCCACCCTTCTCCCACATGAAAACCACTGGACTTTGATTCCTTTACAGGCGACGTAGGCATTTTGGGCTAAAACCCGAGGCTAGCGTCCTATTATCCTATTTTCACCTTTTTCCTAGTTTATCCATACATTATTCATATATATCATACTTGTGATTCATACTTGTGTCTAATCTAACATATATTATCATTTCATCATAACGATCAATATCTCGATAAGTGCATATGTCATATTTTTATTGTTATTTAGGAAACATTCCTATAGATGAACTTATTCCATCCTTTCTATGATACGAGTGGAGCAATTTCGATCTCCACTTATATATACACGCACACACACTTCACGGAGAAATTATGAAAAATAGTAACATAATTCCTTGAGAGGCCGAAAAGGTGGGATAGGTGCCTAACACCTTCCCATTAAGTAACTTATCCCCTGAACCTTTGAACTATTGGTTTCGCAAGCATCAGTTTGTCTTTGATGCCGCTCTCTCGAGGCGGCAACATGTTCTTTTGCCTATTTTTGCCAAATAAGTTGGAAACTCTATCTATTTACATTACCCAAAAATCGATGACGACCGAAGCACCCCACAGTGTAGTGAGGGGTGCATAACCTTAATCCTCCCTCTTTTCCCCCGAAAGTTCGGGGAGGGGAAGATCTCGGGATGGCCACAGTGGCAACTCCACTGGCGATGACTTAAGAGGGCTAAACTCTATTTGCATGGGTGTTATCATTTTCTGATTATGTGCGTAGGAACCTACCTGTATGTTCCTTTTTCCCCTCTATTATTTCTTGTATATATCTACCTTATGTTTATATCACCTCTCACTCACTTTTCACTTCACACACTTATAAATAATCTCCATGTACACCTCACAATAATTACACTTGTATATAGGTTCGCTTATACTCACATGTTTAACACACAACTTAGAATATCTATACTTAGGTGTCACTAGCACACACCTCCACTTATCACACTTGTATATATCCATGGTCACTCACACTTATCACACGCCATTTATAGTTGATCCGTGTTTAGATTCACCACCACACACTTATTTGTAGATATTCATACATCACTCACTCTCAAATCTCCATTCTAAATTTACTTTTCATAATACTTGTACATTCTTCCTTATTATTATAGAACTCATGCCAAATAAAAATACTCTCTCCATAATATACTAATCAAGAATCATGCATTTTGCACACTACATCACCAAGAGCATGGATATTAACCAAAAGTTTGTCCCGTACTTGGGGGTCACTTTGTGATGGGCACTAGTCTGGAAGGTCACGGTTAGATTAAGCAATATGACTCTCACCTTCCATTGGACAAGTACCTTTGATGTATATCGAACCGTTCCTCCCGCATCGTGTCACTTGATCAAAGTCATAATGGGATGTATATAGTAGGGAACTCGTTCACATACGTCGAGTATATCGAATTCGCTCTCACATGTAATGTCTCCACTAGGTATATGAAAAGGGAATTCACTTACACTTAGGTATATCAAATGGCTTGTCCACACGTACCGATTGTCATCAAAATCAATACATATATCGTGGAAGTCATGCCAAAGGGGGGAGCCTTTTCACTAATCCAACAACTGCATACCCTCATATAGGCATCAAACCTAGGGCACTCATATTTAGATTACCAATTACTACCTAAAACTCTGCCAAAATGCCGGATCGACATGTCGCCCAAATTTTTGTTCGATTTCATCTTTTTTCCAAAATGGGACCCTATCAATGAGCTTGACAACAAACTCTAGGTCATACTCCGAGTAAGATTTACATACTAAGATTTTAGCTCTTCTCAAAAGACATAATCCCCAAATAAATGTCTCTTCCCTAGTAAAGTCTATGAAAAAGGAAAATTTAGAAAATCCCCGAGAAAGATATTCCCCACGCCTCCATTTAAGGTCCTCAGAATTGGCCTCGGCCCTCAAAATTGGTCACTTTCTACTTAAGGTACTCGGAATTGACCTCGACCCTCAGAATTGGTTGCTCCCACTTAAGGTCCTTAGAATTGACCTCGACTCTCATAATTGGTCTCTCCTGCTTAATCTCCTCAGAATTGACCATAGCCCTCAGAATTGGTCTCTCTTACTTAAGATCCTCGAATTGGTTGCCCCACTTAAGGTCCTCTGAATTGGCCTCGACCCTCTGAATTGGCCGCTCCACTTAAGGTCCTCAGAATTGGCCTTGACCCTCAGAATTGGTTGCTCTTACTTAAAGTCCTCAAAATTGACCTCGACCCTCAAAATTGGCCGCTCGTAGTTAAGGTCTTCAGAATTGACCTCGACCCTCAAAATTGGTCGCCCCACTTAAGGTCCTCAGAATTGGCCTTGACCCTCAGAATTGGTTGCTCTTACTTAAAGTCCTCAAAATTGACCTCGACCCTCAGAATTGGTATCTCCTACTTAAGGTCCTCAAAATTGACCTCGACCCTCAGAATTGGTCGCTCCTACTTAAGGTCCTCAGAATTGACCTCGACCCTCAGAATTGGTCGCTCTCTTCTTAAGGTCCTCAAAATTGACCTCAACTCTTATAATTGGTTGTCCCAGCTTTAGGTCCTAAGAATCATCCATCCACAACATTACCTTAGGTTCTGAGAATTGAGCTCGACCATCTGAATTGGTCATCCTCATCACTTTGGTCTGTAAAATTATCCTCTTTCCCAGAACATCATGTGGTGTCTATTCGATAGCTTTCACTTATTCCAAGCTCACTCGTCATGAGGCTCTGTATACACCACATTATAGGCCCCCTAATTCTCTCTTAAGGTCCCTGGCACCGCCCCCATTCACTACAAACTCTAGGTCATACTCCAAGTATTAATTCAGAGGCCATCGGGCACTCTCAGGCCCCATTTGACTCCGGTAAACTTCATCATCAGAGTAAAAGCTCAATGAATCCCCTTTACTATAGTCTACCCGTTATGTGAATCGGCATAATAGTTCAGATAAACATATCATTTTACTATTAAAAATAAATTTGGAGGCCATCAGGTGCTTTCGAGCCCCGATTTGACCCCAGTCAACTTCATCATCAAAGTGAAAGATCAATGGATCATCAAAGGGAACTAAAATTCCTTTTCAATAGTGTGCCCTATGTATGAAATGGCATAACAGTTCAGACGAATGATCCATTTTCCCATGTAAATGGATCCGGAGGCCAACGGGTGCTCTCGAGCTTCGTTTGACCAAAGTCAACTCTTCAGCTCGAATAAGACTGAATGAATATTTTAAGGGAACTAAATACCCTTTCTAAGGCCTTCCCCATTTGTAAATCAGCCTTGCGGTATGGGTGAACCGTCCGTTTTACTCCGAAAGGTCATTGAGCGCTTTCAGTCCACATTTGACCAAAGTCAACTCTCCTAACCGAGCGAAGCTCTTTGAAACATCGAAGTACCTCATAAAACCTTTCTAATAATCTACCCCGTGTGAAATTCAGCCTTACGATTTTGATGAACGATCCACCGTTGTTCGACGATCTCCCGTTCAAAGGATTAATGGGCATTTTTTAGCCCCGTTTGACCCAAAGTCAATTCTCGGATCTAGGATTGGCCTAAACGATTATTAAAGGTATCTAAATTAACTTTTTAATGGTCTGCCCCGTACATGATTTGGACTTATGGATTGCATTTTACGACCATTTTTCTAAAACATCTGCACGAGACTGCTAATTGGTAGGTCCATTTCTCTGCCTATCGACAGTGTGTCTTGGGCTACCTGCCGATTAGAAGGGCAAGGACTATGCCGATCGATAGTCCCCCTAACCTATATAAGGATATCACGAGCTCACTTCAAAAGGCAACCCAAATCCATCAATATCAGTGATCTTAACAACATTCTTTTGCAATCGACATGGTTTCTTATTGTGAAATTCCTTTTCACCTTTTATTCGCATCATTTTCATACCCAATTTAGCAAAAATCTCCTTCTCTCTTATCCTAACTTATAAAGGATCTCATCAAGGATCAAGGTCAAGCCTCAAGTCTCTAAAGAAGGTTTAAACATCCTTCTCTCTTTAATTTGCTTTATTTTCTCATTAGTTATATAAATTCTCAATTCAGCTTTTACTTTAGATCATAGACATTAATATATCATCATTTATTAGTTATATTGAACATAATTAATTTTCTATAAAAAAACCTAAAACAAAGAAAAAGAGGGTTACACCTATAAATTCTGACGAGATTCTTCATCACATTGTCTCAAAATTAAAAATTTCTTTTCTACACACACACACATATAATAAACTCTCATTTGAATCTATGGGATAAACCATACCCTTGTGATGCATTCGAACTACTGGACTTTGATTCCTTTACAGGCTACGTAGGCATCTCAGGCTAAAACCCAAGACTCGAGTCCTATTTTCCTATTTTTGTATTTTTTCTAATTTTATCCAAACATTATTCATATATATCATACTTATGATTCATACTTATGTCTTATCTAACATATATTATCATTTCATCATAACGATCAATATTAAGTGCACACATTATATTTTTCTAAATATTATTTTGGGAACATTCTTGCAGATAACCTCACTCCATCCTTTCCATGATGTGAGCCAAGCGATTCCAATATCCACTTAAATACACACACACACATGCACACACACACATACACACACACACAAACACACACACACACACACACACACACACTTTACGAAGAAATAAAGGAAAATAGTAAATAAGCCCATGAGATACCGAGAGGGCGGGATGGGTGCCTAACACCTTCCCATTTCGTAACTTAGCCCCCGAACCTCTGAACTATTGGTTTCACAATCATCAGTGTGTCTTTGACGCCGCTCTCTCGAGGAGACAACATGTTCTTTTGCCTCTTTTTTGCAAAATAGGCTGGAGACTCTATTTATTTACATCACCTAAGAATCGAAGACGATTGAAGTACCCCACGATGTAGCGAGGGACGCGGGACCTTTATCCTCCCTCCTTTTCCCTAAAATCCCAGAGAGGGGAAGATATCGGGATTGCTACACGAGAAGTTTGTTCCCCCCACCTCCAACCAGCATGTGGGTGAATGAAAATATCTCATGTAGAGTGTCTCGAAGGTTGCCTACCTAATCCAACTAGTAGCTATTATTTTATGCAAACTCCACCAAGGGAAAATAGTGCTCCCAGATCCCCTTAAAGTCTAATATACACTTCCGTAACATATCGTCCAACATCAAGTTCACCCTTTTCGTCTTCCCGTCAATCTGAGGATTATATGAGGCTCTCAACCCAACTCCGCCCTTAAGGCCTGCTAAAAGATCCTTAAATAATGAGACAAAAATGTCTTGTCCTTGTCCGATAGAATATTGAGCGGTATCTCGTGTAATTTCACAATCTTTGTGAGGAAAAGAGTAGTGTACTTCTCTAAAATGTAATATGTCCGAAACGATAAGAAGTGATCCATCTTTGTTAACCTATGGATGATCAGCCATATGAAATTGTGATGCCTCTGTGATGTAGGTAGACCAATTGTGATAGCCATGGATATGCTCTCCCATATCCACATCGGGATCTCCAAAGGCTTTAACACACCTGCAAGACGCTGATGGTTCACCTTCACTGGATAACATGAATCACACTTGGATATAAAAACTGTTATGTCCCTTTTCATAACGGTCCACCAATACTGAGTTCACATGTCATGGTACATCTTATCCCCTCTGAAATGTATTATAAATATTTAACCGTGAACCTCAGACATAACGGATCGCTTCAACTCCTCATCGTCTGGGGAAATTTGCCTACCCTAAAATCTCAATCCGCCATCTGGCCTAATAGAATAGTGATATGTCCCCTCGGCTAATAACTGCCTGACCTGATCCTGGAACATCTGATCTCCTGCATGTGCCTTTATAACCCGAATAATGATCTCTAATGTGATGTTGAGGATCGAAATAAATTCATGGGTAAAGTTATTATCCCCACGAAAGGATTTCCACTCCACCTTCCATACCGCCATTAACTCCAATATCGGCTTGCAGCTTAAAGCATCCACCACGGCATTCGCCTTCCCAGAGCGATACTGAATGTTGAACTATCAATCCTTAATAAACTCTAGCCATCTTCTCTGCCTCATGTTCAACTATCGCTGCATGAATAAATACTGTAGGATCTTAGGGTCTGCAAATAGCTGGAACTTCTCCCCTAGGAAATAATGCCTCCACACTTGCAATGAAAAAATCATGGTTCCTAACTCCAAGTCATGGGTGGGGTAATGTCCCTCACGAGGCTTTATCTTTAGTGAGGTATATGATACTTAACTCTCCTCCTACATCAATACCCCTCCAAGTCCCTTCAAGGATGCATCTATGAAGACTTTATAGTCTATCTATGTCCGAGGTAATTCCAGAACCGGTGTTGTAGTCAACTGAGTCTTCATCTCATCAAATTCCTGCTGGCATGCATCATCCTATACAAATGGCACATCCTTCCTCATCAAGTTTATTATGGGCCCGACTATCTTTGAGAACCCATGAATGAACCCGCAGTAGTACCTGACTAGTCCTAAAAAGCTACGCATCTCTGTGGGTGTAGTGGGTTGTCCCCACTTCGTCACTGCAGAAACCTTCCTCGGGTATACTGATATCCCCCTCTCAAACACAATGTGTCCCACGAACTTCACCTCTTGAAACCAAAAATCACATTTCTCTAACTTAGCATACTGCTGGTGGTCTTGTAATGTCTTTAAGACTATCGGTAGATGATGTGTGTTCTCTTTCACACTTCGAGAATAAATCAGGATGTCATCAATGAACACTATGACTAACTAATCCAAAAAATCCCTGAATACCTACTTCATTAAGTCCATTAATACCGTCGGTGAGTTTTTTAGACCCAAAGGGATAACCATAAACTCACATGACTCGTATCTCGTAAGAAACGTCGTCTTCAAAATATCTTTTTCTTGGACCCTGAATTGATGATAACTCGATCTCGAATCAATCTTAGAAACACCTCTCAGTTGGTAAAAAAAGTCATCAATATGGGGAAACATATATTTATTTCGTACGGTTCGATTCCCTATGGTCAATACAAAGTAGCAAGGATCCATCCTTCTTCTTGACGAATAAAATTGGAACACCCCATGGCGAAGTAACCCTCCTAATGAACCACTATACCAATAACTGATCAAAATGGTCTTGAAGATCCCCGATATATAGAGGATCCATCCGATGTGGTGTAAGGGAATAGGTCTCGAGCCCGAAATAAAATATATTATGAAGTATATCTCCCTGCTAGGTGGCAACCTTGGGATCTCCCCAAATATGTCCGAAAACTCTCTAACTATTGAGATGGAATCTAGTGACACTATGACCTCTGAAGAAGTCTCCTCTTCAATATATTATAAGTGCATGCTTTACCCACCCCTGGGGTTCAACATCAAAACCAGGTATATCTCTTGCCCCAGAATGATGAAGACGATGGACCTACTATAATAGTCAACATAGACTCTGTAGGTAGCTAGCCAATCCATCCCTAATATGACATCATACTCGTGCATTTCAAGTACCAATAAGTCTTCCAAAAATATGAGTTGCCCAATATCAACCCCTATACCCCGACATACTGAACATATGGGTGCTCCTCTACCCACAGGTGAATCTATGTTCAGTATAAATATCAGAAGCAAAGTATATCATCCTAGTCTCACGCGCAAATTCAGTGCTAACAAATGAATGAGATGCACCCGTGCCAAATAAAATATGACCTATATGCCCAATGATAGGGAACATACCCTCAAGTTCCTCAACTGGTGCTTGTCCCTCCTCCGGTGTAATGTGGTACACCCGTCCATACTTTAGCTATAGTGGTTGCCCTGGGGTGGGGTGGCTGGTACTGGTACGACTGTTGCGCAACTCTTAAAGATAGTAAATGTTGGCGCTGCCCCTGTGGTGATGAATATACTCTATGAACACCCTGCTCTTGAGGTTATTGATTATCCCGAGGACACCGCCTAGACGTATGGCTCCTTTCCCTACAAGTATAATAGTTTTCATTAATCACGTGTCTCTCTGCCTATCGACACTAGTTTCCTCGACTCTGCTGACCCTGGCCCTGATGGCTCCTATGCTGCTCGCCATGCTTTCCCTGGCCCTGCTGATCATGTCCTAATGCCCATTGCCCTACTTGTTCTGGTCATCGGAACCCAAGAATCACTTATGCTAATCAGTAGATGGAGGACTCCTAAATCACTGGACCCCCTGAATTCTACCTCCACTCACCTTACCCTGTAGGTTTTACATAACAGATTGCTATCTCTTCTCTTTTGTGTTTCTCTGAAAAGCTATGTGATCCTGACAATGTAGAAGGGCAACATTTACCATCTGATTATATGTAATGAGTGTCAGATTCCCTAAAAGTTCCTTCTGGATATGCTATAGGCAGACCCTGCTGTAAACATGCCCATCTTCGTCTGCTCCGTGTTTAGGTCCTCCTTTGCAAAGTAGGAAACAACGATGAAATCCTCTTCATACTCCATCACTGTACGACCCTCCTATCTGAGATCCATGAACCGAATCCTTGTTTGTGACTGCATCACTTAAGATAAATACTTCCCCTCGAACCTCTCCCAAAACTCATCTATAGTCAAGTTGTCCCTCTCTGAAGCTGAAGTCACTAACTCCCACAACTGGAATTCTACCCTCATAAGTCAAAATAAGGCCCACATTGGCCTCTGAACTGGAGTTTAATCCACCATTAATAAGTTCCGTTGGATATCCTTTTTCCACTTTCTCACCACCAAGATGTCAAGACTACCCTCAAACTCTAGAGGTTGGCCCTTTGTGAAGGCCTCCCTAGATCTATCCCAGACTAACCCTAGTGCCTTGGAGGTTATTACTATTTACTGTGACAGTGGTGGTGGTGGTGGTGGTGGTGGTGGTTGCTGTGCCTGTGGGGGTGGAAAGTGCTAGAGCAGTGCTGCCATCGCAGTAGAGACCGATTGGGTCATAATGGTAGAAATATCTGCTGGGATAATAATAGGTTGGGACGGTGTGGCCTGAGGTTGCTTCTGTGGCTCCAATTGACCCTCCTCATCTGCAGTGGGTATGGCTATGTTCCTAGGTCTACCCTCCTTCCATTTTCCATCTGAAAGAAAATGAGGTTCGAATTAATAAAAATAGCAAGAATACAAAGAATACTAAGCATATGCTCTACATATTAAAGAATGAAATGTATAACATAATGAATGCAACCCACATCCTAAGGACACTAGAAACTGAATGCTCTGATACCACCTGTAACAACCCTTATTTACTCACACAAAGGTTGTACAGACACAATATTCCCAAGATAGGTCTTGTTATACAATCTATATCATTCTCAGCATCATACCAATTAAAAAATATATATATTTATAAGCCCGGGATTGAAATTGAAATTGTATTTAAATTAATATTCAAGTCAATAATATGATCCACCAATCACATCATATGCATAAGTTCCAACATACTTATAAGTGTCACAAACTCGCAAGAAATAAAACAGACCTTGAGCTTATACCCATACAATAATCCCAATGTAAAAATGGAAAGAACTGAAATATAGTATCAACCGACTCTAGAATAAATTAGCAAAATTCTAATGCGCAATATGAGATTGCAAGGCTGAACTGCCCACACTTTTAACATCCCTATCGAGGAGCACCGGTGGGAGAAAACTTTTATAATTTTGGGTCAGCGCTCTAAAGTGTGCAAAAATTCATTTACTAATTTTATTGTGTAAAAATATAGTTAATTCAAAGTGAATTCTTCCCATCGTCACTCACATACATAACATGTCTCACCCCTCATCTACAGACAGTACTACATGTATAACCGCCCAAGTCCCGATACAAATGATGGATAAAAGTTAACGATAGTATAAAAACGTGTCTAGGAATGCATATGTACTGAAGTAAAGTTATCCACATGCAAGTCACTATTTCCCAAACTATCCCAGACATACTACTCCTAAAATGTTGACATCAAACATCATGCATACTACATAGTATCGGGTCTGTGTTTTATAGTATACATCAATAGACTTAAGATATTTTTTCCTTCATTTTATTTAATTACATATATGTCCTTATATATATATATATATATATATATATATATATGACACTAAGGCATCTACCAATAGTGTCTCATTCATGCTCTATTGGTAGGTCTAGAGGAATCACTAATCCAACATGGACGGCATAATACACATATAAGTGGAGCGGTACCTACACAGTACACCATTACATAGCTCATACCCAGTGGTGACACATAGATCCCAACATCAACACTTATCTCTCATAAGTGGTTTTGAATGCGCGTACCCCGATTGATAGGATAGTCCACCAACATAGGTATGTCCTCACAAGACATAGTTACATATTACTATATGTAAAGGTAACTATCATAATAATTACCCCGTAGGTACCCCGTAAGGAATATCCGTAATTATCCTTAGTTAATAATTAACCATCCCCTAAATTATTAACTTCTTTTTCTTTATAAAATATGATTAACCATCTAGTTAATTTAACTTTCCTTTTTATTGGTGACATCACGTTTTCATTATTAATAAATTCCACGGTTATCTGTATAAGATACCACCAACTCGTATGGACACCTAAAAATACCCCCAGATACAACCGTAGACCCCACAACCTGACCCCTGAGGAGCCGAACCGCTTTAGCCCAGGGGTGAACTGGTTCACCCATGCTAGGTGCGTGTGAACCTAGTATTTTATTTCACTACAGAATTTACATTCTTCCATTCAAATCCAATTCCAAAGGCTTAAACCTTATGATAATCATTAATAACAATCCCTAGGACTTAGCTTATCATCTTATGATTGTTTGTTATGTATTTTCCAAATCGGATTAAGTCCTCAAATCACAAAAATAAGGATCATGAAGATGTTCATATTATTCAATTTTTATCCATCAATCTCTTAACATTTACCACGTGTAGGCATCACAATTAAATAAGAATCTCGGGATTTAAATAGGTATTAACCCCTCTATATATGAATCATCAAAATCATTATACTAAGGATCTAAATCATGAGTTGTATTAATATAAACCCTTGAAATTCTACCATCATAAATTCTGGATTTCCTACCTTAACATCAAAAATTAATTATTTTAAGAATATCATTTAATATCGTCATCAAATTATCAAAGTTCCCTGAACCCAGAATTTCTTCATGGTATTTCAATACGCAATGAATTAAGAAGCAAGTTGAACTAAATAAAATAAGAAAAAAAAATTCCTGCCTTACGTCTTGAACGATTTCTTGATTAGCTTCCTGGATTCCTCCTTGGATCTTTCTCTCCCAATTTTTCTGCTGATGTTTTCGCCTCTCTCTCCCAAAATGTACTTTAGGGTTCTTGGATACAAATGAAAGGGAATTATTAAGCTCATAATTAATATAATTAAGGCTCAAATCCCGAGTTGGGCCTTAGGCATAAAATTTAAACCCTCAAATGGTCCCAAATACACATTAATCCAATAACCTCTTAGCTCGTGTATATATATATATATATATATATATATATATATATATATATATATATATATATGTGTGTGTGTGTGTGTGTGTGTGTGTGTGTCCTAGGACCATTTCTAAAGGTCTAAAACACCTAAACGCACCCATAAAACCTTCCAAAATGCTTCCCAAATATTTTTATTCAATAAGATTATTTTTCAATTGTGTCGCACATCATATATATATTATTCAATGCACATGCAATTATTTTCTACTGAAATTATTTATTATGAAAAGTCCAACTCAAATAACATGAAATAATTATTAATTTATTTATTCGCAACCCAATTAATTAAATTTATCGATTTATTATAATTTCTATGAATTTTATTTTATTCCCAAAATAGTTTTATTTTATTCTAAAAATATGGGGTATTGCAATTATAAAGCAAGTAAATAAAAAAGACAAGAATTTATTAAAATTGAGAATAAATTATAAACTAAAATCTAGGACTACACTACTCTAAACTAACTCTGCAAAAAAAAAAAAATAGGTGATTAAAATTGGATGTGTGAGCTCCCTATTTATAGGTTGAAAATATTGGATAGGGGCTAGAATAGAAAATGAAATATATGGTCAAGTGGGAGTGTAGGGTTGTACACGTGATGGGCAAAAGGAATTTAGACAAAAAATGTTACATGTGGAGGAATAAACCCATATAAGACTTTGGGGGCAATTATTGAACAAATGGAGCAAAAATCAAATTTTTAATCTTTCTTTTAAAAGAAAGAAAAAAGACACGTGCTGATGGAATCTTTAGTTTATGGGAAAAATAATTAAAAATGAATAACAAATGGGAAGGGCGGCTAATCTCGGATAAACATTGGAATAAAAAAAGGAGATAGGAATTAAAGAAACAAAATTAGAACTGAGCCCATGGGAAGGGATCTCGAATAGAGAAACAAAGGCTGAAAGAGTTATGTGAAAACAAAAAGGGAAAGGACAGAGGGCAAGGTCATGCACCTCGCGCCACACGGATTAACCTCATTCTTTTATATATAAATGTAAACCCCACTCTAAGGAAAAATGTATAACACCTTAAATAGTTGATTCTCTTCAGTCTACACTATTTAGTGTTTTAACTAATTATTTATTTTTCCACAATATATTTTTAATTTGAAAATCACTCTTTTGGTTTATCTTCTCAAGGTCTCGAGAATAATTAAGATTCTAGACCTGATCAACGCACATATCCGAGTAAAGATATAAGGAAAAACATTGTGTGGATGCACATATTACACTTCACACGTTTTAGGCACTTATGCATTTCATTTATGATTAATTGATATTATGTGTCGAAGATAATTTTGAAAAGTGAAATTGGATTAATTTTTGTTTAAAACTAATTTCCAATTTCCAAAATAAATTCTCAAAATTCATGTTTCAAAATTCTTGATACTTGAATCATATTCATGATATCCTATTTTTTTTTTATCATTTTCTGTGATATCTTACACTTGTTCTTGTGATTTTGGTCTTTCATATTTTATGCAAGAAATCACAAGAAGGTGTTGGGGTAATTGATTTATAGTTGAGTCATGTTGTTTTTCTCTGTTCTAGGACTTGGGATGGGTAGATTAGTAATTGGCGTATAGGAATAGAAATTTCTTTTTTTTTCCTAAGATTACGAATGATGTACTCAAAGGATATTATCACAAATATCCAAAGGGGTGATTAAGATACCGTAAATAGTTGGCTTGCTTGAGTCTATACAATTTAATGTTTCAACTAATTGCATATTTTTCCAAAACATATTTTTAATTTGGGAACCACTCAAATGGTACATCATATCAAGTTGTCGAGACTATTCAAGACTAGACTCCTTTAAGGTACATATCCGAGTAAAGGTATAAAGGTAAAACATCGTGTGGATGCATATATTAACCATGGTAGGTTTTAGGAACTCATGCATTTCATTTATGATTAATTGATATTATCTGTCTAAGATAATTTTGATTACCAAAATTGGCATAATTTTTGTATAAAGTTAGTTTCCTATTTTAAAAATAAATTTTCAGAATCTATTTTTCTAAAGTTAAAAATTAATTCGTAAACAATATTTCTTTTAATGAAATGTCATTTTTGTGCCCGAGATTTTTAAAGAAGCATACTCGTTCTTTCTCTCACTCATATAACTGAGATTGTATTCTAGCCCTTGATTAGTGTTGAGATTGGATGACATAGATATAGATCCATGTGATACTTTAGCCAATAAATTGTGTTTGATTTCCTGATATTAGGATCGTTAGATTTTTATTGTAGATGTTGGTATCACAACCGTTGGATCGGTCGAGATAATATCCCTTATGTGTAACCTTATTCGACAAATAGGAGAAGATTAGGAGCTTTCGATTAGGTTCGATTAACTATGATCCTTAATTGAAATTACCGGGGAACAATCCATTAGTTATTATGTGTAGACGTTAGGCTTTGATCTGATTGTCTGTGTTATCGAGGTGTACCATCCATAACATTTGGATTAACAACCATAGAATTCTTTTAGAGAGTAATCACTATGATCTTTTGATGAAAATTAGTTTCGTTTGATCCATAGGATTCATTTAATAACTATATATATGTGTCCCCCACGGTTTGATTATGACCTGAGTAATCATAGGCTTTGACTTATTAGATCAATTAGGATCTTTAAGGGCTTTCTTGCTTCATTTTTACCAGTCATATCCCTTTGGATTTACATTAGTTTTATTGGAAACCTTTCTCAGTCGTTAAATCTTTATATATTACATGGTTGATACCTATACCCATTAGATTATGATAGTACTCATTAATTTAGTAACAGATCTTAGAATGAATCACGACCATTTGATTCTTGAGAATTTGACTGTTACGTACATTGCGTTCGTTGTACACATTTGTTAAACCTTTGGTTTATCATTTATTATTTTTAAGTGATATCTTGTATTATATTTTTTAAGTCGTTTATGGTTTTAGTATACCAGTTTGGGTTTTGTTATTAGTGCTTTACCGAGTGACCTTTTGTACCCAGTTAGAATACTTTGGGCAACCGTCTATATCCAGTAGCTTATTTCTTAAGTTGTTATATTAACCATTAGATCCTCTTATTCCCGATAAATTTCATCACAACCCTCTATTTTACATGTGTTTCTAGACTCTTCCATTCCTTAGTATATAAACATCATTACACATTGATTTAGGGCTGGTCATCCATACTTCTGATATGAAAAAATGTAGAGAGTCTTATTATTATCTTAGAGAGAAAGTGTATTGTTAGATTTATTATTCTTGTTATTTTAGTATTTGATTTCAATGTCTCAATGATCTTACATAACACATGTTCTTATGAAGAAATTGATTTCTTGTGTTGTAGTAGAGAGTTTTGTGCTTTAATGTTCAAATCTATTTTTATTTTATTAAAGACTAAACTCTCATAATTGTTAGATTTGAATGTTTATTGAATATTTTTTTAGATCTATAATTTTGACTATGTGTTAAAAATTGTATATATTATTAATATTAGATTTCTCTCTGGATCTTAAATGTTTATTGAATATGTTATATAGGTATTTGTTCTCTTATATTTTTATTAATCTCAATCTTTGAAAACTAACTCGAATTTAATGCTTAATATGAATACGTAGTTTTGGCTTTATAATTTTGAGATGAGTTGAAAAGAATTTTTGAGATTTATGTTTTATAACTACTCTCATTAAATTGAATTTATATTTTTTTAGAGAGAGATAGAGAGAACACTTTTTAATGAAAAAAATATATTTACTGTGTTTCCATGATTAGTGTTATACATTTACTTAGAAAAATATTTTTTGAATTTTAATGATGATATTATCTGAATTCTTTCTTTATTTTTGCAAATGTTGATGTACACTTATAGTTTTAATATATCTATTATGTTTAGCAAAATAATTTATTTAGATAAATGAATGTTTTATTTTTCTTTTATGAAATTTATTGAATATGTTTATGTGAAAAGAAAAATGATAAAATCAGGTTTTTCAGATTTGTGTTTAATGTTTATATATCTTGAAATCTATGTAAATTGATATTGTTTAATAATATTTAAAATTTATTTTTTAAGTTTTTTTTTAAAAAAAAACTTAGTTATGTGAAGTTTTGTTTTACTAGTTTTTTGGAAAACTAGGTTTGTATTTGCATTTTGTACTACACTGTGTGAGACACTAAGAACATTAGTATCATTAGAGGATATGAAGATGTGGAAGAATAAAAAACCGTCTTGCAACAGAGAGTCTACACAATCAGACGTAACCTAGGGATAGAGCCCAAATTGGTATATATTTTCAAATCTAATATTTTAGATATCTTAGATGTTCTAATTTGTAAATGGATTCTTATTCTTAATGAATTTTTTTATCTTTTCCCATAGAGGGAGTTGTGGATGTTTCTCCACCATGTTTGGAGTTTTACCATTTTAAACAATCATGCATGTTAATCTTTTTTGCCTTATTATATGTGTGATTGGATAAAAAGATTATTTTCTGATTGATTTAGAAATATGCATCATATTGAATATATTTACTTGAAGTGGGATATAAAATTAAGTCAATAATCAGAATTATTGTTTTGACATTAAAAGAAATCATATTTAATTGATTTTAACTTCCACTTGTATTAAAGTATGATTAAGTCAAATAATATAAATTTTTTCATGATTTGATTATATATCTGTGTGTGTGTGTGTGTGTTAGGAAAACTTTCATGATACCAGACTGTGTTATGGGATTTTCAATTGGTATCAGAGCAGGTCCGTTCGAATAAGATTTAACCGTCTTGGGTGTGATCTATGTATTTATTTTTATAATCTTATGATTGTATATTTTAAATTTGATTATTTGTTATTTTCGTCTTATGATGTTAAATCTTTGTATGCTTAAATTAAGGACCCTTGAATAGTTTGAAATATCATCTTAAAAAATTATTGACCAAAAGCATTGGTTGTGGGGGAGAGGAATATCCTTGCTTATAGTTTACTCAGCTATGTGTTGATATTCTTAAATTAATTTTTATTATGAAATAATTACCCTTCATATGTTTATCTTCACTTTCCATGTAAAGCTATAGGAATGTGTGTTAATTTATTAGTGAGTCTTATGTACATATTTTTTTGTCTTAGGTATGGTAATAATATCTCCTCTAAAGTTTTAGGGAATGTATGTCTAAAAATTTAAAAGACACCTCTTAAACTATTTAATATAGGTGCAACACTTAATTGTACCCTTTATATGTTCTTATGGTTACTTCAATTATTCTTCTCTATGTTATGATTTTTTTATCCGTTGTCTATTTGAGAAAAAAAGGGGTAAAAGTATATCATTCCTATTAGTCTTGATACTTGAATCATATTTATGTTGTCCTGATTTTTTATGATTTATCATTTTATGTGATATCTTACACTTTTCTTATGAGTTCGGTTTTTCAAGTTTTATTTAGATAATTACACGAAGGCATTAAGGTACTTGATGTATAGTTATATCATGTATGTTTTTCTTTTCTTTTTTCTAGGAATTGAAATGGGTAAATTAGTAATTGATGTATAGGACTTAGAAATTTCTTTTTTTCCTAAGAGTACTAATGATGTACTCAAAGGGTTTTGCCACATATATCCAAGGGGGAAATTGAAATACCCTAAATAGTTGATATACTTGGGTATACACTATTACGTGTTTCAACTAATTAAATATTTTTACAAAACATAATTTTAGTTTGAGAACCATTATTTTGGTACATCATCTCAAGTTACTGTGACTATTCAAGACTCCAAACATGATCAATGTACATATTTGAATAAAGGTATAAAGTTAAAACACTGTGTGGGTGCACATATTACACTTGACACATTTTAGGCATTCATGAATTTCATTTAGATATTATGTGTCTAAGATAATTTTGAAAAATTAAATTGGATTAATTTTTTCTTAGAATTAGTTTTCTATTTTTAAAATAAATTTTTGGAATTTATTTTTCTAAATGTAAAATGAATTTTTAAACATTTGTTAGTTTAATAAAATGTAATTCTTGTGCCCGAGATTTTTAAAGAAACACATTTACGTTTTTTCTCACCCACATAACAAAGATTGTATTCTAGACCTTTATTAGTGCTTAGATCAGATGAATTAGGTAGAGATCCCTTTAGTACTTTAACTAACGAATTGTTTTTTATTTCCTAATACTAGGATAATTAGATTTTGATTGCAGATATTGGTATTACAACCATCAGATCATTCGAGCTAGTATCCCATGTGTGTAACCTTGTTTGACAAATAAGAGAAGATTAGGAGCTTTCGGTTAACTTCTATTAAATAGGAGCCTGAATTCAATTGAAATGGGTACAATCCATTAATTGTTATGTGTAGCCCTTAGGCTTTGATCTGATCGTCTCTTTTATCGAGGTGTACCATCCATAATATTTGGATTAACAACCATATGCTTCTTTTATAGAGTAATTAATAGGACCTTTTGATGAATATTAGTTTCATTTGAGCCATGTGATTCATTTAATATCTATCCACCTGTACCATTGCGATTTGATTATTGTTGGGTATGTATATTAGTATATATATTTATTTTGAATAAAGTAAATAAGTTAGTGGGAGTGGCCAAGTGGTAAGTTAGTGGGGGTGTGTGCATGAGGTCTTGGGTTCAAATCCTTGGGAGCACACTAATTATTAAGGGTCAAAGATTGGGCCTTGGGCTCTTGGGGATTTCTAATGTGTATTAAATCTTTTCAAAATCGTTTTAATTTTAAACCGTTTTAAGTCTTTGACTGTTTCTTCCAATATAGCTGTTAGTGGAGATATTAGTGGGTTAGTTGGCTAAAACCACTACCCACATTTTTTACCAAAATTCTGCAAAAACAAAGGCTACAGCTTTGAGAAAACAACACAGAACAAATTAATCTCTCTCACGTTTTTCTGCAAAAATAATTTTGCTACTTTCTATTTTTCTTTAAATTTTTGGGTACTGGAGTATCCTGAGAGTTCGAAGATTTAACACAAAGCTGGTGTTTAAATCTGATCGTTGAATCTTGGGAGGTGTATGTTCACGAGGCTGACAGCTACAAATATCAACGAGCAATTTCACCTTTAGGACTTTGTGTTCAACACAAACCTCGATCGATAAGTCCTTTTAATTTTATCTATTTCGAATTTGGGTTATTTCGTTTATTCTGCAATTACTATTTCCAATAATCTAAAGGTGAAATTCGTTGTTATTCTACAACCTGATATGGAAAATCCTAATGCAAAATACTCTGAAGAACCTGAACTGTTTGATGGAAAGAATTTTAAGAGATGGAAAATGAAACTGCAATTTTACCTAATAACTCTTAAGGTCATTGACGTTATTGCATCTGATAGACCTTCTGTACCTGAAGAACTAGTTGTTTGGAAACAAAGAGATTATATGTGTAGGAATTATATTCTGAATTGTCTCTCCCTTGAACTGTATGATGTTTACTGGTCATGTCCTAATTCTAAAGAATTATGGAACTTATTGGACAAAAAATATGCAACTGAAGATGCTGGGTCTAAAAAATTTGTGGTTGGAAAATTTTTGGATTTTAAAATGGAAGATAATAAATATTTTGTGTCGCAACTGGAAGAACTACGAATTATTATTCATGAAATTCTGGCCGATGGTTATAGTATATGTGAGGGTTTTCAGGTTTCAGCTATAATTGAAAAACTGCCACCGTCTTGGAAAGATTACAAAAACGGTCTGAAACATAAGAAAAAGGAAATGTCACTAGAAGATTTGATAGTTCGTTTGAGAATTGAGGAAGATAATAGGAATGCATAACTTAGGGAGAAAAATTCTGAATTCAGTTCTAAGGCTAATTTGGTAAAGGGAAAATCAAATGGAAACCAAAAACAGAACCAGTCCAAGCCTAACCATTCAAACCAGAAACATGGGCACCATAAACCAAACCAGAATTCGAGGTCCAACCATAAATTCAAACCTAACAATAAGAATAAAAATTCTAAACCTCAGTTTAAATCTAAACCTGCAGGTCAATGCTATGTATGTGGAAAACCAGGTCATTACGCTAAAGATTGCAAGTTTAGGAAGAGCCAAGATGTGAAGCCTCAAGCAAATGTAACCGAGGAGGGTAACTTTTCTGCTGTTGTGACCGATGCAAACATTGTGAGTAACATGACAGACTGGTGGCTTGATTCTGGCGCCACCAAACATATTTGCGGCACGAGAGGTGCCTTCACTACCTTCACTGCTATGGGTGGGGATGAACGTCTGTACATGGGAAACTCCTCCTCGTCTGAGGTTGAGGGAAAGGGAACCGTAGTTTTAAAGTTCACTTCGGGACATGTTCTCACATTGAAAGATGTTTTGTATGTCCCTGAGGTTAGGAAGAATCTGGTGTCCGGTTTTGTCTTAGTTAAGAAGGGTTTTAAAATTGTTCTAGAGAGTGATAAGGTAGTTGTGACTAAGGGAGGTGCTTTTGTGGGGAAAGGTTATGTTCATGAGGGTCTTTTTAAACTAAATGTAACCGTGGATGATAATAATAAAACATCTACTTCTTCTGCTTATTTGATTGACTCTTGTGATATGTGGCATTTTAGACTTGGTCATGTAAATAAGGCATCCATTAAAAAATTAATGTTTTTGGGAAACATACCAAAATCTGATATTTCTACCAACTCTAAATGTGAAATATGTGTTGAATCAAAATATGCTAAAAAACCTTTTCCAATTGTCGAAAGAAGTTCAACTGTTTTAAGTTTAATACATTCTGATCTTTGTGATTTAAAAGGTTATGTAACACGTGGTGGAAATAAATATTTTATTACTTTTATTGATGATTACTCTCGTTATTGTTATATTTATCTCCTTACGAGTAAAGATGAGTGTTTCTTAAAATTTATTTCTTATAAATTAGAAGTTGAAAAACAATTGGAGAAATCAATTAAAACATTAAGATCAGATAGGGGAGGAGAATACACCGGTGATCTTGATAAATATTGTAAAGAAAATGGAATAATTCATCAAGTTACTCCTCCTTATTCACCCCAATCTAATGGTGTAGCTGAAAGAAAAAATAGAACTCTTAAGGATATGGTAAATTCTATGTTAAGCACTTCGGGATTACCTTATAATATGTGGGGTGAGGCACTTCTTACTGCTTGTTATATTCTTAATAAAATACCTTTTAAGAAAAATGACAAAACTCCTTATGAAATGTGGAAAAATAGAAAACCTTCTTATAAACACCTTAAAGTGTGGGGGTGTCTTGCTAAGGTTTCAATACCAGTACCTAAGAGAACTAAACTTGAATAAAGTAAATAAGTTAGTGGAAGTGGCCAAGTGGTAAGTTAGTGGGGTGTGTGCATGAGGTCTAGGGTTCAAATCCTAGGGAGCACACTAATTATTAAGGGTCAAAGATTGGGCCTTGGGCCTTGGGCTCTTGGGGATTTCTAATGTGCATTAAATCTTTTCAAAATCGTTTTAATGTTAAACCGTTTTAAGTCTTTGACTATTTCTTCCAATATAGCTGTTAGTGGAGATATTAGTGGGTCAGTTGGCTAAAACCACTACCCACATTTTTTACCAAAATTCTGCATAAAACAAAGGCTACAGCTTTGAGAAAACAACACAGAACAAACTAATCTCTCTCACATTTTTCTACAAAAATAATTTTGCTACTTTCTACTTTTCTTTAATTTTTTGGGTGCTGGAGTATCCTGAGAGTTCGAAGATATGACACAAAACTGGTGTTTAAATCTGATCGTTGAATCCTGGGAGGTGTATGTTCACGAGGCTGACATCTACAAATATCAGCGAGCAATTTCACATTTAGGACTTTGTGTTCAACACAAACCTCGATCGATAAGTCCTTCTAATTTTATCTATTTCGAATTTGGGTTATTTCGTTTATTCTGCAATTATTATTTCCAACAATTATGACTTGAGTAATCATAGGCTTTAACCTATTAGATCAATTAAGACCTTCAAAGGGTTTGTTGTTTCGATTTTTACCAGTTATAACCCTTGAGATTTACATTGGTTTCTTTGGAAACCTTTCTTAGCCGATAGTTTTTTTAGAGATTACTGGGTTGATCCCTATACCCGTTAGATTAGGATATTACTCATTAGTTTAGTAGGAGATCTTAGAATGAATCTCGATAATTCTATCCTTGAGAATTTGGCCATTACATACATCGTGTTCACTTTACGCATTCTTTAAACCCTTATTTTTTCATTTATTATCTTTTGAGTGGTTTCTTGTATTGTATTCTTTTCAGCATTATATGGTTTTAGTATACTAATCTGGGTGTTATCATTAGTGATTTACCGAGGGAGCTTTTAAACCCATTGGATTATTTAGGGAAAATGGCTCAATCAACTAGTTTATTTCTTAAGCTGTTTTATTAACCATTATATCATTTTTTCCCAGTAAATTTCATCATAACCCTATATTTCACACGAGTTTCTAAACTCTTCCATCCCGTAGTATATAAGCCCCATTATACATAATTTTTGGGTTGGTCAACCATAGTTCTAGAGCGAGAAGCATAGAGAGTCAAATTATTTTCTTAGAGAGAAAAATGTAGAAATAGAGATAAATTATCTAAATGAGAGCGAGTATATTATTTTATATTATTTGATTCATCATTTACTCTTATTATTTTAGATTTTGATTTAAAAGTCTCAATGATCTTAGACAACGTATCTTCTTACGAAGAAATTGATTTCTTAGGCTGTTGTAGAGTCGAATCTATGTTTTATTCAAAAACCAAACTCTCTTAGTTATTATATCCGAATTCTTATTGAACATTTTTTAAGATCTATTATTTTGATTTTGTGGAAAAAATTATATTTGTTTTTAAAATCACATTTCTCTCCATATCTTAAATATTTATTGAATATGTTATGTAGATATGTTTTTTTTTATATTTTTATTAATCTCAACCTTTGAAAACTAACCCAAATTTAATGCTTAATATTAATAGTTAGTTTTGGGGTTATAATTTTGAGAAGAGTTGAATAGAATTTTTCAGATTCATATTTAAACACTACTCTTATTAAATTGAATTTGTATTTTTGTAGATAGAGAGAGAGAATACTTTTTAGTGAGAAAATATATTCAGTGTATCTCCATGATTAGTGTTATACATTTACTTAGAAATAATAGTTTTAGAATTTTAACGATAACACTATTTGAGTTTTTTCTTTTATTTTGCACTATGTTGATGTATGCTTATAGTTTTAATTTCTCTAATATGTTTAGGAGAATAATTTATTTAGACGAATGCATATTTTATTTTTATTTTCTTAAGTTTATTGAATATGTTTTTGTGAAAAGAAAATTGTTAAAATCATTTTTTTTCTTCAGATTTGTGTTTAATGTTTATTTATCTTGAAATCTATATAAACTGATATAGTGAATTGATATTTGAAAATCTATTTTTGGAGTTTTTTTGGAAAAAATTTAGTGATGAGAAAATTTGTTTTACTAGTTTATTGGAAAGCTAGGTTAGCATTTACATTCTGTACTACTCGGTGTGAGATAAAAAGAACACTAGTGTCATTCGAGGATATGAAGATGTAGAAGAATCAAAAGCGTCTTGCAACAGAGAGTGTACACAATCAGAGAAAGCCTAGGGATAAAGCCCAAATAGGTATATATTTTCCGATATAATATTTTAGATGTCTTAGATGTTGTTTTCTGTAAATTGATTCTTATTCTTAGTGAATTTTTTATTTTATCCCTTAGAGGGGGACGTGGATGGTTCACCACGTTTTCTAGTTTTACCACGTTAAAAATCCACGCGTGTTCATCTTCCTTGCCTCATCTCCTTCAAGTGTGACTAGATGAAAAAATTATTATGTTATTGATTTATACTAATGCCTCATATTGGATATATTGACTTGAAATGAGATATAAAGTTAAGTTAATAATCGAAATGGTTATTTTGATATTAGAATGAATCAAATTTAATTTATTTTAACTCTTGCATGTATTAAAATCTGATTAAGTTAAATAGTATAAAATTTTTCGTGATTTGATTATAATTCCGTGTTTAGAAAAACTTGCATAAAATCAGAGTTCGTTATGGGATTTTCATATGGTATCATAGCGGATCGCTACGAATAAGATTGAACCATCTTGAATGTGATCCATGTATTGTTTTGTGATCTCATGATTTTATATTTCAAATATTATTGCTTCTTAGGTCCATATTATGATGTTAAATCTTTATATGTTTAAAATAAGGACCCCTCAATAGTTTGAAAAATCTGTAAATAAACTTGTTGACCAACAGCATTGGTCGAGCGGGAGTGGAATATCCTTGTTAGTTTTCTACTCAGTTTTGTGGTAATTTTTTTAAATTGATATCTATTATGGAACAATTACCCTTCATATGTTTATTTTTAGTTTCCTTGTAAAGCTATAGGAATGTGCGTTAATTCACTGATTTCCCATATATACATGTTTTCGTGTTTTAATCATGGTAATAATATGCCCTCTGAAGTTTTAGGGAACCTATGTTTTAAAATATAAAAGGCACCTCTTAAAACTATTTTAATATCGGTGTGACACTTGATTAGACCCGTTTATATGTTCTTATGGTAGTTACTTTCTTTATTCTTCTCCATGTTATGATTTTTTATCCATTGTCTATTTGATATAATAGGAGGGAAAATTAAATCATTCCTAGTAGTCTTATAATTGAATCATATGTACGATATCCTAATTTTTTTATGATTTATCATTTTCTATGGTATCTTTGTGAGTTTGGTTTTTTAAGTTTTATGCAGGAAATCACAAGAAACTGTTAGGGTAATTAAAGTATAGTTAAATTATGAATATTTTTTTCTAGGACTCGAGATGGGTAGATTAGTAATTGATGCATAGGATTTACAAATTTCTATTTTTTCCTAAGTGTACCCTGATGTACTCAAGGAGTTTTGTCACAAATATCCAAGGGGGAATTGAAACACCCTAAATAGTTGACTTCCTTGATTTTACACTATTTAGTGTTACAACTAATTTAATATTTTTCCAAAATATATATTTAGTTTGAGAACCACTCTTTTGGTACATCATCTCAAATTTTTGAGACTATTAAATTCTTTAAACTCGATGAACCTTCCTATTCGGTAAAGATACAAAGGTAAAGTATCCTGTGACACTTCACACGTTTTAGGCACTCATGCATTTTGAGAAGGCTATGCTATATCAATTGCAACCAATTCGCAAATTTCAATTTAAAATTATTTAATTGGAGTCAATTTTTAAACCAATTTTATTTAAACCCTAACACATACATCTAGGCGGGTAAAATCAGACCATCATAAATAAATTGCTGACACATAGATTTCAGGAAAAAATCCTAAAGGGAAAACCTTTTTATTTCACTATGCAAAAGTAAATCGCAACTTACATACACAATGAAATATACAATGAATATCCGCAGACACTCACATAGACACGCAGCCTAGAGTCAACACCACAACAACCCACAATAACACGCAACTGTAAATCATCCAGGAGCACCCACAAGTACTCCCAATGACACGCAATCGTCAGCCGTAAATTTACTCTCTCTACAAGTGAAACCTGGACAAGATCGTATCTTGGGTTTCAAAATAATTCACTAAACTATTGGAATTTTTGTGAATTGAAAAACAAATTTTTAAACCCTAAATCAAGAAGACAAAATAATTTTGCAGTTTGCAGTTTTCGAAGAATGAAAAACGTCAAGTATTCTTGACGAAAGAGGACTCATTTAACACGCTATTTTTAAAAAATTTAAGTCGACGCGTCGCTCTAATGAAAACAGGACGTCGCTCGAACTAGATGATTTATTGCTCGAACGAGGACATCACACGACATTGCATTGTCTCTTGAACGACCATAACGTTAAAAACACTTTTTATAAAACTCCACCTCAACACTTAGAAAAATATCTTTTGAGGAAAACAATGCCTCAGGTGTTTAAAAACAGTTTAGAAAAATTATCCCAACACTTTAAATGAACCGTAAAGGGACTTAAATACAGCCTTACCAAAATCTATCTCACTGAGCCTTTCCTAGTTGAAGAACGTTGATATTCAGATCCGTCTTGATGCATGATTGAACTTGAGCGTTTCTTCGACGATTGTAGCGGTATATGACATACTCAAATGTAAATGGACTATGTAAAATATGTAGACAAATCTCCCCTATGTCTATGCTGGTACTAGGGGTGTTCGCGGTCCGGTCCGATCCGATTTTTTTTTATTTTAACGGACCGGACCGATTAAACCGATCCTAAAAAAAAGTGACCAAGACCAGACCGATTGTACCGGTCTTCCGGGCCTAGTCGGTCGGATTTTGTATAGGTTCGGTCCGGTCTAACTTGTCGGTCCTAATCTTATTAAAACAATCATTTTAAAAATGAAAATTTAAATTGGGTGAATCCGTGATCTCCTGGGTTACAAGAAATTCTTTTCTCAAAATTTTTTACATGTCACATGAAACTGTTTGCTAATAAAAGTGTATACAAGTATTCACCTAAATGTCATTGCATCATCCTTAAAACATCTATTAAGATTAAACTAACCAGCTAAACCACAACCTAGTTGGAGTAAATAGGTGTGGCACATTTAATCATAAAAGAAATCCCAATGTTATTTGTTGATTTCCCACGAGGGAAAAAAAGTAAAAAACAATAATTGGCAACAGCACAAATAGAATAAAAACAAGAAGAAATGGTTATCTGGGCCAATCTACCTTCATTTTGAAAGCTATATATCATATAGATAAATCTTACTATAAAACAATGATGAATGTAATGCACCACACCTTATCATCAGTGAACCTCATAAACATATATGGGCCTTGATTTCTTCATACCAGTAGTGAACCACATCTTATCAGACCCGTAACCCGTAACTCTGACCCAAACCTTATCAGACATGAGAGCAGCGACGGAGCAACAATGGTGGCTTGGATCACTGAGAGAGAGAACCGACACAAATGAGAAGAGC
Organism: Sambucus nigra; assembly: GCA_949130495.1. Taxonomy (NCBI): domain Eukaryota; kingdom Viridiplantae; phylum Streptophyta; class Magnoliopsida; order Dipsacales; family Adoxaceae; genus Sambucus; species Sambucus nigra. The sequence goes on from OX422216.1 coordinate 486,834,451, forward strand.
AGAAAGTGCAAGCGACACAAATGAGAAGAGGAAGGGAAGAACGTTTGTTGTGTTGTTCTGAGAGAGAGAACATATATGGGCGTGTGTTGTTAAATTACATCTAGGTTTCCTTTCTTTTGTAAAGACCAGCGCATCCCCAAGTTATGTGCACTGTGCGTGTGTCATTAATAGATATATATAAATATAATTAAATACATATATATTAATACTTACCGGTCCGGGTCGGTCCAGACCGAATATTTAATAAGGGAAACCGAGGACCGGACCGATTAGACCGGTCTATAAAAAAAAAATTGGACCAGACCAATTGAAAAAAAACTCGACAAATTTAGGACGATCCGGCTTGGTCCGTCGGTCCATTCGGTTTTCTGAACACCTTTAGCTGGTACAAACTAAAAACATCTGAATTATCAAATCAAATGTCCTATACAAATTTAATACCCTCCCATGAACCCAAAACTGAAAAGGTACTAAAAATGTAAGTCTTAAACTTTCTTGAAAAATCTTCAACTTTTCTTTGTCGTCATCAGGGTGTGCAAAACGATGATCTTCAAATTTTTTTACCTAGACACATGAGACAAGAAACAAATACCTTCGTGATGTATCGAGTTTGAAATGAAATAAACATAAATCAAAACAAAGATCAAATCTCAATTCTCCCCCATAATTAAAACTCCCCCATTTAATCATAATTCGTTCTCCCCCATTTTATTTGTCCAAAATAGACAAGGAAATGAATAAATAAATAGAAAATCATGGAGTGTCACGACAAGAAAAGCAAATTAACTACAATCATTCAAGGAAAAACTTGAAAGCATGCACCAACTATTTTTTATTTTTCAATTTTTCAAACAAAATCAAATTTTACAAAAAAAACACACACCATGAATTTACACTAAGAAAACCAAATCATGAAAATGGAATGAATGGGTGTGAACATATTCAATAGGTAAATCAACTCAAACATACATAACAAATATGCACAATGAATATGGATACTTCTAACGAATGATCTTCACAATCATCCTTAGGTGTAAAAATTGTTGAATTCAAATGACATTGACTTAATCAAATCAACAAATCAAAGTCTAAAATAATTTCCACACCAACAATGTCTAAAACTATGATTTATTTCCAATAAAACTCCCTCAAATATATATTTCTTTTTCAAGATCTTTTGAGGTTTCTATTTTTTTTTCTCAACTTAGAGAAATCCTATTGGCCCCATTTTCGGCATATGATTATTTTTATTGCCTTATTTTTTTCTTGGGCTCTTTTAAATGGTGGATTTTATGACGTGATTTTTATTCACTCGTAGCCCTTTTCCCGTATTCACTCATTATTTTTTCATATTAAACATATTCCTCACGGGAAATGGTTCTAACATGCACTCTTTCATTATAAAGTTTTATTGCATTGTATTCGTTTTAAAGATATGAGTGAGATGGAAACACTTCGATCAACATGTGATGGATAAGTATTATAATCAAACAAATCCGTGCAAGTGTGAATTAAAGGAAATCATGAGTCAAACATGTAGAAAGTAATCTCAAATCTCATATTAATGACTCCAAACATTATAAAGCACATGGCCGAAATGATGTATCGTGTCAAAACACTATTGAATAATCACATGGATATGGAATAATTTTGTGACTTGGTTATCCTAAATGTCCATCCATAAACAGTGTAAACAAAATAGAAAAATATTTGTTTTTTTCTAAAAAAATTATCAAAATAAAATCTTTTTGGCCTTTTCAATTTTTTCTCAAAAAAATAGAAAAACTTTTTGTATTTTCCCAAAAAATTTCAAAAACAAATTTGTTTTTGGTTTTTCGAAAAATATATCAAAAAATGGAAAATATGAATACAAAAGTGGTACACACTATCAATAGGCATAAAATATCATCCTATACTAGCAAATAAGTCTAAACCTCAACCGTTAGGTGCAGCGGAGTTTTCCAAAGATGGTGACATCCTATGAAAAAAATCCATCAAGTCATGTGAAGTATTGACCAAAAACTTTACTTGCTCCCTAATATGTGCAAACTCTCTCATGTAATCATCTGGAGCATCATGTGTGGGTACATGTGTGGGAACACACGTCAAAACTCTATGCGACACACTACCCAACTTAAAACAAAATTCCCTAAAGTTTCCTCTCTTCTTGCAATGGGTGCAAACATATACGGGCCTAGGAACACCTATCTCAAAATGTCTATGGCACAGTCTCCTCTCCCGAATGGGACACCAAGATGGGTTGAGTTGAGAGACATACGGATCAATCACAAACTCAAGAACTGACTCGGGTGCAACGTGGAAAGTTGACGCACCGTCATGACCTATTCCTAATCTCCAAACATTACCCAAAGTGGGACCGAGGTGCATCTTTCTTACCTTCTTAGATGTGTCCTCTAAAGTGATCTTTACCTCCCGTGCACGTTCAATATCTCTCTCTAATTTTGGCATACAGGATATAAGTTCACCCTTCTCCCGACCTACAAAGATTAACTGCTCACTTAAAGAAACCCTCACCTTCTCGAGTTGACTCGATAATGCCTCAAATACCCTCAAAATCTCTATCCCTCTCTCCAAATAAATCACCCTAAGACCTAACTCTTTATTCAACTTCTTCATCTTTAAGGTCTCGGCGTACAAATCTCTAAATGTAATTTGGATTTCACTTTTACCTTCACTAGCGCACTTACTCTCATAGTCACTAGAAACACTCAATTCATCCTCGGGACTCTCACGTGCACAAGTATCCTCATCGTCGTGGGATAAACTACGTGTGCTCACATGACTATCTAAAAAGGCAACACACATCCCATGTGAAGATTAATCCCTGGAATCCTTCACCTCTTCCTCACAATTGCTAAGAGTGGTTGGCATGGCAATCTTTTTGCCCTTTCTCTTTATCCTAGTGGGGCACTAAAAAGCCTTATGCCCATTCCCTTCACATTCAAAACATATCTCTTCTTCCCCATTCTCTCTCTCTTTCTCATTCTCACCGTTCTCTTTGGCCACGTATTTCTTTTATTTTTCTCAAAAAATATTTTATTGGATGAATTTGTTTTGGAAAATTTGAGAAACATTTTGAAATTTTGGGCAAGTATGGCCATATCAAAATCAAACCTACCCTTAAACTCGGAATAACAAACTCTCACTCTATTTTTCTTCTCTCTTATGTGTGACACCCGACCTAATAAAATACCGGGCAATCAATCCTCTACCAAATTAAAACAGGAGTCTCATATGGTTCATCCTTAGCATCACTGTCCAAAACCTAATTTAATTACTAATAACCTATTAGGTTGGTGTCAAATTTTTTTTTTACTAATATTTTTAATCAAACCATTCAAAAAAAACATTCACATTGTTTATATATATGAAACTGAAATGAAATAAAATAACCAAACAATCGGCTTGACATGATACAACCAAATCGAATGTCGCACTAAAAGGCAGTAAAAGTATAAATGATACAAATGGGCTTTCGGACCGAATGTTACTACAATGCTTACTATCTAGATCATAAGAATATAAGCATCTAAAAATAAACCTGCATGCATCCACAGCTGCCGCAGCAACGTCTGACTCGAAAAGATCATCATCTAGGCGGCCCTATATCTGGACACCTATATATATATATATATATATATATATATATATATATATATATATATATATATATATATATATATATATATATATATATATATATATAGCAAGAGAGGAGAAAATAGAGAAACAGGCCACAGCCCGAGTTTTGAAAATATTTTGCATGTGCATAAATGCCATATGTTTAAAATATGATTTATCTCATATTTAAATTGGTATCGCACTCCCATGAGATACCTCACCCCTCGTCTAATAGTGCACACCTATCGCATACCTTTTTAAATTTACTAGTTAAGCTACCCTGCCTAACTAAACTCTATCAACCATCATCTAGAAATCCTCATACCCGAGTACTAAGGCCTAAACTTCTCCCCATTCCCAACATTGCACTACGTTCGTGCGTGGGGTGTCTCGTGAAGCGAAATCCAAACAATGAACCCCCCGATACACTACTACCTGACAATGTTGATCATCGAGATCCATTAGGCCCTCAGCGCATAATGTATATATAAAAACTCATATATATATATATAGTGCTCACTAAAACTTATGATTCTTATTCATATAGATCCGGATATAAATCTACCGAAAGTGGAATATCAACTTATCATTCTCTTTACTCTACTCAAGTCTATTTTATATGATTATTTATCTTCCTATACAAACAATATACTATACGTAACAAGTATAATTATACCTATCACAATCATAAGTATAATAACCATCCCACCGAGCTATAACTCGATCATGTAGTCTCGTAATGCCTATCCGAATTCGGGTTTACTCACTGTACCACGGTACCAAGCCAAACTCACTCACGGTCATGGTAAAAATACATAATGGTGGAGGCGGTCATATTCCCTCTGCAAGTGGAGTACACACATCGCACTCGAACGCGGGACGAGATGACCCGAGGATATACTTTCCTTGCTCATCAAGCTAGGGGATTCACCCACATCACGCAACCTCCTCGGATCGCACTAGAGAAATATATAATCTGGCTGTTCCAACCCTATGTCAAAGGAAAGCCCGTGGAACCATCCTCTAAGATACAAATATACCAATCACACACAGATATATATGTATTCGTATCATATTATATAAACTGTAATCCCATCGTATATATAATCTACGTCACTTCTCAAATATATATATGGCTATAATTGCCGATCTCAAATAGCGATAGCCAATACTCCGACTGTTCCCATTCGTAATAGTATTTAAGTATTCGCACACTTAGAATACTAAACTTATAAGTATTCTCTATACACACTTGCCAAAGACCTCTTTCGAACGTTGTTCGACCCGAACCTTCACTAAGTCCATACCCGGATTGTACACTAAACTAATCTAAGGTTCTCTCATTCATTCCGAGGTTTACTCACCCTCAATACCGTCATCTATGAGTCCTAATATCATAGCTAGACTCCCCCACAATTTTCTTCAATTGAAATTAACTCCCCCTAAACTCAAACAAGGAAAACTGCCAAATTCAATAAAGGCGAATCGATTCGCCCCAAATGCGAATCGATTTGGGCTAGCGAATCGATTTTGTTTCCATCTGAATCTATTCGGAAAGTATTCTGCAAGAAGATCCTCAAAGGCGAATCGATTTGGTCTTAATCCGAATCGATTTGGCCTGAGACAGCCTTACAGGTCCCCTTATGCGAATCGATTCGGTCTAGACCCGAATCGATTCGCCCTGTTCAGAGGGAACTGTTTGGGGGATTTCCCAATCTCCAAAATACCCAAATATAAACTCAACCTCCATTTTATGGTTTCTAACCTCAACCAACATGACCATCATCATCCTAACACTAATTTCTAACAAACACATCAATTAATTTTTTTTTCTCCCAAGGTCAGGTTGAATTTCTGACTAACGATTTTGATCTGGGATAGCCTTCCATAGAAAAATCATTATAAATTAAAAAAAATTTGAAAAATACGCGGTTAGCACCCACGCGACCGTATCAGAAAGATATACAAATTTTATTTTTTGACCAAGAGCCGAATCGATTCGGAAAGGGCAAATTTTACTATTCACTTTCTTCTCCAAAATTCCAAACCTCCATTAATACACCTCCAAGTTTTTCATCTTCTCTCCCATCATCATACAACCTCAAAGAACCATATATACACACATAAAAAGTGTTCTAATCACCCTATAACCCATAACCAACAACTAATTTCAATTAATTCCTAAGTTACTCAAATTGGATATTATCCGGGGTTTATTCGTTAAGGTTTTGAAAAACCCGTTTGATTCATGAAAACCCAACCCAAAAATCTTTATAGTTTGTTATTACCAACTATGATATGAGATTTATGCTAAAAAGGAATAAAGCAAGTAAACACTTGCCTCGTGGATAAAATTCGACGACCTCGAGTCGAATCCCGTGGAGTTTGGCCGGAATCTCCCTTTTCTCTCCTCCTTCCTTTCTTATATTCTTTCTTCTTTCTCACTTTTCTTTCCTTCTCCCACTCTCTTGTGTCTTTTATAGGAGAGAAATAAGGTTTTATCCCTTATAAACCCAAAAATGACTCGTTTACTCAATTATGAGTCCCTATTAGTCCAAAAGTTCCCGGAGTCTAAACACTACTCACGGATACTATATTCTGACTATCTCGGCCATTCCGAAACTAATCGCTCACTCACAATATTCATCTGAGTCACTTAACTACAATTCAATAATTAAACCAACACATCTTAATACGGGTTTTCCAATTAAAATATTATCCTTTGTCGCTTTACCCAACTGCGACATGTAATTAAAATGTTCTAACTCATTTATTTAATCCCAAAAGTAAATGTAAACACACATCAGAAATCATCTACCCCTCATAAACTCCAAAAATTATTTTTCAAAAAAATTCCTTAAATCTCCAAATTACACCCATTGATGTAATTTAAATATCCATAAAAGTGCGGGGTATTACATTCTCCCCCCTTACAATGGAATTTCATCCCCAAAATTTAGATACGACCAGTACTACCAACCTAGGATTGCTAATCTCATTACGTCCTAGTACACCAGAGTTGAATGGTACTACCCAATGGTCCCCTACCACATTTCACCTATCTCAAGGCGTATACTCTAACTCACTAGTTTAACCACAAGCTCAACTACATCTCTATATGCTACAACACCACCTCGATCGTAAGATGAACTCTAACAACGACACATCGCACCTAGTGCTTCTACGATCATAAATAAAGAAAATGATCCTATAACTGCAACTCTAACGTCTCGATCCCCTCGAAAAGTCGGCACTCTAAGCGTCCATTATACCTATTGCACCCATGATTGGATTATTGCGTACCTCCTAAGACATTGCATCCAACACACTCCAAATACATTTATAACTGTCTTACATCATAATCTTCAGTTTTATATACTACGCCCCTTCTATTTCTGGCGGTATATAAAATCAACTTACCAAGGTTCCCATACACCTTTTAACCCGTTCCTATTTGCACAACTATTGTAAACGTCCGACACGTAACACTCTCTCTAAACAATGGGCCTCATTTCCTCGGTGTAGTACTAACACATGGGTTTTCCTAACCTGAAAAATTCAAAATTCAATTCTTCCTATACCTGGAAATCCAATCCTTTTCAAGGTTAACTCACCAATCTTCTTGTGGTTAACTCCCAACAATCTTCCTATATCGACGCCACTAGTCCTACTGGCCTTACTTCCTAATAAGCCTACGATCAAAGGGTTTCCAACACAAGTAAAATGATTACTATCCTAACAAAATCCCTAGTGCCCAAAACCTCTCTCAACTTCCGAAATTTGCTCGGTTTCATGTGTGAGACATCTCGCAACGCGAAATCCAAACAAGGAACCCTCCCATTACACTACTTCCTCGCATCTTCAGTCATCTAGATATAACTGTCTAAGGCACACAATCAGGATGTTCTAAATCCTACCTCTAACCTACTAACATACTTCTACCACTATGTCCTTCCATCTTGGCGAAATGGAAAATCTAACTAATTAGGGCACCTAATCTCTTTAAAAGTGTTACGAACATTGTGCCTAGAACGTATTACCTCAGAATTTGCCTTCCACTCAGGGAAAGGCTATAAGACTTAAATCAATTTCCTTAACCTTACCTCACCCACATACATGCGGTGAGAAAACCATTTCAGTGCTTTTCCTTACCACTTCTATCTCCATAAGCATGAAATCGTCACACGGCTCTCAGTTTATACTGTTTTCTCCACACTATGTAACCTATCATCAAAACCAATATCCTTGCATCTCGTAACATCTCTCCACTCCCGACGTCTTTAAGGTTCATATGTGGAGTGTCTCGCAAGATAAACCCAAACAAGGAACCCCTCCTATACACTACTGCTTAACTTTATCGGTCGTGGAGGTTCGTTAGCTTCAAATATGCCACTTGGATAATTCCATCCCACCTATCAACAAAATGTGTTCAGAACTCCTATTTCTTTCCAGGAGCCACACCACCAAGCGCTCGTACTAACACTAAGTCCTTTGCACAAATAACGATGAGCTTAAACTCATAGCTTAACAATAAATCTTGCAAACCTTAAATTATATAAATAAGGTCGCTACGCACTCAAATCATGATAATGAAACATCTACTCTTCGAAGTTCCTTCTATCCATATAATAATGGCGAACTCAACCTGTATCCAAGTGAGATATAATAACAATAACCCGTTCCACCCTGGAACCGCGAATACATTAGTCTTGCAATCATTAGCCTGCTATCGCTCCGATCAATCAAAAATATATTATACTCGTATAACATACACAAAACGAGCAGTGCAAGCCCAAACATAAGCTCAAAATACCAACACCCGCTACCGCGAAAACACATATAGACATACACTATATAGTGTTACCGATATTACCAGTAAACTCGAATCACATACGAATCTAGGGATAATAAAATATTGTGACTCAATCTTGCCTCACAAAATATACCTCCTTCGTCCGAGGTGAAACACATAACAACATTCTTGACAATTACCCTGGCTACTCCAAATGGTTCCCGAACATGGTACACTTGCCCTGAATGAACGAAAAACTACTTTAATCAAATTCCCCATCTAGGCACGCTACTCTTGTCCTTTAATTTCTACTGGGCAAGGACTACCCGCTTGGTTCTATGCTCCACATTGAAACATTCCCCATCTCTGGCCACCTTGACCATGTTAAGGTTATCAGTATCTTGGACTCCATAGCCTCGATCCTGGAAATCACCTTCGTATTTCCCTCAGCTCCTCCAACTAAAGGAAACACGTTGCCGGCCTCAACTACCCTGTTTTAATGAACTCCCCGGGTGGATGTCCATCAATGGGGTTTCATGAACACAAATTCTCCATATGTGTTAGGAACACTTTCTAGTGAGCCTATTATTCTTCTGAAGGACTCTCCCTTCATTGTACCTACCTTACTTCGGTACAAGGTTCACTTCTCCATATCACTCTTTATTCACTTCTTATGTGAATAATTCAAAGCTTCATTCTTTTCATTCTTGCTAAATCATGGGAACTCGTGGTTAAAGCCATTCGTAAGATCCCTTTATGAGCAAAATATCATACCCTCTTAAACATGGTGACTACCGTTCCCATCATTTCAATGTTTCTCCCATGAGTGAAAACATTTTCCTTAAATTTTCACATCTGGGCATTTCCATACCTTGCTCTAAGCCTAAAGCTTCTGAGCCTTCTACTTCCACTGAGTAATGCTACACTTACTTCGCACGACTTAACTTCAACATATGGTCCTTGTCAAAGACCCTTTTAAACTTTTTCCCCAACTTAACTTCACAGGGTAATTCAACTTTAGCACCACTCTCTACTATAGCGATACTTGGATACTCAGAACTACTGTACTTTAGTAGTCATTGCAATAATCCTTGACAAATTCCACAAGGAGAGTGACCTCTACTACGGTCCTGGTCTCCAACTTCAGCTAACAGCTCCAACTAATCCCCACCTCATACTTCCCTCACAACGGCCTTCCTTGGTCGCCCTCTTTCGATCAGCACACGAATCTCGAATGAGCACGCAAAAGATTTATTATAATCTTACATAATATCAGAAGAAAGAAATCTCATGAAAGGAATCAGCATTCATAATCATAAGGCTCTATATCAAATTGAAAGTAACACTGAAAGCGTAGTACGTCCGAACAAATTCCTAAGGACACTAGAACCTGATGCTCTGATACCATCTGTGACACCCCGCCTAATAAAATACCGAGCAATCAATCCTGTACCAAATTAAAACAGGAGTCTCGCATGGTTCATCCTTAGCATCACTGTGGAAAACCCAATTTAATTACTAATAACCTATTAGGCTGGTGTCAAAATTTTATTTAACTAATCTTTTTAATCAAACTATTCAAATAAAACATTCACATGGTTTATATATATGAAACTGAAATGAAATAAAATAACCGAACAATCGGCTCAATATAATACAACTAAATCGAATGCCGCACTAAACGACAGTAAAAGTATAAATGAATACAATTGGGCTTTCGGCCTGAATGTTACTACAATGCTTCGTATCAAGATCAAAAGAATATAAGCATCTAAAAATAAAGTTGCATGCATCCACAGCTGCTGCAGCAACATTTGACTCAAAAGTATCATCATCCAGGTGTCCCTGTGTCTGGACACCTATATATATATACACACACACACACACATTTCCATGAGATACCCCTCACCCTTCGTTTAATAGTGCACACCTATCGCATACCTTTTTAAACCTATTAGTTAAGCTACCCTGCCTAACTAAAGGCTATCGCCCATCATCTAGAAACTCACATACCCGAGTACTAAGGGATAAACTTCTCCCTATTACCAACATTGCACTACGTTCGTGCGTGGGGTGTCTAGCGAAGCGCAATCCAAACAAGGAACCCCCTCGATACACTACTACCTGGCAATGTTGATCATTGAGACCCATTAGGCCCTCAGGACATAACATATATTTATATAAACTCGTATATAAATGTAGTGCTCACTAAAACTTATGATTCATATTCATATAGATCCGGATATAAATCTACCAAAAGTGGAATATCAGCTTATCATTCTCTTTACTCTACTCAAGTCTATTTTATATGACTATTTATCTTCATATACAAATAATATACTATACACAACAAGTATAATTATACCTATCACAATCATAAGTATAATAACGATCCAACCGAGCTATAACTCGAGGATGTAGTATCGTAGTGCCTATCCGAATCTGGGTTTACTCACTATACTACGGTACCAAGCCAGACTCACTCATGGTCATGGTAAAAATACACAACGGTGGAGGTAGTCATATTCCCTCTGCAAGTGGAGTACACACATCGCACTCGAACGCAGGACGAGATGACCTAGGGATATACTCTCACTGCTCCTCAAGCCAGGGGATTCACTCACATCGCGCAACCTCCCCGGATCGCACTAGAGAAATTTATAATCTGGCTATTCCAACCCTACGCTAAAGGAAAGCCCGTGAAACCAGCCTCTAAGATACAAATATACTAATCACACACAGATATATATGCATTCGTATTATATCATATATATATTGTGATCCCATCGTATATATAATCTACGTCACTTCTGAATTATATATATGGCTATAATTGCCAATCTCATATAGCGATAGCCAATACTCCGACTGTTCCCATTCATAATTATATCTTTGTATTCACAAACTTACAATACTAAACTTATAAGTATTCTCTATACACACTTGTCGAAGACCTCTCTCGAACGTTGTTCGACCCGAACCTTCACTAAGTCCATACCTGGATTGTACACTAAACTAATCTAAGGTTCTCTCGCTCAGTTCAAGGTTTACTCACCCTTAATACTGTCATCTTGGAGTCCTAATATCATATCTATACCCCCCCACAATTTTCTCCAATTGCAATTTAACTCCCCCTAAACTCAAACAAGGAAAATTGCCAAATTCAACACAAGCGAATCGATTCGCCCCAAATTCGAATCGATTCGGGCTAGCGAATTTATTCGATTTCCATCCGAATCGATTCGAAAAGTATTCTGTAAGCAGGTCCTCAAAGATGAATCGATTTGGTCTTAATCCGAATCGATTCGGCCTGAGACATCCTTACAGGTCCCCTTATACGAATCGATTCGGTCTAGACCCGAATCGATTCGCCCTGTTCAGAGGGCACTGTTTGGGGGATTTCATCTTCTAAAAAATACCCAATTATTGACCCATCCTCCATTTTATGGTTTTTAACCTAAACCAACATCACCATCACCATCACCATCCTAACACTGATTTCAAACTAACACATCAATTAATTTTTTTCTCCCAAGGTCAGGTTGGATTTCTGACTAACGATTTCGATCTCGAATATCCTTCCATAGAAAAATCGTTATAAATTAAAAAACAATTAGAAAAATACGTGGTCGGCCCACGCGGCTGTATCGAAAATATATATAAATTTTATTTTTTGACCAAGAGCCGAATCGATTCGCTTCCTAGACGAATCGATTCGGAAAGGACGAAGTTACTATTTACATTCTTCTCCAAAATCCCAAACCTCCATTTAATACACCTCCAAGCTTTTTATCTTCTCTCCCATCATCATCAAACCTCAAACAACCATATATACACACATAAAAAGGGTTCTAATCATCCTAGAACCCATAACCAACAACTAATTTCAATTAATTCCTAAGTTACTCAAATTGGATATTATCCGAGGTTTATTCGTTAAACATTCGAAAAACCCATTTGATTCACAAAAACCCAACCCAAAAATCTTTATGGTTTGTTATTACGACCTATGATATGAGATTTATGCTAAAAAAGAATAAAGAAAGTAAACACTTGCCTCGTGGATAAAATCCGACGACCTTGAGTCGAATCCCGTGGAGTTTGGCCGGAATCTCCCTTTTCTTCTTCCTCTCCTCCTTCCTTTCTTCTCTTCTTTCTTCTTTCTCTATTGGCTTTCCTTCTCCCACTCTCTCGTGTCTTTTATAGGAGAAAAATAAGGGTTTATCCCTTATTAACCCAAAAATGACTTGTTTACTCAATTACGAGTCCCTATTAGTTCAAAAGTCCCCGGAGTCTAAACACTACTCACGAATACTATATTCTGACTATCTCGGGCATTCCGAAACTAATCGAGCACTCGAAATCTCCATATGAGTCACTTAACTACAATTCACTAATTAAGCCCAACACATATTAATACGGGTTTTCCAATTAAAATATTATCCTTTGTCACTTTACCCAACAACGACATGTAATTAAAATGGTCCAACTCATTTACTTAATCCCAAAAGTAAATGTAACACACATCAGAAATCATCTACCCCTCATAAACTCTAAAAATTATTTTTAAGAGAAATTCCTTAAATCTCCAAATTACACCCATTTAACTAATTTAAATATCCATAAAAGTGCGGGGTATTACATTATGGACACTTCCTCTCCTTTCCTAGACTGGGCTCTAAATGTTATCCCTCTATCCTTAGGCTTGACAGTGTTAGGAAATATGTCAATTTCATATGTCTGGAGGTCTCCAACCAGTTATTCTAACTTGATATTGCTCAAATTTCCTAAGGAATTCAAAATAGTTACTTTAGAGATAAAACGTTTAGGAAGCGATCTCAAAATATTTTTAACCACTCGTGCATCAGGAATGTTCTCACTAAGATTGAAACTAGTGTTGACAATGTCAGATAGTCGTGCATAAAAGTCGTAAAAATACTCATATTGAATCATGGCAATTGTTTCAAATGGAGTAGTTAAAATTTTCAATTTAGACTCATTGACTACATTTGTGCCTTCATGGGTAAGTTGTAAAACATCTCACGCTTCACGTCATAATATGTCAGAACTCTTTAGGAGTGAAGACACCAAAAATTACACTTAGCCCACGAGAATTAAAAGTGTTCCATTTAAACTCATCCTCAGTCTAGCTATTCACCGACTGAAGATTAGTGACATTATTAGCGGTGACAGTGGGAGGAGTCCACCCTCTTTCACAAACAACCAAACTCGCTCATCGATTTCTTTTAAATAAGATTTCATACGGGCTTTTCGTCAAAAACTGGCAACCTATTATATAAGTTTTCAATCGGAAATATTGCAATTTTCCAAAATTAGATTTTTCAAAATAAAAATCAATATCACAAAATTTTGTGAAAAATAGGATCACTCGATAAATTAAAGAAACCCGCTCTGATACCAATTTGAGAAGTCTATGTGATATCAATTTCAACCAATTCACAAATTCCAATTTAAACTAATTTAATTGGAGTCAATTTTTAAACCAATTTTCTTTAAACCCTAACATATACATGTAGGTGGGTAAAGTCAAACCATCACAAATAAATTACTGACACACAGATTTCAGGAAAAAAACCCAAAGGGGAAACCTTTTTATTTCAGTATGCAAAAGTAAATCGAAACTTACATACACAATGAAATATGCAATGAATATACGGAGACACTCACATAGACACGCAACCTATAGTTAGCAATGGATCAACCACATCAACCCACAAGAACAGCATGTTTGAATCAGCCAGGAACACCCATAAGTAATCCCAATGACACGCAGTCGTCAACCGTATATTTACCCTCTCTATAAGAGAAACTTGAACAAGATCGTATCTTGGGTTCCAAAATAATTCACTAAACTATTGGGATTTTTATGAATTGAAAAATAAAGTTTTAAACCCTAAATGAAGAAGACAAAATAATTCTGCAGTTTGCAGTTTTTCGTAAAATGAAAAATGTCAAGTCTTCTTAATAAAAAGGACTTTAACAAGCTATCTATAAAAAAATTGAGTCGACGCGTTGCTCGAACGAAAAAAGGATGTCGCTCGAACGAGATGAGTTATTGCTCGAATGAGGACATCATGTGACATTGCATTGTCGCTTGAATGACGCTGCCTTATCGCTCGAACCACCAGAACGTCGAAAATACTTTTTATAAAACTCTGCCTCAACATTTAGAAAAAAATCGTTTGACGAAAAACTACGCCTTATGTGTTTAAAAATAGTTTAGAAAAATTATCCCAACACTCTTAAATGAACCGTAAAGGGACTTAAACATAACTTTACCGAAATCTATTTTGCAGAGGCTTTTCTGTTGAAGAATGTTGACATTCGAATCCCTCTTGATGCATGATTGAACTTGAACTTCTCTTCGACAGATCTAGCGGTATACGACATACTCAAATGTAAAGGGACTATGTAAAATATGTCCTTACACATTTCATTTAAGATTAATTGGTATTATGTGTCTCAAGTAATTTTGAAAAATAAAATTTAATTGATTTTTTATTAAAGTTAGATACCTATTTTAAAAATTAATTTTCGAAATTAATTTTTCTCATGTTAAAATGAATTTTTAAACATATTTTTATACAATGAAATGTCATTTTTATGAATAACATTTTTAAAGAAAAACACTTGAGTTTTCTCTCACACACATAAGTGAGATTGTATTCTATCCCTTGATTAGTGTTGAGATCGGATGACTTAGGCATAAATCCATTTGGTACTTAAACTGACCAATTGTGTTTGATTTCATGATATTAGGATCGTTATATTGAGATTGCATAAATTCGTATTGAAACCATTGGATCATTCGAGCTATTATCCCGTATGTGCCACATTATTCTACAAATAGGAGAAGATTTGGAGATTTCGGTTAGGTTTTATTAACCATGACCCCTAGTTTAATTGACGTGGGTATAATCCATTAGTTGTTATGTTTAGCCCTTTGCCTTTGATCTGACCGTCTCTTTTACCTAGGTGTACTGTCCACAACATTTGCATTAACAACCATAGGATTCTTTTACAGAGTAATCATTAACATAGGATTCTTTTACAGAGTAATCAATAAGTGGTTTCTGGTTTTAGTATATCAGCATGGGTTTTATTATTAACTATTTACTGAATGATCATTTATAGCAAGTTGGCTTATTTTAGGAATCTGACTCTATCCAGTAGCTTATTTATTATGTTTGTTATATTAATTGTTAGATCATTTTGTTCCTAGTAAATTTCATCGCAACCCTCTATTTCACATGTGTTTCTAGACTCTTCTATCCCTTAGTATATTGACCTCATTATACATTGATTTAGGGTTGGTCAGCCACAGTCTTAGAGTGAGAAACATAGAGAGTCTTATTATTTTCTTAGAGAGAAAAATTAGAGATAAAAAGAAATTATTTAAGAGCATATCTTGTTTTTTCAAAGTCTCAAAGATCTTACAGAACATATCTTGTTATGAAAAACTTGATTTCTTGTGTTGTAATAGAGAGTCTTATTCTTTAATGCTCAATTTTCTTTTTTATCAGAAAATAAACCCTCTTAGTTGTTAGATCCAAATTTTTATTAAATATTTTTTAAGATCTATTATTGTATTTTTGTGGCTAAAACTTTATAAGTTGTTAAAATCAGATTTATCTTCAGATCTTAAATATTTATTTATTATCTTATGTAGATCTATTTTCTTTTGTATTTTTATTAATCTCAACCTTTAAAAAGTAACCTATATTTAATGGTTGTGGTGACAATTAAGTTCATCACAAATTATCAAGAAAAGATAATCACCAGAACAAATAAAGAAAGTAAGGAATGGCAATCACACAACACAATATTTTACGTGGTTCAGCAAGAATGCCTACGTCCACGGTGGTACTCTCAATATTATTTCTTTATACTTCGGGGAGTGTTTTACAGAAAAATAATACATGCCCTTTGCCCCGGGCTAAGGGTTTGTTATATACATGTTTATTTTCGGGGAGTGGGGTGTTGGAGTCCCCCACATCAATCCACAACTCCTAGAATATCTCCTTACAATATTTTAGGTATGGACTAGGTCGTAACTGAATGAGTTGGGGCGTGAGACCCCCAGACTTTGGGCCGTAATTTATTGGGCTACTCGTCTGGGCCCAAGGTAATAAATCGAGGTACCCACAATTGTCCCTAAAGTTGTTGGGCCACAATTTGGGCTCAATAACTGTAAATGATTTGTCATAATGTCTCTTTTGTAAATTGTGCAACACTTTTCAAGATCGAAGCGCCTCTTCTGAACATATTTAGGCAGAAGTCTGCCTCGTTGCCTGTGCATTATGATTAGAAACGTTTAAAAATACTCCGGAGAAGTCTGTTCTTATTGTTGCTTTAGGTTTCTCCATATTTCTAAACTTATCAAAGATCCCGCTGTTTCTCTTTCATTACCAGGTCTTCGTCTTCCAATTTTAATCTTCTTCATCGTCTTTGTTTGTGACTTTGCATCGTCCCAAGCTAAGTTTTTACTTCGTAAGTTCCTCTTGCTCTCTCTCTCTTTACTTTTTCTGTTGAAATTTCTTCGTATTTGTAATTAGGGTTTGTATCATTCAATGGCAAAAATAGGCAATAGATCAATATCCAAATTTAGGAAGTTCTATAATATTTTGAATTGGGTAAACATCAAGTGTGACCCTATCCCCCGTAATGTTAGGGAGGTTGAGTACGCTCACTGGATTCACGTTCTCTTGTTGTCCCAAGGGGTCTTACTTTTCCTGCAAGAAATTTGTTTTTGCACTTTTTTGGTTATTTCAATATTGTCCCTGCACAGTGTTCACCCAATGTCTGGAAGATTGTTAATGGTGTACATAGAATAAACCACCTCTATATCACCAATTTAGGGATTTCTGAGATTTTCTTTTGTTATTCTTTCTCGCGAACAAGTTCTGGTCTTCTTTAACTCAAGGCCAGGAGTCCTGATAGGGTATTGGTAGTAAATTTACCTGATTCCCACAAGGATTACTAGCATGAGGGTTTTATTGCTAGAAATTGGCAGTTTCCTCCCCAAACTAAGGGTTGAGGTCTGGAAGGTTTGAGGTCCCCTTCTATGGGGAGGAGTACATAGGTAGGCTTAGTCTTTGCTCTGCTCATCGATCCTCTATTTATGTACGATTTCCCTGATGTTTTTATTTCTTTCTTTTTAGCGAGGACAAAGAACTCGAAACCTGCTCTCAACGAGGTTTGAGTTACTGAGTTAGTCAAAGACTGGAACATCAGGGAGATCTTGGCTAATGGTGAACACCCTCGATCAGCGGCTCTTCTCTTGGAATACAAGAACGTTGGGTCTAGCTTTATTGCACGACCTGTGGATAGCATCCCTGATCTAGACATTATTGAAGAGGCTACTGTCGATCCCATCTAATTAGTCGAGGAAGAAAGTAGCTCTGGTGAGGAGAGCGAGGGTGCTGACAGGGTTGGTCCTGACGGTGGTTCCAGTGAGGAGAGCTCTAGTGAAGAATCTTCCAGTTCAAAAGGGGTTTAAGAGGCTCAAGAGTCTTCGAGTGAATCTAGTAGTTCCAGCGAGGAAGACATGGCTCCTCCAAGGAAGAATCTGATTCGAGATGATGATGATGATGATGAAGTGCTCCTTTCTTGCTGGTCAAAAAAGAAAAAATTTGGTGGTGGAGAGGTTGCAACTGGTTCTCATTCTGATGTTTATGAGTAGGAGAAAAAAAAGAGGGAGGAAGAGCAGTTGAGAGAGGGAGAGAAAAGGAGTAAGAGAGGAAGAAGGTGGAGGAGAAATAGAGAGTTGAGAAGGAGAGGAAGGAGAGGGAAAAGGAGAGAAGGAGAGAGGAGGTGAGGATAAAGGCGGGGCAAGCTCTAGTGCCTGTGTCCACCTTTCCTAAGGGGGCCTCTGTTGCCCTCTCTCCCCAGTTGGCTCCTACGTTACTCGAAAGAGCAATTTTTCCTATTGATCGTCAAAAGGCAATGGGGACCGACCAGTTAGCTCTGCAGGCAAGTCAGAGGCTAGCCTTGGTAAGTCTTCTTTATATTTTCTATGCTTGTAATATTTTGTTTAAAGCTTATTTTTTTAATGTTCTTATTCTTTGCAGTTTGTGATCGACATCACCGTTCTCTACCGCAGTCGCGACGAGTTGGTAAACAGGAATGCTGATCTTGAGAAGAAGAATATCGAGCTGGAGGCCAGCTTGAAGGCTGCTGATGCTGTCCAGAAGTCATCTGATCTCACTCTGTCCTAAGCCAACCAAACAAAGGAGGCGGAAATTAAGGAGCTTGGGGATTTGAGGCAGTCCTATGACCTAGTCTGCTTGAGCAAGTTAGCTGTGGTGGATGAGAATAAGGTGCTGGAAGAGAAGGTGAATGAGGTGCAATCTGAGGCAGCCACCTTTAAGGAAAGCTCGTACAATGCCGGATGGGATACTGCGTATGAGGATGCTGATGTTCAGATAGGCTACATCAGCCGACCAAACTTTAAGAAGGGCTGGAATAAGGCTCTTTTAGCTGCTAGAGTGGATATCGATTCTCCGTTATTTGACGAGCATGATCTAGACTCGAAGATTGTTATGGATGAGGCACCTGCCCCAGCCATTGATGGTGGTGTTCCTACTTCTCAGACCGTTCCTACTGATGCTCCTTCTGCCCAGGGAACAACAGTTGCTCCACCTGAGGGAGGTGTCCCTGCTGCTGCGGACAAGGGAAAATAACCAGCAACCTCAGAGCAAACTGAGATTGCCAGCTAGCCTGTTCTGAGGAACTTCTTTATATTTTTTCTTTGTTTGTACTGTCCTTCTGATTACTGATGTACTTGGAACGTTCCATTTTAATGAAATGAAAACACTTTCCTTTCTACATACTGATTCTTCTGCTCTTTAATTCTTCTTATGACTTGGAGTTGATGTGGATGAGTATATACCTGCTACCTCTCAACTGGGAAGGATTATCGGTCCTATGCGAGCAATCAAGTTCTCCAAGCCTTTGTAAGGATTTGTAAATCCCTTAGGTCTAGGAACAAGCGCTTTAAAGATGAGTTCGAGCTCATCGCAAAATTAAAGGATAGACATCAGGAGATGGAAGAGGTTGGTGCTTCTGTTCAAGAAGAAGTGAACCTTTTGAGGGCTAAACTTCTGGATGTCTCCGAGATCAATCAAGTCGGAGAAGTTCTTCAATAGGAGAATGAGACTCTAAGGATGGAGGTGTCGCGACTCAGGGAGCATGCACTGAGAGTTTTACCTCAAGTTTTGCTAGGTTCCTCTTCATCGGCTGGTCCGCTAGCTAGTACAGCGCCGAGCGCCACCCCTTAAGTTTTGTGAGGTTCCACTTCATCGGCCAATCTACGAGATGGTACAGATGTCGGGGGTCCATCTAGGGAGATGGATGAGCTCCGAGGAGATATTCGTCGAGCATATATGATAGCTGATGGGATCCAAAGAGATGTCACGTGGCTAAGGCATCTATTCAAGAAAGGTCCTTGGCGAGTGTGAGGTGAAAGTTATGATCAGGTTGGGCAAATTCTCCAAATAGGTTGGTAGAGTTAGAAGAGCTATCCTTTATTAGGGGATGTTTGAATGCTCTCAGGGAGCTGAAAGTCCCCAGGAACTCAGTCCCCTGGCATCGTCATGAGATCTCCCCTTCGACTCTGATGCCTAACCCTTTCCGAAGAGATGACCAGTGGGTCCCCAAAAATGCTATTCCCGTATAGCTACTGGAGTCGGATGCAAATTAAGTAGAGTTGGAGTTAGCTCCCCACCCAGATAACGGCCAAAGAGAGCAAGTATCTTATTACCTTGCTCGAAGACCTAATACCCAATAGGATTTACTTAATTCATTCAATGTAACTCTGTTGTAAATGTAGTGAAGTAATAAAATATTTATGTTTTGGGCGATTCGCCGACTACACATGCGTTGTGTATTTTTTACTTCATTGATTTTTGTTTGATTATCCTGGGCTCTTTATAGACGACTAGATTTGATATGTGTAGAGTTGTTTTATTGTGTGAGTATCCTCCCAGTCCAGTATACTTATGAGATACCATTCTTCCTTACTTTACCTTTTAGGTCTTGTCGTCACACTCCCTTAGGCCTAAGTGTGGCAATGGCGAGGAAACACCTGGTATTCGATGTTCTATCCGATCAGGTTTTCTGAGCCAAACGTCATTTGGCGACCAATTTAATTTGGCCGAGCTACTTAAGGGTCCCCTATAGGGCTTCATATATTTCCAGGGGCAATGCTAAGAGGTTGTTCGTGTTTCATAATGAAAACCTGAGGAGGGAGGCTCCCTTTTTTTATATATTGAGTAATGTTCCTGTCTCATGGAAAAGATGTGCAAGTTATAACGTTCATAATACACAATTAACACTTTATGGAATGCTACTGCCAAATAATCTTTTACTAATCAAACACAATAAAAATGAGTTGCCAATTCTAGTAATGTGATAAAAGATCAATGAAGAGAAATTAGAAATAAAATTTCTTCAGGTTGGCCGCGTTCCAAGCTCGGGGTATCCTCTGCCCTCCAGTGTTTCTAAGTGATAGGCACCTTGCAGGTCGTCTTTTGTCACCTTGAATGGTCCCTCTTAGTTTGGACCCAGCTTTCCATCAGATGGTTTTACTGTACTGCCAAGAACTTTCCTTAGGATATAGTCCCCAACCTGGAATGTTTTTATATTGACCTCTTTGTTATAGTGATTTGCTAGCTGTTACTGGTATCTCGTTAGTTTCACTAGAGGTAATTCTCTGCGTTCGTCAGCTAGGTCAAGTTCAGTGAGCAATGCTGCATCATTCTAGCCTTGGTCGACCAAGGAGGACCTCATGGTTGGGAGGCCAGCTTCTAAAGGGATGGTTGCCTCCATTCCATATATTAGTACGAATGGGGTTTCCCTAGTTGCTCGTCGTGGGGTCGTGTGATAAGACCATAAAATATGTGGCTGCTTGTTCACCCACGCCCCTTTGTCTCGCTCTAATCGCTTTTTCAGTCCATCGATCACTATTTTGTTAGAAGCTTCAGCCTGTTCGTTGCTCTGAGGGTATGCCACAGAGCTGAAGTGGTGCATGATCCCGTGGTCGTTACAAAAACCCTGGAATAGGCCATTTTCGAACTCTGTTCCATTGTCAGTGATGATCGTTCTAGGGATCCCAAAAAGGGTAATTATGTTTTTCCATATGAATCTCATCATGTCTGCATCCCTGATGTTCGCCAGGGGCTCCGCCTTAATCCATTTGGTGAAGTAGTCTGTCACGACCAATAGATACTTGTGATTACCAGCAGCGGTAGGAAGAGGGCCGACGATGCCCATTCCCCACTGGACGAAGGGCCAGGGGCTGGTAATTGATTTTAGGTCGTTGTCCGGTTGGTGAACCATAGGAGCGTGTAGTTGACATTTTTCGCACCTGCGAGCATATATCCTAGAGTTTTTCTACATGTACGAACACCAGTAACCTTTCTTCATTGCTCAGAAGGCTAGCGATCTGGCCATAATATGGCTCCCATAGATTCCTTCATGAAGCTCGTGCAGGACTTGCTCGACGTCCTTCGGGTGAACACACTGGAGGTAAGGGCCAGTGAAAGATTTTTTGTACAGCTTGCCCTCATGGGATAAGTGAAAGCGAAAAGCTTTGACTCTTATCTAATAAGCGGCTTCCTTATCGTTTGGTAGTGCACCATCCTTCAAATAGTCCCTTAGGGGGTCCATCCAATTAGGTGCTGATTTAATCTGAAGAATATGGCCCATGTCTGGAAGCTCGTCGCTCTGGTTGATGCTCGGCTGAGCGAGGAAGTCAATAGGGACTGTTCTCTTTAAGTCGGAGTTGATTACTAAACTCAAGGCTGCTAGGGCGTCAGCATGACTATTTTATCCTCTGGGAAACTGCTGGACACTGACTTCCTCGAAGTTGGATATTAATTTCTTTGGTAAGGCGAGGTAGGCTTCCATTCTCTCATACCTCGCATTAAAGTCCCCACTTATCTGATTGGAGACCAATTGTGAGTCACCAAACACCTTTAGTTATTTTTCACCCAATGCATGTGCCTTTTGCAGGCCTTCTATCAATGCTTCATATTCCACTTTGTTGTTGGATGCTTCAAATCCAAGTCTGATTCCTTGCTCAAGGATTGTATCTTCTGGGGTAACAAGAAAAATGCATACTCCTGTCCCCTTGGAGTTGGAGGCTCCATCAATAAATAGTCGCCAAATACCTTCTACCGAGTGATCTTCCCTCTTACCCACGATTTGCAGTTGGTCCCAAGTCTATTCGCCTGTGAACTCCGCGATGAAGTCGACGAGGACCTACCCCTTGATTACATTCCTTAGTTGGAACTGGATGTTAAATCGTATGAGCTCGATCGACCACTTTGATAGTCTATTAGACGAATCCTCTTTTCGTAGGACTGCTTTAAGGGGGTGTGACGTAAGGACGATGATAGAGTGTGCTTCGAAGTAGTGCTTCAGTTTCCTTGAGGCTAACATTAGTGCAAATGAGAGCTTCTCCAGTGGTAGGTATCGCTGCTCGGCATCCAATAGGGTCTTGCTCACGTAGTAGACCAGGTGCTAGATTCCAGTTCTTTCGCATACTAGTGCAGAACTGACAGCGTAGCTCGAAACAGCAAGGTATAGGCACAGGGAATCGTTCTCTTGAGGTATCACGAGCAAGGGTGGTGTGCTGAGATAAGCTTTGATCTCTTCTAATGCTTTCGATCAAGCTTGATTCCGCTCCACTGTTTTGCTCTTTTTCAGTAGCTGGAAGAATGGCTGGCACTTTTCGGATGACTTCGAGATAAATCGATTCAAGGCGGCGAGCATGACCGTGAGTTTCTGTAAGTTTCTTATCGTGTGGGGAGACTGTACCTTATTAATTTCATCAATCTGGTCTGGGTTGCTTCAATGACTCTCTCGCTTACCAAGTACCCAAGAAATTTTCCTGACTGGACACCGAAGGAACATTTGCTCTCATTGAGCTTCATTCGGTATTTTCTAAGGATTTCTAAGGTCATTGACAAGTCTGAGAAGTGGTATTCTTTGTGTTTGCTCTTGACGATCATATCGTCGATGTAGACTTCCATCGTATCTCCCATTTTATCTTTAACTATCTTGGTGACCAATCGTTAGTAAGTTGCTCCAGCATTTTTTAGCCCAAATGGCATAACTTTGTAACAGTATAATCCGACGGTGGTGATGAACGCTATGCTGTCTTGGTTTAGTGCATTCAGAGGAATCTGATGATACCCTGAGTATGCATCCAGGAAACTCATTCTTCAATGAGCTGTTGTGGCGTCCACCAACTGGTCGATTTTCGGGGGAGGGAAACTGTCCTTAGGGCACGCCCTATTAAGGTCAATGCAAACTCTCCATTTCTCGTTGCTTTTCGAAACCACTAATGGGTTGGACAACTATTTAGGGAATTTAACTTCCCGTATGAATCCTGTATCCAGTAGCTTCTCTACTTGTTTCTCCACAACCTTGGCCTTCTAGGGCGTAGTTCGCCGAGCCTTCTGCGCGACAGGCCTGAAATTCGAGTCGACGTGCAACCAATGACAAACCACACTGGGGTCAATTCCAGGCAGCTCATAAGGTTCCGATGCAAAAACATCCACATTATTCCTCAATAGTACCGTCAATTCCTTTTTTTCTCGCTCTATGAGAGAGGCTCCAATCAAGAACATTCTGTCTTTTTACTGCCATCGACTGTGACCTCTTCCAGGTTTTCAATGACCTTCTCAGAGGGAAGGAGACTAGTTTTCTCCACTCCAAGTCTTCCATACTTTAACTGCTACTTTGAAGGTATCAAACCTTCTTGTTCCTCAAACTTCTCTTTGGCCTTCTCGTCCTTCTTTTCTAGTTTTGGGCGGATGGCCGCTATGAAGCACCTTCTTGCCATCTCTTGATCTCTGTGGATCTCCATTACTCCTCGCTCAGTCACATTCTTGAGTTTTTGATGGTAGGTCAAGGGGACGACCTTCCTTACATGTAGCCATCCTCTGCCAAGGATAGCTTGGTAAGGCGAGTCAATGTCGACTACCAGAAACTCGATCATCTTGGAGACACTCCCTGCCCTCACTGGTAGTACGATCTTTCCTAAAGGGATAGTTACTTTTCCAGTGAATCCAACTAGAGGGACAGTGGCTTCCTTCAAGTCGGTAATGCTTAACTTCAATTTCTTAAATATGTCGAGATACATTACCTCAGATGAGCTTCCTTGGTCGATGAGCAACTTATCGACGTCATAGTTTTCTATCTAAAGTGTAATGATCAAGGCGTCGTGATGTGGGGTTCTTACTCCCACTAAGTCTTCATCCGTGAATACGATGTGCTTGCTGTAGTCGACATCATCTGATCACCGACGCTTTCCTGACTGTGTTTTCGCTGAATTAATTTAAAAAACTTGCATTACTGCCGTAATCTTTTTCACTTCCATCCGGGATGAATTCCCTTGAATCTGCTTTAAATTAGATTCCCCATGAATAACTACGAACTCATGGACAACATCATCTTCGAGCACATTATCGGGCCTTGTGTCTCCGTTGGCAGCGACCTTCTCTGCCTTCTTTTCCATAAACTCGTTTAGGTGCTCGGTCTGGGCTAACTCTTCAAGGTGAGACTTAAGAGCCTTGCAATGCTCAGTTTTGTGTCCTCCGTCCTTGTGAAAATCACATCTCAGCGCATTATTTCTCTTTGAGGTATCTCCTCCCATCTTTTTGGGCCACTTGACGAATGGCTCGTCCTTAATTTTCGCTAGGATCTTGTAGATTGGTTATTTGAAGAGAGTGTTTTCTTCCTGAAATGCTTTCGCAAAATCATTCTTATTTCCATTCTTGGAGCCACCCATTCCCCCATTCTTGCCTCCTCTCTTCTAGTTTTCGGCCTTGTCGTTGCCCTTGCCAGCGAGCTTAGCTCGACCATTCTCCCCTTCACTGAGGTGGGTCATATCCTCAATTTTGGCATACTTCTCAATGAGAGCCATCAGGTCATTGATGGTTATGGCCTCCTTGTTAGTTAGGGATTAGTGCAAGAGGCAAGAGCTGGGTAGGCCAATCTTGAAAGAGGCCACTGCTACCTGCTCTGAGCAGTCCTCGACCTCGTTGAACAACTCCCAGTACCTTTTTGTGTAGTCCTGGAGGCTCTCTTAGTGCGTTTTCTTCATTGTTAGCAAGGCGTCCATCCTCTTTGGATGGGAGCTGCTGGTAATAAAGTGAGCCATGAAGAGCTCTGCCAAGGACTCAAATCTCCTGATGGATCTGTAAGGGAGTCTCGAACCACTTTTGGGCCACACAATTAAAACTTGAGGGAAAGATCCGACACATTAGTGCGTCCCTGTGGTTTAGAGAGTCATGGCCTGCATGTACTACCTAACGTGATCAATAGGGTCAGTCTTTCCATCATAGATCTTGAATCTCAAAATTGCAAATTTCTTGGGGGCTTCTTTTACTTCTATCTCCCTTGAGAAAGGGGATTTCATCTAGGTCCTGAGAGCTCGCCGGGCTAGCTCTCTAGTTGATCTGGCACCCCGATGTGCTGGGTGCTTGTCCATTTCTCTTCAAACCAAATTTTGTATGTTATCATTTCCTCGAGTCGGGATCCTACAACGGCGAGCTAGTCGCTGTTTTTCGAGAAAGTCATCATCTTACGCGTGTTCCTTGATCCTTTAGGATCCGCGTCTAGGGCTCCTTCCTCGGCTGCGAGACTTTCTCGCCTGAGGGCTAGGAGTGCGGTATTGACATCGCTTGGTGCTACGATGGAGCTCTTTTTCCATCCTTTCCAATCTCCTTTTGAGGCGAGCATTCTCAGATTCTTACTTGCGAGCGGCCTCTCCTTGATCCTGGAGCCTTGCCTCATAGGCATTTATCAACGTGGAGATTTGTGTGGACCTGGCAGGTCCTTGAATTTCCCCTAAGGCTTTCCGCTCTGGGCGGCCCTCTGATCTGAACGTCGAACTTTAGATCTAATCCTGTGAAGGGCAGGTTTCTCTTGGATATCCTCTTCTTGAGGGGTATTTCTACTGTGACTAAACATTCCAAATTCTTTGTTGGTGAGGGCTTTCTAAATGGAAGACAAACGTCCCCACAAATGGCGCCAATTGTGGTGACAATTAAGTTCAGCACAAATTATCAAGAAAAGACAATCACTAGAACAAATAAAGAAAGTAAGGAATGGCAATCACACAACACAATATTTTACGTGGTTCAGCAAGAATGCCTACGTCCACGGTGGTACTCTATATATTATTTCTCTATACTCCGGGGAGTGTTTTACAGGAAAATAATACATGCCCTTTGCCCCGGGCTAAGGGTTTGTTATATACATGTTTGTTTCTGGGGAGTGGGGGTGTTGGACTCCCCCACGTTAATCCACAACTCCTAGAATATCTCCTTACGAGATTTTAGGAATGGACCAGGTCGTAACTGAATGAGTTGGGGCGTGAGGCACCCAGACTTTGGGCCGTAATTTATTGGGCTACTCGTCTGGGCCCAAGGTGATAAATCGAGGTACCCACAATGGTTAATATGAATAGTTAGTTTTGGGGTTATAATTTTGAGAAGAGTTGAAAAGAATTTTTCAGATTCTTGCTTTAACACTACTCTCATTCAATTGAATTTGTAATTGAGTCCATTTGTAGTATTGGCTAATTCTGTTGGAAAAAACATTTTGGGTCATTGTGTGTCAATCATTTATCATCGATGAAGATTTCGAGTATTCAGCCTTTTATCTCTCACTAATCCATTTTTGAGTGCTCTTTTCCCAAAGGTATATGACCCTTCTCTATTATTTGTGTTGGAGACAATTTTTAAATAATTTTTAAATACCATTTGATGGAATTTTAAAATCAATTTTAAGTCATTTAAAATTAATTTTATTTTAGAAATTTGCCCAGGTCGTT
This sequence comes from Sambucus nigra, assembly GCA_949130495.1. NCBI lineage: Eukaryota > Viridiplantae > Streptophyta > Magnoliopsida > Dipsacales > Adoxaceae > Sambucus > Sambucus nigra. The sequence goes on from OX422216.1 coordinate 486,861,753, forward strand.
CGAATGACCATGTTCGAATGAACTTGTTCGAACGACTTTGATAATGAACTTTTTCACATTATCTTATGAATTCTCGTTAAAAGTTCATTCAATAATGTTGTTCGAACAAGCCTGTTCAAACGAACTTCCAACGACTTTCTTCGTATTTTGTTCAGTATTTTTGTTAGATGATCATTCGAACATAGTCGTTTGAACAACCATGTATTAATTCTGTGTAGTGGTTGTGCTTTCTTCTTACATAATTAATAATCCTGAATGCTCATTTAGGAATTAGTAAGAAAGATAAAATTTGGTAAGTATTAATTCTGCGGCCTAAACTATTTTTGTGTAAGGAGTGTATTCTATGAAATTAAGCTTAATTTATATAACCCTACAACTTCAAATTGGTATTAAAGTCGGACTCTAAAAGTTATTTAGATGAATCCTGGAGGTTATATGAATTTTTTTCGTCGAATAGACCACCTATGTTTGATGGAACTAACTACACCTATTGGAAATCACGTATGAAATCTATATTAAAATCAATGATGAACGTGTTTGGGTTGCTGTTGAAAATGGGTGGTCCCCCCTTATGTTATAGTTAAAGGAGAAACTGCTTTAAAACCTATAGAGGAATGGAGTGAGGACGAATTAAAATTTTATAACTTTAATTCTAGAGGTTTTAATTCTTTATTAAGTGTTGTTACTCCCAAGGAGTTTCCTCGTATCATGACTTGTGAAACTTCAAAGGAGGTTTGGAACATTCTCCAAGTAACGCATGAGGGAACGAGTGCGGTTAAAGCTTCTAAACTTCAAATTTTAACAACTCAATTTGAAACCATCACAATGAAAAAAAGTGAAACATTCGAAGAATTTTATGCCCGCATTTATGATATTATTAATTCATGTTTCAACTTAAGTGATAAAATCCCTGAAAGCTGAGTAGTTAAGAGGATTATTAGATCTCTCCCAATTCGGTTCTTTCCTAAAGTCACAGTTCTTAATTCTTTAGGAGTGTTAGATTCTCTAAAACTTGAGGAGCATGTAGGTGATCTCCAAACATATATGAATTAAACATGTTTCCTAAGATAACAAAAAGAAAGTTAAAGGAATAGCTTTAAAAGTTAAGAAAGAATAAGTGTCTGAATCCGAAGATTTCGATATCAATCCTGATGATATGGTTTTGTTTGCTAAAAAAATTTAAAAAATTCTCAAGTTTAAAAAGCCAAACTCAAAATTTGAAAAACCTAAATTTGAGAAAAACAAAAACAAGGATAGTAGAAGTTTTAATAATCAGGATCCAAAGAAGTTTAAAAATGACAACTCTAAAAGAGAAAACTTTAAAAAGGATTATGCGGAGAGATGTTTTGAGTGTGAAGGACGAGGTCATAGAGCGTATGAATGCCCCACTATGCTTAACTGACAAGGTAAAGAAAAGGTCGTTTATAATGAAACTCTTAGCAACAATGAGATTGAGTCTGAGGATTTTGTTTATTCCGTTCCTTCTGGAAACAACTTCACTTCCTTTATGGAAAGTCATGCTAGCATTGTAAGTGAGTCACATCCTAGTGTTGACATTTTTTTATCATAATCTTGAGATTGTATTCACTCATTCAGAAATTAGTGATGAAAAGGGAAATGAGAGTGATGTTGATGTAATTAAATTAAAATCCACCTATTATGAGTTTTACACCGAGTCTATGCGAATTCAAAAGATTAATAAAAGGTTAGACTTTAAGTTCTTGACTTTAGAAAAGGAGTTGAAAAGCCTGAAGAAGAAGAAAGAGGCTTTAGTTAGTTAACTCAAGGCGATTAAGGTTTCTATCTCTAAGAAGCTTTTTTTAGTAGGTAAAGAAAAATGTGATTTGACTGACTCTCTAGCTCGTGTTAACAAAGATCTTCATGAATCCTTGGAGATTAGAAAAACACTTGAATAAAAGATTATCAAACTTGAGAAAGATCTCGAGTCCTCTCGTCAAGTCAAAGTCACACTTGAAGATAATTCAGGAGAATGGGAAAGTTATTTCTAGGTCCAGTTTTGGGTTATAAGGAGAAAGGTTACCAAGAGAGAAAGGGTATAGGATATGAAGATGGTGAGTCATCCAACATTAAATTCGAACTCGTAGCTAAGTTTGTTACCAAAGAAAACCCTCCTAAACCTTACCCCCCTAAGAAGAGTCAGCCTATTCAACCTATGAGAGTGACTCCCAATCAACCCTATACTTGCACTTATTATCACAAAAGGGGTCATCTTAGATTTTTTTTTTACAAGATTGGAAAGAATTACTATTTCACAACTCTTAGGCCACACTATAGCTCCTTAGTTAGCCTTAAAAACCAAGTTGAGTATCTAGTCAACACTTCCAAAGGTTTAATTGAAGAGTTTCTTAGGTTCTCTAGGGGACAAGAAAATGATTTCAACCAAAAGACTAGAGTCAATAAAGGAAAGCACACAACTCAAGCTTGGGTTAAAAAAGATAAGACCAAGAAGGCATTTGTTATTGAAGCACTCTATATATATGAATCACTTGAGTAAAAAATATATGAGCTTATCTAGTTTGGAAATTGAGACAAAATTGTGTCATCCTATGTCTAACCCTAAGCCTCATGCATCTTCATGATTTGTGTCAGGAATAATTAAGGCTGGAAAAGGTAGTAAGCAACACAACTCACACCACCTAAGAGTGCATTTATTTGACATTTGTGTGTATGAGGGGTGTGTGTGTGTTCAGATTGGCTTAAAAATATTTTCTAATTTTTTTAAAGAATTTTTAGGAATTTTTAAACATTTAAAATCTATTTTTTAAACATTTAAAATTAGGTTTTAAAAATGTTTGGTACATTTTATAATAATTCAAAGTTCCTAAAATTTGCCTTGGGTAGAATCTAAAAGCGACAAATACATTTGGGGAGGAAAATGATATTTTTAAAAGAATAGAAACACGCGTTTTATAATCAATCCAGATCACACACATGTTGCCTTCTCAACGATTAGATTTGTGTTTCTTTTCACTCACATAATTGAGAGTTAATCTGGAACGTTGGTTGAAATTCATCTATGGCCTGCATGAATTTTAACTCAGTCCATGTCTTACCGGTTTGAGCCAATCACAGAGAGTTTAATACGGTGCATCTTTAACCATTGGATTTACAACCATTTGCATGATTTAATCTTGACCTTTGATTTGAGTCCCCATTCCAGATCCTTCCATCGCTCACTATAAATAGGGTCTGAGGGTTCGTTTCCAACTTTTGGCAGGTCTGAGAGTTGGGAGAAAATAAGAGAGAGAGAGAGAGAGAGAGAGAGAGAGAGAGAGAGAGAGAGAGAGAGAGAGAGGAGAAGAAAAATAAGAGAGAAAACGAAAAATGTAAACCAAACTCTGGCCAAATTTTTTCAGAAATCTTTTCAGAGTTTGAGAATTTTTTTTGTGTTCGTGGTTCTAAATCCTCTATGGTTTACATCTCTTATCCAACACTTTCACCAAGTCTGATCTCTTCTCATAGCTTTGAGATTTATAGATTTGATTAAGTGATACAGTCATGATTTACTATTAGGACTTCATTATAAATTATCTCTTAGTTGGGTTTTAGTTTTAAAACATTTTTATTAAATCTTTCCCAACATATCTCCTTTTCTGTTTTCAAGTTTTCTTAAAAAACAAGACTTCAAAATTTTCAGATCTAAAGATGTTTATGTCTCCCAGTTTTTATTTCACATTTTGTGAAATAATTTTGTAAATAAATAAGAGTCAGACACACATAGGATATTGGATCTTATATTATAGAAAGATTGTTTTCTGATCTACCTTAAAAAGAGAAGTCTAGTTTCAAGAAAAGTTGATTCAGAACTCCTGCGTGTCATTTTAGATAAAATTTGGAATTTGTAGGAAACCGTATGTATAAGTGTGAGTGAGTTGCATGCACGTGGTAGGCACATCCCATCACTACACTATAACACAACATCACTAAAGTTGTGTTGGCAAAGGCATTTTTACCATCAGAGTCGATGTAAAGAAGGAGCTAAGGAGTAAAGCATGGAGGATGTTAAAGACAACAGTCAGATGCCAGAAAAGTCAGAGAAAAATGTAACACCCCGACTAATTAAATACCGGGTAGCTACTCCTTTATGAAATTAATATAATATATCAAGTTGGTTCAGTCTTAGCATCACTGTCGAAAACCTTTAATTTATTACTAGTCACCTAATATTTAAAAAGCGAGTTGCCAAATTTTATTAAACTAAATTAACATGCATAAAATTAAATTAAGCTAACCATACAACATACACATCATAACCATAACATAATAAAATAAAATGGAATACATAAAATGAGTCTCGAGTAACTCTCCCCTTAATAAACCAAATACTGAATAAATCCTAATACAAAGGTCTGAATAAGTAAATAAATCCAAAACAGAGATAAAACTGAAAGTCTGAGAATGCTATCTCTAAATGGAAGTGGGCACATGCCCTAACAGATGAGTAATCCTGAATAGAATCAAGTGCAGAATGTGGAGGAGTCTAATACTGAGATCCTGTAACTTCCACAGCAACTACAACACGTCAATGTGATGGAACTCCTATGCTTGGCGTCCCTGTGGTTGGGTACCTAAAAGATTTTACAAAAATAGATTTGGAAGAAAACGGGTCAGAGCCCAATGTGAAAACAATTTAAAAATATAGCAAGTGTTTAATTTCATTAAACAGTAAATATTATATACATGTTAGTTACGTACCCTCACATGAGTTTCTCACCTCTCAACTAATGTGCACGCTTAACGTATACTCTTAACCCATCCTAGTTATGTCACTATCTAACTAGTCCGTACTAACCTCATCTATCATATTCTAATATAAGGTGTCTACTCGTATTACACAACTAGGTTATATTTATATCTCACATTCACATTCATTAAATTACTTATCACAATTGTTATTTAAATTCTCATATTCGTAGCCCATTCAAATATCTTAGTTATACACATCTGCTAAGCAATAGTGAACCAGTCACAAGTATATATATAAATCACTCTCAATACATATATACATATAAGGAACCCAAAAGCTAAGCTGCGGTGCACACATACTCTGCTATCGAATCTCGGTACATCACATACATAAGGACTACGCATCTCGAATCACTCAGGAACCGTTTCAATAAAAAAAATCACACATATTGGAGGTGGACATAGTTCACATACCCATAGGTCATGTACATACCTACGTGTAACAACCCGCGTAATTTTGAACTATTTTAATTAATTTTTGGAAAATGGAGGAAAATAAAGTTTTTGATAAAATTATTTTTATTGCTCAAATATGTTGGTTATTATTTTTAAAGGCGATAATTTCAAACGGTTTCGAAAACGGAGTTAAAACGGATTTTAAAATGATTTTTAAATGTTTTTAACTCTTGGAATTCTAAGTCGGCGAACAACAAGTAATTTTCAAGAGTTGTTTTGACTTCCAACTCTTCATTTCTTTGCCTTATTTGAAGGAGTCTTTTGGATTCCAACTCTTCATTTCTTTGCATTATAAAAGGAGGTCATGGGCAACCTTTTTAACCTACTTTTGGCACAAATTTTGTCAGCAAATATATTTTATATTCCTCTTCTTTTTATATACACATTGGACCTTGAGATTTGTGAGCTCCAACCTTAGATTAGAGGTGTTTCTGGGGCTATTTTGTTGGAGGATCTTTTGTAGATCTTTTGAGTTGATCTTAAGGATGTGATCATTGGTTTATCGTCATGGTTTGAGGTATGGGTTTTTACACAATATGCTCCTTAAATCTCGCGAGTATCATTCTCTTTGAATTCTTGTTAATTGAACTCATATTTGAATTGTTAAATTCATTGAAATCTGAAAAATAATTATTGAAATTATTTTGATTCATGTGGTATCATTATATTGTTGATGAGCACATTGTCATGAGATTTTAATATGGCATGGATGTTGGGCACCCGCCAAAATTCTGTTTCCTGGGCTATGGCTTGATAAAGCATATACGGATGTGGTGAGCCCTGGTGACCCGGTTAAAGTGTTGTTGAGAAATTATAATGATGAAATGCTATTGATATTTGCATTTTGATTTGAATATTCGTACTCGTGTTGTTACGTTTTATTCATCGCTAACATATATTTGTTGAGCATCTTTCTTGTCGTATTGTGTACTTCCCCATATTTTCTTTTAGTGGCAGGTTAGCACGGATTTTGGGGTGCTATGGAGATTGATTTTTAGCGAGGATTGTTTGGGAAAGATTTGTATTATTATGGTTGTATAGATCTTTGGAGATTTGTATTTTATTTTTGAGTTAGTTGTTGTATGTAGTTCGAGAGATTTTGTATTTAATTTGAAGAGATTGAGATTTGTAGTTCCTCTATTGTTGTTGTGGGATTTAGATGCTCTATACCTGGTCACTTGTGGATTTGGATTTATTTTATCGCATTAGCGCTCCGTTCGCTCTCCCCGGGCGGATGGGGTGTTACACTACGCTCCCATGGTCAACTGACTTATCAACTCATAAATAAGTCATTCACAGTCTTATGTCCTTAAGGTACCAATCTAAATTCCCCCTGAAGGCACACAAAGTTAAGATGGTCCTTTTTCGAAAATCAACCTCCCGTGATAGCAAGTATGGTAGGTATGTCATATGCACAATAATCCAGATACTAAGAAATCACACACCTTAGATAATCATCAAATTAATATTGCTGTACACCGACCCTATATCTTAAGTCTCATACGTATCATAGTGTCATCCCGAATATTCTACGTAATATGTTTAGCGCAACTACTCTCGTCGTATAAGTCCGAATACTGAAACCCACCTCATAGGTTACTAAGTCTCCCACTAGTCTCTAAGGTTATCTTAGTAATTCAAAGTTCCTATTCTACTGGTCCTAACCTTAAATTAACACCCATCCCCTTTAAATCCCAATTTTATGAAACTTCTAATCGTACCTCACTCGATAAACACTCGAAAGTATTCCATCCAATCCCATAATGTATAACATATTTCGGGCATTAACTACAACCCTAATGACCTTAACCAAGTCCCCCAACATTCTATTAAATAGCCTAAGAGTTCTTACAAGCTTGGTATTTGCCGAACCTTAACGTGAAATCATCTACAAAAATCAGCAGGAGTCGATCGATCGATGAAAATGGTCAATCGATGGATCTAGTCGATTGATCGACATTCATGGGTCGATCGATCGATCAAGCAGGTATTGTGAATCTTTAAAATTCTTCCTACGGGTTCATTAAACTTAACCCTAAAATCCTCTACTATAATATCCCAAACTCCCAAATATCTATTCCTAACATCATACCAACATAAATACATAATTTCCAACGTTTTAGAATCATCAAATCAAAATGGGAAATCAATTTCTTGGATCAATTCACATAATTTTCTTATAAAAACTCCAGTTCTCCTATTTTCTTCAAGAACAATATATAATTCATTACAAATTCATAATTCGCTACACATGGATCATAATTTCGTGGCTGCTATAATCCCATAAGTTAAACTACATGCAAAACCTACCCATAATACGATTTTAATTCTTCAAATCCATTCAGTTATCACTATTCAAGGTTATTCTCCAATTCTAACCTAACATGGATGATATATGAACTGAATTATTGAAAGTTAAATCACTTGCACGGTAAATGAAGATTTTGATCCTTTGAAGTAAATGGTATGAGAATGATTCTCTCTTTCCGATCTATCCGGTTGTGGTGTCAGTGGTTCAAAAGTCTCTAAATGGTGGTTTCTCCTTTGAGAACTTCCCTCTCTTCCTCTCTAACTGCCGTTAGTGGTTTTTGGTTGTGATTAACCTAAGAGTTCTGGTGTTGGCTGATAATTGAAGTCTAAAATTCGTGTGTCATAATTCCTCAAAAAGTCAAAATGACTAAAATATTCTCCCGGGCTGCAGGTTAGGCCTAAAAAGTCCCGAAACCCAAACTAAACGCCTGGCTAGTGTTTTTCTGACTATCTCGACCCTTCCAAACACGTTGGAGTACTTAAAATGATCATATGGATGACACAAAAATAAATTACTTTTAAATTCATTAAATTGGGTCCTAACATGACCGACACGCGTACTTAGTTACCGAAACTGCCGTATTTTCAACTCGCAACAATTTTAATAAATTCAATAATCATATATTACCATAATCACTCAGTAATATTCAACATTATCATCATAATCAAATACTAACTCTCGTCTCGCTAGTTATTTAAATCCGAATTAATTTTCAATTAATTATCCCAAATTAATTTAATAAATCCCATAATTAAAAGCAATAATATGTAATTAGCCTCATAATTAAAAGCCATAAAAACACGGGGTATTACAAAAAACTAGGAGTGTTGGTATAATTCGTTGACTTAGTTCTAGGTCTGATTTGGTTGGATAATGCGTTGCTTACTTGTACTCTATAACTCATTCCAGTGGATTTTTGTTTTACTCTGTAGAGGGAGTCATAGATGTTTCATCTGTTTGATAGGGGTTTTACCACGTTAAAATCTTTGTCTTGTGTGAATGTTTTTTATACTTATTTTATTTTTGTTATCATTGCTATAAGTGTTTAAAATTCTTTTAAACCTTTAGTTTATAAGTAACTGAAATTTCTTGTTCAAAAATGTTTTCTAACATAACTTGAGTTTTCCTTAGTGTTATTAAAAGAGTTTCCTGAAGAAAACATTTGGACCCTTCTTAGCTGTTTTAACTTTTGATTAAATGACTTAGTAAGGGATTTTAAGTTGTTCATGTTGATCTTAAGGATCAAAATACCTCCCAATGGTATTTTGATAGTGGATCTTCAAGACACATGACTTGTAATAAATCTCTTTTTACCACTCTTGAAAACTATAAATATGGTAAAGTCACCTTTGGCGATGGGAATAAATCTCGAATCATGGGTAGAGGCGCCATTGAAATTTTTAAGTTTCTAAAACTTGAAAATGTTCTTTATGTTTATGGACTCAAAGCTAATTTGATAAGAATAAGGAAATTATGTGAAGAAAACCTTGACGTTAAGTTTAGCCAATTGGAGTGCACCATTTATGATAAAGTGGGTGAAGCTATTTTACAAGGTGTGAGGACTAGTGATAATTTTTATGGAATCATTCCAAAGTCCTCTTTCATCTGCAATAGTGCGAAGGTCTCGTCTGTTGATCTTTGTCATCAACGGTTAGGTCATGTAAACTTTAGAGATCTTGATCGTCTAGTGAGAAAAGACCTAGTTCGAGGCTTACCATCCTTAGAAAAATCAACCTCCTCAATTTGTGGGCCTTGTCAATTAGGAAAGCAAATTAAGATCCCACATAATAAGTTGAATTCAATAACTACCTCTTGTGTCTTAGAATTAATACCCATGGACCTTATGGGTCCCACTCGTACCGAGAGTATAGGAGGAAAGAGATATATCTTAGTGATGGTAGATGACTTTTTAAGATACTCTATAGTATGATTTCTAAGAGAAAAGTCCGATGATGTTGAATTTCTAACGGTTAAATGTTGAGTCCTTCAAAATCAACATGGTGTCACCATAAATCGGTTTAGAAGTGATAATGGACCTGAATTTAAGGAATCCAGTGTGAATGCTTTTTGTGATGAAGTTGGTCTTAAGCATGAATTTTTGGCCGTTCGAACACTATAACAAAAATGTATAGTTAAGAGAAAAAATTTAACTATCTAAGAAATTGCAAGATCTATGCTCCTAGGTAGGAATGTGCCTCGTAGGTTTTCGATGAAATCAGTTAGCACCTCTTGTCACACTGTGAATAGGGTGTACATGCGTCGTAATACAAATAAAACTCCATATAAATTGTGGACCAGCAAGAAACCCAATATATCCTATTTTAGATTTTTTGGGAGTCCTTGTTACATCCTTAGGGATAAAGAGATTCTACATAAATCTGACTCGAGGAGTGATGAAGGTATTTTCCTAGGGTATTCTCAAAATAGTAGAGCTTTTTGAGTTTACAACTTAATGAGTTCTAAAGTTATGGAATCAATAAATATAGTCATAAAAGATGATTTTCCTTCCACATTTGTTGATAATGAGTAATATTTCTCCTGTGAGTGTGATGAACCTCCCTGTGTTGAAAACATTGAGTCTCACAATGACTTGGTGGACCCCACAATTGAGAAGAAGGATCCATCTCCCTGGGTTCGTAAAAGTCATGACCCTTCCAAAATTACAGGGAATTTCGAATTAGGTGTCAAGACTAGGGTACCATTTGAGTACTTACTTATGTTATACCTCTAAATTTGAACCTAACATTTTTCAAGAAGCATTAAAACATGAATATTGGATTAATTCCATGCAAGTGGAGTTTCTTCAATTTCAGAAAAATGATGTTTGGGAATTGGTTCCACGACCTAGTGATACTAATGTCATTGGTACCAAATGGATTTTTAAAAATAAATAAAATGAAAATGATGTCATTGTTCGTAATAAATCTAAGTTAGTAGCCCAAGGATTCACCAAAATAGAAGGTGTTGACTTTGATGAGACTTTTTCTCCAGTTGCTAGGTTAGATTCAGTTTGTCTTTTACTACCCAAAGCTTGTCACCTTAAGTTCAAACTGTACAAAATGGATGTCAAAAGTGCATTTTTAAATGGCTTTGTTCAAGAGGAAGTCTATGTTAAACAACCTAAAGGGTTTGAGGACCCTAAGTATCCTAATCATGTCTTCTTTTTTAATAAAGCTCAATTTGGTTAGAAGTAAACACCATGTGCTTGGTATGAGAGGCTTACCTATTATCTCCTTTCCCGTGGATTTTCGAGAGGGGGAGTAGATATGAAATTATTTGTTTATCGAGATGAGAATGCGATCTTATTTGTCCAAGTGTATGTCGATGACGTAGTTTTGGATATACATGTGATAAACATACTCAAAACTTTTCAAAAGAAATGCAAGGTGAATTCGAGATTAGTATGGACGGTGAGCTCACTTTCTTTCTCGGTCTACAAGTGCGTCAACTCGATAGCGGGACACTTTTGTCCCAAACTAAGTATGCAAAAGACCTTGTGAAAAAATTTAATCTAGCATCCTCTAAGCATGCAGATACTCTAATGAGTTCATCGATTAAACTTACTAAGGACACTAAAGGAAAAGATGAAGAGCAAACTCTTTTTAGGAGTATGATAGGTAGTTTACTCTACTTAACCGCTAGTTTTTCGGATATTTCCTTTAGTGTAGGAGTTTTTTCCCGCTATAAAATCGCCCCAAAAGAGTCTCATTTACTTTCCATTAAGTGTATAATTAAATATGTTAGTGGGGAACTATTTTTTGGGGTTTGGTACTCCTTAGACACTAATGATTGTCTATCGGCATATTTGGATGCCGATTGGGCAGGAGATGTTGATAGATGTAAAAGCACATTTGGCGGATATTTCTATTTTGGTAGTGCACTTGTCTCTTAGATGAGCAAGAAACAAAATTCTATTTCTTTTCCACATGGAGGCCGAATACATAGCCACCACGAGTTGTAACACTCAATTGATTTGGATGAAACAAATGTTGGAGGATTACGATATTCCACAAGGCACAATGATTATTTATTGCAACAATACGAGTGCAATCCATATTTCCCATAATCTCGCTCAACATTCTAGAACAAAGGACATTAGGATTCAAGAACACTTTATTCGAGAGTTAGTTGAAGATAAAGTTGTTTCCTTGAGCTTTGTAAGCACCGATCATCAATTGGTCAATATCTTTACCAAACATCTAGATACCCTTAGGTTTTAAAAGCTTAAGAAATCCATTGGGGTTTTCTCCATTGATTGAGTTCGAAGTCTTTCATCTAGTTTAGGTTGTGTATCATGTCTATATTTATAGCTACGAACTAGATTATATTTTTTACATATTTGTAAAAAATCCAAAAATATTTTCATGTTTTTAGTAGAAAGGCATTCATAAAAATTTTGTCCATATAGGTTATGTGTGATGTTTTCGGATGTCTATTTCATTTCATGTCCATGTGACTTTCGATGAGTAGCTAATTCGGACTTCGTCTCGCTTGAGCGTATTGATGCTTGTTTAAGATATATTCTTCTATGATTTCCTCATATCTTTGCCTTACTTGTACACACCTTTCACGAAATCTTGCGGATGTCTACGCCACTTTGCATTCACTAGGTGAAGTACGATGTTGGCTTATCAATTTTGTCACCTCATTTTATAAGCAATCGATCTTTTGCATGTAAACCCATTTCCAAGATCTAGAGAAATAAAAGAATATTCATCCGATTTATTTGTGATTAGCAATGGACTCGGTATGTGAAAAACAAAATGTTTTACATGAATAGCCTTCATTTGCAAAAAGAAAATGAGCCTAAAAAATGTGGCATTGAAAAAATGAAATTTCCATGGCCAACATAATTTATCTTGTCTGATTCGTTAAAAAGAAAGTACTCTCACTCGCATTGTTCGCACTCATTCATTTCCGCTCTTACGGTTCGGATATGTCTACACTATCTAGGACAATTAAAAATCATCTTTTGGGGGTTTTTAACCTTCCCAGGCCTTATACTATGTTATTTTTTTCATTTTTTTGGTTTTGGGAAGCTTTTAAAAGTTCTGCTTTTTCATTAGAATCCTTGTTCGAACAAGTTTTCTAATGACATTTTGGAAAAAATCTTCTGAGTTTTCATTGGATATTCATTCGAATGTCGTTCCAATGACAACATTCGAATGATAATTCTAACAACTTTAATCCATTTTATTCTGATTTTTCGTTAGCACATCCAACATGTGGTCCGAATGAAATCGTTCGAACGAACTGCATTTATTTTGGGCGGTTCTATCAGTTTTTCTTCTCACCGTCTCAACTCCCCACTTCTTCTCTCTTTTCCTTCTTACCTTGATTCCCTAAGCTCCATTTTCCCTTGATATCCTAACTTCCTTCCTCCACTCTCCCTCCTTTCCTTATATCTTCAAACCTCTTCCCATTTCCCCACTACCGTTCCACACCACCTCCATTTTTTTTAAAACATCAATTCCACTCCACTCTTCTCCTCCATTATCTTGGGCATCTCGAGTTGGGTTCTCTAATTTCAGGTATCATTTTTTTCTTCCATTTTATTTACTCAGTGTTGAGTTATTTATGAATTAGGTTTAGTTTAAAATTTTCACCCTTTTTAAATTACCTTTCTTACCAATTTCATATATACTCACCCTATCTTGTGGGGCTATAATATCTATTTTTTTCCATTATATAAAACATTTTATTATAAATTTATTATCTTGCCCTCATTGAGTGTTGGTTTCATGCAATCTTTTGATAATTTTTACAAAGATTCATTTTTTTTGTGTCAAATATTTCATGAAACTGCATTTAATTTTTTTATTCTTCATATCTCTCTCTTGATGCTAATGGATTTTGGACTATTGTTGGTTA